>JBANSL010000006.1:75707849-76909099 GCA_037127255.1 Persicaria tinctoria
TGATCAACACATAATAAAGATTGAATCTTTACCTCAAACATGCATCACTATCGTCGAGCTCACCCCAACTGATTAGACCCGAGGACCGGATCGACCAAAGCTCGAGCTTTCGAAAACTCTTTTTGTGGGGCTAAATTTTGGGATTTTTGGGAACTGAAAAGAAGGGATATGTAGAGCAAGATTCGCAGGCCTCTCACCCTTGAATCCCCTACACTCGATCTCAATCCTCTCGGAATCACACTCCGAGGATCTCGACCCTTTGACACCTTCACCTCTCACTAGGGTGTCACCCTCGGCCTCTCACCAAAGGGTTCGCTCTTAGCCTCTCACCAAGAACTCGATTCTTCACCCGGAATCATAGGAAGCTATTAGTGGCTCAAACTTTAACTAAACTCAACTTGACTTGATTTAAAATGAAGGTTTTACAAGCAATATATAAGATGAAAATAGAAGGCCCAAACATCTCTAAGCGATGTGGGATTATTAGAATAGAAAAACTCAAGGAAAATTCGTCTAGACATGAGTTTCTGAATTGAACGTCAAATTCGAGCATCTCCGGGGCTGATTCTGAATAAATGTTCTTCATGGAAGTTGTAGCCACATAAAATATCTTTTCAACAAGTGCTCAACGGCTTCAATTGGATTTTTATACAGCCCGAACGAGCCAAAATACCACGGTGTCTCCATGCTGTTTTCTGAAACGAGGGTTGATGTTCGGCCCCGGAAACATAGCTTTGTAAGATAAAGGATTCGAGCTCATTGAGAACTAGGATCACATCATCCTCCTCTCCTTGAAAGGGATTCGTCCTCGAATCCGTGATGGAAACAAGTGACTCATTCGGACATGTTTCTTCTTCCTTATCTTGAATCCTTTCTTCTTCTTGAATCATTAAAAGCCAAGCAAGACGGAATTAAAGAGGTCGAATCTAACCACTTACTTGACATGAAATTCAGAAAGTTAGGCATGTCGGTTGGCATTCGTTTCTCCTTCATGGAAAGCGCAACCTTGAGAACTTGGTTGATTTCCTCATCTTTCTTAAACTCATGGTTGACCTTCGCAATCTCAATAGGAACATCATCGGACTTGCCTTCTTTAATCTTAAGTGTCTCGCCCATAGCCGTAGAGGATGTCGTCTTTGAATAGGGAGGTGGGGCTATTTTGGGATTCGATAGCGTCGACCCCAAATTGTTGACGACTTTTCACATTTCCCGTACTTGTTGCATTGAGTCTTCCGCGAGCTTGCAGATCTCTTGCTAAGGTGGTTCAATCTTCTTCTTACGTCGAGCCTCATCATCTCGAGCCCTTCTCTTTCGATATCTCATCCGAAGCTCTTGATCAACTACATCATATGTAGCACCATCTATGTCGCTCCAACGAAGATACCCATCATCATAGGCTTGAATGGCCCATCGGATATACTCTTCCGACAAAAGCTTGGAACTTGCTTTCTTGAAAATTTTGACTTGGAAGAAACAACTCAGTTATCGAAAGCTCGATGGACTTGAGTCGATTAGCTCTGATACCACTTGACGTGCTCGGACTCGGGGTCGAGCAAAAGGACCGGCAACGAGAGTTCCGATAAGTTGGGAAAAATTGGACAGTTTCTGGAGCAGCAGGTCAGCCTTCAAAGATTGCCAATTTCCCGTCAATCACCTTGGCTTCTGGGGACGTGCGAGTACTACTTTTGTAGATATTGAAGTCGCGGTCGCGGATTGGGGAAGATCTCATCAATCGGAGGTCAGACAAAGCGGGAAATCGCATTTTACCGAGACGTCACTTGTGGAGAGGCGATTCCGAACGGGGTTGTTTGAGAGGGATTAAAAGGGCTTTTTGGAGTGACGTTTTGGGAGTGATTTGAGGGTGATGATGGGGCTGTGGAAGGACTTAGAATGATGGTAAAGAAGGGGATGGGGTTTGAGGGATATGTGATGCAAGAGCGCTCTCAACCTCGCACTCCGAGCTCTCTCCAACACTCGATCTTCCACACTCTCGACCTCACACTCCGAGTGTTTCCGACCCTTTGATTCTGTCGTCTCTCACTATGGAATCTCCTTCAGCCTCTCACCGAAGGTTTTGTTCCCGGCCCTTGAAATCAGCTTTCCAACGAGTCTTCTTGCGTCTTCTTCGGACGAACACAACTCCAGTTAGAGCTAAAATAGCGAGCAGATGCCGGTTAATCAAGTTATAAGACTTTGATACCTTCTTCTTCCGGAAATATGATGTCGTCCAAGGTGAGAGCTTCCGAGGTTGCATTGTCAAGGCTAGGATCACATGTTCACCCCTCCAAGATACATCAACGATGTCATATTCTACTCCAGGTTCATCGACCAAGCTACTATCGTCCAGGATCACATCATCCTCCCTCCCTTTAAAAGGATTCGATCTCGAATCCGATGGGTCGCCTAGAAAACATGTACCTGCACGAATCCCATGAAAACTCATAGAAGAAGAACCAAAGAACACTTGACAAATCAAAACATCACTAAAAGAGTAAGAAACACTACTCCGCTGGGTAACTCGGCTAACATCCTTCAAATGAGTGACTAGTTGATTCCCAGGGTCCTTTGAGGGCCCTAACACTAGCTCCAGTTGCTCTATAACCCTCCGAGCATTTTCCTTTTCTACGATGCAGTGTTCCCTAGCAACCAAATTATCCATATAAGATGAGGACAACAAAAATAAATCACTAGGAAGCATAACAAGTAGACAAACTCGACTCCCCTGTATAACATCTCGTTTGTCGCAATAATCGTCGACCTCGTGTAAGAATTGTTGCCCTACGGGGGAATAAGTGTCCATCTTCCGCTTCCTTGTAGCTTCATAAAACTCTCCAGCAAGGTGCGGTGTGATCCCTAGTTCCTTCTCCTTTACAAGGGGTTCGATGACATCCAGTTTGGAGCTAGGTGGGTGGTTCTCATAAACACCACTAGACTTGGATCTAACAATATGTGTTGTAGGGATCGGTGTAGCCATAGGGAGAAAATTCATAGCGGTGGCCAACAATGTCTTTGTTCGTTGTGAATTAAGGCCAGAAGGATGCTTGGTGGTGCTATCTCGACTAAAGCAACGTCGAGAAGGAGGGGCAACGATAGTCTTCTTAAGAACTTTCTCATAGACATGAGTAGCATGGTTCAAAGCATCAACAAATGGGTATGACGAGAGCGCAAGACAAAATCTGCCACATCCGAATTAAGCCCTGCAAGAAACTTAGCAAGTATATAAGCCTCATCATACCTTGTCGCAGAACATTGCAGGAGAGCATGAAGATCTTTGTAGTAATCATCAAGAGAGCGAGGACAGCTTCTCAGTCTGTAGCAATGATGTATGAATGTCAACCTATTTTCCACGCCTAGCTCGGCGGTGCTCGCTAGAAGGAGTCCTCTCAAAGCATGTAGATGACTCATGTCCAGGCTTATGGTGCCCATGATGACTTCCACTATGTCCTTCTCGGTCTCGTCCCAATTGATGCGGATCATCATGTATGTCGATGTCACTAACCTTGTTCTTTGGAGTAGAAGGCATGCGTCGTAGGATCTCAGCCACATCATCCTACATCCGTCCAATCCGGGTTGCTAGCGCCTTGATCGTAGTGGTACCTCCTCCACCATGCACCATACAAGGTTGACCTAAATGATGCGACATCATACAAAAAAAGCAAACAAGTCAAGTTAGAGAAAATGTAAATCTCTCTCTCACTTTGGTGGACGCTCACACTCTCTCACACACTCCGCCCATGTGTTTAAAGTGTTTGCCTCACTATAATGTATTCCAGAAAAGAATGAGACTTCAGAACCTGCAAAATGAGCAAACAACAGATATAATAGCAGTTAATAACAATAGATCTCCTTGGTGTTTGGCTCTCCGCTCCTTACTCTGGATGGTTCTCTCCTCTCACTCACCTTTTCCAACACTACTCAATGTTGCTCTCACATCTCCTTTTTCTGTTGCAGCAGGCAACACTCTCAACTCTCTTTTTCCCAATGCAAGGGCGCGACACTCAAGAACCTGAATAATCGCTAGTGGCAACTAGCACCAACAATAGCAATCAACCACCTGAAATTCACCCTCAGACAAAAGCAAGGTAGTAGTAGAACTCGGGACAAAATGATCAATAGCACCCAACGAAAACACCAACACACAATAGCAAGCACAATAAGCTTAACGAGCAACCTTCGAGCACTCAACAAGGGCCTTTCGACGAGTATTTACCAAAACCCGCTATGATCTTTAGGCAATGCAAAACAAGTGATCTAGCCCGAATAAGGGAATGAGATTGCCATGAAAATAAAATAAAATAAAATATATAAAAAGAAACACCAAGGCGGAAAGTAGTGGAAATGAGTAATCACGCTACCACTCACCTCATGACTAATATACTAACTAATACTCTATAAATACTCTATCATGAGTAATTCCAAATAACAGAATATGCAACAATTCCTTTCCTCTATTCTTCTTCTTTTTTTTCTTTTTTCTTTTTTTTTTTTGAATTAGAAACAAACGGCTGCTCCTCTTTTTTTTAACCTATGATTGCAGCACCTTTTTTTTTCTTTTTGAAGCTCAAAAGCAAGACAACAAAGGCTGGACAACCTTCAACATAAACTCATGTGAGATCAACAGTCAGCCACAATTAGGAACAAGGAAACCCAACAATCGTAACTCAATTCAACAAATAGAAGGATGAAAAGACAAGAAGATAGATGGTTTTTCTGGATGAATGATGAATGAAATGGAAAGTAAAAAAAAAATGCAATCTCTCGGGCTTAATCGAACAAATTTTGCATAGACCAAAGATTAAGCAAAAGAGATAGTAATTCGTACCCCGAAAGCTTGAGGAACCCTTGTCGTGGCTCTGATACCACTTGACGAGACCCGAGGACCGGATCCACCAAGGCTCGAGCTTTCGAACACTCTTTTCGTGAGGCTAAAATTTGGGATTTTTGGGAACTGAAAAGAAGGGATATGTGGAGCAAGATTTGCAGGCCTCTCACCCTTGAATCCCCTACACTCGATCTCAATCCTCTCGGAATCGCACTCCGAGGATCTCGACCCTTTGACACCTTCGCCTCTCACTAGGGTGTCACCCTCGGCCTCTCACCAAAGGGTTCGCTCTTAGCCTCTCACCAAGAACTCGATCCTTAACCCGGAATCATAGGAAGCTATTAGTGGCTCAAACATTAACTAAACTCAACTTGACTTGATTTAAAATGAAGGTTTTACAAGCAATATATAAAATGAAAATAGACAGCCCAAACATCTCTAAGCGATGTGGGATTATTAGAATAGAAAAACTCAAGGAAAATTCATCTAGACTTGAGTTTCTGAATTGAACGTCAAATTCAAGCATCTCTGAGGCTGATTCTGAATAAATGTTCTTCATGGAAGTTGTATTTACTTAAAATATGTTTCCAACAAGTGCTATATTTGTTGATGGAAGGGGATTGATTTGGGGAATTTGGCTTGAATTTGTAGTTTGGGATGCCAAATTGGGTGAATAAGTAACTTGTTGATAGAAATTTGTGGATGAATTAGGTTGATTGAGGCTTGTGATTTAGATTGGGATTCTTGTGCTTAATTGTTGAATTGCAAATTTGGGAATTACGAGTCTTAAGCATTTGAATTGATCTTGCTTTTTGATATTAAACTTGATCAATTTATGCTTGATTGTTATCGATTTGCAAATTGTTGATTTTTGTGGCTTTGTTGTGTGTTGTTGTGAGTGGTTTAACACCATCAATCATTATTGTGAGTTGTGCTTGCCGGGACAACAAAAATTTTCTTGTTGGTGTTGCATTGTCTCTTGTTTGTAAATATTAGATTGTGGTGTCTCCTTGAGGCCGAGAAGCGAAATAATGTTGGCTCACCTTACTCGATCTTGCGCTTGAATTGATCACCTCCGTCTCATGTGTAGATGACTCTGTAAGTGTTTTCTTCATTTCTCTTTTATTTTTCACATTGAGGACAATGTGTGAATTAAGTGTGGGGGAGGAAACATTTACATGTTTCACTACTACATTTCTTCACATAAGGTAACACTAAATATGTAACATTTTTTAAAATTGTTACCTATTTGGTCTATTGTAACATTTTCTAACCAAATTATAAAATGTTACAAAAAAATTGGACAAAGGTAACATTTTTATACTATCTTGTAACAGTTTTTAATAGTAACACACCATTTGAATCAAATGTAACGCTTTTTTATTTTTTATTTTTAAATAAAATGAAATAAGAATGGATAAGCCACACCCCTTTCCCTATCTCTTTCCAGATCTAGATCTGATCTCTCTCTCTCTCATCGTCTTCTCTCTTCTCCACCCGTTCTTTGTTTCTCCTTCTCTCGCCGGCGGCCAACCTCCCTTGAATCGGCGATCTCTTCGCATCTCCACTTGACTTCGATCTGTTCGTGTTTCTCCTGTCAGCGGCTTCTTCGACTGTTCTCAACACTTTCGCCTGTTCCTTTAGGCTCTCTCAACTCCGGCGTCTATGGCTTCTTCGGTACCCCTCCTCTCTGGTGATCCCGTTGCTGGTATATACTCTCCCTGTAACTACTCTTCTTCCCCTTCAAATAGTTAATTATAATTTTCCCTGTTTTTGGGATTAGAGGCATAAAACAAATTTGGGAATTGTTTGCACTGCATTAGGGATTCCAAGATATCAGACTCCTCTTCCACTGCTCTCGACTCTCTTCTCCAAAGGCTGTTCGTCACTGCTGCTTCTCACTATCCGCTCCGCCGTGTTCTTCGCTACTGCTGCTTTCCTCCTCTCCTCTCACCTAGGTTTCATTCGATTTTTTCTGAAACCCTCACCTAGGTTTCATTTGACAGTATGATGTTCCTCCCTTGCTCTTAGATTCATTAAATTTTTGAAACGCTAATCTGGATTGCTGCTTTGCTCGTCCCTTGCTCTTTGGATTTCGCTGATATTGTTGATTTTGGTGTTTCTTCTGAGTGAATATTGGTTTTTGTTGATTGATTCTACCTTTCATTTGCTATTAGCTGAGTATTTTGATTCGATTATGTTGATTCCCTACTTGTGCTGATGTTGCTGAATGTTTGTGGTTGATTGGAAATATATATCGATATACTTGATATCAATATCGATATCAATTCTGATATCCTGCAGCATACCAAACGACCCCTAATAGGGTTTCACTGAGATTTTTGTTTTTTGGGATTTTGGACTGAGAACTTCCTAGTTAGCTGTCATGGTTTCCTTTCTAAAAACTAAAGAATGTATTTTGTGTACATCTAAATGTTTAGATTTGGTTCTTTCTGATGTCATATTTATTACTTCCATGCATTATCTTTGACACCTAAAGAATCTTCCTTCACATTATTTAAAGAATCTTCCTGCACATTATTTTTCTTGTATGTAGATGATTTTTAAGTATCCCTCAGGAAAGAGGGTACCTATGCGTGCAAAAGATCTTTTTGCCTTTTGTTTCTAGGAGGTGTTAAGGTATACACTTTCATATTCTTGCTTATGTAGACTATTTTAAGTGCTGACTTATTTGGGATTGGATTGGAGAGATAAAGAGAGCGTATGAGTAACTTATGAGTAACCGTGAGGAGGATACTGCCATGTCTTAGGCTTTGGCTAAAAATGAGACTTTGATGTGATAGTTGGACTTGGATTTATTGACACAATGAACCTTTTCTTTTTATGTGTTACTTTTGTTTGAAACAAGCACGCATGGCTGAGAGAACTCCATCACTTAGCGTTCTAAACGAATTTGTTTATGTACAGGTTATATATTTTTGGTACTCAAATTTCTCTACGGAAGAATATGTATTTGAGGAAGAAAAGTTTTGTTTTTTGTTGATGTTTGTAGAACTTGAAGCTTGTAATTTAAATAGTAGAGTTTCACTTGTATCTATGTGAACAATGATTGCAGAACCGCTTTCTGCTCCTGCTGCAAAAAAAAAACAGCAAAGAAAGAAGAATCCACTAAGAGTGATTCTAGCTATATGCTCAAATGAATGCCATAAATGAATAAATAATAGCCATCCAAAGATCATTCTCATTTATAATCAGTAGTTAAACTCAATCATGCTCTTGATGTCACATGTAGAGGTGAATCTCTTGGTAGGGGAAACCTTAATATTGAGGTCATATATATCATATATGATTGCAGACAGAGCCTTAACCTTGCAATTGATTAGTAACCAAGAGCAAGGTATGCAAAGTCGTTTCTTTTTTTAGCTTTTTGTGTAGATATCCAATGGGTTTTAGCTTTTAACTATTTTGTTGTCCAGCTAAATCTACATGCACTTCCTAGGAATTAAGTACTTGTGTAGTGATTGTAATTTAGTTCAACTGAATCAATATGCATGAAGTAAGAATTAATTCCTTGCTATCAATGTTAGTCATTTATAGAGTTCTGGTTTGTGGCCATTTTAGAGGATTATTTTGAATTGTCATCTATAGTCGTAATAATTTAAAGTTGTAATGATGATAGTGTTAGGTTTTGATGATCTATATGTATCCATTCATTCAGCTATGGCCGATGATTACTTTATATTATTTTCTAGGTGTATCTCTGGCTAAATTATTCAGTCCTTTTATTCAGAAAAGATGATGACACTCTTTTATTCTCCCCTAAAGCTATCATTTAATTTAGATCTTGACACACATGATTTTGGATTTTTTAAAATTTTATTTTTAATGTTATTGCCTCACTGTTCAGTATCAATGAAGTTGTTATTGGGCCTTGCATTCGAATTGTGCATATGTTGAATATTACCGTGTTCTTATAGATGTAACATTTATTATCTTAAACAATGAAATAGTTTTGATTCCTGTTTCTCTCCTCACAAGTGAAATGTTCTTCATGATATCCCGTGAGGATGATGAATAGACAACAAGCGTAAGGGTATAGAAATTGTGAATTCTATTGATAATATATGAATCTATAGTGAAATGCTAACTTGAGTGGATACATATAACAAAAATTGTGAAATTGTGAATTCTGTTGATAATATATGAATCTATAATGAAATGGAGGTTTTATGGTGTTGTGTTTATTTTTATGATCTTGGGTGCTTCTTGCTTATGGTTTCTGCTTATTAAAATACTGATTGTCATTGCAGTTGAACTATTTGTGATCTTTTCATGTTCATTTTTTTAACTTCTCATGTTTATCCTTTTTATCCAGCTGTAATTAGAGTTGGTTTTGAGTTTGTGTTGTACTCTTTCGATGATTTTGAGCTCCTAATGTCATTGTTTTATGTCTCGGATTTAGCCTTGCACATACAATTGCTAGCAACTTCAACAAATATATTGAGATTCAGTAATGTTGAGATGTTGCCTTCTTTTGACTTTCTCTTTAGAGGCTATCAGATTCATTTTTCAAAGCTAGACCCCTTCACCTGCAGGTGTGTGTATAAGCAATCCCCATTCAAATACATATCCTTAGCTTTAATCTTTTCCATTAAAAAGAATCATAGAATAAAGTACTTATCAGCCCTTCAATTCCTTCTAAACTCTACTCGTATATTTTTTTCTCGAGAACATTAAAATTGTGCAGATGATACACGACAGAGAAGCGGCATCCGAACCTGCAAAGCAAATGTTTGAGCCTGATCCCATTGCCTTTGACAAGCCATTTTTAGTGGAGGATTCAGCTCAAGGAAGCAACAACAACTAAGGTGTGTCGAAGGTCAACTCTCGGGGATTTTAGGTGTCTTATTCACAAGTGTTGTAAGTGCAACAGTAAAGGGGAAGTACTGATTGTTGAACACATTTGGTGTAATGGTTAAAACGATTTTTGATAAACCGATTTTGTAACTCTTTCATTGTGTGTAATGTTCAAATTTGAATTATTGTATATCATTAGTTGAAATTAAGAGTAACCTTGTTCATTAAAGGTAACATTTATTCCAAATTGTAACAAATTCTGTTAAATGTAACATTTGGTTAAAGGTAACAAATCCTTTTAAGGTAACATTTATTCTAAAATGTAACATTTAACTCAAAGGTAACAGTTTTGGTATCAAATGTAATACTTAATATCATGAATGGAATAATGTTACATTAGCATATACAAAGTGTTACACTAGACCAAATGCAACGGCCGCAAATGTAATCAATTAAAAATGTTACCTTTGCCCTAACGTAACATATTTGAGTGATAATGTAATACTTTTAGGTGATACATTAGGTGCTTATATGTAGTAGTGTTTGCATTTAGATTGCATTGTATATATTTCTTTTTTTGCATTTCGTGTTTATTATTCTTAGTCTTGCATATAAAAAAAAACAGAAAAATCATATAAAAAAAAAAATTTCAGCATGCATGACATTCTAGATAACCCCATCTGTACCACTTGTCTTCTTAATCTAACTATAAGTCCCATGATATGCTTGAATTGTTGATCCTCGTCTAGTTTGTTTGATCTAGGGGAGCATGAGATAATGGATTGATTGAGCATGTATAACTCTTACATTTTAGGTGGCATTTAAATCCAACAAAAATTTACCTTGTGAGTTTTTGTTAGCCTTTTTGGGACTGTGCTTTATTGATGCCTCTTTGCTTCTTGTGTGTGATACTCTCCAATGTGACTACCTCTGAGAATTGAGATTGATATCCATGTCAAGGCCGTATATTTTGATTATTACTTGTGATTTTCATATGATTGAGGCCATACATTGTTAGTCATATCTTACTCTGTATATCTACCCTTACATACTATCCTCTGATTGAAGCCAAATTTGAGCCTTTTAGCCCATTTTTGTTAGCCCCACAAAATGTCTTTTAGCCGATTTTAGCCTTACCCTATCCGGGAATTAGGGAGAAGATTGGTGAAAATTTGTATTAGTGGAGTGTTTTGATCATTTGAAAGTTATGTATGGGTGATTTATTCTTTTTGAGCTTCATATGGATGATTATTGTGCTTAACACTCGGGGCCTAAGGAGGATAAAATTCACTTAGGAGTAAAAGTCGAGGAAAAATCATAAAAGAAAAAAAAATCAAGAAAAGAGAAAAAGAAAAATCATTGAAAAATCAAGAGAGAAAAGAATTAACACAGAGGGAGTTGGTTAACAAGAGTTGCGCTTAAGTTTTTATTTGTGGATAGAGTTAAAGTTTGAATTCTTTTGGTTGAAGAAATGTTTGGTTGTGAGTGTTTTTCCGGTTGTAGTTGAGATCTCTTTTTCCCGGATTTTTAGCACCACAAAGCCTAAATCTTTCCCTACCTTGATTTTCTTACCGAGCTCCACTACAATCCTTGCAAGACCTCATGATGATTATTGCTTGTAATGTCACTCACGGTGGACATTTTGATGTGGATTTCAATTTTCATTGAGCTTAGTTGCATTGGATTGAGTTTGAGCGGAATTGACTTAGCCTAAACACAAGAGTGAGAGTGAAACACTTTATATACCCGGTGAGGTTGGATTGAAATGTGCCTAAGCTTTTGAGTTGTCCAAATACATGTGATGATGTTGATTATTGTCTTGTGTCTCCTACTTGATTTTGGATTTAATCGTTGACAAGGTGAATGCATGAAGAGTGTGTATGTGGGATGTTTGATTGGATTGGTTTTGTTTTCTTGAGGACAAGAAAGGTTTAAGTGTGGGGGAGTTTGATAAGACATATTTAGGTAGTGTTAATATAGGCATTTAGATGTGTTTAAGTAGGGTAAAATGCATAAGTTTAGAGTAGTTTTCATGTTTTCATCATGTTTCGATTAGAGTCGGAATCTACAATATTTGTGCATGATTTCAAGTGATTGCAAAGAGGTGAAGCTAAGCTCGAGCCAATGCTCAAAGATTTGACGAAAATAGAAGAGCACGAGAGCCGATGAGAGGAGCTAAACATGAAAAGATGGGAGCTGTCCAGGTTGGCGACGCTGCACTAAAACGAGTCGTTTGAAGGCTGTAGTTATCGGATCGGGGCGTACTTATACTTGTTAGAAAGAGGATTCGAAGACCTACAACTTTGGTCACCACATAAGGACCTTCCCATTTCGATTCAAACTTTCCTTGCGCTTTTCGATTAATGACAATTGGTCGTCGAATGGTAAGAACCAAGTCACCAATAGCGAATGAGCGAAACTTGACCCGCTTGTTGAATGCCCCAGCTACTTGAGCCTGGTAGATTTCAAGCTTTTGTTGCGTTGCTAGCCTAAGCTCGTCTAATGCTTCAAGCTCGGCCAAACGGATTTTGACATTCTCCTTGGGGTCGGTAAGTTGAACCGCTACTCTAAGAGATGGCAACTGTATCTCTAGTGGTAAAACAACTTCGGACCCAAAGACCAGGTTGTATGGTGTACAACCTGTCGACGTTCGGGTCGTAGTCCGATAAGCCCATAATGCCTCCGGTAACCGTTCATGCCAATCTCTCTTCGATTTTGAGACCATCTTCTTGAGAATTTTGCATAGCACTTTATTGAATGCTTCAGCTTGGCCATTTGATGACGGATTATAGCTAGATGAAAAGCTATGCTTAAACCCGAATTTCTCGCTCAACTTCACCAGCATTTGATTCTTGAAGTAAAGAGCGTTATCGGAGATGATCTTCGAAGGCACTCCATATCGATAAATCAAATGAGTCCTTATGAAATTGGCGACTTCTTTAGCTCCCACTTCCTTCAAAGGTATAACTTCGGCCCATTTGGAGAAATAATCCGTAGCCGCCAAAATATATTGGTGACCTCGGGAAGAAGATGGCTTTATGCTCCCTACCACATCAAGACCCCATGCATTGAAAGGCCATGATAAAGTAGTAGGATGTAGCATTTGGGGAGGTTGATGTATGAAGTCGATGTGAATTTGGCAAGCGTGACAAGCTTTAGCGAAGTCCATAGCATCTTTCACCATAGTAGTCCAATAGTAGCCTAACCGTTTGATTTTATTAGCCAATTTAGGACCTGCTTGATGCGCTCCGCACACTCCAGCATGAGTCTCGGCTAGAATGTATTTAGCTTCTTCTTTGGACAAACACCTTAGCAAGATTCCGTCAAATGTTCTTCGATACAAAGTATCATTCTTAAGTAAGAATCTTGACACTCGTCTTTTAATGTCCACCCTCCTTTTCACATCATCGGGGAGGACTCCATGACGAAGATATTCAACAAGTGGTTGTCGCCAATCCATTTCTTCCTCAATTTCATAAACGGAAGCGACCTTCACTTCTTCTTTTGGCTCATTTCGCTCCAAGGATGGTAGGAGCAGATGACGTTCACCGATGGTAACTTGAATTTCTCTTTCATTTGGTAATGTCAACGATGAAGCTAATTTTGCCAAAGCATCTGCCTTGTCATTCTCACACCTCGATATATGTACCACTTCAATTTGACGGAATTGATGTGTGAGATATTTAGCTCTTTGATGCAAAAGGATCAAGTTTGCGTTTTTGACCTCGTATTGCCCATTTAATTGTCTAAAGACTAATTGAGAGTCACCAAACACCTTCAATGGATCAACACGCATTTCAAGAGCTATCTCCAAGCCGATAACGAGTGCCTCATATTCTGCCACATTATTTGTACAATTCTCCAAAAGAGAAAATGAATAAGGCAATATTCCATCACTTGGAGTAATGAACACAATACCCACACCAGCCCCTCTTTTTGTTGCAGCACCATCGAAATATAACTGCCAAGATTTTTCCTCCGTCATAAAGACTTCTTCATCTGGCAAATCGTCTGACAACTCCTCGTTATCCGGAGTGGGATGGGTTGCTAGGAAATCAGCTATAACTTGCCCCTTTACTGCCTTTTGAGGCACATATTTGATGTCGAAAGGAGCTAGAAGCATAGCCCATTTGGCCAATCGTCCCGACAACACAGTTTTCGATAAAATGTATCGTAGAGGATCTGCTTTGGATATTAATGTGATTTGGTGGGATAAAAGGTAATGTCGTAGCTTTTGGATGGCAAAGATCAACGCTAGACATATCTTCTCCATAGCGGAATAATTCTGTTCTGCCCCCACCATTGTCCGGCTGATGTAATACAAGGCATTTTCCTTTCCGTCATCATTATTTTGAGCCAACATAGACCCTAATGATCGCTCAAGACTTGCGATGTACAAAATCAAGGGCCTTCCTTGAACTGGCGCCATAAGAACTGGCGGATCGGTCAAGTACTTCTTGATGCTCTCGAGGGCATTTTGGCAAGCTTGATCCCAAACGAAAGGAACATCTTTCTTCATCAATCTTAGAAAAGGTTGACATCTCCCCGTTAGGTTCGAAATGAACCATCGGATATAAGCAAGCCTGCCTTGCAAGCCTCGCAGTTCACGGAGATTCCTTGGAGCTGGCATTTCCATGATCGCCTTAATTTTATCGAGATCAATTTCTACCCCTTGGCCTCGAACAACGAAACCAAGAAACTTTCCCGATGTTACACCAAAGGCGCATTTGAGAGGATTCATTTTCAACTGGTGCTTGCGAAATCTTTCGAAGATAATTTTAAGATCATTTATATGATCCTCCCTCTTCTTCGTTTTCACCCCAAGGTCATCTACATAACACTCAATGGTGTTGTGAAGAAGATCATGAAATATGACCGTCATGGCTCTTTGATAGGTTGCCCCGGCATTCTTTAACCCAAAAGGCATCACTGTATAGCAATATGTGCCTAATGGTGTACGGAACACCGTTAGCTCCTCGTCTTCGGGATGCATTTTGATTTGATTATAACCCGAGAATCCATCCATAAAGGACAAGGCTTGGAACCCTGTAGTGAAATCAACCAAGAGTTCGGTTATGGGAAGAGGGAACTCATCTTTGGGACATGCTTCATTTAAGTCCCTGAAATCAACACAGATGCGCAGTTGGCCATTTTTCTTCTTCACGGGAACAATGTTAGCCAACCATATCGGGTATTGGACCTCCCGAATGAATCCGGCCTCGATGAGCTTATTGACTTCAACTTTGATTTGTACAGTCAACTCGGGCCGAAAACGGCGTTGCGCTTGCTTTACCGGCTTTTTTGCTTCCGAAATGGACAACTTATGCATTGCCACCTTTGGATCTAATCCAGGCATGTCTTGGTACCCCCAAGCAAACACATCTTGATATTCATGAAGAAGCTCCTCATATAATCCTTTTTCCTTGTTTGTTA
Source organism: Persicaria tinctoria (assembly GCA_037127255.1). NCBI lineage: Eukaryota > Viridiplantae > Streptophyta > Magnoliopsida > Caryophyllales > Polygonaceae > Persicaria > Persicaria tinctoria. The sequence goes on from JBANSL010000006.1 coordinate 75,722,923, forward strand.
GAAAAGCACTAACAAAAACAGGCTTAGGATTTTCCATATTCCCCAGATTGATCTCTTGAAGTTTATCGACCGTGGCTTGACCACCATCCTCCATTTCTGGCGGAGCCGGTTGGATTATATTAACAAAATCCTGTGAGTCTTCGGCCGACTCGCACTCGCTAGAGGCCAACACCATGTTCACCTCCTCCATTTGAGTATCCATTGGATCTTCCGGCTTGCAAGTAGGAGCTTTTGACTTATTTTTCTTAAGCTTCCATTTTTTATTTTTCTTGCCATTGGCCTTCTTGTTCTTGGACACACTGGCTTCTCCAAGTCTCTCAAACACAGAAACTTTCGGAGAACTTACTCCTTGTCTTCCAAAGACCGAGACTCGTGGAGCGTTCGTTGTCTCTTGCAAGAACATACTTTGCTCCTGACTTGTAAGAGTCATAGGTTCTAAGACTTTGGCCGATAACAACTCGCCTTCTTGCGAAAGTTGCAAATCATCCATCGAGATCTTGCTAGTGGGGTTTTGTTGGCTTTTGCATTTCCACAAGGGTTTCGCCACCTTAATTTTGACTTTTTTTATCAAGCTTTGATGAGACCTGTTCATCGAGCAACTTAGATGATTCGCCCTTGAACACTACCCTCGTGTCTTCATTTCTTCTCTCTCCGAAATGCCGATGAATGACCAATTTCTTCTTAGGCACGGATTGGTCAATCTTGCGGAGAGGACAAGTATAACTTGTCATTAAAGAATGCATGGCCTTCTCCGTGGCACTTAACGGCTTTTGACCGGGTTGGCACTTGTCTTTAGGTGTGTATTTGAACAACACCTTCGGACGAGTCACTTGCACCTCCTTCTTGCAAACAAGAGAGATTTTAGGCGGTGACGACTCTTTTCGGCCAATCTCTTCTTTTTGAGGACTTTCAATTCTACTGTCCTTTTTCGCTTCTGAACGAGTGCTAGGACTACAATACACCGATTTGTAGAATTTGGCGTCCGCGTAATTAACGCTTTCACCTTGAAAAGGATCACTATCATCTCGGATAGTCCTCTCATTCCTGTTCTCATCGGTGTATTTTAAGCACTGATGAAGTGTAGAAGCGATTGATTTGCTAGCATGGAGCCAAGGTCTTCCAAGCAACGCATTATAAGAGGTTCCGGCATCGATCACATGGACGAGCGCATCTTTGTAAAGATCATCCAGCACCACTTTTAAAGCGATAGCACCTAACGCTTTTTGCCCCACTTGGTTGAATCCCTGAATAGTGAGTAATGTCGGCGATAGATGATCAACGGATAACCCCATCGCTTCCAAAGCCCGCAAAGGCAATAAGTTTACTGCGGACCCACAATCCAATATGATTCTATTCAATTTGGTATCCCCGACCATACATGTTACATATAAAGGCCTGTTATGGTCATTGCTCCCCAATTGCAGATCTTCATCGGAGAAGGTTATACACGCCATGCAAGAAGCGCAATGAACCGGAGGAGATGACGTGACTTCGTCGACCTCTACATGATCAACTTGGTCTTTATAATCTTCCGGATCCATGAGAGCTTGAATTAAAGCCTTCCTTAGGTCGGTCGACTTTTTTAAGGCATCATACACACTTAGACGTGATGGAATGCGCTTTAAGTGACCGATAACATCATACTTCACCTTCTCTTTATAAGAAGTTTTTCGAAGCGATATCGGTACTCGTGGTGCAACTTCTTTTGGATTAGATGCCCCAACATCGTCACTTTGGCTTGGTATGGAAGCTTCTTTGTCAACCGCCCCTTCAAAATTTGTCGTCTTTGAGGTCTCACCAATTGGTGACTCCTTACCCTTTTCTTTTTCATTGGGTTTAGAAGAAGACAACTTTTTTCCCGACCGAAGAGAAATTTCATCGACCTCTTCTTCCTCGACTATGTCGGCCCATGAGGTCATGCAACACTGGACGATTTTACCCTCCCAAAATAATTCTTCATCGGAAGAGTCATCGACAACTTCTCCTTCCCGAAACAATTCTTCATCGGAAGAATCATCGACAACTTCACCTTCCCGAAATAATTCTTCCTTGGAAGAGTCCTCCTCTAAAAGCTCTTTTGGAATATAATCCATAAGAGTGAACATTTTGCGTCCGGGTTGAGTATACTCTTCGTCGGACTTACTCTCGGGCTTCTTATTCTTCTTACCCTTCTTCTTGTTTTTGTTTTTCTTATTTTTCTTTTCGGGCTTTCTACCGATCATCTTATAGCCCGTAGGTCCAGCTCGTCGGGTGGTCTTGGAAGGAGACCTTTTCCGACTTACATAGACCTGCCACTTAGAACCATTTTCGCCCTCACCATCCGGCGGAAACGATTCTTCAACGTTTGTTTGCATCAATACGTCATATAAAGACATGCCACCTGGCCCGTCTTTTGGCATATCCGGATAGGCCCATATAGTACGCACCTCATTGCGCATTTGAAACTGCATGGGGACGGCCTTTGGAGGCAATGATACTGTAGGAATGGCATCCTCTATGACAACCTCCGACAAAGGGTTGCTCTCTACCTCTTCCGCTATCGATATAGGATTCGACGAAGCGGTTTGGTTTTTAGAGCCTACTCCCTCAATTTCAATCTCACCCTTGTTGATCATCCTCTCGACAATGTCTTTGAAAACATAGCATTCTTCAATTGGATGACTAACAATACGGTGATAAGGGCAATACCTCGGATCACCCGTTTTGTTGACTTCATTGGGCCTCTTTGACTCCGGGAGAGATATCATTTTCTCTTTCATCAATTCGCTGAATATACCCCTTACATCTTCATCATCAAAGGGGTATTTCTTTTGCTTTCTCTCCTTGAGAGATAGCCTTTTAACAGTTTCTTTGGCCTGACCCTTCTCATTTGCCCTAGAAGAACTCCCGGAGGGTTTTCCTTGGGGCTTAATGAAGGTGGCCATCGATTCACCTTTTTTCGCGGGTTTTCTACCCTCTTCTTTCCTTACTTCGTTAACTTGAGGCCGACTCGCCCCGATTTTATGCCGAGCCAATTGGCGCTCAACATTGCAGGCTTTTGACACCAAAGCATCGAAAGCTTTCGGTTCCGCACTGCCTACGTGCACCGCAAGCTCGGGAATCAAGTTGTTAGTACACATCTGCACACATGCTTCTTCACTCAATTTTTCCGGGCATTGCAGTCGCAAGCTTCTCCACCTTGCAATGAAATCATTTGCAGATTCATTTGGCCGTTGATGAGCATTTGCAAGATCCATGATGGAAACTTTGGCCTTTGAGCTCACAAATTGGGCCAAAAATTCTTTTTGTAGGTCATCCCAAGTATGGATCGACTCGGGCTGAAGCTGCGTATACCACGTAAACGCGGATCCTCTTAATGATTGGATGAACTGCCTTATCAACAGTTGATCACTTAAAGCAGTTTCTCCGCACGCGGAGTAAAAATGAGCTAGATGCTCATGAGGTGAGCCATGAATGCCGTCAAATTTATCAAAAGTCGGCCTTTGATAGTGCGGAGGGAACGGAATTGCATCATAATCCGCAGGGTATGGCTTTCTGTAGCCAATCACTGGCGGACTTTGGGAGATCTTAAATTCCCGTATTCCTTGAGTGATCAACTCCTTTATCTCTTGGGGAGAGATAGAGGAGCTGCTTTCTTCTCGCCTTTGCTCTTCCCTATTTTCGGAATTTTGCTGTTCAGCTTGAGCTATAAGGAGTTGGATTTGAGCATCTCTTTCCTCCAGTTTTCTCTGTAATTCCTGGAGTTGCTCTTCAACAGTTGAGGCTCCAGTTACTAGCACCGACATGCTTTCAACTTCCTCCTCGGATCCATCATTTGATCCGATACCGCTAACAACTGCCGTCGGAAACTCATCCTCATGAAACAACGAATCTGAATCTCCATATAAGGGAGAGCTTTGTTTCTTATTTGTTATAGCTGGCGGACTTGGTGAACGAGTAACTGCGCCGGCATATGACGTGGTCTTAGATCTTGACCTTGTCATTGGCCCCTCGTACCCTTCCATATAAATAGGGAGTGAGGTAGCTTTTCGTGGCACCACTATGCTCTTCCCTTTGTCCTGAGCTTGAAAAGATGCTTGGACATCCTTCTGAGGCTCCGTCGGCTTCAACACTTTGACCTTCGGAACTTTGGCTTTCCGATCTCTCTTTTTTAAAGATCCTTCTTCGACCTCCTCCTCCGAATAGGAGGTAACCATGACTTGTTCCACATGGTTCATATCGCAAGGAATTGAACCAAAGAAAATATGGCTTGAGCTCGCGGTTTGAGGTGCGATGATAGCCTTGTTTGCCTCAAGGAGGTCTTTGGCAGCCTTCCATAGGGTTGCGTTGGCCAGGTCCAACGCCGGGGATGGGGCCAACTTGCGAAGTGCCCCCGCCTTCCCGCGCTGGGATCCGCATCTTCGCCCCCTTCTCCTCCGGATCTTGTTCTTCTTCTTGGTCTCAACCACCGGTGGGATGGAGCCCTTCACCGAATTATCATTTTTCTTGATAATTGGAATGATAGGCCCCTGGGACACAAAATGGGTTGGCCTACTCGCACTGCTACTGGCCACACTGGCCTCTTTGACTCGGACATAATCCGACTTCCGCTTGATGAAGACTTTGGCGGGCTTTTTGTCACTTTGTCCCGATGAAGGGACGGATGCTCTTGGGACCCAGGTCTGCATCACTGCATCCTCCTCGATGGCCTCGAACACATTGCTTGTTGGGATCTAGGCGGAGATGGAATCCCTCGTCACTTCAAACTGCACCTTGAAAGATCTCTTCCTTAACCAACGACCACCCTCTACGAGGAAAGTCGCCGGTAGCTCGTTGAACTTCACGATTGCTCTTGGTGCCATTTTCCTTGCAACCAAAACAAATAGATAAATATTAGTATCGAATAAAACTAAGAGATGAAAAGGCAAAAAGGGTCCCACTGGGCGTGCCAAAAATATGTTGGACAAAAATGCGCAAATAATCGTACAACACATTTTATTTGATTTTTTAATATTTGAGTTCGACCCCTTTTGGTTATCCTCTTGATTCAAAGTCGTATCGATACCAAGATTTGAGTGGTTTTGGTGATTTGGGCTGCACCCGGATTTTAACGGGTTGCCTACGTATCTCTTGGAAGAGAATCAAGCCTCACGTAGTTCAGAGTGGTTGGGTTTTGTGTGTTTTATCACCTTTAAGGTTTTCATGCATCATTGGATCGTATTAGGACCCACCTTCTCGGAAGGGTAGCCCTAACATAAATCACACTATCATATGCATGAGATTTTCTCGTGTATCACCCGAATAAATTGAGCACACCTTCTCGGAAGGGTTTCCCAACTCAACGGCTATCACTTACACGGAAAATCATGTGTATTTAATTTAGATTTAATTTTAACCCCATTTTCATTTTAAAAGTGAATTTAGGGATTAGCGACTGTACCCGACATATTTTGAGATTTAATATCGGGTTACCTACGTAGCCGTTTTTACGGCGTCAAGTCTTTACGTAGTTCTTTTAGAAACCAAGTTTGATTTGGTTTTAAAAGTTTGATCGTTTGAGGATCGTGATTGAACTCGATGAGCTCATAGCTTTATGTCAAGCTTCCTACATACCCGTTTGAACGGGATCAAATCTGAAGTAGTTCTTTTAAATGACAAATTTTATTTAATTTGTAACCGGTGACTGAATTCGGCGTATTTAAAATTTTATACCGAATTTCCTACGTAACTCGTAGAAGAGTATCAAGTCTATACGTAGTTCTGAACTAGAAACCAAGCTTGATTTGGTTTTAAAAGTGTGATCATTTGAAGATCGGGATGGAACTCGACGAGCTCGTAGCTTTATGTCAAGCTTCCTACATACCCGTTTGAACGGGATCAAATCTTATGTAGTTCTTTTCGAACCAATTTGTTTGTTTTGTTTTGACCTCATATTCATTTAAAGAGAATTTAGAGGCGGACGACTGTACCCGATATATTTTTAGGAATTAATATCGGGTTACCTACGTAGCCGTTTTTACGGCGTCAAGTCTTTACGTAGTTCTACACGAACCGATTTGATTTTTATTTTGGTTTGGCGATTGAACTCGGCGAGCTTTTAGCTTTCTGTCGAGCTTCCTACGTACCCGTTCGAACGGGATCAAATCACCCGTAGTTCTTTTATTTAAATCAAGTCTATATTTGGCGAAACTTGATTTGAGGTTTTGACTCCGTTACTATTTTAGGAGTCGGTTTGAGATTGACCCACTAGAATAAATTAGCAAAGAATGTTTGACGAGTTTTATTTTATATTTTTTTATCAAACTCGAATTCTTAATTTGTGCAAATTATAATTCGTATAATTTAGTGGGTTGGTTTTGTAATTAGGCAAAATTTCTTTCAAATGTCTCGTATATATATGTGGGCATGTAGCTGGTCTTGAATCATTCCCCTCTTTTTTTTGTTTGTTTATTTTTTTTTTTATGGGAAGAATTGAGTGAAGGGCTGAATTAAGCCCATTTCTTCAAACCGATTAATTCAGCCCAAAGTTTAATTCAGTCCACATCTCCTTTTCTTCTGCCCAAAGTTCAATCCAGCCCACGTCTCTTTTTTTCTTCTGTGTAATACGAAGCACGCGGACAGCTTTTAGAACGCATAGGGCAACAGCACCCGTGAGGCGATTTCTCTTCGACGATCGAAGACAGAAGGTGTCGCTGGAGCTTCGGCAAGACTTAAAAGTCCACGATCGAGAGGATCTAAGCGCACAGCAGCTTTGTCGACTTGGGGAGTAGAAGAAATCCTGCAGGGCTCGCATAGGTTTGGATTCCTTGTTTCCGCTATGACATTAAATTTAGGGCTTTTTTCTTTGTTTCGTTTTAAGACAATTTTGTTCCTCCAATGTGTAATGTTTATCAATCCAACACTTTGTAAGCCTTGAATCAAAGTTTGGAATGCTTGTAACTGTCCAAAAGTTTCAAATCAAAGGAAACTTGGCTTGATATAGTGTTCTCTTGTATTATTTACACCGATTTTAATTATATACAGCCTCTCTCTCTCTTTTTTTTTTGTTCCTTTGTTCTCTTGGGTGAGTGAAATCCTTTGTGTTTGCTCACTTTAATTTCCCCAGTCCCATTTTCCATTCACTGTGAATCTGTGATTTTGGCTTAAAGTTCTATTTGGGACCAATTTTGATCACTGGTGTTTTTTTTCCTAATGAGAATCGTTGAAATTGGTGATTCCCCTTTCCCTTTTTTTTTTAATCAGTTTTGCTCTAACCAATATTGGGCAGCATTTCAGCCCTGGTTTAGAGCAATTCATTGATGATGGAACCCAGGCCACATGAAAAGCTCTCGAGGTTTTCATGGGCGGGGTTACCAAAATCGAAAGGAATACACGACGGAATTTGGACAGCACTTCGATATGGCTTGTGTGATTTAGTGATTCCGGAACCCAGGCCACATGAAAAGCTCTCGAGGTTTTCAAGGGCGGGGCTCCAAGAATCGAACAGACATCAAACGAAGCTACTACCTTGATGAATACTTTGCTTTGCTGGGATTTTTTTCCTCTGTGTTTCTTTTCTTTTGGGATAGTGCTTGTATCTCTCTGTCAAAAAAAAAACCCAAAGATGAGTAGCTTTCCCCTTTTATAGGCCAAATTTGCACAGTTATTGAAATAACCGGCTCCATCACCCCACTCTCCCCTTTTTAATTAATTATTTTATTTATATTTTGTTGGTGGAAGGAAAACGGGGGCAGTTACATCTAACTTTCCTATTTGACGGTTCTCCATTTTTTTTAACTGCTCACTCATTTAAATGCATGATTGAATACTCACCCACGTATATTTTATTCAATTTTAATTCCATATTTCTCCATTGAATAGAATTAAATATGGGCCTCAAATTTGGGCTAGTATAATCATTTTGGGGGCTTGTATTTATAAAGCCCGATTTCATTTATCATTTTTTTTTAATGAAATCTAAGCTATGTCATATGATGAACATCTCCCAAATTTCTAATAAATAGGGATAATTTGATAGTTCACCAAAATTTATCATTCAACACTCCTGTTAACTAATTTCGATAAGGAATTGGATTCAAAAGACCTAGTCTTTCCACAACAAAGTTTTCAAGAGGAAGTTATTTATTCGATTTCGATGATCAATGAACAAACCTGATTGCTGAGATTGGTTAACCTAAGCTATTTTTCTTATATTCATTTCCTCAAGTTGTTTAGTTTGTTTCTTTTGTTTAATTTTGTTTGTTAATTAGTTAGTCCAAACCATCCAAACCCCCCCCCCCTTTGTGTTTCTTGTTCTTGTTGACACACTTGACTTGCATACAAATCGTTGACTCTCTGTGGGATCGACCTGTACTTGCCAAACTACATTAGTTAGGTTAGTCGGTTATATTTGATAGGATTTAAGGCGACTAAAAATCCTCTGTCAGTTATATAATATGTAGGTGTTGCATATGCATAAAAGCATGTCATGTAGTATCATGCTTAGGAATTGCACTTACGAGTACGCATCCTTATTCTGGTTGCGTTTGAATATATAACAGTCGTTACCTGTGAGTCCTAGAGTCCTTGCTAGGGTCATAGGACAACCCAGCTCCATCGGGTTTCGTCCTGAGTCATTCGAGTCGTTGGAACACCTTTACTATTATCAACATTATTATTTTCTATTCGCAAGATCCACGATATGATGATGAGATTCGATATGCTATAGAATCGAACTGGAAGTCTCCAGCCTATACGGAAGAGGGGTGGTGGTAGAAGAGGGATATACCACTTGGTATTCTTTGTTAAGGCCTTACTTAATATTATGCGTATATGAATTAGGAGCATGATAGTGTGGTTAATATTTCAGTACTGCATGAAGGCATCCTTTATTCTTGACCCGACTTTGTGGTATAGTTTCAGGTACCCGTTTCACTCCTTGATTTCGTGCTATTATGACGGGGTCCATTCATATGGCGAAGAGTGAGTGTTGAACCCTGACTTCACCAAATTTGTACTTTAGGGATTTCTCCCTACTTATACTCTGTTTTGACCCGGCTCTGTTGTGGCACCCGTTGTATGGTTTTCAGAACTTATGTCCTTTGCATGATAAAGGGGTTTCCCACGTGGTAGACTTAGGACAGGTACAGGGGTTACCCCGGGGTCTCCAATGGACCTTCCGGATTTGGGTGCGAAATCCCGCTTTAAACTACAACCCTTCGGTTTCAAACCTCCAATCTGTACTCAGATCGCAAGATCCTAACAAGGGGTTTTATCCCTCGAAACATAACTCGAGAATCATAATCTCGGGCCGTTACAAAGGTGGTATCAGAGCTGAGGTTTTGCAATCCGAGTACATTCAGTTGAAGATGGTTTTGAAAATCGCCCAATGTTTTCAAATGGTTTTGAAAAATGTTTATAAAAAAGAAAAGATGAATTGAATTGGAATCAAACCTAAAATTAATAAAGGGGAAACAATCTCGTGGGTAGAGACCAAAGCGATAGACCTCCGTTATGGATGTAGAACTCGGGGAACAGTAGGGAAAATACTAGCTTTTACTTACAGATGGGCCTAGAAGATTCCAAGGAACACCACGGAGGTTGGAGTGTTGAGTTAGGAGGCCGTGAGGTTTTTTCCCCTCCGGTCAGCCATCCCTCGAAGGACATCATAGATCGTCTCTATGCTTACGTTATATATACATATATGCAATTAGGCCCGAGGGCGATCCTCCTCGAAGAGGATCATATTAATGTTGTTGATTGCTTACGTGTTGAGTGCTATTGTGCTTAGGATAGCAAACTAATCAGTATGACTTGACTTGAATCATGTGTTGAAAAACTGTGCAAATGGGATAGCGGGAGAAAACCTTGTTTTTTATGTAATCGGAATTCATGTCTTGTCGGAATAGCCCTTCCATAATTCAAACCCCTCGATGGTTCTAACTCCGTCATCCGCCCCACAAAAACATCTAGGCATGTTAGCAAGTGTCGAGAAGCATATGCTCTCCCCGTTTTGAGTCATGTTTCATATCCCACCATCGATGCTTCTATCGAGTCTCGTACCTGAGGTTAGAGTTTTCCACGGGAAATTTGGGTCGGTCAACTGATTACCTTCGAAAATTGTGTCGGATGTGAGGGTTACCTGAGTACGCTAGTGGGAGTGAGGATTTAAATCGTTTTGAGATAGAAGTGAGTTGTCTTGTGAATTTAGCCCTTTCGATCCACGTAATGGCTAACCACGTCTTTGATATCCATGATTTGTGCCATGTTTTTACATCTATTTTAGCTCCTTAATCTGTCATTTTATATATTATGGGTTAGAATAGTACAGAATCTATGTAGTTTATGCTTATTTGCCAAATTATGGAGTCTACACTAGCTTCCGTTTAGTTTCACATAAATCGGACGCACTTTGGAGCTTAAAGGAAACTAATGAAGAAGCGAAGAATGGTGCAGCTGGAGAAAAGGCCATATTTCGACATCCATCATTCTGAATCAAGCTCTGATGTCTTCATGAAAGTTTTAGCCATCGAAAAGAGCTTTCCAACGCATACTTATATGCATCAATCCGACGAACGAGGACTCAGGAAAGTGCGTTTCAAGAACAGAGCAGAATGTTGAGAGATGACACATTTATTTGACGTCGACCAAACCAGAAACTCTACTCGAGTCCAAAGAGGAGAAGACAACTCGAGGAGCCGCGAAGAGAAGCCGAGATCGAGGACTTTACTCGATGTCGACCAAAACTGGTCGATGTCGACAAAGCTGAATTTGTGCCGCGAGTCCATTGGGCCAATCCGAGCATTTGTGGATTATTTGGGCACAAAGGAAGGCCGGATCTATCACGAATAGATCAAGATCTATCTATGGAAGGGAATATTTATCCAACACATGAAGATTTAAATATTTTCCTTTTTAGATAAATGTTTCTTTTATTAAATTTATATCTTTAGGGTTAGATAGAATTTGCTTACCTTGGCTAACAAGGATTAAAGCCTATAAATAAAGCACATGGGGCTAGTTTTTCATTCCTTCCAAGCTAGAGAGAACACAAGTAGAGAGACAGAGAGAGAGAGAGAGAGAGAGAGAGAGAGAGAGAGAGAGAGAGAGAGTGGAGGCCGAGTAGGAGCAAGGGAGCGAAAGTTGTCTGGCTTCGATCGGCTGTAAGCTTTACTTTATTTTATTAATGCAATTTAGTTTTCTTTTATTATTGATGTCTTTTTCTATGATGAAGAGCGAGTAGTTCACCTACTTCTAGGGTTGGGGTGAGCCCAACGATAGCCAAGAGTGCTTGAGGTAAAGATTTGACCTTTATTGTGTTTTGATCATCCACTGCCTTTTATATGTTTATTACCTAGTTAATAGAGATTCAGGTTAACAATTTGGATTATAAACATAAAATTGGTAGATACAATTAGGGTTTCTTGAAAGAGTTGTCTAATTGTTGGAAAAGGCAAAAACTTCATCCTTTGATGTGATTGCATAATTATCTCTCTTTATCTTGCCTTATGCATGTTTGGTTATCGTTGTTGCAAACCCCGATCTTGGAAATTTCCTTTCATACATTGTTTATTCCGAAATCTGCGAACATTGGCTTTTGTTTCGTTACTATTTTCTGCTCGATTTCGACCAACCTTGGTCGACGTCGACTACTGATATTTGATCGACCAAGATCGCTTTCGTTTTTTTCTCTGCAGGTTACTCGAGATCGACCAGTCTTCCTCGACTTCGACCAACTTTCCTCTACGTCGAGTAGCTTCCTCGAGATCGACCACCACCAGTGACGCCTTGCTTGCTGGAATTCGACTCTGCCCAACCCCTAACGACCACCCTTGGTCGAGGTTGAGTACTCCTGAGTCGAAATCCGACGTGAAACATCCGCTACCTGAGATCCGCTGACTCGCTTCCTCAAGATCGATCATGACTTCCTGTTGCTACATCGGGAGGAAGTCTTGTAATCATTTGCGTGGGCAAGATCTGGTTTGTTTTATTTTATTATATTTTGAACTCGATTTCCTCTTACAACAAATTGGCGTCGTTGCCGGGGAAGCAATCATTCGTGCCTTAGGTAGTTAGATCTCACGTTTTCTTTGAGTTACTTTGTAGGTGTATGCGCCGTTCTGGTCAACCACCTGAGTTTGACGCCTTAGACGATCCGGAACGCCTTATACACATCCACTCTAGACTAGAAAGGATCATGGCGGAGACAGAAACAAAATCCCAGCTGATCGAGAGGCTTCAGAGGGAAATAGTAGCCAACAATGCTGCTCTCGCCACTAAGAGAGCAAGCGCTAAGCGGGAGGCTTGACAAAGGAGGCATGCGGAGGCTGAGCTTGCCCTATATCCCACCACCGCTAAGGACTACATGCACCCGACTCTTGTCATGCCTGAATCGTCTATTCTAGTCCCTCCTAATGATTTTCAAATTCGCACTGCCTACCTTATTGAAATTAAAAATAATGCTTTTGATGGAAGGTTTAATAAATGCCCTTTAGCTCATATTACTACTTTTGCTAATATGTGCCAAACTATTGCTGAAGGTGCTACTCTAGAATATGTGAGAATGAAAGCTTTTCGTTGGTCTCTTGCAGGTCCAGCATTGAAGTGGCTTGAAGGTCTCCCTGCACGATCCCTCACAACATGGGTAGAGGTTAGGAATGCGTTCCTCAACAAGTTCTTTCCTCCCCCCAAGACAACGCTCCTCATACAAAAGATTACAACTTTCAAATAAAAGTATGGGGAACCGCTAGCACTTGCATGGGATCGATACAAGGATCTGCTGAGATCCTGCCCTACTCATGGGGAGTCATCATATGTGATTCAGGAGATTTTCTACAATTCTCTTGATCTGGCTGCTAAGAAAAGGATCAATTAGTTCACACCATACGAGTACCTCACGCAGACACCAGAAGAGGCATGGGTTACTATCGAAAGGCTAACCAACTTCAACAACACCTATGGGGCTCCTGCGAATTACAACGAAAATGCTTATGCAAGGCCAACCCCATCCATGCCTCTGTATAAGCCTTCTAAGGAGATTGATCCTGATGTCAAGGAGCGTTACTACAGAGATCAGAATCGCAAGCTCCTCAAGCAAGTCAAATATCTATCTGTTAACGAATCCTGAATTGAATGTGGCTCACAGTGGCACACCACTCCAGAGTGCCCACATACAGAGCAAGTCAGATTGGTAGAAACTCATGAGGAGGTAGCTTACGCAAGGGGTCCTAATCGCTACATGGGGGACCAAAGGTTTCACCAACCACAGTGGAACCAAGGTGCCCCTAGGAACCCCCCACCATACAAAGCTCTAGGACTTCCAGAAAGGGACAAGCGGAAAGATGATCTACCGATGGTCCTCGACGAGATGAGGAGGAACCATGCACAACAATAGCAATCCAACAGCGCCATCTAGATGCAACTCCACGACCTCAATACACGACTTGGGGAGATGGACATCTGGAAGAAAAAAATGGAGACCCATATTGGTCAACTCGCGCTACAGATCCCAAGACCAGCCGGAAAGCTCCCTGGGCATACAGATCCAAATTCTAAGGGGCAATCTGGACAAGTCGCTGCTGTAAAGTTGAGGAGCGGGCACCAATTACACGAGGCAGAGGTCGAAAAGGAGCAAGACGAAGCTGAGAACCTACTCGACATCGATCAGAGCCCAGTCGACATCGACCATACTACCCGATATCGAGCAGATGTACCCGATATTGACCAGACTCGTAACTTTGAGGAGTCTTCTGCACGACAACAGCACTCGATGTCGACTACTGTAGTCGATGTCGAGGACACCCAAATCGACGTCGAGGACTCTACAACACCTCCGATAGCTGTTTTGGCTCCGAAACTTAAAAGACGTTGCCTTTCCCTTCAAAAGCGCTGAAAGATCCCACTGTAGGTAGGTTTAAACGATTTATTAAGATGCTTCAGGAACTAAATGTTTCAATTCCTTTTATAGATGTTCTTCAGGAGATGTCTGCATATGTCAAGTTCCTCAAGGAGATCTTCAGCAACAAGCGATCCATCACTTAAATCACCAGTGACTGCAAAATGATGGATTTCCCTGAGAAGAGGCCTGACCCTGGTAAGTTCTCTATTACTGTGGGATTTGCAGAATTTAAATATGAGGCACTGTGTGATTTAGGAGCAAGCGTGAGCATCATGCCCTTATCAATCTGGTTAAAGGTGAAGATAGGAGCCATAGAGCAATTGGGCGCCAAACTATACATGGCAAACAATACGGAAGTCATCCCTACATTTATGGTTGATAATGTCCGTGTCTAGGTTGGTAAGTTTTATATTCCTGTTGATTTCCTTGTTATAGACTGTGCGGAAGATCCTACTTGCCCTATTATTCTTGGCAGACCTTTTCTAGCCACCGCAGATGCCAAGATCAGCGTCAGAAAGCGATTGCTCACCTTCACGATAGGCGCTAAGGTCTTAGATTTCTCATTTGGCCCTACAAAGGAGGAAATTCCATGGATGGAGGTGAAGAGCATAAGCAACCACGAGGGCAAGCAAACAACAAAGGAGGAAAGCGCCAAAAAACTGCTCGACATCGACCAAGCTTGCTCGACGTCGACCACGCTACTCGACTTCGACTACGCCAACTCGACATCGACCTCTCCTAAGTATGGGGTCCTTGTACTCGACGTCGACCACGCCTACTTGACATCGACTAACCCTCAGCCGAAAGATTACTGTTTTGGGCACGAAAAGGTAAGTTCATGTATGATTTCAACTTCTCCTCCATCCATTAATAAATTTAATAAGAATTTTAGAGTAGACAAGGCCCCCTAGGGAGCTAACCTGCGAAGGACTAGGACTCGAAAGAGGAAGAAGGAAGGCAGAGGATTGTATGCGAACAACCACCTGCCAGCGGAGCTTGCATACTACAATCAGGACCTAGATGATGTAGGAGAAGGGCCAAGCACAAGCGGTCCACACATTGAGGGTTCCTGAGCACAAACGGAGAAGTCCGCCTAGCGACTCTAAAATCTAGAGCATGTACATAAAACTTTTAAACGTTCTTTTAGGACTTTGAAACTCAAGGTTTTGGTATTGGTTTTGATTTTTGGTTTTGAATACTTCATGTGGAAAGTCTTGTCTTTGTGCAACAACTAACAATTTTCAGGTCGAGAAGCATAAAGGAATCGCGAAGAGAGGAGGAAGAAGTCCCTGACGGAACATCGAAATCGACCAAGGCAAAGTCGAGGTCGACCACGAGGAAGATCGAGCAGAACGCATCTACTTGACGTCGAGTATGCCACTCGACGTCGACCACCCAGGAGGCTTCCTCGACTTCTACCTCCCACTCGATGCTAAAACAGTACTCGACGTCGAGTACATCTACTCGACGTCGACTACCTCAAGCAACTCGACGACCCTGTTTTGCCCCCTCGACGCATTATTCGGTGCGTTCCCTCCTTTACCTTTGTTTTATATTATTTTATATACAGTGGGGATACTGTATATTCTAAGTATGAGGTGGGGGGAAAGCTCATTATCATTATTTTACTCTTGTTTTTTGGTTTTACATGGTGAATTTTGGGTAAATTTTTTATTTTTGTGCTTAATTGCTAAACTCAAAGTTTTTTTTATGAAACATCTCCCAAAGCTTGTAAATTGTTCAAAGAAATAGTGTCATGGAAGCTTATATTGAACTCGACGATACAAAATTGGATTCATTAGAGATATAGCATGAAATTGCCTAGTAAAGGGAAGTCACAATGAAGTGCATATTTTTATTGAAACCATGAAAGGAGGTAAAATTTGATATTGCTTTTGACATGTTGCATGATAAGAGGATGGATGACTTTATATTTCCACATATGCTCATATTGTTATATCTTAGCCTTACCTATGCTTATGCATCACAAAAGCCATATTTATGCCTTATTTCATATATTGCTCCACATGATCTAAATATTGGCTATTCATTTCCTTATTTCCATCCGGGGATTATGTTGAGAATGATGTTACATTATGGAGATTATTATATGGTGTTGTGTTGTTATTATTATTGGAGTTTGGAAGGAAATTGAAAAAAGATATGGAAAATTCAATGAGTGAAAAAAAATCCGATCACCTCAGGAGATAAAGGTAGATCCACTCTGCTTGCTGAGATAATAGTTCAGTGAGATGGGACACTAAGGTGAGAAATCAAAAGCACTAAGTATCCGGGGCCATTCATGACACCCATGTTTGCGACTCGCAAGAAGATAGTGCTGAGGTTAAAGAGGTAAAAGCATTATAGTGAAGAAAAAAAAGCATTGAGTGAATTAGTGGAAGGTGATGAATCCTATGGAGAAGGAATGTGGGAATTCAATTTGGAAATTACTCCATTTCCCCGGATTATTAGCACCACATTACCCACCTTAAGCGTTTTACCAATCTACTCCTTATTGAGCTTAAATTAAAGGCCTCTTGATTATTAATGCTTTGTCACATGAATTGTTTTTGCATAACCTTCCTTTTGTGAGTAGATGTTGCTTTTATTGCACATGTATGGACTTGTGGCATTAGTACCTTTTCGATGATGGTAATTGATTGCAGGGTTATATAAGAATGAATCTACGATGTTGAGAGTTTTTGTTTCTTCCCCTGAATGACCATCCAATTTATTGCTTGGAGACAAGCAAGCTTAAGTATGGGGTGATTTGATATCCATGATTTGTGCCATGTTTTTATATCTATTTTAGCTCCTTATTCTGTCATTTTATATATTCTAGGTTAGAATAGTACAAAATCTATGTAGTTTATGCTTATTTTCCAAATTATGGAGTCTACACTAGTTTCTGTTTAATTTCACAGAAATCGGACGCACTTTGGAGCTTAAAGGAAACTCATGAAGAAGCTAAGGATGGTGCAGCTGGAGAAAAGGCCATATTTCGATATCCATCATTCTGAATCAAGCTCTGATGTCTTCATGAAAGTTGTATTCCTCGAAAAGAGCTTTCCAACGCTTACTCATATGCGTCAATCCGACGAATGAGGACTCAGGAAAGTGCTTTTCAAGAATAGAGCAGAATGTTGAGAGCTGACACAATTAATCGACGTCGACCAACATCCTCGACGTCGACCAAACTAGAAACTCTACTCGAGTCCGACGAGGAGAAGAGAACTCGAGGAGCCGCGAAGAGAAGCCGAGATCGAGGACTTTACTCGATGTGGACCAAAATTGGTCGATGTCGACCAAGCTGAATTTGTACCGCGATTCCGTTGAGCCAATCCGAGTATATGTGGATTACTTGGGCACAAAGGAAGGCCGGATCTATCACGAATTGATCAAGATATATCTATGGAAGAGAAGATTTATCCACCATATGAAGATTTAGATATTTATCTTTTTAGATAAATGTCTCTTTTATCTAAAAAGGAAAATATCCCTGCAAGGGAGCGAAAGTTGTCTGGCTTCGATTGGTTGTAAGCTTTGCTTTATTTTATTAATGCAAGTTAGTTTTCTTTTATTATTGATGTCTTTTGCTATGATGAAGAGCGAGTAGTCCACCTACTTCTAGGGTTGGGGTGAGCCCAACAATAGCCAAACGTGCTTAAGGTAAAGATTTGACCTTTATTGTGTTTTGATCATCCACTGCCTTTTATATGTTTATTACCTAGTTAATAGAGATTCAGGTTAACAACTTGGATTATAAACATAAAATTGGTAGATACAATTAGGGTTTCTTCAAAGAGTTGTCTAATTGTTGGAAAAGGCGAAAGCTTAATCAGTTGATGTGATTGCATGATTATCTCTCTTTATCTTACCTTATGCATGTTTTTTTATCGTTGTTGCAAACCCCGATCTTTGAAGTTTCCTTTCATTCATTGTTTATTCCGAAATCTGCAAACTTTGGCTTTTGTTTCGTTACTGTTTTCTTCTCAATTTCGACCAACCTTGGTCAACGTCGACTACTGATATTTGATCGAGCAAGATCGCTTTTGTTTCTGTCTCTGTAGGTTACTCGAGATCAACCAGTCTTCCTCGACTTCGACCAACTTTCCTTGACGTCGAGTAGCTTCCTCGAGATCGACCACCACTAGTGACGCCTTGCTTGCTCGAATTTGATTGTGCCCGACACCTGTCGACCACCCTTGGTCGAGGTCGAGTACTCCTGAGTCAAAATCTGACGTGAAACTTCCGCTACCTGAGATCCGCTGACTCACTTCGTCGAGGATCGATGCTGACTTCCTGTTTCTACATCGGGATGAAGTCTTGTAATCATTTGCTTGGGCAAGATCTGGTTTGATTTATTTTATTATATTTTAAACTCGATTTTCTCCTAGAACTGTCTTCTTGGCACAAGAGTCTAAACACGAGTTCTATCCTCACCTCTCGAAAACGGCGTGAATGCCCTTGTGTCCAGCGAGTCATACTAGCATCCCGCGGGGAAACGGGGTGGTGAGTCGGTGATTGTCCTTAGAGAATTCTGTCAAGTTATAATGATAGCCTCCTTGTGATTTCATGACATGCTATATTGGTGTAATTCAGCATGACTTGCCTCGTACCTTGCATGGTTGCACTTATGAGTGGATGTATGTGTCGTATGTATTGAATTCCCATGAATACTGTCTTCCTATGAACTAGGTCCATGATGGTGTGGCCAACTCTCGTTGCATGTTTAACACGTGAATCGGATGACTTAGCATGCCAGATTAACCTAATTGGACCTCATTGATTGTGTACATGTTTAATGAGTATTTCTAGTATCATATAAGACATATACCTCCCAGTTATAGGCCCTCGTATGATTGTGTGACGTCCTAGTCTTACTGTGTGAATATGGATGTATGTGATGAGATAGTTTCTATACCAACCATGCATGAATTGACCATACCCTTAGCATGATTTTTAGGGTACATCTTAGCATGATTTCTGTAATATTATGACTTGCTTAAATGTGTATCTAAATGAGTGATAAGTCGTGCATATGATATCCTGTGATGTTTGCTAGATCTTGAATAACTTATGCCATATATGTCCCATGTCAGTCTGTGCATACATGTTCTTAGTCTGTCAAGCATGATTGGTGAATGAAATGATAGGTTGCTAGCTTGTTTTGTGCACATATAAAGATGATTATATGAACATGTTATGAATGCATAAATTGATATTCCTTGAGATAGGTGCATACTAGTGTGAAATAATGTGATGATATCTCTTGATTTTTATGTATTTGCGTACCACAATTATAAGGGCATCGTTGTAACTATCGGGTTGGGATCTTCTCCTTGGTCTCGTCGTCCCTAGTCTTGGTCCATGTCTGAACTCTTAAAGAAGTTGTGTTGTCGGCCCTTGTCTCCCCCTCTCTTCGTAACTTCTAACCCTTATGATCCTTCAATGAGCGTCGATATGCAAGAAATGACCAACGACCAAGTGGCACCGGAGCGGCGCAACGGAAGTGTGATGGGTTCATGACCCCTAGGCCCCAGGAATAACGTCACCGATGGCAAAAATGATGAATATGCTTCATAGATGACAATTGTGAACAAGTTCCTCATAGCTGACACGAGGAAGAGCATTCTCATTTCAAATCGTGCATTCTTCTATACTAATCGGAATTGATGTTGTGTGACAGGCCTATAACTAACATAATTGAATGTGTAATGACGAATGTGCTGAACTAGTAGCAATGATTGCCTGACTAACTTGTTTCTATGATGATGTGCCTTGGTGCTTGGTATACTGACTTGGTAATGGGTAGGTTATGGGTTATATATCTGGTGGTGCTTCTTCTTGGGCATGATTGGAGAGATTCTTCGGTAAGCTAGGTCGGAAAGCGGCAAAAGGATTGAAGTCTTCGTTCTTGGTCATGAGATGAGCGAGAGGGTGTGCAGGGTGGATGCATTAACTTAGGTAGAGCCGAGTGAGTTAGGACTGGTAGGAGGTAGTAGGTAGTGGGGTTCTCAGATGAGCTTCTAGGTAGGTCTTAGTTAGAGGTGGAAGTATAGGCAAGTAGTGTGTGCGGGTAGTATAAAAGAGTGGTTGGCTGAGGTCTGGACTAGTTTCATTTGGGTGATCTTTTGATTGGGTGTGGGTAGAGGTAGTTAGGATAGTTCTAGAGGTGGATGGGCGAGCTAGGAGTAGATCGGGGGATTCTTGAGGAGAGGTGTTTTGAGACAGATTGGTGTGCTAAGGAAAGTGTCTAGATAATCTATGAGCGGATCGTGGGCGGTGTCGAGGATGATCGATTAAGGGACGTCTGAGGAATCATAGAATTTGGGACAAGATGGTGTGTGCTTTGAGTGGGAGCGATTTCGGTAAGGGTGAGGTTGAGGAATTGCCAAGGAAGAGTAGTATGAGGTTGCTTGGGAAATTATCGATCGGGGATATTAGGTTGTTCATATCAGGGTTGTTCGTATGATGAGTATTTGGGATTGTTTAGATAGGATTGGTAATGCTTGGGGAATTTATGAGTGGAGGTTATTTTGGCTATTGAGGTATTTGAGGATGTGAGATGAGTCTTCGAGGGAAGGCTGGTAGCTAGGCAAGGATGTAGTTGAGATTCCTAGTAAGACTGTGGGCTTAAGGTTGAGATAGGGAGATTATGAGTATGGATTTGGGAACTAGGCAAAGCAAAAGGTATTGAGGACGCTAGAGGATAAGAGATTTTAGAAGGTTGGTGAAGTTGTGGTACTTAGGAAATTCGTACGAGGATGTCATAGGAGTTCAGTGGGAATTCTATCGGTTGGAAAATCGGGGGAGAATTGATCAAGTTGCGATTTTATGGGTAATTCGAGCTAGGGTGAGATAAGGTTTCATTTGGGATAATGGTCCTGGTTAAGGAGTGGTAACTTGAGGTAAATTCAGATAATGATGGGAAGAGGATCTAGTGGGAAGAGGATTGTGGTTCAGGTTTCGTGAGTTCTGGAATGGGATGAGCAGGTAAAATTAGTGGTTGGTCTTTGAGGATAGACATTGGTGATGAGGGTCTTGGTAATTCGTGGTTGGGAGTAGCACGAAATGGATTTCTGCATTAGAGTTGGGCGAGAGTGACAAGTGTGAGATGATTAGTATGAGTTGGATTCTTAGAGGTGGATGGTTAGTGAGAGTGGTCAGTGGTGCGTGGAATATGATCAGGTTAGCAAGGTGATTCGAGATATCTCTTTGGGGGATGATGTTCAGGCGGAGTCTTGAGAGCCTAGAAAGAGTAAGCGAGATTTTTAATAGGCGTCTAGATCAATCCTGAGAGCGATTTAGTCGAGGACTTGGAATTTCTCTTATAGGGTAAAGATGAGACTGATAGAGGACCCATAGGGCAAGGACGTGTTATATATGAAGTCTTGGTAGAAAATCGAGTTGTTCAGCTTGTCGGAATGTAGGAATTTTGTGATTTGGGAACTTCGAGAGATAGTTTTAAATGGTCAAATGGAAGGTAGGACTTTAGATCGGGAAGTCGAAGTGGATTGAGTTGGTAGACCTCGGTGAGTTTGATATTAATTAATGAAAGAGTTGATAGGTAGTGGTCATGTCTCGTCATGAATTGTAGTTATAGGCAGGTTCTCTTGAGGATATGATCTAGCGTATGCTTTCCTTGGGGACGAATGTGGTGCGAATTTTATGTTATACACGATGTTGATTCTATGATGTATGGTCGTCGACAATAGTGAATTGTTAGTACTAAAATAGTTATTCACTGAACTCGATGGAATGCTAATGTACGGAAGTACTTGTTTGCCTCTAATGCGATGATGCTTGGCAGTAGCATGAGTATGATGTGCTTATCTGATTGATATGGTGTGTAACTTCTGTGAGATGATGTGATAAATCCTACCATGAATGATACAATGCTAGATATGTTATAGTATGTGACTATCCATGACATGAGTATCACCTGGTTATGAATGTGTAATATTATGGCTATGTTGAATAATTCATATGATATATGATGCCTTGATTTGGAATTGCTAGGATTATAGAATCGAATTGATGAGATTTGATTCTTACTTGGAACCTAGGAAGGGAATATGGGATTAGCCCTTAGAGGTAGATGATTCCAGCTCTTGAGATTTGAAAATTGCTTGATTAACGTCGGGTTAGGGAATTTTGGAATATGGTGTTTGAAAAGGACTGAGTTGGATTTAGAGAAATTGAACGTGATTGAAAACTTCAATGATTTTGAGACCAAACCTTTTCAAAATAAGGACCCTCTTGAAATTTTCTAACCAAGCTTGTATTATGACGCCCCACGAAGTGATACAAGCATTTTATAGGGGCCCTTGTAGATGGCTTGCTAAGACCAAGTGGAGATGCTGTAATGCTTTTCGAGTTATGATATTGTCAGGAAGTTGAAGTAAGGATGTGGGAGGGGCCCATATTACATTTTTGCAATGATCTATTAGAGATATTATGATTATGACAACAGTACCGTGAGGATCGCATAGAGGCACTTATGAGGTGCTTATGGGATCAATGGCATTATCCTTAGACTCACCAATTTCAAACTTCCCCCCCTGTTTTAAGATTATTTTAGTCTCGGGGACGATACTTGTTTTTAGAGGTGGATGATGTAAAGACTCGGAATTTCAAATCCTTAATTTCTGGAAAAAAAAGAAACTAAAAATGAACTTAAACTGAATTTAAAACTCATTTAGCGGATTCCGACCGAAATATAAAATTTGGCGAATAATTTCCGTCGTTTTACCTCAAAAATTCAAAATAATTATTGGATGGTGATATCCTCTTCTGTTTTAAAAATCTAATTGATCGAGAAAGCGGGATTCAGGGAAACTAACATTCGGGAACTAATTGCGGGATTCAAAATTCGCGTATTCGGGATTTATTCCCGGGTATTTGTTTACCCAATTCAACAATACTCACCCACTCCCTCCTTCCTTATCCTGAATCTCGAGGCCATCCCTCCATCTCCTAATCCTTCATGTCAAACCTTACCATACCCTTCAAATCTCCTCCCTCACCCCGTCATTTCCATTCACCATCACCACCCTCATTCACTCATTCCCTCCCCGTTAATTACTATCACCATTGTCAATCTCATCCACTCCCATCGGCTTCACCCTCTCACCTCGTAGCCACCATAGTCATTACCATCTTCGGCACATCACCAGTAGCACCCAACAATACCACTCACTCCCCGCACCCCTATTTTTCAAAGGTTGAACTGAAGTGAAACCAAGCTCACCACCCTCGTCCATCCTCCTTCCTATAATAGCATCAACAACAACATTCGTCTCCGTCACCTCGATGCCGCCCAAGGAGCCCTCCAACGCCGTCGCGAGCCACCGGAGCTCCATTTCCCCTTTTCGAGCGTGCTTCGCCTTCTGGTAAGCCATTCTCAACCGTTTTTAATCGGAATCGTCCTCGGACCTCACCATCATCCTAACCCATGTCCAGCGCAAGTCCGACGAGCCATCGCAAGCCTCCGACGATGCCCAGAACTTCGATCGAGAGCTCCGAAGTCGCGAAATCACCTCGGTAACTTCCGCCTTTCCCTCCTCTATATTTGATTCGATTCTGTCTTGGTTCAGGTCGTGGGCGAGCGTTAGTGTGTGTGTGAGCTGAGTGTGGGACATCGGGTGGGCTCGAGACCTCCGGCGAGGAATCCGACGAGTTCGAGAGAGACCGGGAGCGCGAGAGGCGAGCGAGCGTCGACAGTGAGGTGTGACCTGGGCAAGTCCAGGTGAGCTGGAGGCCGAGGTGATACCATAGGCTCGAAGAGGAGAAGTTGGAGATTGGACAAAGGAGGGCCAGAGGAGCCTCGCCGGCGGGATGGTGAATCGGGAGCCATGGTGGGAGCTGGGAAGTTTGAATCAACGAAGAAGAAGACATGTTGTGGGTCCCGCTTCCTTATATATCGCGTTCCATATATACACCGCAAATGGTTCGTCGGATTGGACGTTGCAGCAACGTTGGATTAGACGTTGCTACAACGTCCAATTTGACGTTGCATTTGGTGGTAAAAATTGCTCAAGGGAAGGGGATCCGACGTTGTAACTACGTCGATACGGACGTTGTAACTACGTCGATACGGACGTTGTTGCAACGTCAAATCGGACGTTGCAACCTGGATCCCAAACAGGCTCCATCGGGCTTAGCAACGTTCATTTGGACGTTGCTACAACGTCAGATTTAACGTTGTTGCTACGTACAAATCCCCGAAGGCAAACTAAGGGCGGGATTAGTGATAGAGCTTATTTAGTGTTGCATAATAGAGTGCATTTAGCATAGTTTAGTTGTGAATTGCATATATCTAGTTGAATTTATCTAGTTGAATTCAACTAGAGTGCATTGCATATATCTAGTTGAATTTACATAATCACTTGTTGAGTTAGAAGAGGCGGAATCTACATGAGGTTATGGTTTATTTCAGGTAACGTCGATTGGAGGTGAAGTGAATTGGAAAAGAGCGAAAACAAGTTAAAGAAATACATAGGAGCTGCTGGAAACAAAGAAGAAGAAGCTCGGAAGAATCGCAGGCCGCCCCGTAGGATCACTGGCCGCCCCGCGGCTCGAAGAGAGAAACGGAAGACTTCGCTGATCGCCTGCCGCCCCGCGGCCCCTGCAAAAACTAAACATTAATTCCGGATTTTTACTTAGGGTTTGATCTAGTTATTTCGGCCGACTTTCAAAAGATTATTTAGGGCTTTTCTAGTTATTATTTCATTGACCTTCTGCACATTATTCTATTGTTGAGAGCGCCGTTGAGCATGAGCAACTAAACTCTCGAGGTTTCACCTACAGTTTAGATCTTTGATTGTTGAATTGTGAGTTTCTTAATCTAGTTCTTATTCCTATTCCAATGTTTTGACTTCCCTGTGCCTAATTGCTTGAATGTGCTTTATTCTCTCTGGCTTGATCAACTAGTTAAAATAGATTCATTCAATTGCTAGGGTTTTGCAGATTCCTCGTAGCGAACCTTAACCCAAGTGGCAATCATATCCCTTTAGGACTCGTAGGACTAATTGGATGTACGTGTAGGAAGTTGAATACATGTTGAATATCGACTCGTAGCTTGATATTATGTGTACCTTGGTTAATTCATAATCTTAATGCTATCTCTACGTTGAATCTTAACCGTGTTAGGGTTATTTAGAGATAAGGGTTGCTAGGACTCATAGGACTAGTAATTTACCTAAGATCTGGACAAGGACATTGATAGGAAAAGACAAGAACTAGAGGCTGAAACAAGGATCGAATTCATCAATCGAAGTGATAAATTGTAGGTGAACTTATTTCTCTCCACTGCATTCTACAATCTATTTACATTGTTTGCTTGCTTCCACTTTGATAAAAGGCGGACCTTTTTCACACCAAACCCCCCAATTTCTCCTCTTAGCGATTAGAATTGACATTTGAGTTGAATAGATTTCTCTGTGGATCGACCTCTTGCTTACACGCTATACTAGTTGTGAGTTTGAGTATTCTTTGGCAAGAACAACGACAGGTTTTCCTCTTGTCAAATTTGGCGCCGTTGTCGGGGACTTCTTATTGAATTCTTATGATTGTTTTAATTGCTAATCTTGATGTGGACCACCTATATGGTCCACACTCGTTCTACTAACTCATCTTTATTGTCTTTAGATTCGGAGTTTGAGAGGACTTTCTCTAGATTGAGGCGAGAAGCTCGTGATCACTTTCGCGAGTTACCTTTCGATCAAGGAGAAGAAGAGAGTATAGAGATGGCTGCTAACGATGATAATCGAACGCTGAAGAAGCTCACTGTTGTAAGGAGTGAATCAAGTATGAAATATAACGAAAATAGATCAAACCAGACTTAGGCCCCAGCAAATAAATACAAGACTCCTCCAATGCAGTAAGAGAAAGTCAGGATCGAATCCACGAGGAAGCACGTCAGCAGTTCTCAGGTAGTTGTAAATTCTCACAGAAGCAGCAGAAAGACAGAAACAGACAAAAAAGAAAGAAACAAATAAACCCGGCAAGGGCAACTAAAACAAAAGCAAAGAACAAACTAAAGACAGAAAGTAAAGCAAAGGAAGTAAAGAACAAAGCAAAACAGAAGCAAAGCAGAAACTAAAAGCAAGGACACAGAAGCTACTCGACCTCGAGTAGCTGTCCTCTATCTCGACAAGAGCAGTAATGAAAACAGAAAACAGAAAACGAAAGCAATCAACTCGATGAACAAAGCGTACTCGACCTCGACAAGAGGAACTCGATCTCGACAAAGAAAGTAAAGACATGAACTTGAAATCGACAAAGATAGAAGAATCACAACTCGACCTAGACTAAGCTCTCCTCGAGATCGACCAGATCTCCTCTATGTCGACAAGAAACAGTAAAAGACAGAAATTGCAGAATTAAAGACAAACGCAGATTTTTGATAGAAATAAACTTCAATATATTAAAAGACTTCCAAGGCTAGGGTATCAACACCACAACGACAACCATGCAAAGTAACAAATAAAGGCATAAAAGATCATGCTTTCCATCAAATAACTTTCGTCGATAACAAATAGGCATATAGAGGCTCTCGCATAAACCCTAATTGTTACTAACCCTTTTTCACATAATTAATCCAAGTTGCATTAAGATCACTTTCTCTTCAATAACACAAACAAGGATCACCTTCAACTCTCGCAAAAGAATCATGCTCATAGGGATAGAAGATGAATTGCACAAAAGATCTGACCTTTATCGCATCGCCTCACATGGCCACCGTTGGGCTCACCCCAGCCCCAGAAATGGGTGGACTACTCACGCCTCATCGCAATAACAGACATTGATTGATGAAAAGAACTAACTTGCATAAAACTATATTCAAAAGCCTTTACAATCTCGGCAATCAACTTTTGCAGAAAGCCAAAACCCTAAAAACCTTAGAACTCCTAAACTTCTCTGCGGAACTACTTGTCTTCCTCTGAAATTGAATTGTGATCTGATATTAGATGTTGAATGAATAAAACTGAGCCCCCTAGGGCCTTATTTATAGGCTTCATTCCCTAGCTATTCTAGGAAAGAAGATATCTATCTCTATCTTAAATTATATCTAAAACTTGAAAGGATAAATAAATTGTTATAGGGAAATAAATCTAAAAGGAAAAGATAAAACTAAATAGGTAAGTCTTCATGTCTTGATAGATCTTGTCTCCTTGATGATAGAACTTGATGGAATCGGATAGATCTTCGGCCAAATCGACTCCTTCGCGCCCAAGGAATCTCAATTCTATTCGGACAGGTCTCGTCGAGAAGTTTCTGGAAACGGCTCTACTCGACCTCGACCACGGCTCGTCGACCTCGAGTAGGGTGGTTCGTCGACTGGACCTCCTCGGCTAGATCTGCTCGATGTGCTCGGACTTGGCTCACGGGTGCTCGTCGATGTCGACAAGGGCTCGTCGAGGTCGAGTAGACTGGCTATGTCGATTGGGTCTTCTCGGGTGGCTCTACTCGATAGGCTCGGATCTGGACTCGGGGCTCGTCGATCTCGACTAACTCTTGTCGAGGTCGAGTAGAGGTGGTCTGCATCTTCGTCCTCGGCTTCTCGGCTCGGCACAGCTCGTCGACTCCGGACATGGCTCGTCGATCTCGACCAGGGGTACTCGAGATCGAGTAGGGTTCCGGGAGTCGGGTTGTCTCTGACTCAGTGTCCTCGATCAGCTTTGCTCGACCAGGTCTGCTCGACCAGGGCTCGTCGAGATCGAGTAGAATTTAGTCGATCTCGAGTAGAGTTTTCTCAGCTTTCTGCTCTGTTCTTGAAACGCACTTTCCCGAGTCCTCGTTTGTCGGATTGACGCATATGACCATGCGTTGGAAAGCTCTTTCCGAGGGCTACAACTCTCATGAAGACATCAAAGCTTGATTCAGAACTAAGAATGATGAAAAATGGCCTTTTCTCCAGCTGCACCATTCTTAGCTTCTCCATGAGTTTCCTTTAAGCTCCAAAGTGCGTCCGATTTCTGCGAAATATAACCAAAACTTGTGTAGACCTCTATATATTGCAAATAAGTGTAAACTACACAGATTCTGTATTATTCTAACCCAAATGCATGCAATGTATGCAGAAATCGATAAAAAAGTAAGTGTAAAACATGGCGGATTAGGCTCACAACAAACACCCCATACTTAAGCTTGCTTGTCATTCAGGGGAAGAATTCAAACTCTCAACATCTTAGATTCATTCTCATATGTCCCCTGCAATCAATTACCATCCTCGAAAAGGTACTTATGTCACAGATCCATGCATGTGCAATTTAAAAAGCAACATCTACTCACAAAAGGAGGGTTATGCAAAAACATTCATAAGTGACAAAGCATTAATAATCAAGAAGACTTTAATTTAAGCTCATGAAGGAGTAGATTGGTAAAAAGGCTAAAGGTGGGCAATATTTGGCAATGTGGTGTTGATGATCCGGGGAAATGGAGTACTTTCCAAATTGAATTTCCACATTCCTTCTTTCATTTGATTCATCACCTTTCATATTGCTTTTATTCTTAATAATGCTTTTACCTCTCTAACCTCAGCATTGCCTTCTCGCGAGTCGCAAACATGGGTGTCATGAATGGCCCCGGATACTTAGTGCTTTGGACTCCTCACAATGTGTCCCATCTCTCCAAACTATTATCTCAGAGAGCAGGGTCAATCTACCTTTATCTCTTGAGGTGATTGGATTTTCTTTCACTCATTAAATTTTCCATATATTTCAAAACAATTTCCTTCCAAACTCCAATAATGATAATAACAACACAAACACCATATAACATCTCCATAATGTAACATCATTCTCAACATAATCCCCGGATAGGGTAAAGAATGGCAATATAAGATCATGTGGAGCAATAATTGATATAAGGCATATTATGGCTTTTGTGGTGCATAAGCATAGGTATGGCTAGGATATAAACAATGAGCATTATATGGAAATATAAAGTCCTCCATCATTTTATCATGCAACATGTCAAAAGCAACTTCAATTTTTACCTCCTTTCATGGTTTTCAAGAAATAATGCACTTCATTGTGACTTCCCTTTACTAGGCAGTTTCATGCTATATCTCTAATGAATCCAATTTTGCATCGTCGAGTTCAATATAGCTTCCATGACATTATTTCAAAATTTTCAACGGGGGTCATTTTTCTTAAATTTTGGAAAAACATGTATATAAGCATATAAATCAAATAATGCATTCCAAAATAGCCATGTAGCAATTCAAAGAAATAATGCACAAGTCATGTCAAATATGATCAAATATGCACAAAGTAAGCCCTTCCCCCACCCCATACTTAAACATTACAGTGCCCTCACTGTATAAAAACATAAGGGTAAAGAAAGAAACTCACTAGACAAGTGTGCAGGGCCTCAAAATTTCGAATGGAGCACCTCCTGGCCGATTTTTAATGTAGCTTGGTTCTATCCATGGACCTGAAAAGTATGGAAGACATATACCCACAATCGAAAAACAGAAAATGTTCAAAACCAAAAACAAAACAACAAAGTCTCAAAAAGTCCTAAAAAGTCTATGTACATGCTCTAGATTTTATAGTCGCTAGGCCGACTTTCCATTAACGCTCAAGGTGGCATCCGCAGGGCCCATGTAGCTTGGGCCTCAAATAAGACTCCATTCTTGTCCATCAGCTGTAATCCTACAGAATGGATCTTGTTCACCACGAATGGTCCCATCCGCTTCTTGTTGAATTTGTTGGGAAACCAATGATCCTTTGATTTAGAGACATAGAGCTTGTCTCCAACTTCATACTCCTTAGGCTCATCATTGGATATCCTGCACAATCGCACATACCAAGGCAGACCTCTCCCATGTATAGATAAATCTTTAATGGAAATAGGCGAAGAAAAATCCATACCTTGACTTACCTTCGCAGAAACGGAATCGGGAACCACTGTGTTTGGTCGATCTCGACTAGGGCTAGTCGATCTCGACAAGACTGCTGGTCTTGGTGGTGGTCTGGTCGAAGAGGCAGAAGTCGACGAAGAATAGGTCTTGTCGACCTCGAGTAGGCTGGTCGACCTCGACAAGGGTTCTGCTCCTGGTGTCTGCAGCGTCAAGGGAGGTGTCGTCGAGGAAGATGTGGGCTTGTCGATCTCGACAAGGCTACTCGACCTCGAGTAGCCTTCTCCTCCTGGTGGCTTCGTCATCGAGGAAGAAGGATCTGGGCTCCCCGATTGGTGGTCGATCTCGACAAGCGTGGTCGAGATCGACGAGGCTGGTCCTGGCTCTGGTTGTCTCAGCGTCGAGGAAGACGATGCCCGAGGATCTTGGTCGATCTCGACTAGGGTAGTCGATCTCGACGAGGGCTCTCCTCCTGGTTGCTGTGGCGTCGAGGACGAACGGTCTGGTGGCACCGGGTGGTGGTCGACCTCGACAAGGGTGGTCGAAATCGACGAGCCTGGCTTGTCTCGTTCGCTGCTCGACGATGCTGGTGCTGGTGGAGTCGCCTTGGTCTGGTCGAGATCGACTAGGGTTCTACTCGATGTCAAGGAGCCCTGGTCGATCTTGACCCCATACTTAGTCCCTGTCAAGGCATCCGAAAAATAATGAATCCACGATACCTTACCTTGGTCCTTGTCGATTGGATTCTCTGTGTTCTCCTTGACGATTGCCATGATCTCATCCACCTAGGCCTCCATGTCCCTCTTTTTCAGCTCCTCAGGGGTCATATTTCTGACCTTGGGTTCCCCGCAGGTGATATAGCCAGCTGAGATAGATTTGACCTCTTCCATTGGACCTGTATGCCTTTCAGTTTTATTAAAGGAATACTCAATTACCTCATCGCTGATGTTGAAGGGGATGGTGACGTTGAGCTTCTGAAGCATCTTGATGAAGCGCTGAAACTTTTTCTCTGTCGGGTCCTTTAGAGATTTTGTGGGGAAAGGCAGCTTCTTTTTCTGAGTCGGAGCCAGAACAGACGTCGGAGGTGCTGCAGACTTCTCTATGTCGACCAAGGGCTCCTCGACATCGACAAGGCCTTTGTCGACCTCGACCGGATTGGGCCCAGTCAAGTTGCTGTGTGGTGCAGACGAAGATTCTGGAATTTTCTCCTCGAGGTCGACGAGGCTCTTGTCGAGGTCGACCAGATGTTTGTCGAGATCGACTACTGTTTTGTCGAGATCGACTTGCTGTTCCTCGTTGTTCTGCTGCTTTCCGACCTCTGGCTCTTGCAGTTGATGACCGCTTCTGAGTTTTATAGCAGCGATTTGTCCAGTCTTTCCCTTAGGATTTGGTTCTGAAGATCCTGGAAGTGTCCCCGACTGTCTAGGGATTCCGGCTACTAGCTGACCAATCTGTGTATCAACTGATTTCCGCCATATATCAATTTCCCCAAGCCTAGAGTTGACACCTTGCATCTGGGTATAGACGGAGTTGAAAGATTGCCTAGTTTCTGAGTGGTTTCTCCGTATTTCCTCCAGGACTCTCTGTATATCGTCCTTCTTTTGATCCCTTTCTGGATGTCCTGGAGCTCTGTAGGGCGGGGGGTTCCTAGGGACACCTGTTGTTGCAGGAGTTGGTCAAGTATTGAAATAGATATCAAATAAAATATGGTTTAGAACGACTCCCCTGTCTCAGCAAATAATTACAAGACTTCCTCCCGTCGTAGTAAGAGAAAAGTCAGGATCGAATCCACGAGGAAGCACGTCAGCGGTTCTTAGGTAGCTGTAAATTCTCACAACAGTGGCAGAATAGCACAGAAACACAAGCAGAAGCAGAAATAAAATAGAAACAAATAATCCCGGCAAGGGCAACTAAAACAAAAGCAAAGAACAAAGCAAGAAATAAAGGCAAAGTAAAGCAAAACAGAAGCAAAGACAGAAAGTAACTCGAGGACACATAAGCTGGTCGATCTCGACAAGCTGTCCTCTAGGTCGACTAAGGCAAGTCGACAACAGTAACTCAGAAACTAAAAACAAAGCAACTTGACAAAACAAGCCAACTCGATCTCGACCACCTCTCCTCGAGATCGACAAGACAGGTAAACACAGAAACTGGAAATCGACGAAAACAGAAAGAACTCAACTCGACTTAGACTAGCTTCTACTCGAGATCGACAAAGGTAGTACTCGATCTCGACCAACAGTTACTCTATGTCGACAGAAAACAGAAAAAGACAAAAACTTTAAATTGCAGAATTCGAACTAAAACGCAGATTTCGACAGAAATAAATGAATATAATAAAAGACCTCCAAGGCTAGGGTTTCAACACCACAACGATAACCATGTAAAACAACACATAAAGGCATAAAAGATCATGCTTTCCATCAAATAACTTTTGTCATTAACAACTAGGCATATAGAGGCTCTCGCATAAACCCTAATTGTTACTAACCCTTTTTCACATAATTAATCCAAGTTGCATTAAGATCACTTTCGCTTCAATAATACAAACAAGGATCACCTTCAACTCTCGCAAAAGAATCATGCTCATAGGGATAGAAGATGAATGACACAAAAGATCTGACCTTTATCGCATCGCCTCACATGGTCACCGTCGGGCTCACCCCAGCCCCAGAAGTGGGTGGACTA
The DNA here is from genome assembly GCA_037127255.1 of Persicaria tinctoria. Classification (NCBI taxonomy): domain Eukaryota; kingdom Viridiplantae; phylum Streptophyta; class Magnoliopsida; order Caryophyllales; family Polygonaceae; genus Persicaria; species Persicaria tinctoria. The sequence continues at coordinate 75,755,337 of JBANSL010000006.1, forward strand.
CTCACGCCTCATTGTAATCGCAGACATTGATTTCCTGAAAGAAACTGAATTGCATAAACTAAATTCAAAGCTTTTTACAATCTTGGCAATCAACTTTCGTTGTAAGCCAAAACCCTAAAAATCTTAGAACTCCTACTCTACTTGTCTCTGAATGGAACTAACTACTTCTCTTCCGAATTTTTTGATTGAAAAACCAGCCCCATGGGCTTTATTTATAGCCTTCATTCCTAAGATAATCTAGGAAAGAAGATATCTATCTATATCTAAAATTATATCTACTTTGCTTTAAAGATAAATAAATTGTTTAATGGAATTAAATCCATAAGGGAAAAGATAAAACTAATGTGGTAAGTCTTCATGATGTTGATAGATCTTGTCTCCTTTGATAGAACATGATGTAATAGGATAGAATCTTCCGCCTTCGTGCCCAAGCAACTCCAACTCTACTCGGACAAGGCTACGTCGAGAAGTTCCTGGACACGGCTTCTACTCGACCTCGACAAGTCTTCCTCGACCTCGACAAGGATTCGTCGTCGACTGGACTTTGGCTGGCTTCTCTGCTCGATGTGGCTCGGACATGGTCACTGGTCTCGTCGACCTAGACCACTCCTCGTCGATGTCGAGTAGGTTGGGCTTGTCGACTGGGTCTGCTCGACAAGGTCTAGTCGACTGGCACGGACAAGGACTCAGGCGCTCGTCGATCTCGACAAGCCCTAGTCGACTTCGAGTATGGTGGTTTGCCGACTAGGGTTTCTCGAGCGACTCTCCTCGATGGGTTCCGGATCCTGACTCTGGGCTTCGTCGACCTCTACAAAGGCTCCTCGAGGTCGAGTTGGGTCCGGAGCTTGGGTTGGTCTGTCTTGCTCGACCAGCTCTGCTCGACAAGGTGATGCTCGGACATGCTCGTCTAGGTCGAGTAGGCCTACTCGAGATCGAGTAGCCTTGACTCTCAGATTGGTTCCGCTGTTTTGACCTTGGACTTCTGTAGTGGTTTTCCGAGCTTTTCCGACCTTCTGTAGAATTGCTGTAAAACGCCTCGATTTCTGCGAATTAAACAGAAACTGGTGTAGATTCCATAATTTGGCAAATAAACATAAACTACATAGATTCTGTACTATCTAAACCCAAATGAATGCAATGTATACAGAAATCAGTATAAAAGTTACTGTAAAACATGGAAGATTCCGCTCACAACAAACACCCCATACTTAAGCTTGCTTGTCCTCAAGCAATACTTTTACTTGTCATTCAGGGGAAGTAATTAAAACTCTCAGCATCTTAGATTCATTCTCATATAACCCTGCAATCAATTACCATCCTCGAAAAGGTACTAGTGTCACAGATCCATGCATGTGCAAATATGTAAAAGCAACATTTACTCACAAAAGGAGGATTATGCAAAAAACAATATAAGTGACCAAGCATTGATAATCAAGAAGACTTTAATTTAATCTCATGAAGGAGTAGATTGGTAAAAGGTTAAAAGGTGGGCAATTTCTGGCAATGTGGTGCTTTTGATCCGGGGAAATGGATCACTTTCAAACTTTGAATTTCCACATTCCTTCTCCATTTGATTCATCACCTTTCATAATGCTTTTTCTCAATAATAATGCTTTTACCTCTCTAACCTCAGCACTGCCTTCTCGCGAGTCGCAAACATGGGTGTCATGAATGGCCCCGGATACTTAGTGCTTTGGACTCCTCACAATGTGTCCCATCTCTCCAAACTATTATCTTAGAGAGCAGGGTCAATCTACCTTTATCTCCTGAGGTGATTGGATTTTCTTTCACTCATTAAATTTTCCATATATTTCAAACACTTCCCTTCCAAACTCCAATAATGATAACAACACAAACACCATATGATAATCTCCATAATGTAACATCATTCTCAACATAATCCCCGGATAAGGTAAAGAATGGAAAATATTTAGTTCATGTGGAGCAATATTTGAAATAAGGCATTTTATGGCTTTTGTGATGCATAAGCATAGGTAAGGCTAGGAATTTAAACACATGAGCATTTATATGGAAGTATAAAGTCCTCCATCATCTTATCATGTAATATGTCAAAAGCAACTTCAAACTTTACCTCCTTTCATGGTTTTCAAGAAAATAATGCACTTCATTGTGACTTCCCTTTACTAGGCAATTTCATGATATATCTCTAATGAATCCAATTTTGCATCGTCGAGTTCAATATAAGCTTCCATGACATTATTTCAAAATTTTCAATGGGGGTCATTTTTCTCAAATTTTTGGAAAACATGCATATAAGCACATAAATAAATAATGCATTCCAAAATAGCCATGTAGCAATGCATATAAGCACATAAATCAAATAATGCATTCCAAAATAGCCATGTAGCAATTCTAATAAATAATGCATATATATGTAAAATATGATCAAATATGGCAAATATGTACAAAGTAAGCTCTTCCCCCACCCCATACTTAAACATTACAGTGTCCTCACTGTATATAAAAAAACAAGGTAAAGGGTAAAGAAAGAAACTCACAAGACATGTGTGCAGAGCTGCAAGATTTCGAATGGAGCACCTCCTAGTCCGAGTAAGCTTTGGTTCTATCCATTGACCTGAAAAGTAGAAGACATATACCCAAAAATAGAAACAACAAAAAATGTCCAAAACAAAAAACAAAAACAAAGTCCCCACAATGTCCTAAAAAGTCTATGTACATGCTCTAGATTTTATAGTCGCTAGGCCGACTTTCATTAATGCTCAAGGCGGCATCTGCAGGGCCCATGTAGCTTGGGCCTCAAATAAGACTCCATTCTTGTCCATCAGCTGTAATCCTCTAGAATGGATCTTGTTCACCACGAACGGTCCCATCCGCTTCTTGTTGAATTTGTTAGGAAACCAATGATCCTTTGATTTAGAGACATAGAGCTTGTCTCCAACTTCATATTCCTTAGGTTCATCATTGGAAATCCTGCACAATCGCACATACCAAGGCAGACCTCTCCCATGTATAGATAAATCTTTAATGGAAATAGGAGAAGAAAGATCCATACCTTGACTTACCTTTGCGGAAACGGAATCGGGCACCACGGTGTTTGGTCGATCTCGACTAGGGCTCCTCGAGATCGACGACGCTGCTGGCTTTGGTGGTGGTCTGGTCGAAGAGGCAGAAGTCGACGAAGAATAGGTCTTGTCGACCTCGAGTTGGCTGGTCGACCTCGAGTAGGCCTCTGGTCCTGGTGTCTGCAGCGTCGAGGAAGGTGCCATCGAGGAAGACTTGGTCCTGTCGATCTCGACAAGGCTACTCGAGGTCGAGTAGCCTTCTCCTCCTGGTGGCATGCTCATCGACGAGGGCGGCGCTGGGCTCTCCGAGGGGTGGTCGACCTCGACAACGCTTGTCGAGATCGACGAGGGTTGGACTGGCTCTGGTGGAGCGCTCGAGGAAGGCCGAGTCGACTTAGGGTTCTGGTGGTCGACTTCGACGAGCCTACTCGAGGTCGAGTAAGGCTGCTCCTCTGGTTTGCTGCTCAACGAAGCCGGATCTGGTGGAGTCTCCTTGGTCTGGTCGAGATCGACTAGGGTTCTACTCGACATCGAGGAGCCTGGTCGATCTTGACCCCATACTTAGCTCCTGTCAAGGCATCCGAAAAGTAATGAATCCACAATGACTTACCTTGGTCTGTGTCGATGGGATTCTCTGTGTTCTCTTTGAGGATTGCCATGATCTCCTCTACCTGTGCCTCCATGTCCCTCTTTTCTATCTCCTCAGGGGTCATATTCCTGACCTTGGGTTCCCCGCAGGTGATGTAGCCAGCTGAGATAGATTTGACCTCTTCCATCGGACCCGTATGCCTTTCAGTTTTGTTAAAGGAATACTCAATTACCTCATCACTGATGTTGAAGGTGAGCACTCCTTTCCTTACGCTTATGTTGGCATCCACCGTTGCCAAGAATGGTCTTCCTAGAATAATTGGACAAGCAGGATCTTCTTGCATATCAACAATTAGGAAATCAGCAGGAACGAAGAATTTACCTACTTGTACTGGTACATTTTCCACCATGCCTGTTGGAATGACCGCCGTGTTGTTGGCCATGTAAAGTCTAGCATCCACAGGCTCCAGGGCACCTATCTTAATCTTGGACCAAATCGTTAAAGGCATAATACTAACACTGGCTCCAAGATCACATAAAGCATTAATTTTGTAAGGACCAAATCCAATAGTTATAGCAAACTTACCTGGATCCGGCCTCTTCTCCAATATGTCCAGATGGCTGCACTCCTCTGCGATTTCCGCCATCGATCGCTTTTTGCTCAGAATCTCCTTCAGGAACTTGACGTAGGACGGCATTTCATTGAGAGCTTCTGTGAAGGGGATGGTGACGTTCAGCTTCTGAAGCATCTTAATGAAGCGCTGAAACTTTTTCTCCGCTGGGTCCTTTAGAGATTTTGTTGGGAAAGGCAGCTTCTTTTTCTGAATCGGAGCCAGAACAGATGTCGTAGGTGTTGCAGATTTCTCCACCTCGACCAGGGGTTCCTCGACATCGACTACAGGCTTGTCGACATCGACCAGGTTGGGCCCAGTCGAGTTGCTGTTCGGTGCAGACGAAGATTCTGGCAATTTTTCCTCGAGGTCGACGAGAGTCTTGTCGAGGTCGAGTACGGCCTTGTCGAGATCGACTACGGACTTGTCGAGGTCGACTTGCTGTTCTTCGTCGTTCTGCTGCTTTCCAACCTCTGGCTCTTGCAGTTGATGGCCGCTTCTGCGTTTTACAGCAGCGACGTGCCCAGTCTTTCCCTTAGGATTGGTTCTGAAGATCCAGGGAGTGCGCCTGACTGTCTGGGGATTCCTGCTGCTAGCTGACCAATCTGTGTATCAACTGTTTTCCGCCAGATATCAATTTCCCCAAGCCTAGAGTTGACACATTGCATCTGAGTATAGACGGAGTTGAAGGACTGCCTAGTTTCTGTGTGGTTTCTCCGTATTTCCTCCAGGACTAGCTGTATATCATCCTTTTTCTGTTCCCTTTCTGGATGTCCTGGAGCTCTGTAGGGCGGGGGATTCCTAGGGACTCCTTGGTTCCATTGTGGTTGCTGAAACCTTTGGTCCCCCATGTAGCGATTGGGTCCCCCTGCGTAAGCTGCATCCTCATGGTGCTCTGCCATCCTGACTTGCTCTGTGTGTGGGCACTCATGAGTGGTGTGCCTTTGCGATCCGCATTCAATACAAGGCTGGTTGACAGAGAGATACTTTACTTGCTTGATTAGCTTCCTGTTCTGGTCTCTGTAGTATTGCTCCCTGACATCTGGATCGATCTCCTTTGATGGCTCATAGAGGGGCATGGATGGTGCTGGCCTGGCGTATGGGTTCTCTTCATAAGTTGTAGTAGACCCATACTTGTTGTCGTAGGTAGTGAGCTTCTCCAGTACTCCCCATGCGTCACTTGGTGGCATTGTCAGATACTCATAGCGAGTATAATTGTTGATTCTGTCCTTAGTGACTTGATCAAGAGAGTTGAAGAAGATCTCCTGAATGATGTAGGGCGGCTGTCCATGAGTAGGGCAAGATCGCAACACTTCCTTGTAGCGCTCCCATGCCCTTGCCAGCGGTTCCCCTTTCTGCTGTTTAAAGGCGGTGATTTTCTGGCGGAGATGTGCTGTTTTGGCAGGCGGGAAGAATTTGTTCAGAAACTCTTGCTCTACTTGGGCCCAGGTTGTGAGTGATCTTGCCTTCAGCCCTTCCAGCCATTTCAGTGCAGGCCCAGCGAGAGACCAGCGAAAAGATTTCATCTTGACATATTCCAAGGTTGTGCCTTCTGCAAGAGTACGGCACATATCATGAAAGTTAGTAATATGTTCAAGAGGACACTCATTAAATCTGCCGTAAAAGGCATTGTTTTTAAGCTCTATAAGAAATTGAGTGCGAATTTCAAAAGAGTTTTCAGCGATTAGAATCGCCGATTCAGGCACGACGAGAGTTGGGTGCATGTAATCCTCTGCCGTGGTTGGATATTGGGCAAGCTCAGCTTGTGCTTGTTCCCTTGCTGCTCTCTCAGCGGCGATAGCAGCATCTTTAGCGTTGATAGCGGCATCCCTTGCGGCTAGTTCCCTGGTAAGCCTAGCGATTAGCTGTTCCTGTGTTTCAGCGGCCGACATGATCCTTTTAAGTTTGGAGTGGATGTGTAGGTAGCGCTCCGGTTCGTCTAAGCTGTCAAACTTAGGTGTTTGACCAGAACGACGCATATACCTGCAATTTAACTCAAAGAGACAGTGAGAACTTGACTACCTAAGGCGCGATTGATTGCCTCCCCGGCAACGGTGCCAATTTGTTGTTGCAGGAGTTGGTCAAGTATTGAAATAGATATCAAATAAAATATGGTTTAGAACGACTCCCCTGTCTCAGCAAATAATTACAAGACTTCCTCCCGTCGTAGTAAGAGAAAAGTCAGGATCGAATCCACGAGGAAGCACGTCAGCAGTTCTTAGGTAGCTGTAAATTCTCACAACAGTTGCAGAACAGCACAGAAACACAAGCAGAAGCAGAAATAAAATAGAAACAAATAATCCCGGCAAGGGCAACTAAAACAAAAGCAAAGAACAAAGCAAGTAATAAAGGCAAAGTAAAGCAAAACAGAAGCAAAGACAGAAAGTAACTCGAGGACACAGAAGCTGGTCGATCTCGACAAGCTGTCCTCTAGGTCGACTAAGGCAAGTCGACAACAGTAACTCAGAAACTAAAAACAAAGCAACTTGACAAAACAAGCCAACTCGATCTCGACCACCTCTCCTCGAGATCGACAAGACAGGTAAACACAGAAACTGGAAATCGACGAAAACAGAAAGAACTCAACTCGACTTAGACTAGCTTCTACTCGAGATCGACAAAGGTAGTACTCGATCTCGACCAATAGTTACTCTATGTCGACAGAAAACAGAAAAAGACAAAAACTTTAAATTGCAGAATTCGAACTAAAACGCAGATTTCGACAGAAATATATCAATATAATAAAAGACCTCCAAGGCTAGGGTTTCAACACCACAACGATAACCATGTAAAACAACACATAAAGGCATAAAAGATCATGCTTTCCATCAAATAACTTTTGTCATTAACAACTAGGCATATAGAGGCTCTCGCATAAACCCTAATTGTTACTAACCCTTTTTCACATAATTAATCCAAGTTGCATTAAGATCACTTTCGCTTCAATAATACAAACAAGGATCACCTTCAACTCTCGCAAAAGAATCATGCTCATAGGGATAGAAGATGAATGACACAAAAGATCTGACCTTTATCGCATCGCCTCACATGGTCACCGTCGGGCTCACCCCAGCCCCAGAAGTGGGTGGACTACTCACGCCTCATTGTAATCGCAGACATTGATTTCCTGAAAGAAACTGAATTGCATAAACTAAATTCAAAGCTTTTTACAATCTTGGCAATCAACTTTCGCTGTAAGCCAAAACCCTAAAAATCTTAGAACTCCTACTCTACTTGTCTCTGAATGGAACTAACTACTTCTCTTCCGAATTTTTTGATTGAAAAACCAGCCCCATGGGCTTTATTTATAGCCTTCATTCCTAAGATAATCTAGGAAAGAAGATATCTATCTATATCTAAAATTATATCTACTTTGCTTTAAAGATAAATAAATTGTTTAATGGAATTAAATCCATAAGGGAAAAGATAAAACTAATGTGGTAAGTCTTCATGATGTTGATAGATCTTGTCTCCTTTGATAGAACATGATGTAATAGGATAGAATCTTCCGCCTTCGTGCCCAAGCAACTCCAACTCTACTCGGACAAGGCTACGTCGAGAAGTTCCTGGACACGGCTTCTACTCGACCTCGACAAGTCTTCCTCGACCTCGACAAGGATTCGTCGTCGACTGGACTTTGGCTGGCTTCTCTGCTCGATGTGGCTCGGACATGGTCACTGGTCTCGTCGACCTAGACCACTCCTCGTCGATGTCGAGTAGGTTGGGCTTGTCGACTGGGTCTGCTCGACAAGGTCTAGTCGACTGGCACGGACAAGGACTCAGGCGCTCGTCGATCTCGACAAGCCCTAGTCGACTTCGAGTATGGTGGTTTGCCGACTAGGGTTTCTCGAGCGACTCTCCTCGATGGGTTCCGGATCCTGACTCTGGGCTTCGTCGACCTCTACAAAGGCTCCTCGAGGTCGAGTTGGGTCCGGAGCTTGGGTTGGTCTGTCTTGCTCGACCAGCTCTGCTCGACAAGGTGATGCTCGGACATGCTCGTCTAGGTCGAGTAGGCCTACTCGAGATCGAGTAGCCTTGACTCTCAGATTGGTTCCGCTGTTTTGACCTTGGACTTCTGTAGTGGTTTTCCGAGCTTTTCCGACCTTCTGTAGAATTGCTGTAAAACGCCTCGATTTCTGCGAATTAAACAGAAACTGGTGTAGATTCCATAATTTGGCAAATAAACATAAACTACATAGATTCTGTACTATCTAAACCCAAATGAATGCAATGTATACATAAATCGGTATAAAAGTTACTGTAAAACATGGAAGATTCCGCTCACAACAACACCTTGGTTCCATTGTGGTTGCTGAAACCTTTGGTCCCCCATGTAGCGATTTGGACCCCCTGCGTAAGCTGCATCCTTATGGTGCTCTGCCATCCTGACTTGTTCTGTGTGTGGGAACTCAGGAGTGGTGTGCCTTTGCGATCCGCATTCAATACAAGGCTGGTTGACAGAGAGATACTTGACTTGCTTGATGAGCTTCTTATTCTGATCTTTGTAGTATTGCTCCCTAACATCAGGATCAATTTCCTTTGCTGGCTCATAGAGAGGCATAGATGGTGCTGGCCTGGCGTATGGGTTCTCTTCATAGGTTTCAGTAGACCCATACTTGTTGTCGTAGGTAGTGAGCTTCTCTAGCACACCCCATGCGTCACTTGGCGGCATCGTCAGATACTCGTAGCGAGTATAATTGTTGATTCTGTCCTTAGTGACTTGATCAAGAGAGTTGAAGAAGATCTCCTGAATGATGTAGGGTGGCTGTCCATGAGTAGGGCAAGATCGTAGCAGTTCCTTGTAGCGTTCCCATGCCCTTGCCAGCGGTTCCCTTTTCTGCTGTTTAAAGGCGGAGATGTGCTATTTTGGCAGGTGGAAAGAATTTGTTCAGAAACTCTTGCTCTCCTTGGGCCCAGGTTGTGAGTGATTTTGACATACTCCAGAGTTGTACCTTTTGCAAGAGGACACTCATTAAATCTGCCGTAAAAGGCATTATTTTTAAACTATATAAGAAACTGAGTGCGAATTTCAAAAGAGTTTTCAGGGATTAGAATCGCCGATTCAGGCACGACGAGAGTTGGGTGCATGTAGTCCTCTGCCGTGGTTGGATACTGGGCAAGCTCAGCCTGTGCTTGTTCCCTTGCTGCTCTCTTAGCGGCGATAGCAGCATCCTTTGCGGCCAATTCCCTGGTAAGCCTAGCGACCAGCTGTTCCTATGTTTCAGCAGCCGCCATGATCCTTTTGAGTTTGGAGTGGATGTGTAGGTAGCGCTCCGGTTCGTCTAAGCTGTCAAACTCAGGTGTTTGACCAGAACGACGCATACACCTGCGAATTCACTCAAGAGAAAAGTGAGAACTGACTACCTAAGGCGTGATTGATTGCCTCCCCGGCAACGGCGCCAATTTGTTATAAGGAGTGAATCAAGTATGAAATATAACGAAAATAGATCAAACCAGACTTAGGCCCCAGCAAATAAATACAAGACTCCTCCAATGCAGTAAGAGAAAGTCAGGATCGAATCCACGAGGAAGCACGTCAGCAGTTCTCAGGTAGCTGTAAATTCTCACAGAAGCGGCAGAAAGACATAAACACAAAAAAGGAAAGAAACAAATAAACCCGGCAAGGGCAACTAAAACAAAAGCAAAGAACAAACTAAAGACAGAAAGTAAAGCAAAGGAAGTAAAGAACATAGCAAAACAGAAGCAAAGCAGAAACTAAAAGCAAGGACACAGAAGCTACTCGACCTCGAGTAGCTGTCCTCTATCTCGACAAGAGCAGTAATGAAAACAGAAAACAGAAAACGAAAGATATCAACTCGATGAACAAAGCGTACTCGGCCTCGACAAGAGGTACTCGATCTCGACAAAGAAAGTAAAGACAGGAACTTGAAATCGACAAAGACAGAAGAATCACAACTCGACCTAGACTAAGCTCTCCTCGAGATCGACCAGATCTCCTCTATGTCGACAAAAAACAGTAAAAGACAGAAATTGCAGAATTAAAGAGAAACACAGATTTTTGACAGAAATAAACTTCAATATATTAAAAGACTTCCAAGGCCAGGGTATCAACACCACAACGACAACCATGCAAAGTAACAAATAAAGGCATAAAAGATCATGCTTTCCATCAAATAACTTTCGTCGTTAACAAATAGGCATATAGAGGCTCTCGCATAAACCCTAATTGTTACTAACCCTTTTTCACATAATTAATCCAAGTTGCATTAAGATCACTTTTCCTTCAATAACACAAACAAGGATCACCTTCAACTCTCGCAAAAGAATCATGCTCATAGGGATAGAAGATGAATTGCACAAAAGATCTGACCTTTATCGCATCGCCTCACATGGCCACCGTCGGGCTCACCCCAACCACAGAAGTGGGTGGACTACTCACGCCTCATCGCAATAACAGACATTGATTGATGAAAAGAACTAACTTGCATAAAACTATATTCAAAAGCCTTTTACAATCCTGGCAATCAACTTTCGCAGAAAGCCAAAACCCTAAAAACCTTAGAACTCCTAAACTTCTCTGTGGAACTACTTGTCTTCCTCTGAAATTGAATTGTGATCTGATATTAGATGTTGAATGAATAAAACTGAACCCCCTATGGCCTTATTTATAGGCTTCATTCCCTAGCTATTCTAGGAAACAAGATATCTATCTCTATCTAAAATTATATCTAAAACATGAAAGGATAAATAAATTGTTTTAAGGAAATAAATCTAAAAGGAAAAGATAAAACTAAATAGGTAAGTCTTCATGTCTTGATAGATCTTGTCTCCTTGATGATAGAACTTGATGGAATCGGATAGATCTTCGGCCAAATCGACTCCTTCGCGCCCAAGGAATCTCAATTCTACTCGGACAGGTCTCGTCGAGAAGTTTCTGGAAACGGCTCTACTCGACCTCGACCACGGCTCGTCGACCTCGAGTAGGGTGGTTCGTCGACTGGACCTCCTCGGCTAGATCTGCTCGATGTGCTCGGACTTGGCTCACGGGTGCTCGTCGATGTCGACAAGGGCTCGTCGAGGTCGAGTAGTCTGGCTATGTCGACTGGGTCTTCTCGGGTGGCTCTACTCGACAGGCTCGGATCTGGACTCGGGGCTCGTCGATCTCGACTAACTCTTGTCGAGGTCGAGTAGAGGTGGTCTGCGTCTTCGTCCTCGGCTTCTCGGCTCGGCACATCTCGTCGACTCCGGACATGGCTCGTCGATCTCGACCAGGGGTACTCGAGATCGAGTAGGGTTCCGGGAGTCGGGTTGTCTCTGACTCAGTATCCTCGATCAGCTCTGCTCGACCAGGGCTCGTCGAGATCGAGTAGAGTCTAGTCGATCTCGAGTAGAGTTTTCTCAGCTTTCTGCTCTGTTCTTGAAACGCACTTTCCCGAGTCCTCGTTTGTCGGATTGACGCATATGACCATGCGTTGGAAAGCTCTTTCCGAGGGCTACAACTCTCATGAAGACATCAAAGCTTGATTCAGAACGAAGAATGATGAAAAATGGCATTTTCTCCAGCTGCACCATTCTTAGCTTCTCCATGAGTTTCCTCTAAGCTCCAAAGTGCGTCCGATTTTTGCGAAATATAACCAAAACTTGTGTAGACCTCCATATATTGCAAATAAGTGTAAACTACACAGATTCTGTATTATTCTAACCCAAATGCATGCAATGTATGCAGAAATCGATAAAAAAGTAAGTGTAAAACATGGCGAATTAGGCTCACAACACTCACTACACCAAACTTAGCCCAACAACCATTGGCTATCGTGTTCCCTCAACTTAATGAAGGTGTAAATTTTGAGCTAAAGTCTGGGGTGGTTCATCTCTTACCCAAATTCCATGGGTTGAGTGGTGAGGACCCCCACAAGCACTTATCTGAGTTCCATACTGTGGTGGTGTGGATGAAACCACGCAATGTCACGGAGGAGCAAATCAAGTTAATGACATTCCCCTTTCGTTGAAGGACACTGCTAATGAGTGGTTCTACTACTTGCCACTAGGTAGTGCAACAACATGGATACAGTTGAAGCGTCTCTTTCTAGAAAAGTACTTTCCTGCAACCAAGCTGAACAATCTGAAAAAGGAAATCAGCAACATTGACCAACAGGCTACAGAGACACTCTATGAGTACTTCGAGCGCTTCAAGAAGCTTTGCTCTAGTTTCCCTCACCATGGTTTTTCAAAGAAGGATTTAGTGCTCTTTCTATTCAATGGATTGCTTGACGAGGACCGCAAGACGGTGAACTCTGCCTGTGGATGCAACATCTTCAACAAAACACCGAATGCTGCTTGGGAGGTGTTTTCAGAGCTTGCTGATGGCTCTAGACAATTCAGCAAGGGACTTCATGCTAGAAGGGTACTCGTCGTTGACTCCTCAACTTCCGTATTACATAGCGATGTGGTTGAATTGAAGGATATGATGAAAAGGTTCATGCTACAAGGAACCCCACAACAACTTAAGGCATGTGGAATTTGCGCTGATCTTTATCACCCGACGGACACTTGTCCAATGCTGCAGGAGCCCAATGTAGAGCTGAATGCCATGGGGAACTTTGTTCCTTAGTGACCCAGGTATGGTAACTATGCTAATCCCAATCAATACAATAACAACTATCATGCAGGTTACCAGGGGTATGGCTATGGTAATAACCAAGCCCCTTTCAATCCACAAGGAGGACCCCATTTCAGACCTCAGCAACAATTTGATGCCAGACAGAGAGGACCTCCACCAACTGATGATCAATCCAATGAGGACCCTATCAAAGCTCTCACAAAGATCGTCCTGGGTCAAGCTGAGCACAAAAAGAGACAAGCAGAGCACCAAAAGAATTTGGAGAAGCAAATTAGCCAATTGGCTCAATCGCTGAGCGAACTGCAGGCGAAGGACTCAGGACAGCTACCATCTCAAACGGTGGTGAATCCCAAGGAGAACGTCAGCACTGTGACGCTAAGAACTGGTAAGGAACTGATTACCACTCTCCATAATGATACTAACATAAAGGATTTTGAAACAGGTGCGAACGAAGAAGAAGAAGACGTTCGCAATCGCCGGCCGCCCCGCGACACCCTTGAGCCACCCCGCGGCCCCTCCAGTAACTCCTCTGACCGGTATGTTCGACCTGATTTCCCCCCTCTTAATTCTTTTAAACCTATTCCTCCCTTTCCTGAAGAACTCAGAGACACAAAAAGACCAGACAATGACAAAGAGATCTTTGAGACGTTCAGTAAGTGCGAGGTAAACATCCCTTTACTCAATCTGATTAAAATTATTCCTCTTTATGCCAAATTTCTCAAGGAACTTTTCACAATAAAGAGGAATCAAAAGTTGAAAGGGAAGCATAAAACTAAGGTAAGCGAACATGTGTCTGCTGTGTTTCAAAAGCGTCTGCCTAAGAAATGTAGCGACCCTGGCATGTTCACAATCCCATATGTGATAGGTGAAACTAAGTTTGATAAATCTTTGTTAGACTTGGGTGCATCTATTAATGTTTTACCTTATTCTCTATATGAATCATTGGGTTTAGGACCTTTGCATGAGACTAGAGTGGTAATCCAACTAGCGGATCGATCAAATGCTTTATTCAGCAAACGCCGATTTTAGTCTGAAGATTCTATTTCTATTATTATATTATTATAATTTTCCTAGGGTTTTACATGACTCTATTGAGGTTATTTTCATTATATTTCATAAGGAGAGATCTATATGTGAAATTGGAGACATTGAGTGTCGTTTTAGGGAGAGATGAGAGTTACTTTGGCTATGAGTTGCTAAACTCATATTCGCATGTGATTCGAAGACACGGTTGGATGAATTATGAGGATTTGATTTCAATTAGTTATTTATGAGTTTATTTATCATCTTGTTCTTATTGATATATATATTTGTGTTCCTTTCTATGCTTGATCACCATGTTAGGAATTGCATCTATGTTATGAATCTATTGTTGGTTTCTTAATAGCAAACAAAGTCATTGATTTCGTGATATTTCTGTTGCCTTTGTAGTGAATGATAACAATTGATTTATGTCGAGTAGATGTTGTTAGGGTCGAATGGTTTGTTTCTTTGTTTCCAAATTGTATTGAATTGATGTGTCAATTGGTCTTAAGTACTCGATTCGTTAACACTATTCTACAGTGATGCCACATTGAATAAGAGATTGTATCTTTGTGGAACAATCGATATTAGGTTAGTCGGCAAGCCTATAAATAATATTGAAATCAACCCAAGGATCATGAACCCCAACCATTGTCAACAATTACATGTGAAACGTTTTTCTATCTTTTGTTTATATACTTTGCAATCATTACTCTATTTAGTTTATCTTGCTATTTCATTAGTTTGCTACAACCCATTTGCTATTGTCATAAGAAATCATCAATAGAAATATATAAGTGAATAGTCTTATCTGTGAGTTCGACTCCTTACTTTTCTGTTGTACTAACGACGTTACACCTTCCAAGGGTGTCTGCACTTGTCATGAAAAGGACAAGTATAGAGGACCATGGTGGAGTAACTTAAGCCAAGAATAGCAACAAGTCGAGGCAAAGACGTGAAAAAATGCGCTTCTTGGGAGGCAACTCAAGGTGAGTGATACGGGGTTAGCCGCAGGATGGCCCGATCTTCGACAATCAAGACTCAAAGAAAAGAACGGAAGCAAAAGACTCAAGAACACCAAGCAACTTGCTGGATATCGACAATAATAGAAAACGCAGCAACTCGACTACGGACAAACTGGACTCGAAATCGACATAAAGTAAAGGAAACATAACTTGGTTCAATAATAACAATAAAGACACAAAATTGAAAGAACAAGACCGATAGATTGGGTGATTCAAACAAAAATAGATCGAGATAAAGACCCCAGACCTCCTAAGAGGGTAGAAACCAAATATCAACGACTATAAAGCCTGACTCTACAACCTTACACAACCAAGCGGACAACTTGGAGGCAGAATGAGGGGACTTGTGATTACCAGGATCACCAAGCTCTCGCGAGGTTGATGAACTCAAAGCAAACCAAGCAAGATCAATTACCAATTTGCAATCGATGAGCAACGCCTCGAATCAATTGGCTTTAGAACGCTCAATGTGTTTAACATGAGAGAAACTTTCATAAAAATTCTACTAGTTGTTCTACAAGGTAGAGCCGACTATTTAACCTAATCAATGGCTGATTTTCGGCTAAAAAGAATTAAAATAATTAACTTAAAGAAATTAATAAAATAACCGTAAAAGTTTCCTAAAATAGCTTAAGTAGAAAAGTTGCCAAAATAAGAAATAAAACAAGGGTTCAAGACTTGAAGAAACTCGGCTCCAAACTCGGCTTAAGGTGGCTCGGCCACAAGGCCTATACACATGTAGCTCTTCAATGATGTCTCGGGGAGTTGAACCTTGCTCGAGAACAAAGCATGATTCATGAAAGTGAATGAGTCGCGTTGAAGCTTCTTGGCTCAAGCTCGAGTCATAGGTCCGTCTCCAAGAATGATCGGTGTGTCTGGAGCTGTAGAAGATGGTCCCGCATCAACCTCCCCTTCTTGGAAAGGATTCGACCACGAATCTAAGTCGTTGTCCACAACAAGGTAAGGAATGAGATCCACGACGTTGAAGGTAGCACTGACGCCATATGTTCCAGGAAGCTCCAGCTTTGAGGCATTGTCACCCACCTTCTCCAGAACCATGAAAGGTCCATCTCCGCGTGGTGCAACCTTGCTCTGCCGCTCGTTGCGAAACCTCTCTTTCCTCAGGTGCACCCACAAAAGATCTCGTGGATGGAACGCCACCAATCTGCGCCCCTTGTTGGCCTTATTGGCATTGTACTCAGCCTTCTGCATAAGCTTTTGACGCGTCCGATCATGCAGTTCCTTGACGAACTCGACATGCTTACATGCGTCAAATGACTCATTATCTCTCATAGGATATGAAGTAAGATCAAAAGGGGTCAGTGGATTAACACCATACACACATTCAAAAGGAGTGATTTTAGTTGAGGAATGCATGGTCCTATTGTAAGAAAACTCCACATGAGGTAAGACTTCTTCCCAAAGCTTAAAATTCTTCCTAATTATGGCTCTAAGGACAGTGGTTAAGGTTCTATTGGTCACATCAGTTTGGTAATCAGTCTGGGGAGACTAGAGGTAGAGAATAACAATCTAGTTCCCAATTTGTTCCACAATATACGCCAAAAATGACTTAAGAACTTAACATCCCTATCACTGACTATGGTTTTTGGCACTCCATGCAACCTAACTACCTCTCTAAAGAACAAATTAGCAACATTGGTAGCATCATCAGTCTTATGGCATGCTATAAAGTGAGCCATCTTAGAAAATCTATCCACCACCACAATGAAGTCCATAGAAATATCTTCCCAATGGGCTGAAGTGATCGGCAGGGGTGTATATAATCCATAGGGCGTAAGCTTAGACTTGGCCTTTAAACAATCAATACATCTCTTAAGGCAATGTTCTACATCCCTAAGCATATGTGGCCAATAGAAGTGTGACTTAAGTGTGTGGTATGTCTTATATCTCCTAAAATGACTCATTAAACCTCCACTTTGGGCTTCATTCACCAATAATAACCGCAGAGAACACCTAGGTATGCACACTTAGTCTTTCTTAAACAAGAATCCATCAAAGATATAGAAGCTATTGACAGGACCCTTGTCTCGATATAGCTTAAATAAATCCCCAAAATCAGCATCATTTTCATACGATTTCTTAATGTATACAAAGCCTAAGGCTCTAGAATCCAAAGTGGTCAAAAGGACATGTCTCTTAGATAAAGCAATAGCAACCACATTGTCTTTTCCTTTCTTATACTTTATAACATAAGGAAATGTTTCAATAAATTCCATCTATCTACCATGCCTCATATCAAGTTTATCTTGGCTCTTAAAATCTTTTAAAGATTCATGATCGGTCCTAAGTATAAACTCTCTAGGACAAAGGTAATGGAACCATGTCTTAAGGACCCTAAACAATGCATATAATTCTTTTTTATAAGTAGAGTAATTAAGACATGCACCTTTCAACTTTTCAGAAAAGAAGGCTATAGGCTAACCTTCTTGCATGAGGACCCCACCTATGCCAACTCCGCTAGCATCATATTCAGCCTCGAAAGGTCGAGTGAAATCAGGTAGAGCAAGCAATGGAACTTGCGTCAACTTCTCCTTAAGCTGCCGAAATGCTTCCTCCTGAGCTGGACCCTACTTGAACTCGCACCTCTTCTTCGTGAGTTCCGTGAGAGGGGCTGCGATGGAGCTGAAGTCGCGCACAAATATCCGATAGAAGCTCGTCAAGCCTTGGAAAATCCTCACATGGCCGTTGTTGGTAGGAGTCGGCCAGTCCTATATTGCTTTGATCTTCGCTTCGTTGACTCGCAATCCACTTGAGCTCACTACAAAACCAAGAAAAGACATTTGATCATTACATAATTTGCATTTCTTCAAATTAGCATACAAGTGTTCTAATCTTAGAGTAGAAAGTACTTCCCTTAAGTGTGCTTCATGTTCATCAGGTGATTTGCTATAGATAAGAATGTCATCAAAATATACAACAACAAATTTACCTATGAAATTTCTAAGCACATGATTCATTAATCTCATGAAAGTATTAGGGGCGTTAGTCAAGCCAAAAGGCATAACCAACCATTCATATAGTCCAAATTTTGTTTTAAAGGCTGTTTTCCATTCATCGCCTTCCTTCATCCTAATCTGATGGTAACCGCTTTTTAAATCAATTTTTGAGAAGATAGACGAGCCATGCAACTCATCTAACATATCATCTAAGCGGGGTATAGGGTGGCGATATTTAACAGTGATGTTCTTAATTGCCCTACAGTCTACACACATTCTCCATGATCCATGTTTCTTAGGGACTAACAACACAGACACAACACAAGGATTTAAACTTTCCCTAATTTATCCCTTATCCAACCGTTCCTGGACTTGGGATTGAACTTCTTGGGTTTTAGTGGGATTCATTCTATAAGCAGGCCTATTAGGCAAAACATCCCCTGGAATGAGATCAATTTGATGTTCAATTCCTCTAAAAGGGGTAGACCTGTTGGTATGTTCTCGGGGAATACATCCTTATACTCTTCAATAAGAGATAGGATGCGAGGAGGGAGGGTAGCTCTAAGCTCCTCACTCAACATATTCAACCCTTTGCATAGGAGCATGAGGGTTGTTTCCCCATCCGCAAACTCGTCTAAAAATGTACTCTTGAAAGCCAAGAACACACCCTTAGGCCGAGTAAGGGTAGACACATGGCTCGACTGAACCTCATGAACTAACTCACCTTTACTTACCATCTGCTTCTCAATCTCATCAGCCACCTGGGTTGACGTCATAGGCTTGAGAACCACGTTCTTTCCCTGAAAAGTAAAGGAATATTTGTTAGTGAAACCATCATGCAAGACCTTACGATCAAATTGCCAAGGACGCCCTAGTAAGATATGACAGGCTTGCATAGCTACTATATTACATAAAACATCATCTTCATAATGTCCTAATTTGATATGCACTTTAACTTTCCTATTAACCTTTAAATTACCACAGTCATTCATCTAATGCAATCTATAAGGCATAGGATGTTGAATAGTAGGAAGTTGTAATTTATCAATCATTCCCTGACTAGCTAAGTTACAACAACTTCCCCCATCAATGATCACATTAACCACCTTACCTTTAACTAAGCATCTAGTATGAAACAGATTCTCACGTTGATTGTCATCACATGGTGCAGGAACAACACTTACGACTCTCTTAACAATCAATGACTCTCCATGTTCATAATCAATGCCATCGTCATCTTCATCATAACTAAGAAGGTTAAAGTTTTGATCATTATCATTAGCATGCTCTTCATTTTCATCACAAGAATTGTAATATACATATTCGCCTAAGTGATTAATCATGACAATTTTCTTATTGGGTCAATCCTTCATAACATGACCTCTACCCTGAGATTTAAAGCACACGATGTCCCTAGATCTAGTAGTAGAGGGGTTAGGATTACTCCCTTTGGGGCCAGTAGATACCCCAGACGAATCTCGTCCGTAAAGTGGCACCTTTCCCTTGTCGATGGACTGTTGGGTGCTTCGGCCATCACTCCTCCCTGGGGCTTGGGTTGGCCGAGAATCGTAGCCACTGTCAGACCGCCCTTGGGGCTGTTGTGGTCAGTTTTGGCGCCAAGGTTGGGGCTCCCCACTCGACATTCCTCCGCCCTGGTTCATGTATCTAGCTCCACGTTCAACTTTAATAGCTAAATGCAATAATTCAGTAGGAGTAGAGTAAGGAAAACAATATATGTCATGAGCTAAGGCGGGATGCAAATACAAAGAAACCTAGCATTTGTATCCTCATAAGGGTAAACAACATTAGCTCGAGCCATGGTTCCTTGCATAAGATTAAAGGTTTCCTCAACAGATTTATTACCTTGCTTAAGGTTTTCTAAGCGTTGTCTAAGCTCTCTAGCATAATGTGGAGGGACAAACATACTTCTCATTAGTGCTTTTAGATGGTTCCAAGAAGCGATAGGCACATCAAGGGCTCTTCTTCTTTCTTTAATCAGGTTATCCCACCAAATTAAGGCAAACCCTTGAAACTCTAAAGAAGCTAATTGCACCTTTTTATGTTCAGAGAAGTTGTGACAGTTTCAAATTTGATCCATTTTTGTTTCCCGGTCAATATATGTATCTGGATCTATCTTACCATCAAATTGAGGGATCTTTACCTTTACCTTACCTATTCCGTCCTAATCAAGATCTCTAGGTTCTCGGTATTAATATTGACCGCCTCCATCGTTCCGCCTCGGGTGTTGCACCCAATAGTCCTCTTCTTGAAAGTCATCGTCACGCTCCGAGTAGTAGAACTCCTCCTGGAAGCCACGACCTCTTCCTCTTCCCCGTCCTTGCCCCTGCGCATTAACAAATCCGTTATTTCTACCATATCTCTCCCCACGTAGAGAATTGATCTCTTCAAATAAAGGATTGTTTAAATTAGGGTTAGGATTAGGATTATGATTTCGGACTTCCCTTTCATCAATAGACGTATCGTCACGCCTTTGATTACCTAGACCACCAAGGGTATTAGAACCCGTCGGTCTAGCCTCCTATGCCGTCAGCCTATCCATCATTGCCGCCAAGGTGGTGTTAAGAGTGTTCATGATGGTGTTGAACACTTCGGCTGATACAGATGCGTTGGAGTTGTCGTCATTGTTGCCATTGTTGGCATTGTTCCCGTTGTTAACCTGCTGAGACATTGCAAATAAAACGAACAAGGAACTATGTAAAGGTTAGTCAAAAGTATAAACAACTCACAATGTGTTTCGCTCACACTCTCCTCTAATTGGTATGACAAGCTTGTTGGGGCAATCCGCCTTGGGCAAATCAACACTCAAGCAAAGACTTAGCAACGCAAGGTAAGAGAACAAGAGAATGGAAACGAAACAAGACAACCAAAAAACCACAACAATAACATAGTATCGAGTCAGTAGGACAAGATATCGACTCGGTATGGCCAGGTACCGACTCGGTATGACGAAGCTGGACAAGGAGAGCTCGATATCGACAAAAGTGACTCGATATCGACCGAACGAAAAATCCAACAGAAGCAAATTATCGACTCGGTATGTCAATGTATTGACTCGGTAGGACGCTGACTCGAGATGGACAAGGATCACTCGAAACAGCACTCGACACTTGGAAAAGGCTACTCGACAACAACTGGAATGGCACTCGGCAGTAGATGAAGGACTCGATATTGGGCACACAAGTACTCGACACACAAAATAACAAAAGAAAATAAAGGAAAAGAAAAGAAAACTTGGACATTTACCTCTTCTTGATTCAAACCCTTAGCAAGGACGTTGTAGTTGCAAGGTAGGGCTTAAAAAAACAATTGTGCTTGGGAGGTATGTGTTTGAGAATTTCGACTAGGGCTATGGAATTTTCACCAAAGTTCGTCCTTGAAGTTTCTTGCACTAGACTCGACAATCCTTCTTTTTTTTTTTGAAGCTACTTTTGCCCTTAGTTAATTTTATCCTCCTAGGTCAACGCTTGAATGTTTATTTTTTATTTTTTACTTTTTCGGACTGTTTTTTTTTAAACTAATGCAAGAAGACTTAACAATGAAATAAAAGGACTCTTGAAAATTTTAAACTATGGTGAAAGAAAATAAAATTTATAGCCCTAATGAAAAAAAAAATATATATATATATATATATAGATAAATCTACCAAAAATTTGATAATCAAATAAGGCAAGTGATGTAGATAGAACAAGATAAATGAAAGTAAGCCAAAGATAAAAAGTAACACTATGGTTTCTTGTGAAGGCAAAGGGGGCGACCGACTTGGGTATGGAGCACTGATGTCGAGTACTCCAAGGGGGTAGATCGGCCAAACTTTGCAAGGGTCACGGTTGGCTCTTTTGTTTAGGGCTAGATCGCAACCACAACAATCAAAAACAAGAAAAAACTATATTTTTGTAGGGTTTTGTGTTTATGAATAATAAAAGACACAATTGATGTCGGAAACCAAAGCTCTGATGCCAATTTGATACGGGGTTAGCCGCAGGATGGCCTGATCTTTGAGAATCAAGACTCAAAGATAAGAACGGAAGCAAAAGACTCAAGAACATCAAGCAACTTGCTTGATATCGACAATAGAAAATGCAGCAACTCGACTACGGACAAACTGGACTCGAAAACGACAGAAAGTAAAGGAAACAGGACTCGATTCAATAATAACAATAAAGACACGAAATTGAAAGAACAAGACCAATAGATTGGGTGATTCGAACTAAAATAGAACGAGATAAAGACCCCATGCCTCCTAAGAGGGTAGTAACCAAATATCAACGACTATAACGCCCGACTCTACAACCTTACACAATCAAGCGGACAACTTGGAGGCAGAAGGAGGGGACTTGTGACTACCAGGATCACCAAGCTCTCGCGAGGTTGATGAACTCAAAGCAAACCAAGCAAGATCAATTACCAATTTGAAATCGATGAGCAACGCTTCGAATCGATCGACTTTAGAACGCTCAATGTGTTTAACACGAGAGAAACTTTCATAAAAATTCAACCAGTTGTTCTACAGGTAGAGCCGACTATTTAACCTAATCAAAGGCTGATTTTCGGCTAAAAATAATTAAAATAATTAACTTAAAGAAATTAATAAAATAACCCTAAAAGTTTCCTAAAATAGCTTAAGTAGAAAAGTTGCCAAAATAGGAAATAAAAAAGGGTTCAAGACTTGAAGAAACTCGGCTCCAAACTCGGCTTAAGGTGGCTCGGCCACAAGGCCTATACACATGTAGCTCTTCAATAATGGCTCGGGGAGTTGAACCTTGCTCGAGAACAAAGCATGACTCACAAAAGTGAAAGAGTCGCGTTGAAGCTTCTTGGCTTGGGCTCGAGTCATAGGTCGGTCTCCAAGAATGATCGGTGTGTCTGGAGCTGTAGAAAATGGTCCCGCATCAGTGAGTAGTTAGATTTCATTAACTTTTGCATTAGTTTTCAATTCAATAAAGTATGATAGGTCTATTGGTTGTATTTTTGCGAAATTTTGTGCGAGAACTAACTTGCAATAGAGTTTGAATGACGAAAAGAAAGCGAAGTTAGAACACCGTGAACCAGCGCCTACCTCCCAAGAACAGGCACCCGCGGCTCAACGTGTGATGTGTCCGATTTCGATTTTGGAAAGCGGTCACAGGAATAATTTATCTTTATCTTATATATTTTTATCCTTACCCTTTCCATATAAATACCTTCCATCTTCTATCTTTCACCACTTTCTCAAACTTTTTGATGTGATCCTGGACGATGGTAGCTTGGTCGATCCCGGTCCTCGGTCTCATCAAGTGGTATCAGAGCTTTCGGATAGGGTTCCTCAATCTTTTTGTGTTGTAATCACAAGCATCCACAACAATCCGTTGAAGTTTTGTGCGGGACCAACCGTTGAAGTGCATTACGCAGATCCAACGTACAGGGGCATAATGTACCATTTGGAAGGGCCTTATGCATTCGAGAGCTTTTGCGGGACCGACCATCGATACCTTACGCAGATCCAGCGTACAGGGGCGTATCGTATTTTTCGGAAGGGCAACGCAAGATTCGATGATGAGACCCGAGGACCGGATCGACCAAGGCTCAATCTTTCGAACACTCTTTTTGTGGGGCTAAATTTTGGGATTTTTGGGAACTGAAAAGAGGGGATATTTGGAGCAAGATTCACAGGCCTCTCACCCTTGAATCCCCTACACTTGATCTCAATCCTCTCGGAATCGCACTCTGAGGATCTCGACCCTTTGACACCTTCGCCTCTCACTAGGGTGTCACCCTCGGCCTCTCACCAAAGGGTTCGCTATTAGCCTTTCACCAAGAACTCGATCCTTAACCCGGAATCATAGGAAGCTATTAGTGGCTCAAACTTTAACTAAACTCAACTTGACTTGATCCAAAATGATGTTCTTACAAGAAATATATAGAATGAAACTGTAGCCCCCAAGCATCTCTAATGGATGTGAGATTTATTTGATAGAAACAAGAGCATAAAAAAAACGTCTAAATTGGAGCTTCTGGAAAGAACGTCCTATTCGAGCATCTTAGAGACTGATTTAGGAGAGGTGTCCTTCATGGAAGTTGTAGCCACTTAAAATAGCTTTCCAACAAGTGCTCATTGGCTTCAATCGAAATTTTATGCAGCCCGAAAGAGCCAAAATACCACGGTGTTGCTATGCTGTTTTCTCAAACGAGGGTTGATGTTCGGCCCAGGCAACATAGCTTTCTGAGATAAAGAATTCGAGTTCATTGAAAACTAGGATCTCATCATCCTCCTCCCCTTGAAAAGGATTCGTCCTCGAATCCGTGATGGAAACAAGCGACTCCTTCAGACATGTTTCTTCTTTCTTGAACTAATCTTGAATCCCCTCTTCTTCGTGATTCATGAAAGGCAAGCAAGACGGAATGAAAGAAGTCGAATCAAACCACTTACTTGACATGGAATTCAGAAAGCTAGGCATGTCGGTTGGCATTCGTTTCTCCTTCATGGAAAGCGCAACCTTGGGAACTTGGATGATTTCCTCATCTTTCTTAAGCTCATGGTTGACCTTCACAGTCTCAATAGGAACATCATTGGACTTGCCTTCTTTAATCTCAAGTGTCTCCCCCATGTTCGTAGAGGATGTCATCTTTGAAGAGGGAGGTGGGGCTGTTGTAGGCTTTGATACCGTCAACCCCAATGTGTTGATGACTTTTCGCATTTCATATACTTGTTGCATTAAGTCTTCCACAAGCTTGCGGATCTCTTGCCAAGGTGGTTCAATTTTCTTCTTATGTCGAGCCTCATCCTCTCAAGCCCTTCTCTTTCGATATCTCCTCCGAAGCTCTTGATCAACTACATCATATGTAGCACCATCCATCTCGCTCCAATGAAGGTACCCATCATCATAGGCTCGAATGGCCCATCGGATGTACTCTTCGGACAAAAGCTTGGAACTCATCTTCTTGAACATTTTGACTAGGAAGAAACCACTCAGTTATCGAAGCTCGATGGACTCGAGTCGATTAGCTCTGATACCACTTGATGAGACCCGAGGACCGGATCGACCAAGGCTCGAGCTTTCGAACACTCTTTTTGTGGGGCTAAAATTTGGGATTTTTGGGAACTGAAAAGAGGGGATATGTGGAGCAAGATTCGCAGGCCTCTCACCCTTGAATCCCCTACACTCGATCTCAATCATCTCGGAATCGCACTCCGAGGATCTCGACCCTTTGACACCTTCGCCTCTTGTTGTGAGTGGAATCTGCCATGTTTTACAGTAACTTTTATATCGATTTCTGTGTACATTGCTTTCATTTGGGCTTAGATAATACAGAATCTGTGTAATTTATGTTTATTTGCCAAATTTTGGAATCTACACCAGTTTCTGTTTAAATCGCAGAAATCGAGGCATTTTACAGCAATTCTACAGAAGGTCGGAAAAGCTCGGAAAACCACTACAGAAGTCCAAGGTCAAAACAGCGGAACAAATCGGAGAACCAAGTCTAGTCGATCTCGAGTAAGCCTGGTCGAGCTAGACAAGCCATGTCCGAGCAGACATAGTCGACAAAGCCATACTCGAGAAACCAAGCTCCCCGAGCTCCGGAACCCTACTCGACCTAGACAAGCACTAGTCTAGGTCGACGAAGCCCAGACACCCATGCCCGGAGTCGTCGAGGAGAACTAGCCGAGGACGACCAAGGAGACTCGCTGCAGCGGAAAAGGGAAGTCGCTGCCGCGGACGAAGTCACCCGCTGCCAGCGGAAGAGCCAGCTCGCGGGAGCGGAAGGGAAGACCCAACTCGATCTCGACGAACTCTTGTCGAGATCGACGAGCACCTGAGTCCTTGTCCGAGCATGTCCGAGCAACCCGAGGAGAGCCACCCGAGGAAGCTTAGTCGATGACTCACCCCTCCTCGAGGTCGACTAGGCTAACTCGAGGTCGACGAGCGCCAGTGAGCCAGAGTCCGAGCCACATCGAGCAGAGTCAAGCCAAGCCGAGCCACCCAACTCGAGGTCGAGGAGACCTTGTCGAGGTCGACTAGACCCAGATTCCAGAAGCTGCTCGACTAGCCTTGTCCGAGTAGGATTGGAGTTCCTTGATGCCGAAAGCGGAAAATTCTATCCGAAGTTGCTGAATTCTATCCGATCTATCAAGTCTATCCATGGAAGGAGCAAGATCTATCATCATGAAGACATATTTCCTATTTAGTTTTATCTTTTCCGTTATAGATTTAATTCCATTATGTCATTTATTTATCTTTTAAGATTTTTAGATATAGATAGATATCTTCTTTCCTAGATTAGCTAGGGAATGAAGGCTATAAATAAAGCCCATGGGGCTCAGTTTTATTCATCATTCAAGTAAGACACAATTAGTTAGTTCCATTCAGAGAAGTTTAGGAGTTCTAAGGTTTTTAGGGTTTTGGCTTACAGCGAAAGTTGATTGCCAGGATTGTAAAGGCTTTTGAATTTAGTTTTAATGCAATTTAGTTCTTTTCATCAATCAATGTCTGCGACTGCGATGAGGCGTGAGTAGTCCACCCACTTCTGGGGCTGGGGTGAGCCCGACGGTGGCCATGTGAGGCGATGCGATAAAGGTCAGATCTTTTGTGCCATTCATCTTCTATCCCTATAAGCATGATTCTTTTGCGAGATTTGAAGGTGATCCTTGTTTGTATTATTGAAGTGAAAGTGATCTTAATGCAACTTGGATTAATTATGTGAAAAAGGGTTAGTAACAATTAGGGTTTATGCGAAAGCCTCTATATTCCTATTTGTTAATAACGAAAGTTATTTGATGGAAAACATGATTTTTTATTGCCTTTATGTGTTATTTTGCATGGTTATCGTTGTGGTGTTGAAACCCTAGCCTTGGAGGTCTTTTATTATATTGAGTTTATTTCTGTCAAAATTCTGAATTCTGTCAAAAATCTGCAAATTTACATTTTCTGTTTGTTGTCGATCTAGACGAAGCTTTGTCGACCTCGAGGAGTGTCTTGTCGAGGTCGAGGAGGGGTTGTCTTAGTCGAGTTGTGATTCTTCTGTTTTTGTCGATTTTAAAGTTTCTGTCTTTTACTGTTTTTACTCGACATAGAGGAGATCTGGTCGATCTCGAGGAGGGCTTCGTCTAGGTCGAGTTGCTTTGCTTCTGTTTTGCTTTGTTCTTTACTTCCTTTGCTTTATTTCTTTCTTTGTTCTTTGCTTTTGTTTTAGTTGCCCTTGCCAGGTTTATTTGTTTCTTTCCTTTTTGTGTTTCTGTCTTTCTGTTGCTCTGCTTCTGTGAGAATCTACAGCTATCTAAGAACTGCTGACGTGCTTCCTCGTGGATTCGATCCTGATTTTCTCTTACTACAACGGGAGGAAGTCTTGTATTTATTTGCTGAGACAGGGAAGTCAGTCTGAACTATATTTCATATTTATTTCAATACTCGATTTACTCCTGCAACAACAAATTGGCGCCGTTGCCGGGGAGGCAATCAATCGCGCCTTAGGTAGTCAGTTCTCACTGTCTCTTTGAGTTAAATTGCAGGTGTATGCGTCGTTCTGGTCAAACACCTGAGTTTGACAGCTTAGACGAACCGGAGCGCTACCTACACATCCACTCCAAACTCAAAAGGATCATGTCGGCCGCTGAAACACAGGAACAACTAATCGCTAGGCTTACCAAGGAACTAGCCGCAAGGGATGCCGCTATCAACGCTAAATATGCTGCTATCGCCGCTGAGAGAGCAGCAAGGGAACAAGCACAAGCTGAGCTTGCCCAATATCCAACCACGGCAGAGGATTACATGCACCCAACTCTCGTCGTGCCTGAATCGGCGATTCTAATCCCTGAAAACTCTTTTGAAATTCGCACTCAATTTCTTATAGAGCTTAAAAACAATGCCTTTTACGGCAGATTTAATGAGTGTCCTCTTGAACATATTACTAACTTTCATGATATGTGCCGTACTCTTGCAGAAGGCACAACCTTGGAATATGTCAAGATGAAATCTTTTCGCTGGTCTCTCGCTGGGCCTGCACTGAAATGGCTGGAAGGGTTGAAGGCAAGATCACTCACAACCTGGGCCCAAGTAGAGCAAGAGTTTCTGAACAAATTCTTCCCGCCTGCCAAAACAGCACATCTCCGCCAGAAAATCACCGCCTTTAAACAGCAGAAAGGGGAACCGCTGGCAAGGGCATGGGAGCGCTACAAGGAATTGTTGCGATCTTGCCCTACTCATGGACAGCCGTCCTACATCATTCAGGAGATCTTCTTCAACTCTCTTGATCAAGTCACTAAGGACAGAATCAAAAATTATACTCGCTATGAGTATCTGACAATGCCACCAAGTGACGCATGGGGAGTACTGGAGAAGCTCACTACCTACGACAACAAGTATGGGTCTACTACAACTTATGAAGAGAACCCATACGCCAGGCCAGCACCATCCATGCCCCTCTATGAGCCATCAAAGGAGATCGATCCAGATGTCAGGGAGCAATACTACAGAGACCAGAACAGGAAGCTCGTCAAGCAAGTAAAGTATCTCTCTGTCAACCAGCCTTGTATTGAATGCGGATCGCAAAGGCACACCACTCCTGAGTGCCCACACACAGAGCAAGTCAAGATGGCAGAGCACCATGAGGATGCAGCGTACGCAGGGGGACCCAATCGCTACATGGGGGACCAAAGGTTTCAGCAACCACAGTGGAACCAAGGTGTCCCTAGGAATCCCCCGCCCTACAGAGCTCCAGGACATCCAGAAAGGGACCAAAAGAAGGATGATATACAGCTGGTCCTGGAGGAAATACGGAGAAACCACACAGAAACTAGGCAGTCCTTCAACTCCGTCTATACTCAGATGCAAGGTGTCAACTCTAGGCTTGGGGAAATTGATATCTGGCGGAAAACAGTTGATACACAGATTGGTCAGCTAGCAGCAGGAATCCCCAGACAATCAGGCGCACTCCCTGGATCTTCAGAACCAAATCCTAAGGGAAAGACTGGGCACGTCGCTGCTGTAAAACTCAAAAGCGGCCATCAACTGCAAGAGCCAGAGGTTGGAAAGCAGCAGAACGACGAAGATCAGCAAATCGACCTCGACAAATCCGTAGTCGATCTCGACAAGGCCGTACTCGACCTCGACAAGACTCTCGTCGACCTCGAAGAAAAATTGCCAGAATCTTCGTCTGCGCCGAACAGCAACTCAACTGGGCCCAACCTGGTCGATGTCGACAAGCCTGTAGTCGACATCGAGGAGCCCCTGGTCGACATAGAGAAATCTGCAGCAACTCCGACGTCTGTTCTGGCTCCGACTCAGAAAAAGAAGCTGCCTTTCCCAACAAAATCTCTAAAGGACCCGGCGGAGAAAAAGTTTCAGCGCTTCATCAAGATGCTTCAGAAGCTCAATGTCACCATCCCCTTCACAGAAGCTCTCAATGAAATGTCGTCCTATGTCAAGTTCCTGAAGGAGATTCTGAGCAAAAAGCGATCGATGGCGGAAATCACAGAGGAGTGCAGCCATCTGGACATATTGGAGAAGAGGCCGGATCCAGGTAAGTTTGCTATAACTATTGGATTTGGTCCTTACAAAATTAATGCTTTATGTGATCTTGGAGCCAGTGTTAGTATTATGCCTTTAACGATTTGGTCCAAGATTAAGATAGGTGCCCTGGAGCCTGTGGATGCTAGACTTTACATGGCCAACAACACGGTGGTCATTCCAACAGGCATGGTGGAAAATGTACCAGTACAAGTAGGTAAATTCTTCGTTCCTGCTGATTTCCTAATTGTTGATATGCAAGAAGATCCTGCTTGTCCAATTATTCTAGGAAGACCATTCTTGGCAACGGTGGATGCCAACATAAGCGTAAGGAAAGGAGTGCTCACCTTCAACATCAGTGATGAGGTAATTGAGTATTCCTTTAACAAAACTGAAAGGCATACGGGTCCGATGGAAGAGGTCAAATCTATCTCAGCTGGCTACATCACCTGCGGGGAACCCAAGGTCAGGAATATGACCCCTGAGGAGATAGAAAAGAGGGACATGGAGGCACAGGTAGAGGAGATCATGGCAATCCTCAAAGAGAACACAGAGAATCCCATCGACACAGACCAAGGTAAGTCATTGTGGATTCATTACTTTTCGGATGCCTTGACAGGAGCTAAGTATGGGGTCAAGATCGACCAGGGCTCCTCGATGTCGAGTAGAACCCTAGTCGATCTCGACCAGACCAAGGAGACTCCACCAGAGTCGGCTTCGTCGAGCAGCAAACCAGAGGAGTAGCCTTACTCGACCTCGAGTAGGCTCGTCGAGGTCGACCACCAGAACCCTAAGTCGACTCAGCCTTCCTCGAGCGCTCCACCAGAGCCAGTCCAACCCTCGTCGATCTCGACAAGCGTTGTCGAGGTCGACGACCCCTCGGAGAGCCCAGCGCCGCCCTCGTCGATGAGCATGCCACCAGGAGGAGAAGGCTACTCGACCTCGAGTAGCCTTGTCGAGATCGACAGGACCAAGTCTTCCTCGACGGCACCTTCCTCGACGCTGCAGACACCAGGACCAGAGGCCTACTCGAGGTCGACCAGCCAACTCGAGGTCGACAAGACCTATTCTTCGTCGACTTCTGCCTCTTCGAGCAGACCACCACCAGAGCCTACAGACTTGTCGAGATCGACTAACCCTAGTCGAGATCGACCAAATACAGTGGTCCCCGATTCCGTTTCTGCGAAGGTAAGTCAAGGTATAGATCTTTCTTCTCCTATTTCCATTAAAGATTTATCTATACATGGGAGAGGTCTGCCTTGGTATGTGCGATTGTGCAGGATTTCCAATGATGAGCCTAAGGAGTATGAAATTGGAGACAAGCTCTATGTCTCTAAATCAAAGGATCATTGGTTTCCTAACAAATTCAACAAGAAGCGGATGGGACCGTTCGTGGTGAACAAGATCCATTCTGGAGGATTACAGCTGATGGACAAGAATGGAGTCTTATTTGAGGCCCAAGCTACATGGGCTCTGCAGATGCCACCTTGAGCATTAATGGAAGTCGGTCTAGCGACTCTAAAATCTAGAGCATGTACATAGACTTTTTAGGACATTTAAGACTTGTTTTTGGTTTTTGGTTTTGAACATTGTTTTTGGTTTTTGTTTTTGTTTTGTTGGTATATGTCTTCTACTTTTCAGGTCCATGGATATAATCAAAGCTATAGTCATACTCGGACTAAGAGGTGCTCCATTCAAAATTTCGCAGCTCTGCACACATGTCTTGTGAGTTTTTTTCTTTACCCTTTACCTTGTTTTTTATATACAGTGAGGACACTGTAATGTTTAAGTATGGGGTGGGGGAAGGGCTTACATTGTGCATATTTGATTTATTTGATCATATTTTATATATATGCATTATCTCTTGGAATTGCTACATGGCTATTTTGGAATGCATTATTTATTTATGTGCTTATATGCATTATCTCTTGGTATTGCTACATGGCTATTTTGGAATGCATTATTTATTTATGTGCTTATATGCATGTTTTCCAAAAATTTGAGAAAAATGACCCCCATTGAAAATTTTGAAATAAATGTCATGGAAGCTTATATTGAACTCGACGATGCAAAATTGGATTCATTAGAGATATAGCATGAAATTGCCTAGTAAAGGGAAGTCACAATGAAGTGCATTATTTCTTGAAAACCATGAAAGGAGGTAAAATTTGAAGTTGCTTTTGACATGTTGCATGATAAGATGATGGAGGACTTTATATTTCCATATAATGCTCATTGTTATAATTCCTAGCCTTACCTATGCTTATGCATCACAAAAGCCATATTATGCGTTATTTCAAATATTGCTCCACATGATCTAAATATTTCCATTCTTTACCTTATCCGGGGATTATGTTGAGAATGATGTTACATTATGGAGATGTTATATGGTGTTTTGTGTTGTTATTATCATTATTGGAGTTTGGAAGGAATTTGTTTGAAATATATGGAAAATTTAATGAGTGAAAGAAAATCCAATCACCTCAGGAGATAAAGGTAGATTGACCCTGCTCTCTGAGATAATAGTTTGGAGAGATGGGACACATTGTGAGGAGTCCAAAGCACTAAGTATCCGGGGCCATTCATGACACCCATGTTTGCGACTCGCGAGAAGGCAGTGCTGAGGTTAGAGAGGTAAAAGCATTATTATTGAGAAAAAGCATTATGAAAGGTGATGAATCAAATGGAGAAGGAATGTGGAAATTCAAAGTTTGAAAGTGATCCATTTCCCGGGATCAAAAGCACCACATTGCCAAAAATCGCCCACCTTTTAGCCTTTTACCAATCTACTCCTTCATGAGCTTAAATTAGAGTCTTCTTGATTATCAATGTTTTTTCACTTATATTGTTTTTGCATAACCCTCCTTTTGTGAGTAGATGTTGCTTTTGTATAATTGCACATGCATGGATCTGTGACACTAGTACCTTTTCGAGGATGGTAATTGACTGCAGGGTTATATGAAAAATGAATCTGATATGTTGAGAGTTTTGATTTCTTCCCCTGAATGACGAATAAAAGTATTGCTTGAGGACAAGCAAGCTTAAGTATGGGGTGTTTGTTGTGAGTGGAATCTACCATGTTTTACAGTAACTTTTATATCAATTTCTGTGTACATTGCTTTCATTTGGGCTTAGATAATACAGAATCTGTGTAATTTATGTTTATTTGCCAAATTTTGGAATCTACACCAGTTTCTGTTTAAATCGCAGAAATCGAGGCATTTTACAGCAATTCTACAGAAGGTCGGAAAAGCTCGGAAAACCACTACAGAAGTCCAAGGTCAAAACAGCGGAACAAATCGGAGAGCCAAGTCTAGTCGATCTCGAGTAAGCCTGGTCGAGCTAGACAAGCCATGTCCGAGCAGACATAGTCGACAAAGCCATACTCGAGAAACCAAGCTCCCCGAGCTCCGGAACCCTACTCGACCTAGACAAGTACTAGTCTAGGTCGACAAAGCCCAGACACCCATGCCCGGAGTCGTCAAGGAGAACTAGCCGAGGACGACCAAGGAGACTCGCTGCAGCGGAAAAGGGAAGTCGCTGCCGCGGACGAAGTCACCCGCTGCCAGCGGAAGAGCCAGCTCGCGGGAGCGGAAGCGAAGACCCAACTCGATCTCGACGAACTCTTGTCGAGATCGACGAGCACCTGAGTCCTTGTCCGAGCATGTTCGAGCAACCCGAGGAGAGCCACCCGAGGAAGCTTAGTCGATGACTCACCCCTCCTCGAGGTCGACTAGGCTAACTCGAGGTCGACGAGCGCCAGTGAGCCAGAGTCCGAGCCACATCGAGCAGAGTCAAGCCAAGCCGAGCCACCCAACTCGAGGTCGAGGAGACCTTGTCGAGGTCGACTAGACCCAGATTCCAGAAGCTGCTCGACTAGCCTTGTCCGAGTAGGATTGGAGTTCCTTGATGCCGAAAGCGGAAAATTCTATCCGAAGTTGCTGAATTCTATCCGATCTATCAAGTCTATCCATGGAAGGAGCAAGATCTATCATCATGAAGACATATTTCCTATTTAGTTTTATTTTTTCCGTTATAGATTTAATTCCATTATGTCATTTATTTATCTTTTAAGATTTTTAGATATAGATAGATATCTTCTTTCCTAGATTAGCTAGGGAATGAAGGCTATAAATAAAGCCCATGGGGCTCAGTTTTATTCATCATTCAAGTAAGACACAATTAGTTAGTTCCATTCAGAGAAGTTTAGGAGTTCTAAGGTTTTTAGGGTTTTGGCTTACAGCGAAAGTTGATTGCCAGGATTGTAAAGGCTTTTGAATTTAGTTTTAATGCAATTTAGTTCTTTTCATCAATCAATGTCTGCGACTGCGATGAGGCGTGAGTAGTCCACCCACTTCTGGGGCTGGGGTGAGCCCGACGGTGGCCATGTGAGGCGATGCGATAAAGGTCAGATCTTTTGTGCCATTCATCTTCTATCCCTATAAGCATGATTCTTTTGCGAGAGTTGAAGGTGATCCTTGTTTGTATTATTGAAGCGAAAGTGATCTTAATGCAACTTGGATTAATTATGTGAAAAAGGGTTAGTAACAATTAGGGTTTATGCGAAAGCCTCTATATTCCTATTTGTTAATAACGAAAGTTATTTGATGGAAAACATGATCTTTTATTGCCTTTATGTGTTATTTTGCATGGTTATCGTTGTGGTGTTGAAACCCTAGCCTTGGAGGTCTTTTATTATATTGAGTTTATTTCTGTCAAAATTCTAAATTCTGTCGAAAATCTGCAAATTTACATTTTCTGTTTCTTGTCGATCTAGACGAAGCTTTGTCGACCTCGAGGAGTGTCTTGTCGAGGTCGAGGAGGGGTTGTCTTAGTCGAGTTGTGATTCTTCTGTTTTTGTCGATTTTAAAGTTTCTGTCTTTTACTGTTTTTACTCGACATAGAGGAGATCTGGTCGATCTCGAGGAGGGCTTCGTCTAGGTCGAGTTGCTTTGCTTCTGTTTTGCTTTGTTCTTTACTTCCTTTGCTTTATTTCTTGCTTTGTTCTTTGCTTTTGTTTTAGTTGCCCTTGCCAGGTTTATTTGTTTCTTTCCTTTTTGTGTTTCTGTCTTTCTGTTGCTCTGCTTCTGTGAGAATCTACAACTATCTAAGAACTGCTGACGTGCTTCCTCGTGGATTCGATCCTGATTTTCTCTTACTACAACGGGAGGAAGTCTTGTATTTATTTGCTGAGACAGGGAAGTTAGTCTGAACTATATTTCATATTTATTTCAATACTCGATTTACTCCTGCAACAACACCTCTCACTAGGGTGTCACCCTCGGCCTCTCACCAAAGGGTTCGCTCTTAGCCTCTCACCAAGAACTCGATCCTTAACCCGGAATCATAGGAAGTTATTAGTGGCTCAAACTTTAACTAAACTCAACTTGACTTGATTCAAAATGAAGTTCTTACAAGAAATATATAGAATGAAACTGTAGCCCCCAAGCATCTCTAATGGATGTGGGATTTATTTGATAGAAACAAGAGCATGAAAAAAACGTCTAGATTGGAGCTGCTGGAAAGAACGTCCAATTCGAGCATCTTAGAGACTGATTTAGGAGAGGTGTCCTTCATGGAAGTTGTAGCCACTTAAAACAGCTTTCCAACAAGTGCTCATTGGCTTCAATCGGAATTTTATGCAACCCGAAAGAGCCAAAATATCATGGTGTCGCCATGCTGTTTTCTCAAACGATGGTTGATGTTCGGCCCCGACAACATAGCTTTGTGAGATAAAGAATTCGAGTTCATTGACAACTAGGATCACATCAGTTTTACCTTAAGCAACAACAAAAAAAAACCCTAAAATTCTCCTACTCAAATCCTAAATTCCAATACCTTAAATCCTTGAGTTTCAATAAAAAGCCTGATTTTTCTCATTCATCATTGTCCATTCATCCCATATTCAACATCAAATCACAAATTGTATCCCTTAGTACCCATTGCCCACAAAATTCAAATCCAATTTCTAAACCCCCCCCCAAATTCAAATCCAATTTCTAAACCCCCACCAAAATCAATCTTTTTCACCATCACACCCATCTTTTTCACCAAATAAGACCATGAAATCAAGTTTGGTACTTCAAGAAAGTAATTGGAAAGAATTTCGACATCTAGACAGCGACGTTGAAATTCGGCTTTTAGGTTTTGTCGTCACCGGAGCTCGCTGCCCCCATACCAGTGCCCACAGTTATCGCAGAGAGGTCATTTTGTCGTTTTTGTGTGAGCTCTCTCGCTTTCTGCACTTGTTTTGTGCACTATGGAAGTGTGGCCAAATGTGATTATGCCTAAGTATTTTGATTGGATGAAAAAGGCATGTTGGGATAAGGTTGGTAATCGAATTTTTGCACAAAATAAGTTTTTCAATGTGGATGCTTTGAGACATCTTGGTTTGTTGGATTCTTTCATGGAATTGCTTGAGCATGGTGGATTGAGAGGATTTATGAGCAAACGTGCACCCACTTATCCATATCTAGCCAAGGAGTTTTTGACAACTTTGGAGGTGCGGTCTTCTAGCGATATTCGTTTAAAATTAATGGGGAGAGAGTGTTATGCTATGAAGGGCTCCTTTGCTTGTTCTTTTGGAAAAGATAAGAACTGCTCTGCAGCTTAGGAAACCACCATATATGTACTCAGGCCAGCTGAGATCTGGAGGAAGTTGACTGGTATGCTTGAGGGATTCAAGAGTGGTAAGTTTGATGCCCGAGGGATTCAAATCTGTGCTGACGCCGTTCTTTGATGCTGAGGATTCGAGAGTTGTTGAGATGACGATGGTTGACTTGCTTTATTGTTTAACACCAGAGGCAACAGTTATTCCTGAATGGGTACAGTTGTTTCTTGGAGCATGCAAGAGGGTGCTCAAGAACCATTGCAAGACCCACCCATTGACTGTTTCAATTGGAGGCATGATCACCTTGTTGGCATACTACTATGGAGTTGATATTAGTTCCCTGCGTCCTGAGAAGTCTTCCTTCACTTTTGATGTGGATATGCTAGTTTCAGATAACATAATAGAGTTAGTGCAGCTTCCACATGTTATAGATGGATTCCGTTGGTTAATAGGACCTCGCGGGACACACCACCAATATCTTCCTACCACCCTGCCTATAGGCCCCACTCTAGCTGCTTTCCGAATGCGCCATATAGCACGAGATGAGGATTTGATGAGATCCGCTAGTTTGATGACTGATTTTGAGAGCGAGACTGAGGAGATGCAAACAGAGTTGTCACTAGCTGTCAACCATGACATTGCACGCATTACAGACCTAGAGCGCAGATTGACATACATTGAGACACAATAGGCAACTCGATTTTAGGAGTTAGCCCAAGCTCAAAGTGCTCTTACAAAAAATATTAACAAGCTCTCGGGCATCCTTATTAGCCTTTTGAGTCATTTTCTCCATCAGTCTGGATTCCACTCTCTGCCTTCCCAGTGATTGGTTAGTTACCCCTTCCTTCACCCAGAGTTTATATCATTATTATTATTTTTTATGCATTGAGGATAATGCAACATTTAACTGTGGGTATGGCGGCTTATGTTAGTTAGTTCATGTTTATGATCTCAGTTTCATGCTTTGTTTATGTTAATGTTTATATTTTATTGAAAGTTGTTTTCATACATCATGTTTATGTTTATTGTTGTTGTTGTTAAAGTCAAAAATGAAAAAAAATATGAAAATAGTCAAAATAAAAATCCAAAAATATCATGGATTGCGTACATGTGTTATTCAAATACCCATCTAGATTATTTTGTCCTCTATTTCATTCTAGCATGATCATATAAATCCCATAGATTTTTTGAATGATTTAACCTTGTCTTGAAAATTCGTTTGATGTGAGATATGATTTGACATATGTAATTGAGCATGTATGATCTAAGTTCCTAGCATGTTTGAGATCCAACAAAAATTTATCCCAGTGAGAAATTTTGGTCTGATAAGGGATTACATCTATATTCCCTTTTGCTTTTGTTTTGTGAATTACTCTTCTTATGCATTATCTCTGAGTATTGACATGGTTATTTATTATTGAGGCCAATTATATACATGATCATTTCTTATGAGTTGCATATCATAGAGACACCTCTTAGCCTTTGTTTATCCATGCCTACCTTATTTTATGTCTTTGCTTGAAGCCAATTTGAGCCTTTATTCTTTTTCTTTGAAGATCCACAAAATTCATGTTCCGTAGCCTATGATAAGCCTGACCCTTTCTGGGATTAGGATTTAGAGTTGGTTATTGATTGATTATTTTGATTCAAGGGAGAAAAGCTATGGTTTGTGCTTATTTTGAGAGGTTTTGAGAGAGATATAATGTTATTTGCTTATTGTTCTCATATTTTTATTTCATATTTATGGCTCAAGAAAATAAAAAGAAAAAAAATCGAAAAGACAAATTGAAAAAAGATAGAAAATAAAAGAGAAAAAAAAGTGATGAATAACAGCCATATTTATTTGTTCCTACATATGAGAGATGGATAAATGTTTATTTTGAGAAGTTGTTGAGTTGAGAGCTTTTTTATTGTATTTTGAGAGTTATGATATTTTGAGAGTTTATGTTTTTATGTGAGCTTGATGTGATTTTTGAGTTGTTTTGTGTTATATATGTTGAAAGCTTTAGGAATCTTAGTTCCCATAATTGAAAGCACCACATGACCAAATATAATTTCTTTACTTTATGTTTCTACCAAGCTCCATTACAAACCCGCTGAATGGAGTCTTTTTGAAGTCTTTCATTGAGCAAAAGTCCTCTTGATGTTTCTTATTTTTCTTTGATGTATCCTGTAGGGATTTTGTAATATAAGTGTCAATATTTAATAACGATGTTTGCATATGGAATTCAGTTGAGTGTATGCTTAAAGCCTAAACGCATGAGAGCGAGAGAAACGCATATTCTCCCTTGTGAGGTTGGATTAATGAGCATACGGGCTACTTGATATGTCCCAACCTCCCTCATTGACCGTACACGAAGAGGAGGAAGCCATGAGTGTCCGTTCTGACGGACCAATGACTAGAGCGAGAGCCAAGGCGATCGCAAGAGCTACCGCGTCCATTATCACTCGAGGCTTCGCTTCTAAACCGGAGCAACCACCATCATTGAGCTTATTGGTATCTGTCGCCGACACTCCGTGTGATGCGTCTTAGCCTCCGTCGGATACCTTTCCGACGTCGTTCACATAAACTATTTATTATTAAGACTCATTTCTATTTTTAGCATTATTTATTAATAATGGTGTGGACTTACTTTACATAGTAAGTCCAGGCCGTTAGTTAATTAGGTTCATTAGTTAATTAATTAGGGTTATTAGTATTTTCCTATAAATACTCTTTTAGGGTTAATTGTCATCTTTACGTCAAATTTAGAGGATTGCAGAGCGTTGAGTTGATACTCCCCCTTTCCTCCCTGACGTCAAACCCTAATTTCTCTTGCTACTTAATTTACTGCTGAATTCATTGGATCTTCAATCAAAGGTTCTCGCTTGAATTGATTGAAGATCGGAATCTCATCCTCATTTTGAAGAGATTCGTCCTATTTTTCGCTGCCATCACCGCATCGCTGATTGCTGCAAATCACCGGCCTCTGCCGTCGTTTGGAAGAGATTCATTTGGAAGAGGTCGCACCTCTAGCCGGCCTGAATCACTATCGCGCTCGCCAACGTATGCCACTGGGAATCGATCTGCAGACGAACGTATAAACTAATTAGCCCTTGCTAATTAATTGAGTCACTCGATTGTCATCCGCCATCTACAAGTTAGAATTTCAAAGTCAAACGGAGGCCACGTGGTTTCGTTGAGATGGAATTGTTCAGATTTTCAATTGAATTTCAATGTCAAATTGGAGATTGAATTATGCCGACTAATTCAATTGGGATCCAATTCAACGTGAGTTTCTAGCCGATTCGATATCAGTCATATTAACGAGCTCGGGGATCGATTGATTTACCTTGGTACCGGACGATTGGGAGTTGTACTCGCTCAACCCGAGTCGAGTACGTATCAACTGGTATCAGAGCCAAGCCGGTTTTGTAAGTCCTTCGATCTTCAATTGTTCATCATCCCCTTAATCCTTATTTGTTTTGCAAAAATTGTCCTTAATCGGTTTCTACAAGTTCATTAACTTGGCCGAATTTTTTTTTTTTTACCCTGCGATTTGTGTGGTGTGAAGTGATTAGTTTCGTTGCATTAGGTTGTTGCTTGTTCTGAACGTGCATTGAATCTTTTCTATACACCATTGTTTTCTTTTTAGTTGTTTTGCATCATTTGCTTTCTTGCAGTGCTAAGTTTGGTGATTCGAAGAACACCTCATTAAAAAAAAATCAAAACAAAACAAAAAAAAAAAAACTCAAATTTGGTGATTCGAAGAACACCTTCAAAAACAAAAAAAAAATTTTTGCAATTTAGTGACGCACAGCCAAAATAAGGTAATCGTTCACCTTTTTGGTTCGGCATAGCCAAAATAAGGTAACCCAGGACCTTTGGTTCGGCATAGCCAAAATAAGGTAACCCAGGACCGTGTTCACTTCTGCTGTCTCTCATCTCTACTTCACATTTCGTCTTCTCATTGCCACTATTTGTGCTTGATTTGGGATTTGCTCTTGTTAGTGTTTGCGGACTAGTTGCTATAAACACCATCTTCGCCTACAGCCTTAAGCCGCCCTCACGGCATAGCCTAATAGCTGATTTTTGGTGTTGAACAATTAAGTTCGTTGGCATATCTGTGCTTGTTGCTTTCTTTTGTGCATTTTACTCGCCATGTCCAGTATTGTCATAGGTGATATCAACACCCCAGTGACGGGAGATGGTAATGGAGGTGACAATAGACAGGGGAACACCACTGTTCTCTCTAGAGTCACCGAAGACACACCTCAGGAGACGCAGTTGACCCAAGAGCAAAGTGAGATCCAGACCCTGCGGCAGCTTGTCACTGAGTTGCAAGCCAAATTAGATGCCTCTCATGACACTTCTCAGCAGCCATGTGGACAGGGTGGCGCTAACCCTATCATTGACAAGGGTAAGGGTACAGTTCCTCCTTCGACATCCAAGGCTCAGTTTCAGCGCATGCACAACACCATTGAGAGTCACCAGATTCTGCATTCAGCTACTCCTGGTTACACTCACAGAGACAATCCTGTCTTTGATGATCCATCCGATGACGATGAGTATGACTCAGGATGACGTCAGCAGCGTCCCATCCATTTCTCGGATTGCTATGAGCCACGGACGCCACACACTGGTGGCCGAAACCGTCATTCCTCGCCTAGAGATGCTCGCCATCGCCGTACCAGGCGCCCTGCTCACCATGACGACCTGCCTTCGGAGTATGATACACGTCGAGATCATCCATTATCTCGTACTCCAAGGCCAGGCCAAGCTGGTTACTACTCCCAGACACCCCACTATGATGACTTTGAGGAGTATGACGCCGAGGAGCTCCCTCACCAAGGTATGATTAATCCTCATCAATTTCCTCCTTTAGGTGACCCTTATGAGTTGCAGCACAACCCAGCTGATTGGATACCGAATGCGGAACCATTTGATATTGATGATCGCTTCCATGGACACGGAGTTGACCATTACCCCAAGGACCATCGTCCTAACCACAGGGACGATCGTCGCTAACCTATTCATGATGTCACGCCTCCTCACCGCCAACATCGTCGTCCCCCGCGGCGTCGCCATCGTGCACCACATCAGCGTTCTCCATCACCCAATTTCGGCGGGCATCGCCATCTTGTAGGCGAAGCACCTCGCGCTCGCCATGAGGTAAAGGTTAAAATTGATGAATTTTTGGGTGAATATGATCCTGCTGTTTTTCTAGAGTGGTTACAGGCTACAGAGTACACTCTTCGCTACTGTCGGATACCTGACAATGAGAAAGTGCAAGCTGCTACTTTGCACTTTAGAGGAGCAGCGAGAGTATGGTGGCATCTCTTTGTTGATGACCGCTTACGGAGGAACAAGCCACCAGTTACTGCATGGAATCAGCTAGCTTATGTGATGACGCAAAAGTATGTTCCTCAGAACTACAGAGACAAGATGAGATTTCAGATAGCTACGGCTTCTCAAGGTAACCTTACTCCTTTAGAGTTCTTTTCTAAGCTTGAGGATATGTATTACAAAGCTAACATTTCAGTGAGTCCTTCTACCTTGAGAACGAGGTTCTTGACTGGGTTAAATGCTAATATTCGTGATCCATTGGAAATCCTTCCAATTCACGACATGAATACCTTAACCCACACAGCCATGCAGATTTACAACCAGGTGAAACGAAAAGCAGCAACTGCTGCCAGGTATGCTTCTAGCTCTGGTCAATTTATTAGTTCTAATGTGCGTCAACCGAGTGCAGGAATAGGTTCCAACACTAGATCGACTCCTCAGAAAGCTAGTGTAGCTGTTCCTCGCCAGCCGTTAGCCAAGAACACAGCTCCCTCCGCGTCTGATAGGTCTAAAGATGTGAAATGCTTCAGATGTGGAAGCAAGGGACACTGGAAGAGAGATTGCCCTAATGCTAAAAGGGTAATGTTTATAGACCAGGTGGGCTATGCTTCTTTGGATGACGACGAGCAACCTGAGCTCGTTGCGGATGATAGCCAAGATCATGTTGAGGAAGAAGAAGCTTGTTATGCTCCAGCTACTCATGAAGGCACCATGTTGTCATTGGTAAATCGA
This sequence comes from Persicaria tinctoria, assembly GCA_037127255.1. Lineage (NCBI taxonomy): Eukaryota > Viridiplantae > Streptophyta > Magnoliopsida > Caryophyllales > Polygonaceae > Persicaria > Persicaria tinctoria. The sequence goes on from JBANSL010000006.1 coordinate 75,797,335, forward strand.
AAGGTGCTTACAGTGAAAGAGGTCAATCCTGAGTCTCAAAGGGAAAACTTATTCCACACGAGATGCTTGGTTGAGTCTCTTGCGCTGTCCGTGATTATTGATAGTGGTAGCTGCAGCATCCTTGTCAGCAGAAAGGTTGTTGATCACCTAAAGATCCCTACAACGCAACATCCTCAACCTTATGGTCTTCAATGGTTATCATCTCAACAAGGTACCCCTATTGCTGAACAGTGTTCTATTTCATTTGCTATTGGTCCTTACAAGGACACTGTTATTTGTGATGTCGCTGTTATGGACGCCACCCACTTGTTGTTAGGACGTCCATGGCAGTTCGACAGACGTGTTCTTCACGATGGTTTTCTGAACACTTATGTGTTCAATTACCACGGGAAGCGCGTCAAGCTCTTACCACTTTCCCCGAGTGAGATTTTACAGGACCAGGTAGAGCGAGATAGAGCTGCAGCGGCGTCTAGTTATCCCCCTACACCACCGCCGCCTGCAGGACTTCAAGGAAAAGTGGAACCACGTCTGATGCTTGCCAGACCCTCCACTATCACGGCACCTCTACGGGGAAAGGCGCCTTGTTTCTTACTGATTCCACAGCCGTTTCAGGAGAGCAATGTCGGGGATACTGCTTTGCCACCGGCTATTGCAAAGCTGCTAGAAGACTATGCTGATGTCTTCCCTGATGAGCTCCCTTTAGGTCTACCACCACTTCGAGGGATAGAGCATCAAATTGATTTGGTGCCTGGAGCTAGCTTGCCTAATCGCCCTGCTGACAAGGCTGGTCCAGAGGAAACTAAAGAGCTTCAACGACAGGTTCAGGATTTGTTGGATCGTGGCTATGTGAGGGAATCCCTAAGCCCTTGCGCGGTCCCGGTCATCCTGGTGCCTAAGAAGGATGGTTCTTGGCGCATGTGCGTCGACTGTCGAGCCATCAATCAGATTACAGTGAAGTACAGGCATCCCATTCCGAGATTAGATGACATGCTGGATGAGCTATATGGTGCATGCATCTTCACTAAGATAGATCTGCGAAGCGGATACCATCAGATCAGGATGCAGGAAGGTGACGAGTGGAAGACGGCATTCAAGACCAAGTATGGGCTCTATGAGTGGCTTGTCATGCCATTTGGTCTCACCAATGCCCCCTCGACCTTTATGAGACTGATGAATCACGTCTTCATAGACTATTTGGGTAAGTTTCTTGTGGTTTATTTTGATGATATTCTTGTATACTCACCCAATCTTGCAGATCATACTGAGCATCTCAGGCTGGTGTTAGAGAGACTTCGACAAGAGCAGCTATATGGCAATCTGGCCAAATGTAGCTTCTGTGCCCCGTCCACCATCTTCTTGGGGTTTGTAGTCTCCAAAGAGAGTTTACACATGGACCAGTCGAAGGTTGCTGTTATTCGTGAGTGGCCTCAGCCTACTACGGCCACACAGGTTCGATCTTTCCTTGGGTTAGCTGGTTTTTATAGGCGTTTTGTTAAGGATTTTTCTACTATTGCAGCCCCTTTGCATGCTTTAACAAAATGTAATGGTGTTGTTGAATGGAACCCAAAATTAGATGCTGCTTTTAATAGGTTGAAAGATGCTTTGTGTAATGCACCTTTGCTGCAATTGCCTGATTTTTCTAGGACTTTTGAGATAGAGGTTGATGCTTCTAACATAGGCATTGGAGGTGTTTTACACCAAGGTCGACAACCTATTGCATATTTTTCTGAGAAGTTGACAGGTGCACAGCTGAATTACTCCACATATGACAAGGAGTTGTATGCCCTGATCCGAGTGCTGAAAACGTGGCAACACTACCTCTGGCCACGTGAGTTTGTGATCCACAGTGACCATGCCGCCTTACGTTGCCTGAAGAGTCAGGCGCTGCTGAGTAAGAGACATGCTCGCTGGGTGGAATTTCTAGAGACCTTTCCTTATGTCGTCCAGCACAAGAAAGGTAAAGACAACGTTGTTGCTGATGCGTTGTCTAGGAGGTATGTTCTCATTACTTCTGTTCAGTCACATGTGTTAGGATTTGGCTTAATTCGTGATTTATATGCTTCTGATGAATTTTTTAAGCCCATTCTAGACATTTGCTTGAGTAATAGGGAGCATGCTAGTTTCTATTTGCATGATGGTTTTCTGTTTAAAGCTGGTAAGTTATGCATTCCATCATGTTCTATTCGCTTACTCTTGGTCCGGGAAGCACATGATGGCCGAGGTCATTTTGGTGTTTCCAAGACTCTTGGTGTTCTACGTGAGCACTTCTTTTGGCCCCATATGGCACGGCAGGTAACGCGCTATGTTCGAGCTTGTGTCACCTGTCACCGTGCCAAGGCAAGTTCTCAGCCACATGGCCTTTACCAGCCATTGCCTATTCCATCAGGCCCGTGGGAGGACTTGTCTATAGACTTTGTCGTTGGTTTGCCGATGTCTCGCAGGGGACGAGATGCGATATTTGTCATTGTTGATAGGTTTTCAAAGATGGCCCACTTTGTGGCTTGTAAGACCACAACTAGTGCCTCTGAAATTGCGACTCTATTCTTTGACAATGTCGTTCGTCTCCATGGGATACCGCATACCATCGTCTCTGATAGAGACTCTAAATTTGTTGGACAATTTTGGAGGACTCTATAGGGAAAGCTTGGTACAAAACTCTTGTTTTCAACCAGCTATCATCCCCAAACGGATGGCCAAACAGAAGTGACCAATAGGACATTGGGAGCATTACTTCGGACCATGCTCAACGCCAACCCCAGGCGTTGGGAGGACTTACTTTATACCATGGAGTTTTGTTACAACAGGTGCAGGCATTCAGCGACCAATTTGTCTCCTTTTGAGGTCGTCTACGGCAGGAATCCATTGACACCATTGGACTTGACGCCTAAGCCATTGAAGGATGACCACTTGCAAGCTGGAAATCGCGCTCAGATGATCAAGGAACTCCATGAGAGGACACGGCTACAGCTGGAACGCCGTGCTACACAGATTGAGACTCAACGGAGTAAAGGTCGCAGGAAGATGCTGTTCAAGCCTGGTGATCTTGTGTGGTTACACTTGAGGAAGGATCGTTTCCCATCGAAGAGGAAGTCGAAGCTGTCCAATAGAGGCGACGGCCCCTTTAGAGTTATTCAGGCCATTGGTGACAATGCCTACAAGCTGGAGTTGCCAGATTCTTACGGAGTCCATGCTACATTCAACGTCTCCGACTTGTCGCCATATGAGGATCCTGAGTACTTGGATGAGGAAGCGGGGACGCTTCCCTCTCAAGGGGGGGAGGATGATATGTCCCAACCTCCCTCATTAACCGTACACGAAGAGGAGGAAGCCATGAGTGTCCGTTCTGACGGACCAATGACTAGAGCGAGAGCCAAGGCGATCGCAAGAGCTACCGCGTCCATTATCACTCGAGGCTTCGCTTCTAAACTGGAGCAACCACCATCATTGAGCTTATTGGTATCTGTCGCCGACACTCCGTGTGATGCGTCTTAGCCTCCGTCGGATACCTTTCCGACGTCGTTCACATAAACTATTTATTACTCCCTCCGTTAAGAAAAACATGTCGTTTTAGGAGTAAAATCTTGTTAAGAAAAACATGTCGTTTTAGATATTTTGGTATTCACTTTCCAAAATTACCCTTGTCATGATTAGATGTTTGTTAGTTGTAGTTTTCAATAAAGTGGAAAAGTAAAGTAATAATTAGGGGTATAAGTGTATTTTTGTTTGATTTTATTTGCTTTCTTAAAAAATGTGCAAATGTCTAAAACGACAAGTTTTAATTAACGGAGGGAGTATTAAGACTCATTTCTATTTTTAGCATTATTTATTAATAATGGTGTGGACTTACTTTACATAGTACGTCCAGCCCGTTAGTTAATTAGGTTCATTAGTTAATTAATTAGGGTTATTAGTATTTTCCTATAAATACTCTTTTAGGGTTAATTGTCATCTTTACGTCGAATTTAGAGGATTGAAGAGCGTTGAGTTGATACTCCCCCTTTCCTCCCTGACGTCAAACCCTAATTTCTCTTGCTACTTAATTTACTGCTGAATTCATTGGATCTTCAATCAAAGGTTCTCGCTTGAATTGATTGAAGATCGGAATCTCATCCTCATTCTGAAGAGATTTGTCCTATTTTCCGCTGCCATCACCGCATCGCTGATTGCTGCAAATCACCGGCCTCTGCCGTCGTTTGGAAGAGATTCATTTGGAAGAGGTCGCACCTCTAGCCGGCCGGAATCACTATCGCGCTCGCCAACGTATGCCACTGGGAATCGATCTGCAGACGAACGTATAAACTAATTAGCCCTTGCTAATTAATTGAGTCACTCGATTGTCATCCGCCATCTACAAGTTAGAATTTCAAAGTCAAACGGAGACCACGTGGTTTCGTTGAGATTGAATTGTTCAGATTTTCAATTGAATTTCAAAGTCAAATTGGAGATTGAATTATGCCGACTAATTCAATTGGGATCCAATTCAACGTGAGTTTCTAGCCGATTCGATATCAGTCATATTAACGAGCTCGGGGATCGATTGATTTACCTTGGTACCGGACGATTGGGAGTTGTACTCGCTCAACCCGAGTCGAGTACATATCACTACTTGATCGTTCATATACATGTTATGATTGTGTGCCTTATTCATGTTTGCACTTTCTTTGATGTTGATTTTGATAAGGTTAAGTTTTGAAGGAATCTCCTGTGGGATGCATTGATTTATGTCTATTCTTCATTTGCTTGAGGACAAGTAGGAGCTTAAGTATGGGGGAGTTTGATAATGCATATTTTAGATAGGCATTATAGCTAGCTTTAGGTGTATTGAAGTGTCCATATTGCATGCGTTTTGTCTAATTTACATTGTTTTGCATTTGAGTATTCAAGTTCGGAATCTACGCTATTTTATGTTTATCCTGCAGTTTTACAATCGGAGCTTGAAGGGAGGCTTGAGAGATCTAGAAGAGCTGGTTTTGTATCATAAAAGAGGATAAGGAAAGATCATCAAGGGAGCTAAGGAGAACAAAGTGGAAGACAAAGAAGAACCGCGGAGCAAGAGTAGCAGCGCCCGCCGCTATTTAACCGGCGCCCGCTGCTATTTAACCGGCGCCCACCGATTTCACAGACTTAAGCAAACCCGATTTCATCCGAATATATTTTAATTAGTTTATTATTATTTTACTCTCTAGGGTTTTTAGCCGTCACTTATACGCTATAAGACTATTATTTTCATTCGTTTTGAGCGTGAACATTGAGAGAAAGAGAGACAATTTCACAAATACTTTTCCATTGATTGTTTTGGTAGACTATGAGTTGCTAAAGTCATAATTTCGTCTGTGATTCGAAGACATGATTAGTTAAATTGTGAGGATTTAATTTCATATTGTTATTCATGAGTTATTTATTTATCTTTGTTCTTTATTGTTAAGTATTTTGCACATGTTCTGTCTTGATTGATCATCTTGACAGAAATTGCATCTATGCTAGAGATTACCTTTTGAAAGATTGGTGATCCATGGTAGCAAGGAATGGGAAATTGATCACGTGAAAGCATCATTTTTCGCTGCAGGATAATGATTGTTGGTTAAATATTGATTTCTATGATATTAGGGTTAAGAGATTTGCACTCTTTTTCCATTCTAAATGCATTGAGATTTGGTACTAATTGGCCAAGTACTTTGGAATTCATGTTATTCTATGTTGTATTTCAGTATAAGGGATTGGTAAGCTTGTGAGAGATATCGATCTATCTAAAACAAAGTCAGAATAACCATTGATATAAATTGATTTGCATTGATTTAAGAAAAACAATGAAATTATTCCAAGGATCATGAACCTCAGTCATTGTCAAGAATTGCATGTGAAGCGTTTTCTCATATTAATATTATTCTACAACCATTACTACTTTTACTTTTTTGTTTGCTTTATTCATCTCAACTTTATTATTATTTGCTTTGAATCACCATAAGAATAACGAATCGGTCTTCTATGTGGGGTCGACTCCTACTTGTCCGCTATACAAATCTTTTGTGCAACTTGAGTTAGGATATTATTTGAATTTGGGACTAGGAACAACGACACATCACTCATGTCACGTCACCAACTATATATCTTTGTTTCTTGAAAATCACTAGTCATTGAAAAGATCTTTTCAAGGGCTATGACTTTTTTGCCGAACACATTTTCCAAATCCCTTCGAAAAATGACGGAAATCATCAATCTTTCCACCAGCTCTCGTTTAGACGGATTTTGTTTTACACTTGAAGATCCGCCTATTTTCTCCCTATGGTGCATCTTCATATGATATGATTTATGGCTGATCATATATACTAGTACAAATTAGACGTTTATCAGGGGTTTTTTAACAAAGCATACGGGAGTTTTTGAACTCCTTTTATTCGCTTGGCTGATAGATGTCTCTCGGGTGTTTTATAAAAACCCCTGAGAATCAATTCTCGGTCAGGAGTTTTTATAAAAACTCCCGAAAGAGAGTTAAATCATACCACCCGTTTTACTTTCAGCTCTATCGGGAGTTCTTTAAAAACCTCCTGAGAAAGGCAATATATTTGTTTTTAAAAAAACGAAAGCTTTCCATCCTAGTTGGGTAGAAAGCTGTTATTGTTACGGATGGAGTACTGATTATGTCAATAACCAGATGACATAACAAAATATATCAAATTAAAAGAATTAAAGGATAACACCTTAGAATAATTCACTCTGCTATATTGAAGCAAATGCTTATCTATATTGTCAAGAAAAGTGTATAGTTACATTGAAATTTTTTCTAAGCACTAACCAAATAACCCTCCAGTTGAGAACTTAACCAAAAATTCATGATTCATCAACACTCTCAACATCGCCACGCTCCCAAGACCGGCATTGGCTTTTCTACACCGATGCGCTCTTCCTGTCAAGAAAATGATATCAACAATGACGTGATCTCAAGCTTACCTCCCTCTGCATTATACATTTACGTATTAACTTCTTGCAAAAAAAATTACCAACTCTATGCTACATGATAGCACAAAAAAAAAGGAAACATGACTAGATAAATAAAGTTGTCTTTCCAAGCACTGTACAGTCTGCACCAGATAGGCAGATATAGAACCTGGATAAGGCCACCAAAGGCACACCTGCCAAATTTATGCTAAAATGACTTCCCAAATCCTGGAAAAAAAAAACAAACAAACAAAAAACAACAACACATTTATGGTCTCACGAGGCATCAACAAAAAACATCCTAGATATCCTCATTTTCGAGCTTTTATTCAATAACCTGCAAATAAACATAAATGACATTGCAAAATGCAGCAATAGAACCAAAATTGTAATCGAGCTAGTTGGAGGATAAGCAAGAATAAATCAGTCCTCCACACCAAGCATAAAACAAATTAAGGGGATGCTAATAAGAATGGTTACTCAGCTAAGCAATGTTAAAACATAAAGATTAATTGCACGCCATGGTCCACAAAAGCAATCTAAATTGATAATGAAGTTGTGAAACTATATTCTATTATAATTGGTTGTAGACTTGTAGTACAGATTACTAGCAGCAATCAACAAGTACCTGATAGAATGCGAGGCATTGGAGAGCAAACCTGTCCATGGATTCGAGCTCCAAATGTAAGGTAGCATCATAATCCTTGAACTATCATTTCATCAGCAATCAAATAAAAATACAATGAGATCCTATACCAAGGAACACAAGAAAAAAAAAGGAGCAGAAGTTCTTAATACCGTTTCTTTGAACTCTCTGCATTTGAGTTGTCAATACTAAGCGTTGTAGATAAATCTTGAATGGCATTCCTGATTCACTCAATTGAACAACTTTAAGTTAAAAATAATAAACAAGAATTTTCAAAGCTAAAAAAAGGTAGTGATGAGAAGTCTATGCATTGAATTCATTATGGAAAATCTATGACAAATATGTATAACCCCCCTTTATGATTATCAAATTTGCATTGTCCCTCTAGGTACCACAGCTGAAGGTAACAAGTAAACGTCAACCTTCTCAGTATGCTAAGAAAAGCTCAAATATCAGTATGCTAAGAAAAGCCTAACAAATTGATGATTAACAGTATCTTATGATACCTAAGGAAATTAAGGATACTTGTATTCCATCTTAAAATTTGAATATCCATCAGCGGCAGTTCAGTTGGGAATTTCTTAAAAGTGAGGCATTATAAGTCATAACAAATAGGTTAATGATAAGCAACCATCTCAAAGCTGGTAGGTATAAAATGATAAATTATACAAATAGACAAATCCTATTATACCCAAGATAGCTCATATGTGATGTTGTTAGCACTTTCAAGGATCACTTATATCCTTCAAATATTTGAAGGAGAACCCTTCCTTGCCATATGCAGCTAACAATATCAAATGAAAATGAAGAAAGAAACTAGGATGTGTATAACTTCCTTTATTTTCTTTTTATACAAGGCGTAATTAAAGGAAATCAAAAGAGCTAACAATTTAAGAGCAATGTTGCTTCACAAACCACTACTTGAGAGATAAATAACATCCCGTTGTCAACTAGGAGTACTTTTAAAGGACATCCATTGAAAGAAGACAAAACTTATTGATCATTAAATACTCACATTGCTAACTGCCTCCATTACTAAGCATCTAAGATTTAGATACAGACATCATTGAGAATTGTTGTATATATGGTCTAAATTAATCACTTGGTACTCTAATCCTTAGATCAATCTATAGCATAAAAAAATCTATTACCAGATCTTAGGTCAATAACAACTTATTCCGACTGTAGAGATTTCCATAATTCACTACTAGAGACCACAGCAATTCACCACAAATTCACAGTTCACAATTCAAAAAAAATCACTAAGAAGTTCTCGAGATCCACTATCCAATAACACCTATTGGAGCCGAGGCAGAAAGAGAGGAGAAGTGATAACCTTTGAAGTTAGATGAAGACCGGCTTAGCAGAGCTTGAACGAGGGATTCGCTCAACATACTTGTATGATTAGAAAAGGAGGGAGGGAGTGCGTTGCACCACTGGTGAGATAGGATTTGCATTTGTCGGTTTGGCAACCAGTAGTGAGAGAGGAAGACTCTAAAACCACCATACAAAGGGAGCATGAAACCCTGAGTGGCAAACATCCCTTTACCAACAGATCTAGAGACCACGCGAACTGTTGCAGCAAACAAACCTGATTCAAAGTGTTCGATTCATGAATCAATACTTAACTAAATTCAATTTTGGTGAGGAAAACGAGCAGGGATAGCGAGCAAACAACAAGAGACAAGGGATGAATAGCGAGCGGGCGAACCTGGAGAGCAAACAGCAAGAGACAAGGGATGAATAGCGAGCGGGCGAACTAGAGGGGGAAGGTCGGATCGATCATCGACGTCCTCTATAAATCTGAGGAATTTTCATGGCCATCTACTGTGTGTAAGTAGTTTAACAATTGATGCCCTGGTTTTGCAACCCCTCTCGCTCTTCTCAAACTCCCTATGTCAAACAGATCTGAAACAAATATCCCTCAATTACAGAGTTAGAAATTGAGTAACTGTCTTGATTAGAGAGAGAGGATGAACGAACGAAGAACCCCTCATCAGTGAAAAAGAGACGGATCAACCCATATCCCACAATCGGCACAATCATCCGTTTTCGCTCCAAGATCGATCGATCGGATTGAGCAACTGGAATCGCCGACCTAGCAACTTCATATTTGTAAATAGGGTTTTATTTTCTACCGAGTTTTTTATTGAATAAATCCCGAGAGAGCACTATATTTAACGAGAGTTAATTAACAACCCCTGAGAGTATAGTCTAATATTTTTTTAAAAAGAAAAGTCACACATTTATCGGGAGTTTTTATAAAAACTCCCTTGTGAGAATGGTCTCTTAGGAGTTTTTAAAAACTCACGAGAATATTGTCCCGTAAAAGCGCCGATCTGTACTAGTATGCTCAATGTGTCCCTTGACATAGATTTTTGGCTTTTTGGCTTGCATTATTTTTCCTATATAAAGAGCTTGCATGCTCATAAAAGCATATTTGAGATTTGAGACTTTTTAGAAAAAGTGTTTGAGTGATTCAAACCCCCTAAGCCTAGGAGAGATGTCGAAGCTTTCGTTTTGGTGAGATGCTAAAGCAAGCATTTGGTGAGATGCTAAGTGGCCTTTGTGAGATGCGATGGAAAATGGTCTAGTACTTCTTAGTGGGCTGCTAAGAAGGGGAGATCGAGTGTCGGAAATCCTTGGTGATATGTATGAGGGTTTTGCTTCACATATCTTGATTATTTTCCTTATAATAGTAATTGGTTTTACTATAGTTTGTATCCTTGTATTTGTAGTTATTTTTTTTATCCAAAATATAAATTGAAAAAATACAAAAAAAAAGGCATAGTTGTTTGAGCTTCATTCTAGATCAATAAGGGTCGGAACTTTCTTCGACGATGGGACGATCATTCGAGGTCCAAACCTCATCATGTGGTATTAGAGCTATAGTTTGAAGAATGTTCATCATGTTAGTAAGGACAATCAAGATTCAAGGGCGAATCTATTTCGAAGGAGGAGATGAGGATATTCAATGACCTTTAAGTATTTTGTCTCATTTGAAGGCTATATATCTCTGTTTCTTTTGAATCAATACTCGTTGAAAAGATCTTTTCAAGGGATACGACTTTTGTGTTGAGCACATTTTCCAAATCCTCTCGAAAAATGATGGAATTCATCGATCTTTCCACCAGCTCTCGTTTAGACGGATTTTGTTTTACACTTGAATAGCCACCTATTTTCTCCATCTAAGAATGATAACCCTTGTCATGGAGAAACTGAGACAAATTAGAGTACCATTGTCTTGATGCTTGTTTCAAGCCATATAGTGAATTGTTAAGCTTGTAAACAGCAACACCTTGATCCAAAGAAGGTGAAGAATAACCAAGAGGAATCTTCATGTAAACATCCTCAAATAAATCCCCATGTAAGAAAGCATTGTTGACATCTAGTTGGCTCATCACCCAACCTTTCTTAGCAGTTACTGCAATCAAACTTTGAATTGTAGTCATCTTCACCACAGTAGAAAACGTCTCTGTTTAATCAATCTCTGCTTTATGAGTGTTTCCTTTGATGACTAGACGAGCTTTGAAGCGTTTAATCCCTAGTTTCTTGCCAGCAGGCAAAGCTACCACATCCCAAGTGTGGTTAGCCTCCAGTGCTGCAAATTCTAAATCCATGGCATCCCTCCATTCACTATGTCAATCTAGTTTAGGGGCCTCTAGCTGTATTTTTCCTATAAGTACTAGTTTCACTTTTCAGTTGTAACTAACTAGAACAAAAGACAACAACTTTAATTGATTCTCATTACAACAATACAGAAAGGGAGAAAATCCTCTCGGGCTCCCATTGAATCTTTCATCTTCTTCATTGTTTGTTTTCACTGTCAATTGCTCCAGTGCTCTCCAACATTTATTGGCAAATCTGAAACAAGATCTTGCCCAAATTTTGCTAGTGTATTTGTTTATTAGACATTCTCAAATAGAAGAAACCTTTCCCAGTAATGATTATTTTGAAGTTGTTTGTAAACATTGTTTTCCAAGTGTTGAATGATAAATTTTAGTGAACTATCAAATTATCCCTATTTATTATAAATTTGGGAGATGTTCATCATATGACATAGCTTAGATTTCATTAAAAAAAATGATAAATGAAATCAGGTTTTATAAATACAAGCCCCCAAAATGATTAGACTAGCCCAAATTTGAGGTCCATATTTAATTCTATTCAATGGAGAAATGTGGAATTAAAATTGAATAAAATATGTATGGGTAAGTGGTCAATCATGCATTCAAACAAACGAACAGTTAAAAAAAATGGAGAACTGTCAAATGGGGAAGTTTAATTCAGCCTCAACTGCTCCTGTTTTCTCTTTCCACCAACAAAATATAAATAAAGAAAATAATTAATTAAAAAGGGGAAAGTGAGGTGATGGAGCCAATCCCATAACTGCTCTTGCAGGGCTTATAAAAGGAGGAGGCTATACAGTTTTGGGGGGTTACACAGACACAGCGCTATCCAAAAGAAAAGAAACAGGCAAACAGAGAAAAAAATCCCAGCAAAGCAAAGTCCCGATCAAGGTAGTGGCTTCGTTTGATGTTTGTTCGATTCTTGGAACCCCGCCCTTGTAAACCTCTAAAGCTTTTCTCGTGGCCTGGGTTCCGGAATCATTAAATAACATAAGCCATGGCGAAGTGGTGTCAAAATTTTGTTGTGTATCCTTTCGATTCTTGTAACCCCGCCCATGAAAACCTCGAGAGCTTTTCATGTGGCCTGGGTTCCAGAATCAATGAATTGCTCTAAACCAGGGCTGAAATGCTGCCCAATTTTGGTCATAGCAAAACTGATTCAAGAAAAAATAAAGGAAAGGGGAATCACCAATTTCAACGCTTCACGTTAAAAAAAAAACAACAGTGAATGACTCTGACCGAATTGGTTCCAAATAGAACCTTAAGCCAAAATCACATATTCAAGGTGAATGCAAAATGAGACTGGGGAAATTAAAGTGAGCAAACACAAAGCAGTGGATTTCACTCACCCAAGAGAACAAATGAACAAAAAAAGGCTGTCTAATTAAAATCCATGTAAATAATACAAGAGAACACCATATCAGGCCAAGTTTCCTTTGATTTGAAACCTTTGCACGGTTACAAACATTCCAAACTTTGAAAGAGCAAAATTGTCTCAAAACGAAACAAAGCAAAAAGCCCTAAATTTGACGTCATAATGGAAACAAGGAATCCAAACCTATGCGAGCCCTGTAGGATTTCTTCTACTCCCCGATTCGACAAATCCGTCGTTCACCTTGACCTTCTTGATTGTGGCCTCTAAGCTCTTTTCGAAGCTCTAGAAAAGCACCTTCGGCGACTGCAGTCTTCGGTCGTCAAAAACAATCGTCGGTCTGTTGCCCTATTCTTTCTGATCAAAGAAAGAAGCCAATGCTATGTGACAGGCTACACACAAAGAAAGAAGGACATGGGCTAGGTAAACAAATCAGATGGGATATACGGGCTGGGCTAATTTTTTTTTAGTTTGGACTGAGCTCGTCGAACAAATGAAAAAATGAATGATGTATTCATGCATGTTAACACATGATAAAAGGGTGCATCAATTTCTTGGATTAAAAAATGAATAAATAAAAAAACAACCTTAAAGTTGAAACGAAAGTATATATACCTGCATATATGCCTTCGGCTTTTTAAAAAAAGAATTCGGTTTAATTAAAAAATCAACCCACTAAAATATAAGAATTATAATTGGCATAAATTCAGAATTCGAGTTTAATAATAATAAAAAAAAAACATAAACTCGTCAATATTCTTTGCCGGTTAACTCTAGTGGGTCAATCTCAAACCGACTTCAATAAAAAAAAGGAGTCAAAACCTCAAATCAAGTTTCACAAAATATAAACTTGGTTTTTAAGAAGAACTACGGGGGATTTGATCCCGTTCAAATGGGTACGTAGGAAGCTCGACACAAAGCTAAAGCTCGTCGGGTTCAATCGCCAATCCAAAAAAATCTAATCGGTTCGTACAGAACTACGTAAAGACTTGATGTTGTACCAACTGCTACGTAGGTAACCTGATGTTAAATATCAAAGATATGTCGGGTACAGTCGCTGACCTCGAAATTCACCTTTAAAAGGGAAAATGAGGTTAAAATCAAATTTAAATTAAATATACATGATTTTCCGTGTAAGTGATAACCGTTAAGTTGAGAAACCCTTCCAAGAAGGTGTGCTCGATTTATTCGGATGATACACGAGAGAATCTCATGCATATGATAGTGCGATTTATGTTAGGGTTGTCCTTCCGATAAGGTGGGTCCTAATACGATCCGATGATGCATGAAAACCTTTAAAGGGGTAAAACACACAAACTAAAACACGCTGAACTACGTAAGGCTTGATTCTCTTCCAAAAGATACGTAGGCAACCCGTTAAAATTCGGGTGCAGCCCCAATCACCAAAACCACTCAAATCTTGGTATCGATACGACTTCGAATCAAGAGGATAACCAAAAGGGGTCGAACTCAAATATTAAAAATAAAATAAAATGTGTTGTACGATTATTGCGCATTTTTGTTCAACATATTTTTTGCACGCCCAGTGGGACCCTTTTTGCCTTTTCATCTCTTAGTTTTATTCGATACTAATATTTATCTATTTGTTTTGGTTGCAAGGAAAATGGCACCAAGAGCGATTGTGAAGTTCAACGAGCTGCCGACGACTTTCCTCGTAGAGGGTGGTCGCTGGTTGAGGAAGAGATCTTTCAAGATGCAGTTTGAAGTGACGAGGGACTCCATCTCCGCCGAGATCCCAACAAGCAATGTGTTCGAGGCCATCGAGGAGGATGCAGCAGTGCAGACTTGGGTCCCAAGAACATCTGTCCCTTCCTCGGGACAAAGTGACAAGAAGCCCACCAAAGTCTTCATCAAGAGGAAGCCAGCTTATGTCCGAGTCGGGGAGGCCAGTATGGCCAGTAGCAGTGAGAGCAGGCCGGCCCGTGCTGTTTCCCGGGGGCCTATCATTCGGATTATCAAGAAAAGTGATAATCCAATGAAGGGCACCCTTCCACCGGTGGTTGAGACTAAGAAAGAGAACAAGCCCCGGAGGAGAAGGGGGCGAAAGTGCGGCTCCCAGCGGGAGAAGGCTGGGACACTTCGAAAGTTAGCCCCATCCCCGACGTTGAACCTGGCTAACACAACCCTATGGAAGGCCGCCAAAGACCTCATTGAGGCAAACAAGACTATCATCGCACCTCAAACCGCGAGCTCAAGCCATATTTTCTTCGGTTCAATTCCTTGGGATATGAACCATGTGGAACAAGTCATGGTTACCTCCTATTCGGAGGGATAGGTCGAAGAAGCATCTGTAAAAAAGAGAGATCGGAAAGCCAAAGCTTCGAAGGTTAAAGTGTTGAAGCCTACGGAGCCTCAGAAGGATGTCCAAGCATCTTTTCAAGCTCATGAAAAAGGGAAGAGCATAGTGGTGTCAAGAAAAGCTACCTCACTCCCTATTTATATGGAGGGGTATGAGGGGCCAATGACAAGGTCAAGGTCTAAGACCATGTCATACGCCGGCGCAGTTATTCGTTCTCCAAGTCCGCCAGCTATACCAAAAAAGAAACAAAGCTCTCCCTTATATGGAGATTCAGATTCGTTGTTTCATGAAGATGAGTTTCCGATGGCATTTGTCAGTTGTATCGGATCAAATGATGGATCTGAAGAGGAAGTTAAAAGCATGTCAGTGCTAGTTACCGGTGCCTCAACCGTTGAAGAACAACTCCAGGAATTACAGAGAAAACTGGAGGAAAGGGATGCTCAAATACAACTCCTCATGGATCAAATGCAACAACAAAATTCCGAAAACAGGCAAGAGCAAAGGCGAGAGGAAAGTAGCTCCTCTATCTCTCCTCAAGAGATAAAGGACTTAATTGCTCAACAGATTCGGGAATTTAAGATCTCTCAAAGTCCGCCAGTGATTGGCTATAGAAAGTCATACCCTGCGGATTATGATGCAATTCATTTCCCTCCGCACTATCAAAGGCCGACTTTTGATAAATTTGATGGCATTCATGGTTCGCCTCATAAGCATCTAGCTCATTTTTATTCCGCGTGTGGAGAAACTGCTTTAAGCGATCAGTTATTGATAAGGCAGTTCGTCCAATCTTTAAGAGGATCCGCGTTTACATGGTATACGCAGCTTCAGCCAGAGTCGATCCATACTTAGGATGACCTACAAAAGGATTTTTTGGCCCAATTTGTGAGCTCAAAGGCCAAAGATTCCCTAATGGACCTTGCAAATGCTCACCAAAGGCCAAATGAATCTTCAATGCCCGGAAAAATTGAGTGAAGAAGCATGTGTGCAAATGTGCACTAACAACTTGATTCCCGAGCTAGCGGTGCACGTAGGCAGTGCGGAACCGAAAGCTTTCGATGCTTTAGTGTCAAAAGCCTACAATGTTGAGCGCCAATTGGCTCGGCGTAAAATCGGGGCGAGTCAGCCTCAAGTTAACGAAGTAAGGAAAGATGAGGGTAGAAAACCTGTGAAAAAAATAGAATCGATGGCCACCTTCATTAAGCCCCAAGGGAAACCCTCTGGGAGTACTTCTAGGGCACATGAGAAGGGTCAGGCCAAAGAAACTGTTAAAAGGCTATCTCTCGAGGAGATGAAGCAAACGAAATACCCCTTTGATGATGAAGATGTAAGGGGTATATTCAGCGAGTTGATGAAGGAGAAAATGATATCTCTCCCGGAGTCAAAGAGGCCAAAGGAAGTCAACAAAACGGGTGATCCGAGGTATTGCCCTTATCATCGTATTGTTAGTCATCCAATTGAAGACTGCTATGTTTTCAAAGACATTGTCGAGAGGATGATCAACAAGGGTGAGATTGAAATCGAGGGAGTAAGCTCTAAAAACCAAACTGTTTCGTCAAATCCTATATCGATAGCGGAAGAGGTAGAGAGCAGCCCTTCGTCGGAGGTTGTCAAAGATGATGCTATTCCTACAGTATCATTGCCTCCGAAAGCCATCCATGTACAATTTCAAATGCGCAATGAGGTGTGTACTGTATGGGCCTATCCGGATATGCCGAGAGACCGGCCAGATGGCACGTCTTTATATGACGTATTGATGCAAGCAAACGTCGAAGAATCATTTCCGCTAGATGGTGATGGCGAGAATGGTTCTAAGTGGCATGTTTGTGTAAGTCGGAAAAAAGTCTCCTTCAAAGACCACCCGACGAGCAGGACCTACGGGCTTTAGGATGATCGGTAGAAAGCCCGAAAAGAAAAATAAAGAAGAAGGGTAAGAAGAATAAGAAGCCCGAAAGTAAGTCCGACGAAGAGTATACTCAACCTGGACGTAAAATGTTCACTCTTATGGACTATATTCCAAAAGAGTTCTTGGAGGATGACTCTCCCGATGAAGAATTATTTCGGGAAGGTGAAGTGGTCGATGATTCTTCCGATGAAGAATTATTTTGGGAAGGCAAAGTTGTCCAGTGTTGTATGACCTCATGGGCCGACATGGTCAAGGAAGAAGAGATCGATGAAATTTCTCTTCGATCGGGAAAAAAGTTGTCTTCTTCTAAACCCAATGAAAAAGAAAAGGGTAAGGAGTCAGCCATTGGTGAGACCTCAAAGACGACAAATTTTGAGGAGGCGGTTGACAAAAAAGCTTCCAAACCGAACCAAAAAGACAAGGAGGTTGGGGCATCTAATCCAAAAGACGTTGCGCCGCGAATACCGATGTCGCTTCGAAAAGCTTCTTACAAAGAGAAGGTGAAGTATGATGTTATCGGTCACTTAAAGCGCATTCCTGCACGTCTAAGAGTGTATGATGCTCTACAAATGTCGTCCGACCTAAGAAAGGCTTTAATTCAAGCTCTCATGGATCCGGATTATTATAAAGACCAAGTTGATCATGTAGAGGTCGACGAAGTCACGTCATCTCCTCCAGTTCATTGCGCTGCTTGCATGACATGTATAACCTTCTCCGAAGAAGATCTCTAATTGGGGAGCAATGACCCTAACAGGCGGTTATATGTAACGGGTATGGTCGGGGATACCAAATTGAATAGAATCATATTGGATTGTGGGTCCGCAGTAAACATATTGCCTTTGAGGGCTTTGGAAGCGATGGGGTTGTTCGTTGGGCATCTATCGCCAACACTACTCACTATTCAACAATTCAACCAAGTGGGGCAAAAAGCGCTAGGTGCTATCGCCTTAAAAGTGGTTCTGGATCATCTTTACAAGGATGCGCTCTTCCATGTGATCGATGCCATAACCTCTTATAATGCGTTGCTTGGAAGACTTTGGCTTCATGCTAGCAAATCAATCGCTTCTACACTTCACCAGTGCTTAAAATACACCGATGAAAATGGGAATGAGAGGACTATCCGAGGTGATAGTGATCCTTTTCAAGGTGAAAGCGTTAATTACGCGGACGCCAAATTTTACAAGGCGGTGCATTGTAATCATATTACTCGTTTGGAAGTGAAAGAGGACAGTAGAAGTGGAAGCCCTCAAAAAGAAGAGATTGGCCGAAAAGAGTCTTTACCACCTAAAATCTCTCCTGTTTGCAAGAAAGAGGTGCAAGTGACTCGTCCGAAGGTGTTGTTCAAATATACACCTAAAGACAAGCGCCAACCCGGTCAAAAGCCTTTAAGTGCCATGGAGAAGGACATGCATTCTTTAATGGCAAGTTACACTTGTCCCCTCCGCAAGATTAACCAATCAGTGCCTAAGAAGAAGTTGGTCATTCATCGACATTTCGGAGAGAAAAAAAATGAAGAAACGAGGGTAGTGTTCAAGGGCGAGTCGTCTAAGTTGCCCGGTGAACAGGTCCCTTCAAAGCTTGATAAGAAAGTCAAAATTAAGGTGGCGAAACCCTCGTGGAAATGCAAAAGCCAACAAAACCCCTCTAGCAAGATCTCGATGGATGATTTGCAACTTTCACAAGAAGGCGAATTGTTGTCGGCCAAAGTCTTAGAGCCTATGACTCTTACAAGCCAGGAGCAAAGTATGTTCTTGCAAGAGACAACAAACGCTCCACGAGTCTCGCTCTTTGGAAGACTAGGAGTAAGTTCTCCGAAAGTTTCTGTGTTTAAGAGACTTGGAGAAGCCAGTGTGTCCAAGAACAAGAAGGCTAACGGAAAGAAGAGCAAAAAGTGGAAGCTTAAGAAAAAGAAGTCGAGAGCTTCTACTTACGAGCCGGAGGATCCAATGGATACTCAAATGGAGGAGGTGAACATGGTGTTGGCCTCTAGCGAGAGGGAATCGGTCGAAGATAGAGGAGAAAAATTTGTTACACGCGATCTCTCAAAATAACGTATAGAGGCATCGCGGATATCCTGCTTCCTTGTCAACCCAATACCGGTTTGGTCGTTGATAGCAGCAATGTTCCATTCATCCCTGTAGAAGTAATCTATCCAATCCTCCCAAAAAACTCGATTCTTGCTGCGATATTTACAAATATCAGCATGGATGCACAAAAGCTCTAAAACAGCGGGAGGGAACTTACTCCCATCAGAAAGGTGCTCGTTCAGTGGTAAGAATTCCTCATACGGGTCACCTAATATTGGCAAACCTGTGATCTGCTTTAGATCATTGAGTGAAATCCCAAGTTCACCGCCTCCATGATGTAAAGTGTTCGTTAAAGGGCTCCAAAGTTCACAAAAGGCTCTCCATACATCCTTGTGATATATGTAAGGAAAGCGTGAAACTGCCACAAGACCAAGTATGCCGGAACGACGCAAAGTATCTTCATGATGGTTCATCATCTTCTCATTCCAATCTGACAACCCAGATATGAAATTTACAGTTCCGCTAAATCTGAAATCTGCACCCCAATGCAGCTTCTTTGCCAACAAATGCTTGAGAATTGGGTAAAACTCATCACTCTCATGAAGTTTGTTGGTGAATTCCCTATCAGCTTGACACTTTTTGAGGAAGACATCGTTGAGTAGTTTACCATTCCTCACATTGGTTTGTATGCAACCCCGCACATCCTCACCAGAAAATGTCAAATAGCCGAAAAAGGCATCTTCTCTCTCGGTCCAAACTCGATGCGATGGAACAAGTGGAGGAACATCGACCTCATGAAGGGAGAGCGATCTCTGGTAATGGGGTCCATGTTCGAGTTCCTGACCATTGTTCTCCAACGCCCTCTGAGAATGAACACCTCCATAAACATTCATTCCGATAAGCTGAAAATCAAGCAAACAAAGCGTCAAGTTAAAAAAAAAAGGATAGGAAAGAAGACAAATGCAAAGACGAATTTTGAATATGTTCGGTTAATTCCTTACAAATTCAAAGTTCGGGGGCAATTGTTGAATGATAAATTTTGGTGAACTATCAAATTATCCCTATTTATTATAAATTTGGGAGATGTTCATCCTATGACATAGCTTAGATTTCATTAAAAAAATGATAAATGAAATCAGGTTTTATAAATACAAGCCCCCAAAATGATTAGACTAGCCCAAATTTGAGGTCCATATTTAATTCTATTCAATGGAGAAATATGGAATTAAAATTGAATAAAATATATATGGGTAAGTGGTCAATCATGCATTCAAACTAGGGGTGGGCGCGGGACGGGACGGGACGGGACGAAGGTCGTCCCGCGTCCCGTCCCGCGTAATTTTTGCGGGACGGGACCGGGACGGGATTTACTCTTTTTTTCTTCGTCCCGCAAGGGCCTTGTCCCTCACGGGACGGGACGGGACCGGGACGGGACGGGCCTTGTCCCTCGAATAAAATAGATTATAAAAAGTTCAAAATTTCTTATATATTTTGCGATTTTCAAAGACGTAACACATATAAATCTATACAAAAAAATTTATATTTCATGGATTTTTCTATACATTTACATACACATATAATATAAGTGTGTATATATACACACCTGCACTAGCGCTACATGCAGTAGCATTAGCTAGTGTGTTTATACATATGTATATACACTGTATATATAATTAGTGATACAATATATGTATATATAGATTATATATATATTACAGTATGTATAACATATTAATGTATTATTATTATTATTATTATTATTATTATAATATATGCGGGACGGGACGGGATTTGCGGGATTGAGACGGGTCATCCCGCGTCCCGTCCCGCATAATTTTTGCGGGACGGGACCGGGACGGGATTGACTATTTTTTTTATAAATCCCACCGGGATCGGGACGGGCCCGGGACGGGACCGGGATTTGCGGGATTTGTGCCCACCCCTAATTCAAACAAATGAACAGTTAAAAAAGAAATGGAGAACTGTCAAATGGGGAAGTTGAATTCAACCTCAACTGCTCCCGTTTTCTCCTTCCACCAACAAAATATAAATAAAGAAAATAATTAATTAAAAAGGGCAGAGTGGGGTGATGGAGCCAATCCCATAACTGCTCCTGCAGGTCTTATAAAAGGAGGAGGCTATACAGTTTTGGGGGGTTACACAGACACAGCGGTATCCAAAAGAAAAGAAACAGGCAAACAGAGAAAAAAAATCCCAGCAAAGCAAAGTCCCGATCAAGGTAGTGGCTTCGTTTGATGTTTGTTCGATTCTTTGAACCCCGCCCTTGAAAACCTCGAGAGCTTTTCTCGTGGCCTGGCTTCCGGAATCATTAAACCACATAAGCCATGGCGAAGTGCTGTCAAAATTTTGTTGTGTATCCTTTCGATTCTTGTATCCCCGCCCATGAAAACCTCGAGAGCTTTTCATGTGGCCTGGGTTTCAGAATCAATGAATTGCTCTAAACCAGGGCTGAAATGCTGCCCAATTTTGGTCAGAGCACAATTGATTCAAGAAAAAATAAAGGAAAGGGGATTCACCAATTTCAACGCTTCACATTAAAAAAAAAACCCGTGAATGACTCTGACCGAATTGGTTCCAAATAGAACCTTAAGCCAAAATCATAGATTCACGGTGAATGCAAAATGAGACTGGGGAAATTAAAGTGAGCAAACACAAAGCAGTGGATTTCACTCACCCAAGAGAACAAAGGAACAAAAAAAGGTTGTATAATTAAAATCGATGTAAATAATACAAGAGAACACCATATCAGGCCAAGTTTCCTTTGATTTGAAACCTTTGGACGGTTACAAACATTCCAAACTTTGATTCGAGGTTTAAAAAGTGTTGGATTGGTAAGCATTACACATTGGAAGACCAAAATTGTCTCAAAACGAAACAAAGAAAAAAGCCCTAAATTTGACGTCATAGTGGAAAGTGGAAACAAGGAATCCAAACCTATGGGAGCCCTGTAGGATTTCGTCTACTCCCCGATTCGACAAATCCGCTGTTCACCTTGACCTTCTTGATTGTGGCCTCTAAGCTCTTTTCGAAGCTCTAGAAAAGCACCTTCGGCGACTGCAGTCTTCGGTCGTCAAAAACAATCGTCGGTCTGTTGCCCTATTCTTTCTGATCAAATAAAGAAGCCAATGCTCTGTGACAGGCTACACACAAAGAAAGAGGGACATGGGTTGGGTAAACAAATCAGATGGGATATACGGGCTGGGCTAATTTTTTATTAGTTTGGACTGAGCCCGTCGAACAAATAAAAAAATGAATGATATATTCATGCATGTTAACACATGATAAAAGGGTGCATCAATTTCATGGATTCAAAAATGAATAAATAAAAAAACAACAATAAAGTTGAAACGAAAGTATATATACATGCATATATGCCTTCGGCTTTTTAAAAAAGAATTGGGTTTAATTACAAAATGACCCACTAAAATATAAAAATTATAATTGGCATAAATTAAGAATTCGAGTTTAATAATAATAAATAAATAAACATAAACTCGTCAATATTCTTTGCCGGTTAACTCTAGTGAGTCAATCTCAAACCGACTTCAATAAAAAAAGAAGTCAAAACCTTAAATCAAGTTTCACCAAATATAAACTTGGTTTTGAAGAATAACTACGGGGGATTTGATCCCGTTCAAACGGGTACGTAGGAAGCTCGACACAAAGCTAAAGCTCGTCGGGTTCAATCGTCAATCCAAAAAAATCTAATCGGTTCGTACAGAACTATGTAAAGAGTTGATGCTGTACAAACGGCTACATAGGTAACCCGATGTTAAATATCGAAGATATGTCAGGTACAGTCGCTAACCTCTAAATTCACTTTTAAAAGGGAAAATGAGGTTAAAATCAAATTTAAATTAAATATGCATGATTTTCCGTGTAAGTGATAGCCGTTAATAGAGGTGGCAATCGGGCGGGTCGGATCGGGTTCGGGTTCGGTTAGTCGGGTTTCGGGTTATTCGGGTTTCGGGTAATTCGGGTTTCGGGTCATTCGGTTTCGGGTAATGTCTAATAATTTGGTCATTTGGTTGGGTCGGGTTCGGGTTTCGGTTGTATCGGGTTTCGGTTCATTCGGGTTTCGGTTGTCTCGGGTTTCAGTTATTTCAATATTCATTTTGAAAAATTTACTAGAATGTATCTTAGAGTTCGGGTTATATCGGGTTTCGGTTGTAACGGGTTCGGATCTTAATGGGTTTCGGTTGAATCGGGTTCGGTTCATTCGGATTTGGGTGAGTTTCGGTTATCGGTTATTCGGATTTCGGGTCCAAAATGAGTCGGGTTGATCGGTGTTCAAAACAATCGGTTCCGGGTCGACCGGGTCGGGTTTTCGGGTTCGGGTCGGGTTTTGCCAGCTCTAGCCGTTAAGTTGAGAAACCCTTCCAAGAAGGTGTGCTCGATTTATTCGGATGATAAACGAGAGAATCTCATGCATATGATAGTGCGATTTATGTTAGGGCTACCCTTCCGAGAAGGTGGGTCCTAATACGATCCGATGATGCATGAAAACCTTTAAAGGGGTAAAACACGTACACAAACTAAAACACTCTGAACTACGTAAGACTTGATTCTCTTCCAAGAGATACGTAGGCAACCCGTTAAAATTCGGGTGCAGCCCAAATCACCCAAAACCACTCAAATCTTGGTATCGATACGACTTCGAATCAAGAGGATAACCAAAAGGGGTCGAACTCAAATATTAAAAATCAAATAAAATGTGGTGTACAATTATTGCGCATTTTTGTTCAACGTCAAGGTAAAAGATGATGAGGTTTGTACTTTGAATGATCGTCTCATCGTCGAAGAAAGTTCCCACCCTTCTTGATCTAGAATGAAGCTTAAACAACAATACTTTTTTTTTTTTGTGTTTGTCAATTTTTTTTAGATAAAAAACTAACTAGAAAGACAAGAATACAAACTATAATAAAACCAATTACTATTATATGAAAAATAACAAAGGTATGTGGAGCAAAAGCCTTTTTCCAAAAATGAAAGCTTCGACATCTCACCTAAGCTTAAGGGGATTGAATCAGTCAAACACTTTTTCCAAAAAGTCTCAAATCTCAAATATGCTTTTCTTAGCATGCAAGCTCTTTATATAGGAAAATTAATGCAAGATGAAAAGCAAAAAATGTATGTCAAGGGACACCATTAAGCTAGCATCATCAAAACTCCATTAAAGAGACATGATCAGCCATAAATCACATCATATGAAGGAAGAGGCATCATAGGGAGAAAATAGGTGGCTATTCAAGTGTAAAACAAAATCGGTCTAAACGAGAGCTGGTGGAAAGATCGATGATTTCCATCATTTTTGGAGAGGATTTGGAAAATGTGCTCAGCATAAAAGTCGTAGCCCTTGAAAAGATCTTTTCAACGAGTATTGATTCAAAAGAAACAGAGATATATAGCCTTCAAATGAGCCAAAATACTTAAAGGTTATTGAATATCCTCATCTCCTCCTTCGAAATAGATTCGCCCTTGAATCTTGATTGCCCTTACTAAAATGATGAACATTCTTCAAACTATAGCTCATTAGCTCTAATACCACATGATGAGGTTTGGACCTCGAATGATCATCCCATCGTCGAAGAAAGTTCCGACCCTTATTGATCTAGAATGAAGCTATTTTCTGGGCATGGAAGTTCTCTATGGTGATTCATCAATTGTTTTGTCTCAAAGGAAGTTTTCTATTGATCTCCTTAAAGAAGCAAATATTCCTGCTTCTCGCTCGGTGCAAGCTCCTTTGGAACTCAATCTCAAGCTACTTCCTTATCAGGGTCCTTTATTTGATGATCCACTTTGGTATAGGCGCATGGTGGGGAAACTGAATTTCCTCACTAACACAAGACTGGATCTTGCTTTTGCTGTGCAGTTCCTTAGTCAGTTCATGAAGAGCCCCAGAGTACCTCACTATGAAGCTCTCCTTCACACTCTGAAGTATCCATCGAATTTTCCTGCTCATGGTTTAGTCCTCTCCAAGGATTCCAATTTTTCACTCCAAGCTTATTGTGACTCAGATTGGGGTGTTTGCCCTTCTACAAGGAGGTATGTCAGTGGATACTTCATTTTGCTTGGAGGAAGTCCGAATAGTTGGAAGTCTAAGAAACAACACACCATTGCCTTGTCTTCAGCTGAAGCTGAGTACAGATCCATGTGTCGTGTTGTTGCTAAGCTTACATGGTTGTCACGAATTCTCTATGAGATGACTGTTCCTTCAGTCACTCATATCCCCTTGAAATGTGACAACCAAGCCGCAATTTACATTGCCCGGAATCCTGTATACCATGAGCGCACCAAGCACATTGAGCTTGACTGTCACTTTGTGAGGGAGAAGCTCCATGATGGCCCCTCACTGGAGTTATCCATCAGCAAACTCTGTCCAAGTTGGGTATGAGAAGCAGTGAAGTGATGTCAATCTAGTTTAGGGGCCTCTAGCTATATTTTGCCTATAAGTACTAGTTTCACTTTTCAGTTGTAACTAACTAGAACAAAAGACAACAACTTTCATTGATTCTCATTGCAGCAATACAGAAAGGGAGAAAACCCTCTCGGGCTCCCATTTAATCTCTCATCTTCTTTATTGTTTGTTTTCACTGTCAATTCAATTTCAACCTTGAGTTTCTTCAAGGTTTTCAATAAAACGTTGAAAAAAAGATAAATTTTGGAGACTTTCATATACAAATGGAGACGTGTAGAAAATATGTTGATGTTTACGGGTATTTATAGTATTGAAGAATCCAACTAACTATTAGGCTTTGACTAACTATTTAATGTAGGGGTGGATGCGGGATGGGATGGGGTCGTCCCGCGTAGTTTTTGCGGGATGGCACCGGGACGAGATTCACTACTTTTTTTTCAATTCCACACGGGCTTTATCCCTCATGGGACGGGACGGGGCCATGACGGGACGGGCTCTGTCATTCAAATAAAAACATTATAAAAATATCTAAATTCCTTATACATTTTGCGGTTTTTAAAAGCATAACATATATAAATTTATAATATTTTTTATATTTTATGTTTTTTTTAATATATATACGCATTGGACACATTATACATAAACTTACACTATATATATATAGACACACACTATATAATACTGTATTGTTATGTACGCTAATCAAATTGCTACTGTAATTACTAAGAACATACACTGTTATCTATATATACACTGTATTACAGTGTGTATATGTACCCACTGCACATATGTAATAAATATATATACATTATATATATTATATATAACATAATATATTGTATACTATATATGATTTATACTATATATATTTATTATATACTATATACTATATAACATAATATATTATATTATAGTATTACAATATATTAATATAAATATGCGGGATGGGACGAGATTTGTGGGATTGAAACGGGTCGTCCCGTATCCCGTCTCACATAATTTTTACGGGACGGGATTTACTATTTGTTTTCGAAATCCCACCGGAACAGGCCGGGGACGGGACCGTGATTTGCGGGATTTGTGCTCCTCCCTAACTTAACGTTTGATTTTTGGCAAAAATGCATAAAACCACCCTTTATTCATTGTTGTTTGCAAATAACCACCCCTTATTCAAAAATTGTCAAATAACCACCCATTAAACATAGTTGTTTGCAACTAACCACCCATTCCCCTTTTCTTGTTAAACCTCACTTAATTTAATATGAAAAACAATTATAGCTAGTCTTGTCAAAACACAACCCGACCCGGTCGATCCGACCCGAACGCCCGGAAAATTTTCGACCCGAACCCGGAAATTTTGACCCGGAATTTTTTTCCGACCCGAACCCGAAAAACCAAAAATATTCCGAGTTATCTGGGTTTCGACCCGGTGACCTGATTGATCCGG
Organism: Persicaria tinctoria; assembly: GCA_037127255.1. NCBI lineage: Eukaryota > Viridiplantae > Streptophyta > Magnoliopsida > Caryophyllales > Polygonaceae > Persicaria > Persicaria tinctoria. The sequence continues at coordinate 75,824,054 of JBANSL010000006.1, forward strand.
TAATTTTGACCCGATTGACCCGATGACCCGGTTGATTTACAATTAGACCTGTCAAATGGATCATTCGGATCGGGTCACTTTGGGTATTGGGTAAAACGAGTTCCTGAAAAATCAAGCAATAGAGAGAAATATAATTGTCTTTTTACTAAAAATAAAACATTAAAGAATAGGGCTATAATTAGATATGTCAAACAGGTCATTCGGGTCGGGTCACTTCGGGTGTCGGGTAAAACGGGTCCCGGGTAAAGCGGGTTCCGAGTATTTCCGGGTTGATTCCAACCCGGGTTTCATGTCATTTAGGGTCGATTTCGGATTTGTCAATTTTTTCCTTTTTAAATTAAAAAAATCATAATTTGATAATTTTGTGATAAATTTTAATTATATATAAAAAAATTTAATTATATATAATTATAAATCAACCGGGTCAAAATTACCGGGTCAATCGGGTCACTGGGTCGAAACCCAGATTACCCGGAAAATTTCTGGTTTTTCGGATTCGGGTCGGAAAAAAATTTCGGGTCAAAATTTCCGGGTTTGGGTCGAAAATTTTCCGGGCGTTCGGGTCGACCGGGTCGGCTTGTGTTTTGACAAGTCTAGCTATAATTGTTTTTCATATTAAATTAAGTGAGTTTTAACAAAAAAAGGGGAATGGGTGGTTAGTTGCAAACAACTTATGTTTAATGGGTGGTTATTTGACAATTTTTGAATAAGGGGTGGTTATTTGCAAACAACAATGAATAAAGGGTGGTTTTATGCATTTTTGCCTTGATTTTTTTTAAATTTTTTTTTAAATGTCGACCCAACAAGTTGGACCCGGCGAGGCAATGGTTTAAAACCCTTGGCTCTTACTCTTTATCCGTCTAATCGTAGAAACCATCAACCTGCACCCAACATGACCACCCAGGTCAAGGATAACCCGTGGCAGGGTCTACCTAAAGGACCTGTGGCCAGGTTAGAGGTAACCCAACATGACCCAGTGTGACCCATGGCTAGGTCTACCAAAAGGACGCATAGGTCCTCCAGTGGAGATCATGTTCTTATGGACGGAAGTTGGCAGGTTTGAAACTAGCAAAATGACCCAGTCATAGCTTGTGACAAGTATTATCCTGAAGCAACAAACTTCACATTTATATGCTTTCAAATCCGTTGATAACTGGTGATGATCTGTACGAATTCAGTGGCACCTTGCATTGTTTCACCGAAAAAAGAATGATTCAAAATGCTTAAAATGCTACATGCTGAATGTAGCAAGTGTACAACAGGATGACAATGAGAGCTCGAGATGGAGCAACTGGTTGTTACATTTAGCCGGAGGCTACCTCAGACCGACAGCTGACTGGTTGTCGGGGAGACTTGGAAGCGAGTATAGGTTGACCGGAACGACTTCTCAAGTGCGTCCCCTTCAGAACCACCAATGCCAGATTTTGGTAGCAGCTGTGCCAAATCTTCCACAACTTGGGACATTGATGGTCGGAATTCTTTCTCTGGCTGTTCACGTTACAAGTCACAGGCATGAAAAATCAGCTCAATGATTTCTACCTTATGTAGCACATGGTAGAATAAGAAATTAAGAGAGATGAGTTATCATGTGATGAACTTCGTTGATAAGTAAATACCTGTGTACAGAGTGATATGATGTCAGCAAAGCACGAGAGAGCTCTAGGGCAGATTTTAATGCGTGGATCAACCATGTCTTCCAGATCATCAACATCATGAAGCTTTGTCGCTGCCCATTTCACCAAGCATTTCTCTGGCCCGGGTATTGAACTGAATACAACTCAGAAAATAATACAACTTTAAGCATTCTGATGGAGTGGACTGTGATGCAGAAGAAGCTAGGTAGGAAGGAATCCATATCTAGCTCACCTATCAATGGGTCTTCTTCCCGTTAAGAACTCAAGAAGCAGAACACCAAATGCATATACATCTGTCCTTGAGTTTTCAGTTCCTCCTTGCTCTTGCTCGGGTGCAATGTATCCTGCATTGCTTAATGCTATCTCGGAGGCCTGCTCTTATCAGTCATCAGTAAAGCAGATAGCTTAATTACATGAACAGAGTGGCTACAACATAATCAAATGGGAGTCTTTAAGAACCTCTTACCTTCAGTTTGACACTGTTGCTTGTGAGAGGCCTTAATCCACTAAGCCCACAATCACACAAGTGTGGTGCAAGATCGTCATCAAGTAGAATATTTTTGGCCTTCAGATTGCAGTGTGCAACAGGAGGGGACACACAATGCATATAGCTGAATTGAGGATGTAGTCAGACATCCATTTCCTTATAATGCAGCTAAGGAATTTTAAATGGAAATCACCATAAATACTTACTCCAAAGCCTGAGCAATGCAAAATGCCATCTGCAGCCGGAGTCCCCAAGTGAGTGGCATGTAATATTCACCGTGTAGAGCATCATCTAGAGTCAGATTCCTCACATAATCATATAGAAGAAGGTGATGGCCATGCTCTATGCAATAGCCGGTAACTCGAACTATGTTTGGATGCCTTAAACGTGATGCATTGCGAATAACGTCCAGGAATTGATCTTCCTCATGGAGGGATAGTGATACAGTGTTTACATTCTTTACAGCAAATACCTGAAAGGACAAGCATGAAAGAGTGATATGTTAGCTTAATTCAACCAAAGATAAAAATTTCAACTGTAGGAACATTATTTTCAGGCCCGCTGCAAGTGCTTACTTGGCCATCAGAGAATTCTGCTCTATAAACTGAACCAAGGGATCCCTCTCCAAGAAAGTTCTCTTTGCTAAAGTTATTAGTAGCTAACTGAAGCTCTGAAATGGAATAAAGTTTTGCACTTGGTGGCAGTTTGCATTTCCTGGAGAAACTTCTTTCAGATGCTCTTCCCAATATCTGGCTAACTGGAGGGAAGCGTTGTGGCATGGTTGCTGGTGGTGTTGGAATATCAACAATCAATGTCTGAGGGCTTTCTGCAGGTGAAGCAATAGGATTATCTACAACTACAACTAATCATAAATTAGAATGCAGGAACCACCAGCAATATGGATAATATGGCAGCAAAATAGCTGAAGCAAAACTAATCGCTTGTATTTGTATCCAAAGCATGTTAAGTTTTTTTCAGATTTGATTTCTCCGCATCAGTAGCTCAACATTGGACCTCAAAATGGGCACTCGAGTTCATGAATGATGAATTAAACAGTTACAGACAAACTCCCTATCTTTTATTGCCTTGAGCAGCGCTACTAGCAATGTGCTAGCATGATCAACAGTTGTTTTGGTGAGACAAATATTGAATGAAAGACATTGTCTACCTTGTAGAACATAAATCTGTTTTACTAGTTTGGAGCACGAATGCATTGGAATGGAAATACAATGAGAATATCACCTCTGCTTGAACTGACAGGAAGAGAATACAGTGAGTTATCAGTGCTTGCAGTGTCATCGTTCTTTCTCATACGAGCTCGGTTAATGTGGACACCAATTAAAAATGCTGTGCAGGTTGCCAGAAGTGCAATGCCACCAACCAGTAAAGCTATTCCTCCTGGACCTAAGACTTTCTTTCTATTCATTTGCATGTGCGCCTTCAGAGGAGGATAATGTTCAATGGCACTTGATTCTGCAGTTGGGTGGCTTGATATGTTCTGCACTGTTGGAAAATTCTCTAGAGGAAATTTCCAAGGCAGGTAATTGGCTTCAGTGTGAAAATTGTTTCCTCCAATCCTGCAGATGACAAGCGCATCAAGTTGTTAGGTAGCAATAGCATAGAGACAAGAACATGCAGTGAACAATGTGTTATATCTACCATAAGTTTGGAATGGTTTGGAAGTGTTCTGGGATGATGCCACTGAAATGATTATCTTGGATATTCCTGAAAGAAATACCAGAAAGCAGGTAATTTGGTGCAACTGAACAAAATTTTAACTTGTAGAATTACTCAATGAATGAACATACAGATCTGTCAGTTGGAGATCCGCCAACAAAATGACTGAACCAGTAAAGTTGTTATTTTGCAAGTATCTACAAGAAAATTTAAAATTAATTTCAAAGCATTGTTTTATTGTGGGGGATGGGGGGCGTAATTGAAACAGAAACAAACAGTTTGGTAAGATTCTTCAAAGATGAAAAACAGTTTGGTAGATCCCATGAGAAGTGGTTGTATGAAAGATCCCTGCATCAAATGAATACTATTGTTAAAGAGTTGAATAAGCACTTGCAGCCACAAGAGAATGATTAGATTTATCTTGAAGCATCCAAATATCTCTTAAGAAACTTGTGAAAGGAACTGAGTGGGTAATAGAGATTAAGTATCCAGATTCAAAGTGTTGATATAATGTTATGTGCAATACACGTTCTTAAAGTGTCTATCCTACCACAAAAGAGTACAGAACATACATTTCTCTAAGACTTGGGAGGCCAGTGAATACATTTCCGATTGGTCCAGATAACATGTTGTGGCTTAGATTTCTGCAACAAGAAGAGTTGTATTAATCCTCATAAACAGAAGTATCAGCAAAATGTGGGCTATGAAAAATGATACTAACAAGTGTCTTAGATTCCTCAACAAAGCCACGGAGTGCGGAATATTCAGCACAAATTTGTTGGATGACAGATTTCTGCATAAAGGAAGTTAACGAGTGTTTTACTTACAGAACCTGTGTTTTGATGGAATACAGAAAAAAAATATAATAATAAAAATGAATGCTCTTACATATGGGAGACGTTAGGTGGTAAGCCAACAGGGATTTCGCCTGAAATATTGTTGCCACTAGCATCCCTGTTTTTACGATGATAACTGTTACACACTGTGAAAAATAGATGGCAAGCTCCTTACAAAGGAATAAGGCTTGATGGACAAGACCAAATGCTTACAGATGCTTCAAATTATGGAGATTCGATAGCTGGTTACCAAGATCACCAACTAGAGCAAGCCCATGAATGTCCCTACATCAGTAAGGGAGATATTTATCACTAGAAACCATAATTTTCTTATCAAAACAACAAGATTAATGATGATAAAGAAAAATTCAGATACATGTGCAGAACTGTTGAACCAGAACATGAAATCCCCATCCACTGCTCCTCGCACGGATCACCGCTGTATGCTTTCCACCCCTTGAGTTGTGATGGAAAGTTCAGGGCCTTGTACATATCTTGTAGTGCCATGACTGCATTCAAACAGTGGGGTAAGCAACTCAATTTCTTGGAGCGTTTGTCATACTAAAATCAAACATAACAAAGATATTAAGCTATTGATCCCAATAAACATGAAAATCTTGTTTTGTTTCAGTTAACCGTTCAATCCTTTAATTAAAGGCGTATCTTGAATTCTCCAACTCCATTTTCTTTGTTCCTTCCCAACCCCACCGTCAAGATAAACAACTTCTCTACTGTCCATCTGGATTGTAGTAGACAAGTTGTGTCTCGGAAAGTCGTTATCAGTGAAATTTAGTTATGTCGAATTCAAGATTGGAAATCAATAAGGAGAAAAATGAGAACAAGCTTAGCAATCAGGAAACAAAACGTTAACCGGTAAATCTCCACATCATAGATAGAAAAGAAAAGCAAGAACTCGAACAAATTAAGCAGGCAAAACCATTAGAACAACGTCGCAGCAGAAATCCGAACGAGAGAGAGAGAACGAACCTTCTAGTGGATCAGTTAAAGCATCAGAGCGTAAGAAAAGCATCATGAAGAAGACAGTCATCGGAAAGCGACGCCATAGAACTTCCATAGCTTCGACGGCAAGCTTATTCTTCATAGACCTGCCAGTTATGCGAAAACAAATGCAGGGAATTGGTCTCTTGGAAGCTCTGATCGGAGAATCAGACGGCGTAAATCGGCAAATTGAAGTACAATCTGTGCCGACAAGGTATTGGAGACCAACAAATTCGAAATTTTATGGAATTTTCCGCCAAAGATTTTCGTGAGAGAGAGAGAGAGAGAGAGAGAGAGAGAAATCGCTTAGCTCGTAAAAAATCGGCGAATGAAGGCGCAATGACAATCTGTTTGAACGGATGTGTCCCAACTCCCAATATTTCGTTAGAACTGTCTTAAAGTCAAGTAGTCAAGTAGTCCAACTCCAAGTGGTTTTTAGTTAGATGGCGCGGCCCTGCCTGATCAAACGCGGCGTTTAGCTTACCATAGTAGAGATGGAAATTGACCCGGAAAGTCGATCCACCCATTAATCCATCCCGAAACATGGCTTAAATAAAGAGAAAATTTGCATGACAGGCGCAAACTTACTTAGGAGAGTGTCCACGTTTTAGGACAAATAAAAAAATGTACATCTTATCGTTTTTTCAAAAGAAGCAAACCCTAAATATGATCATCTCTTTCCTCCATCTCCTCTCTCGCTCAACCTTCCTCGATCTCCTCTCTCGCTCAATCTGATTAGATCTCCTTCCCGTCTCGCCGATCGAAAATCCGCCCGATTCCTGCTCCTCCTTCTTCTCCAATCTGATTCAGAGCGGTCTCTTCAATCCAAATTCCAAATCTCGTGGACTCTATTCTCCTTCTTCTCCGATCCAAGGAGAAGGCGGTGGACCGCTTGATCTCGTTGGTATTTGTCGGCCATAGGAGAAGGCCAGCGATCGTCGTCGTTCTCTTTTGTATCGACGTATTCGTCTTCGTCCAGTGCCTGTAATATGCTCAGATTCGGCCTTCTCGATTCGGCGACATCCATGACATCAAATTTGTGCTGACGAGGTCGCAAATTATCACCAATTCGCCATCTCAATTTCTGTAACGACCCGAGCTTATGATTCCTGAGTTACGTTTAGAGGGATAAAACCCCTAGTTAGGATCTTGCGCTCCGAGTACAGATTGAAGGTTTGAAACCGAAGGGTTGTAGTTTAAAGCGGGATATCGCACCCAAATCTGACGGGTCCGTTGGAGACCCCGGGGTAAACCCATGTACTTGTCCTAAGTCTACAACGTGGAAAACCCTTTATCATGCAAAGGACGTAAGTTCTGAAAACGATACAACGGGCGCCACGAAAGAGCCGGGTCAAAAATAGAGTATAAGTAGGGAGAAATCCCAAAAGTATAAATTTGGTGAAGTCAGGGTTTAACACTCACTCTCCGCCATATGAATGGACCCCGTCATAACAACATGAAATCAAGTAGTGAAACGGTTACCTGAAAGTATACCACAAAGTCAGACCAAGAGTCTGTCTGCGGGTCCTTTGACCGCGGTAAGGACATATAATACGCATATACCTAGAATAATAGATGTCTTCATGCATTACTGAAATATTAACCACACTATCATGCTCCTAATTCATATATGCAGAATATTAAGTAAGGTCTTAACAAAGAATACCAAGTGGTATATCCCTTTCCTAACTCCACCCCCCTTCAGATAGGGCGGAGATTGGCCAGCTCGTGAATGCATTCCATAATAATCGGGTGGCACGCATGCCCAACCCGCCCCACAAGAAGTATAAAGCCCGTAGGCAGCTTTCATAATCATGCTCATAATATAAGTAAAGGAAGTTCCGTATGACTCGATTGACTCAAGACGGCCCGATGGGACTAGGTCGTCCTATGACCCTAGCAAAGACTCTAGTTACTTGACAGATAACGACCGTTCTGTATTCAAACGCAAACAGAATAAGGATGCTCATTCGTAAGTGCAATTTCTAAGCATGATACTAACATGACATGCTTTTATGCATACGAAACACCTACATACTATATGACACATCAGGCAGGAGGTATTGGTTACTGAGTAAGCCTTGGAGGACTTACTTGGCTAGCAGATCGGCAAAAGAAGAGTCCAACATACATAGTCACGATCACAGAGTATCACCTAAGTACATAACGAGAATACACTGAGTATACGTCTGTAGCCACTCTGAACACATATATCACACAATTATACAAGCAAATTATTGACAAACTCGCATCAATCATACTTTCAGTTCACCACGATCGACCATCTCTTATCTCATACTATTCATCATAATTAGCCACCTCATCAGCTTAAAATAATCCCCATATCATACTTAGTCAAATTTACATATTACTATTTCACACCCATACTTTCCAAAAGAATATATATATCGTTATCATCATCGGTAACCAATATTTATTCCCCTTATAATAATTCACCACAATTCATGTCATTAGTCACATATATCATGCCGTTAGTCAATGATCATCACTAGTAGAAAATCGGGATTTTACCCCATGATCTATTACTCCGGATCTCGTAATTGTGGGGTGTAATGGCCAAACTAGCAAGTTTCTTTCATTTTTTAATACTAAAATAAATATACCCTGGATATATAAAAAAAAAAATAAGGGGTATAAGAGGTGGGGTATTAATTAAATCATATCTTATACCCCGGGAGTTTTTTTTTTACCAATATCCGGGGTATATACCTCTTTACTCCAAAAAAAATGAATTATATACCCCCGAGCGTTTTTTTTTACATATATCCGGGGTATATATGTTACAGTATTCTTTTACCCCATTTTTTTTTAATTAGGAAATAATTCGAGAGTCAGGCATACCTGACAACTCGAGAGGCCGACAAAGTCGGCAGACGGTGAAACTATCACTACATATAAAAAGGTGCAAACACAATAAAGTGGGAGGCGAAGAATCTCGGCCTAGCTAGCGAGCCACACCCGTATATGCTGGAGACAACATAGACTAAGATCCGATGCCAAGCATCACCAGACGGCGACACCGTGGGCCAACGGTATATTAGGAGCCAATCCTGTGGGCAGTGAAGACGAACCTCCAAGGAATTTCCTACACGCGGAATCGCCTCGATACACACCGCCACGACCCCAGCCCATTGTTGTTGCAGGAGTAAATCGAGTATTGAAATGAATATAAAATATAGTTCAGACTGACTTCCCTGTCTCAGCAAATAAATACAAGACTTCCTCCCATTGTAGTAAGAGAAAATCAGGATCGAATCCACGAGGAAGCACGTCAGCAGTTCTTAGGTAGCTGTAAATTCTCACAGAAGCAGCAAAAAGACAGAAGCACATAAACAAGGAAACAAATAAATCTGGCAAGGGCAACTAAAACAAAAGCAAAGAACAAGCAAAACAAGAAAAGACAAAGCGAAACAGCAAATAAAACGAGGACACAGAAGCTACTCGAAGTCGACTAGCTGTCCTCTATCTCGACAAGAAAGGTAATGAAAACAGAAAACAGAAAACAAAGGCAATCAACTCGACAAACAAAGTTCTACTCGACCTCGACAAAGGTCCTCCTCGAGATCGACAAGATCTCCTCTGTATCGAGTAACTATGCAGAAAACTGTAAATTGCAGAATTTAAAGACAAACGCAGAATTTCGACAGAAATAAACTCAATATATTAAAAGACTTCCAAAGCCAGGGTTTCAACACCACAACGATAACCATGCAAAGTAACACATAAAGGCATAAAAGATCATGCTTTCCATCAAATAACTTTCGTCATTAACAAATAGGCATATAGAGGCTCTCGCATAAACCCTAATTGTTACTAACCCTTTTTCACATAATTAATCCAAGTTGTATTAAGATCACTTTCGCTTCAATAACACAAACAAGGATCACCTTCAACTCTCGCAAAAGAATCATGCTCATAGGGATAGAAGATGAATTGCACAAAAAGAACTGACCTTTATCGCATCGCCTCACATGGCCACCGTCGGGCTCACCCCAGCCCCAGAACTGGGTGGACTACTCACGCCTCATCGCAATTGCAGACATTGATTGATGAAAAGAACTAAATTGCATTAAAACTAAATTCAAAGCCTTTTACAATCCTGGCAATCAACTTTCGCTGAAAGCCAAAACCCTAAAAACCTTAGAACTCCTAAACTACTCTGTGTAATTGTGTCTCTTGGAATTGTTGATTGAATGAATAAAACTGAGCCCCCTAGGGCCTTATTTATAGCCTTCATTCCCTAGCTATTCTAGGAAAGAAGATATCTATCGCTATCTAAAACTATATCTAAATTGCGAAAAGATAAATAAATTGCATAATGGAAATAAATCTAAAAGGAAAAGATAAAACTAAATAGGGTAGGTCTTCATGTCTTGATAGATCTTGTCTCCTTGGATAGATCTTGATGAATCAGATAGAATCTTCCGCCTTCGCGCCCAAGGAATCTCAAGTCTAGTCGGACAAGTCCTCGTCGAGAAGCTGCTGGACACGTCTCTAGTCGACCTCGAGTAAGGCTCGTCGACCTCGAGTAGCATGGTTCGTCGACTGGACTCCCTCGGCTAGGACTGCTCGATGTGCTCCGACTTGGCTCACTGGTGCTCGTCGACCTCGACAAGAGCTAGTCGATGTCGAGTAGGGTTAGGTCATCGACAAAGCTTCCTCGGGTTGGCGTGCTCGACAAGCCTGGATCTGGACTCTGGGCGTCGTCGACCTCGAGTAGCCTTCGTCGACCTCGAGTAGAGATGATCGTCGACTAGGTCTCCTCGAGTGGCTCTCCTCGGCAAGCTCGGATCTGGACTCAGCGTCTCGTCGACCTCGACAAAGGGTCCTCGAGATCGAGTTGGGTGGTGTCCTTCCTTTCCGCTCCCGCGAGTTGCCTTATCCGCTGGCAGCGGGTTTTTCCGCGGCAACGAATGGTCCGCTGCAGCGAGTCAAGTCGCTGGCAGCGAGTGCTCCTGGTCGTCCTCGGCTCCTTTCCTTGTCGACTCCGGACATGGCGTCTGGGCTTCGTCGACCTCGACCAGTGCTTGTCGAGATCGAGTAGGGTCCGGAGCTCGGGTTGGTCTGGCTTGCTCGATCAGCTCTTGCTCGACCAAGGTTGCTCGGACAGGCTCGTCTATGTCGAGTAGGCCTACTCGAGATCGAGTAGCCTTGACTCTCAGAATGGTTCCGCTGCTTTGACCTTGGACTTCTGTAGTGGTTTTCCGAGCTTTTCCGACCTTCTGTAGAATTGCTGTAAAACACCTCGATTTCTGCGAATTAAACAGAAACCGGTGTAGATTCCATAATTTGGCAAATAAACATAAACTACATAGATTCTGTACTATCTAAACCCAAATGAATGCAATGTATACAGAAATCGATATAAAAGTTACTGTAAAAACATGGCAGATTCAACTCACAACAAACACCCCATACTTAAGCTTGTTTGTCCTCAAGCAATACTTTTATTTGTCATTCAGAGGAAGAATTCAAACTCTCAACATCTTAGATTCATTCTTATATGTCCTTGTAATCAATTACCATCCTCGAAAAGGTACTAGTGTCACAGATTCATGCATGTGCAAATATGTAAAAGCAACATCTACTCACAAAAGGAGGGTTATGCAAAAACAATTCATATGACAAAGCATTGATAATCAAGAAGACTTTAATTTAAGCTCATGAAGGAGTAGATTGGTAAAAGGCAAAAAGGTGGACAATTTCTGGCAATGTGGTGCTAATGATCCGGGGAAATGGAGTACTTTCCAAATTGAATCTCCACATTCCTTCTTCCATTTGATTCATCACCTTTCATAATGCTTTTCTCAATAATAATGCTTTTACTTCTCTAACCTCAGCACTGCCTTCTCGCGAGTCGCAAACATGGGTGTCATGAATGGCCCCAGATACTTAGTGCTTTGGACTCCTCACAATATGTCCCATCTCTCCAAACTATTATCTCAGAGAGTAGGGTCAATCTACCTTTATCTCCTGAGGTGATTGGATTTTCTTTCACTCATTAAATTTTCCATATATTTCAAACAATTTCCTTCCAAATTCCAAATATGACAATAATCACACAACAACCATGTAACATCATTCTCAACATAATCCCCGGATAAGGTAAAGAATGGAAAATATTTAGATCATGTGGAGCAATATTTGAAATAAGGCATATTATGGCTTTTATGATGCGTAAGCATAGGTAAGGCTAGGATTATAAACATATGAGCATTATATGGAAATATAAAGTCCTCCATCATCTTATCATGTAACATGTCAAAAGCAACTTCAAATTTTACCTCCTTTCATGGTTTTCAAGAAATAATGCACTTCATTGTGACTTCCCTTTACTAGGCAATTTCATGCTATATCTCTAATGAATCCAATTTTGCATCGTCGAGTTCAATATAAGCTTCCATGACATTATCAAAAATTTCAATGGGGGTCATCTTTCTCAAATTTTGGAAAACATGCATATAAATAAATAATGCATTCCAAAATAGCCATGTAGCAATTCAAAGAAATAATGCACAAGTCATGTCAAATATGATCAAATATGCACAAAGTAAGCCCTTCCCCCATCCCATACTTAAACATTACAGTGTCCTCACTGTATAAAAACAAGGGTAAAGAAAGAAACTCACTAGACAGGTGTGCAGGGCCTCAAAATTTTGAATGGAGCACCTCCTGGCCGAGTAAGACTTGGTATCCATTGACCTGAAAAGTAGAAGACATATACCCACAATAGCAAAACTAAAAGTGTTCAAAACCAAAAACAAAAACAACAAAGTCTCAAATGTCCTAAAAAGTCTATGTACATGCTCTAGATTTTATAGTCGCTAGGCCGACTTTCCATTAATGCTCAAGGTGGCATCTGCAGGGCCCATGTAGCTTGGGCTTCAAATAAGACTCCATTTATGTCTATCAGCTGTAATCCTCCAGAATGGATCTTGTTCACCACGAACGGTCCCATCCGCTTCTTGTTGAATTTGTTAGGAAACCAATGATCCTTTGATTTAGAGACATAGAGCTTGTCTCCAACTTCATATTCCTTAGGCTCATCATTGGATATCCTGGACAATCGCACATACCAAGGCAGACCTCTCCCATGTATAGATAAATCTTTAATGGAAATAGGAGAAGAGAGATCCATACCTTGACTTACCTTTGCAGAGACGGAATCGGGGACTACTGTATTTGGTCGATCTCGACTAGGGCTAGTCGATCTCGACAAGACTGCAGGTCCTGGTGGTGGTCTGGTCGAAGAGGCAGAAGTCGACGAAGACAGGGGCTTGTCGATCTCGACAAGCCTGGTCGACCTCGACAAGGGTTCCGCTCCTGGTGGTTTGCTCATCGACGAAGGCGGATCTGGTGAAGCCGAGTGGTGGTCGACCTCGACAAGGCTTGTCGAGATCGACGAGGGCTCTCCTCCTGGTTGCTACGGCGTCGAGGAAGCAGGGTCTGGTGGCGCCGAGTTGTGGTCGACCTCGACAAGGCTTGTCGAGATCGACGAGGCTGGTCCTGGCTCTGGTGGTGCGCTTAAGGAAGGCCTTGTCTAAGTAGGGCACTGGTGGTCGACCTCGACAAGTCTACTCGAGGGCGAGTAGGATGGCTCCTCCGGTTTGCTGCTCGACGACGCTGGTGCTGATGGAGGCTCCTTGGTCTGGTCAAGATCGACTAGGGCTCTACTCGATGTTGAGGAGCCTTGGTCAATCTTGACCCCATACTTAGCTCCTGTCAAGGAATCCGAAAAATAATTAATCCACAACGACTTACCTGGGTTTGTGTCGATTGGATTCTCTGTGCTCTCCTTGAGGATTGCCATGATCTCCTCCACCTGGGCCTCCATGTCCCTTTTTTCTATCTCCTCAGAGGTCATATTTCTGACCTTGGGTTCCCCGCAGGTGATGTAGCCAGCTGAGATAGATTAGACCTCTTCCATTGGACCTCTATGCCTTTCAGTTTTATTAAAGGAATACTCAATTACCTCATCGCTGATGTTGAAGGTGAGCACTCCTTTCCTTACGCTTATGTTGGCATCCACCGTCGCCAAAAATGGTCTTCCTAAAATAATTGGACAAGCAGGATCTTCTTGCATATCAACTATTAAGAAATCAGCAGGGACGAAGAATTTACCTACTTGTACTGGGACATTTTCCACCATGCCTGTGGGGATGACCACCGTGTTGTTGGCCATGTATAGTCTAGCATCCACAGGCTCCAGGGCACCTATCTTTATCTTGGACCAAATTGTTAAAGGCATTATACTCACACTAGCTCCAAGATCACATAGGGCATTAATTTTGTATGGACCAAATCCAATAGTTATAGCAAACTTACCTGGATCCGGCCTCTTCTCCAATATGTCCAGATGGCTGCATTCCTCTGTGATTTCAGCCATTGACCGCTTTTTGCTCAGAATCTCCTTCAGGAACTTGACATAGGATGGCATTTCATTGAGAGCTTCTGTGAAGGGGATGGTGACGTTGAGCTTCTGAAGCATCTTGATGAAGCGCTGAAACTTTTTCTCCGGGGGTCCTTTATAGATTTTGTGGGGAAAGGCATCTTCTTTTTCTCATTCGGAGCCAAAACAGACGTCGGAGGTGCTGCAGGCTTCTCTATGTCGACCAAGGGCTCCTCGACATCGACAAGGCCTTTGTCGACATCGACCAGATTGGGCCCAGTCGAGTTGCTGTGTGGTGCAGACGAAGATTCTGGAATTTTCTCCTCGAGGTCGACAAAGGTCTTGTCGAGATCGACCACGGCTTTGTCGAGATCGACTTGCTGTTCCTCGTCGTTTTGCTGCTTTCCGACCTCTGGCTCTTGCAGTTGATGGCCTCTTCTGAGTTTTATAGCAGCGATGTGTCCAGTCTTTCCCTTAGAATTTGGTTCTGAAGATCCTGGAAGTGTCCCTGACTGTCTGGGAATTCCTGCTGCTAGCTGACCAATCTTTGTATCAACTGTTTTCCGCCAGATATCAAATTCCCCAAGCCTAGAGTTGACACCTTGCATCTGAGTATAGACGGAGTTGAAAGATTGCGTAGTTTCTGAGTGGTTCCTCCGTATTTCCTCCAGGACTGTCTGTATATCATCCTTTTTCTGTTCCCTTTCCGGATGTCCTGGAGCTCTGTAGGGCGGGGGATTCCTAGGGACACCTTGATTCCACTGTGGTTGTTGAAACCTTTGGTCCCCCATGTAGCGATTGGGACCCCCTGCGTAAGCTACATCCTCGTGATGCTCTGCCATCCCGACTTGTTCTGTGTGTGGGCACTCAGGAGTGGTGTGCCTTTGCGATCCGCATTCAATACAAGGCTGGTTGACAGAGAGATACTTGACTTGCTTGATGAGCTTCTTATTCTGATCTCTGTAGTATTGCTCCCTAACATCTGGATCAATCTCCTTTGCTGGCTCATAGAGAGGCATAGATGGTGCTGGTCTGGCGTATGGGTTCTCTAGCACACCCCATGCGTCACTTGGTGGCATCGTCAGATACTCGTAGCGAGTATAATTGTTGATTCTGTCCTTAGTGACTTGATCAAGAGAGTTGAAGAAGATCTCCTGAATGATGTAGGGTGGTTGTCCATGAGTAGGGCAAGTTCGTAGCAGTTCCTTGTAGCGTTCCCACGCCCTTGCCAGCGGTTCCCCTTTCTGCTGTTTAAAGGCGGTGATTTTCTGGCGGAGATTTGCTGTTTTGGCAGGTGGGAAGAATTTGTTCAGAAACTCTTGCTCTACTTGGGCCCAGGTTGTGAGTGATTTTGCTTTCGGCCCTTCCAGCCATTTCAGTGCAGGCCCAGCGAGAGACCAGCGAAAAGATTTCATCTTGACATATTCCAAGGTTGTACCTTCTGCAAGAGTACGGCACATATCATGAAAATTAGTAATATCATCAAGAGGACACTCATTAAATCTACCGTAAAAGGCATTATTTTTCAACTCTATAAGAAATTGAGTGCGAATTTCAAAAGAGTTTTCAGGGATTAGAATCGCCGATTCAGGCACGATGAGAGTTGGGTGCATGTAGTCCTCTGCCGTGGTTGGATACTGGGCAAGCTCAGCCTGTGCTTGCTCCCTTGCTGCTCTCTCAGCGGTGATAGCAGCATCCTTTGCGGCTAATTCCCTAGTAAGCCTAGCGATCAGCTGTTCCTGTGTTTCAGCGGCCGCCATGATCCTTTTGAGTTTCGAGTGGATGTGTAGGTAGCGCTCCGGTTCGTCTAAGCTGTCAAACTCAGGTGTTTGACCAGAACGACGCATACACCTGCAAACTAACTCAAAGAAAAAGTGACAACTGACTACCTAAGGCGCGATTGATTGCCTCCCCGGCAACGGCGCCAATTTGTTGTTGCAGGAGTAAATCGAGTATTGAAATGAATATAAAATATAGTTCAGACTGACTTCCCTGTCTCAGCAAATAAATACAAGACTTCCTCCCATTGTAGTAAGAGAAAATCAGGATCGAATCCACGAGGAAGCACGTCAGCAGTTCTTAGGTAGCTGTAAATTCTCACAGAAGCAGCAAAAAGACAGAAGCACATAAACAAGGAAACAAATAAATCTGGCAAGGGCAACTAAAACAAAAGCAAAGAACAAGCAAAACAAGAAAAGACAAAGCGAAACAGCAAATAAAACGAGGACACAGAAGCTACTCGAAGTCGACTAGCTGTCCTCTATCTCGACAAGAAAGGTAATGAAAACAGAAAACAGAAAACAAAGGCAATCAACTCGACAAACAAAGTTCTACTCGACCTCGACAAAGGTCCTCCTCGAGATCGACAAGATCTCCTCTGTATCGAGTAACTATGCAGAAAACTGTAAATTGCAGAATTTAAAGACAAACGCAGAATTTCGACAGAAATAAACTCAATATATTAAAAGACTTCCAAAGCCAGGGTTTCAACACCACAACGATAACCATGCAAAGTAACACATAAAGGCATAAAAGATCATGCTTTCCATCAAATAACTTTCGTCATTAACAAATAGGCATATAGAGGCTCTCGCATAAACCCTAATTGTTACTAACCCTTTTTCACATAATTAATCCAAGTTGTATTAAGATCACTTTCGCTTCAATAACACAAACAAGGATCACCTTCAACTCTCGCAAAAGAATCATGCTCATAGGGATAGAAGATGAATTGCACAAAAAGAACTGACCTTTATCGCATCGCCTCACATGGCCACCGTCGGGCTCACCCCAGCCCCAGAACTGGGTGGACTACTCACGCCTCATCGCAATTGCAGACATTGATTGATGAAAAGAACTAAATTGCATTAAAACTAAATTCAAAGCCTTTTACAATCCTGGCAATCAACTTTCGCTGAAAGCCAAAACCCTAAAAACCTTAGAACTCCTAAACTACTCTGTGTAATTGTGTCTCTTGGAATTGTTGATTGAATGAATAAAACTGAGCCCCCTAGGGCCTTATTTATAGCCTTCATTCCCTAGCTATTCTAGGAAAGAAGATATCTATCGCTATCTAAAACTATATCTAAATTGCGAAAAGATAAATAAATTGCATAATGGAAATAAATCTAAAAGGAAAAGATAAAACTAAATAGGGTAGGTCTTCATGTCTTGATAGATCTTGTCTCCTTGGATAGATCTTGATGAATCAGATAGAATCTTCCGCCTTCGCGCCCAAGGAATCTCAAGTCTAGTCGGACAAGTCCTCGTCGAGAAGCTGCTGGACACGTCTCTAGTCGACCTCGAGTAAGGCTCGTCGACCTCGAGTAGCATGGTTCGTCGACTGGACTCCCTCGGCTAGGACTGCTCGATGTGCTCCGACTTGGCTCACTGGTGCTCGTCGACCTCGACAAGAGCTAGTCGATGTCGAGTAGGGTTAGGTCATCGACAAAGCTTCCTCGGGTTGGCGTGCTCGACAAGCCTGGATCTGGACTCTGGGCGTCGTCGACCTCGAGTAGCCTTCGTCGACCTCGAGTAGAGATGATCGTCGACTAGGTCTCCTCGAGTGGCTCTCCTCGGCAAGCTCGGATCTGGACTCAGCGTCTCGTCGACCTCGACAAAGGGTCCTCGAGATCGAGTTGGGTGGTGTCCTTCCTTTCCGCTCCCGCGAGTTGCCTTATCCGCTGGCAGCGGGTTTTTCCGCGGCAACGAATGGTCCGCTGCAGCGAGTCAAGTCGCTGGCAGCGAGTGCTCCTGGTCGTCCTCGGCTCCTTTCCTTGTCGACTCCGGACATGGCGTCTGGGCTTCGTCGACCTCGACCAGTGCTTGTCGAGATCGAGTAGGGTCCGGAGCTCAGGTTGGTCTGGCTTGCTCGATCAGCTCTTGCTCGACCTAGGTTGCTCGGACAGGCTCGTCTATGTCGAGTAGGCCTACTCGAGATCGAGTATCCTTGACTCTTAGACTGGTTCCGCTGCTTTGACCTTGGACTTCTGTAGTGGTTTTCCGAGCTTTTCCGACCTTCTGTAGAATTGCTGTAAAACGCCTCGATTTTTGCGAATTAAACAAAAACTGGTGTAGATTCCATAATTTGGCAAATAAACATAAACTACATAGATTCTGTACTATCTAAACCCAAATGAATGCAATGTATACAGAAATCGATATAAAAGTTACTGTAAAACATGGCAGATTCAGCTCACAACACCCATCCCGACACCAGTTGCCAGAGCTCCAACACGGAAGAGGAACGCCAAGAGAAACAGGGATTACCACCAAGAACCACCCTTGAAGACGCACCTAGAATCCCTTTCGGACGAAAGAGAGTTTATTCAAACCCAAACGAGATTTTCAAGCCCTTACGGGATTTAGGCCCTTTCAGGAAGGTTTCAACCCTTTCGGGGTGTTTTTTTTTTTTTTTTTATTTATTCCCAAAACCTTGGCCTGACGGACCCGAAGCTTGGGTCCGAAGGAACCATAACTTGGGCCCCAAGGACCCAAAGCTTGGGCCCCAAGGCACAAGGAGGAGCGGGATGGTCGCAGCACAGGACGTCCACCCAATCGGCGACGAAGGCGGCCACCGGGGAGTGGCGGCCCCAACCCACCGCCGATGCACACACACGATCGAAACGGGGGAGAGAGACGAGGGATCCAAGGAGCCTAAGCGAGCGGAAGCCAGGACGCATCGGAAACCTCAAATTGACAGCAACAACCAGCGGAATCGGAGAGTTGGAGCCCAAACTCGCCCGAAAAACAGGCTGATTGGGATTTTAGGGAGAAGATTTGAAACCTAGGATTTTGACAGGAGGAGAGGGACTCGGCAGACGAACAGGCCGACGGCCACCGGGGACGACGAAGGAGTAGTGGTGGCCAGAAAAAGTGGTCGGAGGTGGTGGTGGTGATAGGCTCGGAATCTGGGAGGTGTAGGTGGTGGTGGGTTGAGGGGTGATGGTGGTTTTTGGGTTTGCTGGTTTGGGGTTTTTTAGAGAGAGAGAGGTGCAGATCCTCTCTCTCTTCAATTCGGAATTCCTCTTTTTTTTTTGGTGAAAAAAACCGAGAGTAAACTCTC
The DNA here is from genome assembly GCA_037127255.1 of Persicaria tinctoria. NCBI lineage: Eukaryota > Viridiplantae > Streptophyta > Magnoliopsida > Caryophyllales > Polygonaceae > Persicaria > Persicaria tinctoria. Next base: position 75,843,162 of record JBANSL010000006.1, read on the forward strand.
ATAGAAAGATAATCCAATACAGAAACAGTTAACGGGCTACAAATGAGTGAGGCGGGGGGTAGCCCTCCCCATAGCGTCTTCCTCAATGAGAAAAGAAATACCCTCAGGTGGGTTAGAAAGAGGCTGGAAACCAATAGAAAAAGAAAAGGCGAGGGCTGCGAGGGAGTCGACGGTAGCGTTCACTTCCCGAAAGACATGACGGAGTTGGATGTCCCAATCCCGGTTGAGAAAGCTTTGGCATTGAAGAACCAGGCTGAATAGCGGATGTCCCTCCGCAATAGTCCCTTTGACACTACAAAAAAAAATTGCTTTAGAAACGGCTCACTGCCGTCACAAAAAGTAGGTTTGCCGTCGCAAATTTGTTTTTGCCACGGCTCTGCGACGGTAAACAGTCGGTCGCTAGCCCTAGGGTAGCAAATACTGGCTGGCGACGGCATTGAGCCGTGGTTAAATATTTGCGACGGGTTACGCGATGACATTTTCAACCGATGAATTTGCTACTGCATTTTGCGACTGCACATGCCGTCGGAAAAAATGGCCATTCCCTCCAAATGAAAGTTTTCCCTCCGTTTTTTTGTGACGGCACTTCCCGATGCAAATGTTTTCCTGCCCTTATTTCAGCATATTTAAATTACGCGGGAAATTTCTTTTTGCGACGGCGGATTCCGTTGCTAAAAGGTAGTTCATGTATTTCCAATTTGCCACTACCTATGCCGTAGCCATTGATGTAATTTGCCCCTATATGCTATGCTATAACACCTGTTTTTCATTTAGATCAGTGCATCAACATGCATACACCTAATTAGATAACAATTCGAATCATCTTACCTTACGCTATACAAAATGATGATTCAGTTTATGTTAGGCTTACAATACGCTATACAAAATGATAACCATTAGATGCTAGGCTTACATTACGCTACACAAAATGATAATTCAGTCGATTAGCATCAACTGATATACATCAGAAAAGGATTTCGTAACATAACATAGACGTGAGTTGTAATTATGACATTTAAGATTACCAAAATCTTCTTCCTTAGGTGAATCTTCTTAAGCTCTTTTTTTAGTTGAATCTTCTTCGTCATTTCAGCTTAAGCTCCCTTCTTAGGTGAATCTCCTTCATCATTTTCTTTACCAACTTCCTCATCGTCTGATAGTAAGAGTTCAATGTCATCTCCAATTGACTCCTTATGATGAACACTTGAGATAGGCTAAAACAAAACACGTCAAAGATATAAGGAAATATAAGAGATCGGGAAGAAAATAAAATGCCTATGTATGGAACTTTAATAATTGTTAACTGAAAACTTAAATGATATCTCCTTGTAAAAAAAACTAGCATATATTGCCAAGTGACAAGAAAAACACAAAGGGTTGCACAACTATATACATTAATAATAACTTATAAACATCAAACATAAAGTATAAGCTTAAAAGAGCTGAATTTCAACAGCTAGACATTGTGTTTAGCTTTGCTTCTGGAAAAATCAGGAACCTTAGACAAGCTGAATTTGAACAGCCTATTATTCCTCCATTCGTTCATGCGAGCTCTCAAATCTTAATTTGGGAGAGGAAAGAGCATGTAACCGTTGATAGTTCAATGCATGTCTAACTTGAAATAACTCCTGAAATCAGAATAAGCATACCTCATGTCTAACTTGAGCGTGTGAATTTGCACTTATGCCATCAAAGCTTTCCAAATATGAGTGATGACCTTATTTTGGATGCAAGATAAAAGACTTCTATTTTAGTTTTTAGTAATTAGAAGCTATGATCCAAATGCATAATACTAAAAAAAATTAAATATCACAATCACGTATGTAAACCAAAATATATTGCCTTAGTTTATGAAACTTATAATTTCCAAAATATCATAAGTGTTCAAACTGAAATTAGTGGAAATGTGATCTAATGCCACAATCGATCGCTAGATCAATTTATGTTTATTTTGTAAAAGATTTCTCCTGTAAGGTTTCTAGCCATTTAATTAATTCATAGAAAGGGGGAAAAAAGCAATGACTTGCAAAAACATAATCACATATGCAGACTACAATATATTACCTTACAATGTCACCTACAACTTGAATAATTTCTTCTTGTACTCCCTATGCAGATATCAAGGCTTTATATTTCCTTACACCAGCTAGTCAATAGAAGGAACTACCTGCACAAATGAAGAAGAACAATTTATGAAGTGCAAGGTAAATAGCGAGAATGCAAAAGAGCTCAAAGAATCGAAAGGGTTGAATCATCAATCTTTTCTCGATTGTTTCTACATAGAAAATATGCAAAAGAGCTCAAAGAATCGAAAGGGTTGAATCATTAATCTTTTCTCGATTGTTTCTACATAGAAAATATGAGTATATACCTAAGATTAGAGCAATATATATATCATTGATAACAACAACCGAGTTTACCATCTATGTATATAGTACACTAGTACAATACTATTTATATATTTTTGAAAGGGAATTAAGATGAAAATTCAATGTTTTGACCACCTGAAAATGTACATATAAGCTGACAGAATCATTAATTGTGAAAGTATATATCAATTTGAGAATTTCAGTAGTTAATTAAATAAGTATACTGAGAAATTAAAAAAACCCCAAAAAATATCCAACATCTGCAAGAAAACCCTTTTTTTCACTGCACATAATCTTTGTCACTCTTGCAGCTGACCTCTCCATGTGCATCTTCTCTCCCTTTCTCTCTCCCACACTCACACTCTTATTCACTATCTCTCTCCAGGAGGAACAAAAAGAAACCCAGATCTTTTGCAGCTGCAACAAGTAACTATAATTTTCTTTTCTTTTTTTAAATCCTGAATGTTTCACTGAATTACGGGATCTGGTGATGATTTGAACAAGTCATACACTTAATTTAAATATAAGTCTAGGCTCTGCAGGTTGTTTGGAAGCTGTTTTTTCAGAGCTTATATATTCAAGATATGTATGCATTAGTGTTGAAATCTCTTCTGTTTTGCTTGTGAGAACCATTTATTTGGACACTTTGGTCCTAGCAAGCAGCATGATCTTTTCTTTTGCATTACCAAGTTCTTAGTGTTGATTGGTGAGTGCTCTAGATTGTTCCAGTTCACCTATCATTCACTGTAGCTTTGGTGCTCCCATTTTCCGTTTACATATGACATTTGAATAAGAGCTATTTAGTACTTATCTCTAGCTATGTTTACAACTGTTGTTGAATGTTAATTTAGACCCTTGGTAGTTGGTGAGTATAGCATTTAAGTTAGGACACATTACATGCAACTAACGAACTGTTTTCAGAGGCTAATTTCATTGCTCTTCTATGTTACGAAGAATGATTTTATGTTGGAAAAGGTACTACTTGATGTCTTATTGATTAAGATGAATGAATTTGTGGTGTTATAAGTGAAAACTATTTAAACTATTTAATTCATATACCATGTTATGATATCTTATTATTCATGTGAACCATAAGTGATACGTTTGGGATACCCGATCCTTCACCTGTGGGCTCAAGATCAAGAACCACGCCGTATATTTGCCCGATCTTGCAATGCTCTTCCAATATCTCCTAATTAACAAATTAAGTAAATTATTTTAGAAAACTAACGAAAGCAATATGATTCTTAACTTAAGAAATTTACACAAACTAAAGTTTACGGCAGATAACTAATTAAATCTAACTAATGAATTACTAACTAAAAGCAACAGTAATTTAGGCAATTTGTAAACTAATGAAACACCGGTGGACAGAATTTAAATCAACTAAACCTATGCTACGAAGTAACAGCGAAATTAAAGGAAAACAAAGAAAGCGAAGAAGAGAAAGGGCGAGGGATCTGGCGCGCGCTTGCTGGACGAAACCGAGCCCACAGGAGAGAACTCCTCAGAGTGTGCGGACGCGGAACTGGGCCGGACTCGCTGAGCAAGTGGATGCGATCGAGACCGGGAACTATGAGGGCGAGCTTGCGCGAGATCGAGACAGCGCGGGAGCGCGATCGACTGAGCCGCGCACGAGCGCAGGGGCGCGAGCGCCTAGCGCGGAAGACGGGGCCTGCTGCCGCCAAGCGCCTAGCGTTCTGGTGGTGACGGGGCTGGCTTCGGTGTTGTTGAACCAAGGTAACGGTGATTGAGGTTGAAGATGAAACAGATGAATGGAGATGGTGATTGTGTAGGTTCGGTTGAAGTAACAATAACATAAGAACCGGATAGCCTTTGGGATTGATAATCGAGAACCCTTTAATCCATAAAGGGGTTTATCAATTCTATTCAATCTAATTAATTCAAAGGTGCAGAACATGAATTTATCGAAAACTTATGAGAGATCTAACCAATCCTTCCTTGCAAAGGAAAGGGGTTTGGATAGATTAATTCTACCTAAAGATAAATAAAATAAACATAAGATAAATATTTCCTAATGAGATAGATATTTAATAACTTCGTGGCCAAGGATTATATCTAGAAGAGATATAATTAATTCCACCTTATTTATCTAATTGCATAAAATAATAACATAGGTAATTACTAACATGGAACTCGGCCCACAAGGGCCCACTCGGTCAAGCCCATTCGGCCATGTCATGTGTGTTTAGATCAAGGCGGGTGTAGACGAGTCTTCATGAGCTCTGAGTGTGGACGCAAGCTCATTTCCGGTGCTGGTGGTGTAACCTTGATCCAAGTGATCCAGGGTGGCCTGAATCCTTGCTCTAAAGTTCCATGGTGACGGACAAGAAAGGCTTTAGTTGCAGTTTGAATCTTCTTGGCCCTTGCACGAGTGATAGGACCATCAAATGGAACCTTCATGTTGTCCTCAATGTCACCAGGAGTCATCGATAATTGCACGGCATCATTCTCCTCCACTTGACTTCGATTTGTCCTCAAATCGTCGTCAGAGTCATCGTCAGGCACGAACAAGGATAGATCGGCGACGTTGAATGTAGAAGGGACGCTGTACTTATCGGCAGGGAGATCCAGCTTGTATGCATTAGGACCCATCTTCTGAACCACTCTGAATGGTCCATCTCCCCTGGGGTCCAACTTAGATTTCCGTTATTGCGGAAACCTTTCCTTCATGAGATGCAGCCAGACCAGATCACCAACGTTGAACTGCACATCCTTGCGATGCTTGTCCTTCGCGGCCTTGTATTGCACAGTCTTCCTCTCCAGCTGCGCTTTGGTACGCTCATGCAAGTGCTTGATGAAGTCCACTTGCTTAGCTGCATCTATGCTCTCCTTTTCCTTGTATGGCCGAGGCAGCATGTCCACAGGAGTGAGTGGATTTCGGCCATATACCACTTCTAAGGGGGTAAGCTTTGTTGCAGAGTGCCTAGACCTGTTATATGCAAATTCTACAAATGGTAGGCATTCTTCCCACCTCCGGAGGTTAGTTAGCAGCATGACTCTAAGGAGAGCCCCAAGAGTTCTATTTGTGACCTCAGTTTGGCCATCAGTTTGTGGGTGACAAGAAGTAGAAAATAGCAATTTTGTACCCAATTTAGACCATAGAGTTTTCCAAAAAGAGCTTAAGAATTTAGGATCACGGTCAGAAACTATAGATAATGGCAATCCATGTAAGCGAACAACATCTTTGAAGAATAAATGAGCAACATGAATAGCATCATCAGTTTTATGACATGGAATAAAGTGAGCCATTTTGGAAAATCTGTCTACAACAACAAATATGGAATCATGACCCTTAGAAGTTCTAGGCAATCATACAATAAAATCCATAGAAACATCTTCCCAAGGTGCATTAGCAATAGGAAAAGGTTGGTATAGACCATTAGCATTAGATTTCGATTTGGCTTTAGCACATGTAACACGACTTTTGACAAATCTCAGCACATAATTAGACATTTTAGGCCAAAAGTAATGTTCCTTAAGTCCAGCTAAGGTTTTTTTAAAACCACCATGTCCTCTAGATTCATGAATTTCTTGAGTTAACAATCGACGAATAGAAGAAGATGGGATACAAAGCTTGCCCATCTTAAACAAATAACCATTATCAAGAAAAAATGAATCAACTTGACCTTTGGACACACATTGAGCATATATAGTTTTAAAGAAACTATCAGAAGCATACAGTTCCTTTATCAAAGCAAAACCCAAAACATGTGCATCCATATGGTTTAAGAGGACATACCTGCATGATAGCACATCAGCTACCACATTATCCTTTCCCTTCTTGTGGTGAACCACATAAGAAAAGGTCTCTATAAACTCCACCCATCGAGCAAGTCGCCTGCTGAGCACTGCTTGTCCTTTGAGGTACTTTAGAGCTTCATGATCCGAATGAATCACAAACTCCTTAGGCCAGAGATAATGTTGCCAAGTCTATAAGCAGCGAACCAGTGCAAATAGCTCATTGTCGTAGGTAGAATAGTTGAGCTCAGCGGAGCCCAACTTTTCGCTGAAGTAGGCGATGGGACGCTTGTTCTGTAGCAGGACCCCTCCAATGCCAGTGCCAGAAGCGTCACACTCGAGCTCAAAAGGTTGAGCAAAGTCAGGTAACTGCAGCACTGGGGCGTGTGTCAAGCGATCCTTGAGGACGTCGAAAGCCTTTTGATGTGAGTCAGTCCAGCGAAATGTCACATCTTTCTTTGTCAGCTTATGTAGGGGGGCGACAATCAGGCTGAAGTCCTTGACAAAACGTCGATAGAAGCCAGCAAGGCCCAAGAATGAGCGGACATGAGTGGGTGTATTCGGCCTGGCCCACTCCTGAATAGCACGAATCTTCTCCTCATCCACCTTCAATCCAGATGCAGTCACTACAAAACCAAGAAAAATGGTAGACTCGGATGCAAAAGAACACTTCTTTAAATTGGCATATAATTTCTCTTTCCTAAGACAATCAAAGACCAATTTTAAGTGACTTAAATGATCATGCATATTCTTACTATAGATTAAGATATCGTCAAAATAGACAACGACAAATTTTCCTAAGTGTCTTCTAAGCACATGGTTCATAAGCCTCATAATAGTAGAAGGTGCATTTGTTAATCCAAAAGGCATTACTAACCATTCATATAAGCCATACTTAGTTTTAAAAGCCGTTTTCCATTCATCTCCCTGTTACATCCTAATTTGATGATATCCACTTCTAAGGTCAATTTTAGAAAAAAAAGAAGCACCATGAAGTTCATCAAGCATATCATCTAAACGAGGAATAGGGTGGCGATACTTAACCGTTATTTGGTTGATTGCACGACAATCAACACACATGCGCCAGGAGCCATCCTTCTTTGGAACCAAAATGACAGGCACGGCACAGGGAGAGAGGCTTTCTCGAACAAAGCCTTTATCCATCAATTCTGTGACTTGGCGTTGCAGCTCCTTTGTTTCCTCAGGACTAGCTCTATAAGCGGCGCGATTCGGCAAGGCTGCCCCAAGCACAAAGTCAATCTGGTGCTCAATACCTCTAATAGGAAGCAAGCCTTGGGGTAGTTCAGCTGGAAGCACATCTAGATAATCCTGCAGAAGTGCAGCAATAGGTGCAGGAATATGACTCAATTCAACATTAAGTAATACCTGTTTCATTACCAGAAAAATATGAGGTCGATGAGCATTCCAGGTGATGGTCCCTTTCTGAGGTTGAGAGACCAATGATTGACGTTCTACAGAGCCCTTAAGTGATGCAGAAGAGGGCTGAGTCGACGTCGAGTGGGGAGGAGGAGGCGCCAAGGGGGCTGCAGGTGCGGCTGGAGTGGCCGCGGGCGCTGCTGGTGGGGCCGCGGGCGCGGTAGGCTGGGCCGCGGGGGCGGCCTACTGTGCCGAGCTCCTTTTGAGCTTCTCCATCCTCTCATCTTCTCTCTGGGCGTCCTGTTGTTGCTTCTTGCGAACCTGGTCCTTCAGAATAGTGTGTGGCAAAAGGGGTAGGAGAGTAACTCTTCTCCCGTCATAGGTGAAAGCATATGTATTTGCACGACCATCATGAAGAACAGAACGATCATATAACCAAGGACGACCTAATAATATATGACTACAATCCATGCGAGCAACATCACATAATATTTGATCACGATATGTTCCAACATTGTTTGGTGACCATTATATCAGAACCATCATCAGTAATGCCATTTAATCCATAGTGAGTAGCTCTAGGAGTAGTAGTTAAATGGAGGAAATCCAATACCTTTTCACTGATGAGATTGCAGCAACTCCCACCGTCGATGATGAGGCTTAAGGTAGCCTCGCGAACTAAGCACCTAGCGTGGAATATGTTCTCCCTTTGATCAGCCATGGGAGATTCCTGAATGTGTAAGACCCGTCGATTGATAATGCAAAACACGTTGTCGTACTGTGAAGTATCGATCTCCTCAATAGGCTCAGTCGACTAGTCCTCCTCCACTTCACTCGAAACTACAAGGTCCTCAGCAGTCTCCTCCTCATAGTAATGGTCTCCCAAATCATTGAGAAGAACCTTCCTTTTCCGAGGGCAATTGCGAGAGACATGTCCAGAACCACCACAAGTGAAACAGCGGATATCTTTGTTACGATCTATAGAGGGTGCATCAACTCTTCTAGTTTCAACCTGATAACCCTGTTGTGGTGAGTTGGAAACTCCCTTTTGCTGCATAGAAGGGTTAGAAGTAGAAGGTTTAGATTGACTAGAAGGGTTAAAGGGAACAAACCTGCGACCTTGAGAGGTCTGGTCGAATCTAGTCCTTTGCCGAAGTTGTTGCTGCTGTTGCTCATACAGAAGTTGTGCTTTATGAGTCAAAGTGTTAATATCTCTAATGGAATGGATAGCTAAAGGATTTTTAATAGAAATATTAAGACCAGCAAGAAATTGAGTACACAACGCACGTTCAGTAAGATAAACATTAGCCTGATGGGCGAGTCGTTCAAGCTCATCCCTGTAGTCATTAGGAGAGCGAGTTCCTTGTCGGCAGGACGCGAGCTGCATCCTCATAGACTCCGTGTATTCCTCAGGCACATGTCTCTTTTTCAGGAGATAGCGAAGTTGTGGCCAAGTTTCAACAAGCTGCTTGTCCTGACGACGGCGCATCTCACGAATGCGGAACCACCAGGTGCGAGCTTTACCTACTAAATGCAATATAACAACTTCCAACTTCTCCGTTTCCTCATAGCGTAAATGTTCAAGCAGATAGTCAGTATGATTTTCCCAAACAAGATAAGCTTCAGGATCAGTATTACCATCAAAGGTTTCTAATTTAAGCTTAACATCTCGTGTCTGTATAGCTTGAGCATTATCAAATCTAGGATGACCAAAATTAGGAGGGAGTAAATCATCAAAGTTAGGATTTACCTCATGGTAAGCATCCTCCAAATGGGGCATCTCATTCAGATCATTATTGCTGCGGTTGTCATCCCAGTTAGCACGAGTATGAAACGGTTGCTGATGACGCTGATGTGGCCTCCCTAGCTGATGCCGTGGTGGGGTGTGTTCACGGAGATCCTGGTGGCCATTGAAGCCCGCTAGATGATCGTTGTCATTCTCTCCAGTGAAAGGGTTAGGAGTAGCAGACTTAAGCTGATAATGTAATTGACGAGAAGGGGGAGGTTTAGCAGAATAAAAGGTGTTACCTGCAGGTTGCGGATTACCTGTAGGAGGTGTAGTATCTGGGGGTGGTGGAGGCGGCTTACCTCCAGAGGGAGGTGTAGATCCAGAAGCCTCCGCCTGTTTTGCCTCCTCCAATTGCCGCGCGACTGCCTGTTTGATGAGGTCAGAGAAGAATACGCGGTCCTCTTTACGTTCGATAGCTCGACGATTTTCAGCCTCCGCCAGTTCCTTACGCACAACCAGAGTAGATTCTTGGACAACAGAGTTAATAATGAACTGCATATCAGAAGCAGAAATGCCAGCAAGTGGGGTAGGGGAAGGGTTGGGGTCGCTATCGTTCGACATGTTCCTACAATATCAGAAGAGCAACAAGTAAACGAAGCAAAGACCAGAAACCAAGTAATGCAAGCTCTAGTGATTCCTAAGAGTGATTCAAGTTTTTAGAAATCAAAGAGCGAGAAAACAAGGCACAATATTCAAGCAATTCCCCTAGACACAGAATTTTGCAATATTGAAGATAGCAAGTAATAATCAAAATTGCAAATTAAATCAGCCACAAAGTCGGATATCAAGGATAGCAAGTATAAACAAGCGGTTGAATGTGTATAGAATAAGATCTACAATGTGATGCTTGAATAATATGAATGTGTAATAATCGATAATAGCAATCACAAGGGCAATCAAGTGCACACACTCCGTCAACCACTACAAAAAACACAGGAAATAGCCACGGTCAAATAGCCACGAATAGGCCACGAAAGGTCGTGGCTAAACGGTTTAGCCACGAGCATAGCCACGGTTTTTACGTTCGTGGCCATTCATGGCTATATGCCTCGTCGCTAAATGTCAGATTTCCACCATCCGTGGCTAACAGCCACGAACCAACAATGTCGTGGCTAAGTTCGTGGCTAGTCCATAATCGAGGAAGTTGTGGCTAACAACCACGAATTCAGCCACGGTGTGGTCGTGGCTGATGTTGTAGCCACACACGTGCGAGTCTCCATTGAGGCTCAATGATTGCTGTGGCTGATCTCGTGGCTAATTTCGTTGCCATATGTGTTGCTAACTGTCGTGGCTATAGTCGTGGCTAGCAGGTGAACCTAATGTGGCTATATTCGTGGCTAAAATTTATGCCGTGGCTATGACCGTGGCTAATGGTGTGGCTAACATGTTATGCTGTGGCTATGACCGAGGCTAATGTCGTGGCAAAAATATATGTCGTGGCTATGCCCGTGGCTAATGTCGTGGCAAATATGTTGCAATGGTCGTGGCTACAATGTATGCCCGTGGCAAATTTTGTTGCCACATCTTATTTAAATCTGTAAATATAATATATTTAATAATGCTGGACGCCTGCACACAAATATACCAAAATAAAATAACATTCAACCATTGACATAATTTGTTCATTCCAACCACATCCAACACACAACCACCAGTTCAACCAACCAAAACACAAACATAAGTTAAACCAGCCAAAACACAATCAAACCACAACCAAAACAAACCCAAAAGTTCAGCAGTACGTACGAAATGGGAGCATACGATAAAGTCTTAAGGTAGTGGAACCCAAAACAGCAACACACAACTTACTTTCACTTATCCTTACCCTGACGGAACTGCATCATGGTGTTGAGGAGCTTCTCCTGCCACTCTTCGTTGGCCTTCCTAGTCTCGCCCATTAGTTGTTCCCCAATAGCTACCATATCTTGTCGGACGCTTGAGCTAACTTATTCATGCACTCGCTCTCCAAAGGACGACATTTCTTGCCTAAGGTTTGTGGTCACTTGGGTCTGTACTTGGTCCCCTAACTCCACCATTTCGGTCCTCAAGTCCTGCCTAATAGTTGAAAGCTCAGACATCACATAGCCCTTCAAAGGGGCATCAGTAGGAGCTGCAATAGTTGGGGTTGCAGCTTTTGGAATCGGTTTTGACTTTATGATAGCTGGCGACTCTGATCCCATGCCGACAACCTGTCCTTTCTTAACACCTCCTGTAGCCTTGATCCAAGCAGCATTCATATCAACTGAGTGAGATCCATTCTAAGAGATAGCGTCATCAAGCAGGCCTTCTTCTTCTTCTTCTTCTATCAACTGGTCATACTTGTCCTAATTCAAAGAAAACGACCAAGCCATCATAATCAGGCAGCACTAGTGAACTGACCATCACAACCAAACTTTAGCAACACCTATGAACACAACAACAGTAACACAACATATAGAAAGCAACAGATAACAACATAGCATGTATAATACATCATCACAAATATAAACAAGCAAAACAGACAGTCACAACATATAGAAAGCAGCAGTTAACAACATAGCATGTTTAAATTTTTTCATGTAACATGTTGTGAGTCATTTCCTGCAATTGTAAGAATGCAATGAATGATGACATCTTCTTAACTAAACAAGCGCATTTATCAGCAGACAAAGTGACGCTCATTATAAATAAAATAGACAAACTAACTAATTTCATGAAGCATGCCTCAAAACCAAATCAATTTGGGGAATGAATAATTGAACACATTCAATTGGAAATGAGTTTTATACATACAGACTTCATATTCAAAACACCACTCCCCACCAACAAAAAACCACATCACATCATGTATAACTGAACACATTCAACTGTGAACCCAAAGAACATAACCAATAAGACATTCAATTGGAAAGTCCATAAGCACAAAAAATACCTAAACTTACCAAAAATAGCAAGAGAAACCAAAAATTCGAACAAAAAGTGTGAACCCAAAGAACATAACTAAACCATTCACATCGCACATACATAACAACAAGGGTCACAAGGGTCACTTGATATTGTTACTTACCACAGTTGGTTGGCATTGAGTGCCAGCCCAAGAACCGTCTTTTTTCTTATGGCACCTTTCAAATGTTTGCCTTGGGGTTGGGTCTTGTCCAAGCTCCTTCTTCTGTAAGAAAATATAGTTAGTTAATTATCACACATATATGCAAACTAAACAGAGCGTCAATTATGAATTTAGGAGTGATTGAAACTATACGAAATGGGAAAACATCATAAACTGATATAAGGTGTACATACCAGTCGATCCTTGATTACGGTTGTTGAAACCGATCCACCACTGAAAATCGGAGTGCCTTTTTCTGCTGCGATGGCTCGATTCTGCTTGTTGACTTCAGATTGGCGACGAAATTTGTCCTCGTTTGCCCATTTCTCCTGCATTTGCGCCCATATCACTTGCTTCACCCATGTAGGCTTCTTTGTTTTTTCAGCGCGAGCCTTCCCAAATATGTTCCTGATGTGGTCCCCTCCCTTTGTGTGGAAAGCCTTGAAGACAGTTGCTTCCGAGTAGAGAGTTTCATCCCATCGTGTTCACTTCTGGATATATTGAACAAACAAGTGAGGTTTGAAATATTTCACATGGATGCACTGAATGTTAGCATATTATTGAAATTTTTTTACCTTGAACATTCCCCACCATAACTCTATTGTTGCTTCAGGAACATCCCTCCACCGTATATACGGTCCATCGAAATGAGAATGAATGACTTGGAGCATGACACCATATGCAGGATTTGTTGAATCAAAGCTTCATGTAAAACCAAAAAATGTTATAGCAAATGTTGTCAATATAATTGAAGTTTAAAAAAAATCAGAGCATTTGAGAAAAACAAACACATTTGACTCTATTGAAGCACATATATACACATAGTCAAGACTTACAGAAGCACATATACAAACACTTGCAGAAGCTATATATATACAAACAAATTTAATCAAAGACAAACAAATTGAAGCACATATATAAAAACATATCAAATTCAAAGACAAACAAATTGAAGCACATATATAAAAAGACTTACAGAAGCTATATACAAACACTTGCAGAAGCTAACCACATACATACACACACTTGCAGAAGCTATATACACACACTTTCCTAAGCCATCCCGTAAATGCAATTGAATCAAATTGAAACAAAATTCACAAAACAAAATAAAATTAATTACAAATGCACCCTAAGTTCTCTAATGGAGCAACATATTTAGCTAGCTTCTTACTCCATCAAAATAAACAAAAGTTCCATTATTTATTCAAAGTTCAATCAAAATATAAAAATTCAGAGTTCAAGCAAATCACACTTGCATCAGATATCCCATTATTTAGAAGCTATCCCATTATTTAGAAGTTATCCCAATTTTTTTTTAAAGGTTCCATTATTCAAAGTTCAAGCAAATCACACTTGCATTGTAGCTACGAATATCCTACATGTGTGAATATCGATCCATATGTATAAGATGCATTAGTTATATGACATAAAATCGAAAATATACTTACTTAATAAGAAAAATTATCCTCACTTGAGGTATGGTTGTACTTCCGGACAATTGACGAACACGTATGTGTGGGCGGCCCTCCACTCTTTGTCTTCATTCAACCACCTTGTTCTCCCCTTGCCACGACCCACACCAGGGTGATTGAATATGGAGAAAGCAGAATCGTCACCGTTGTCGACATCATTTCTCGCGAATCTCCTAAAATTTGAAGAAACATGCGAAGGAAAATAGTGCACCGAGAAAGATGCTATTTCCTCTCTTAAGCATGCCATCACGATTGACCCTTCGACGTTACTCTTTTGGACGATCTTCTGTTTGAGATGAAATAAATTCCTCTCGAATGGGTACATCCATCGATACTGAACTGGCCCCCCTATTTGTGCCTCATACGGTAAATGGACAAGGAGATGCTCCATGGAGTCAAAAAATGATGGAGGGAAGATACGCTCTAGCTTACATTCCAGTATAGGAATCATGCGATGCAACTGTTCCATGACACCAACTAACAAGCTCGATGAACAAATTGTCTGGAAGAAGATACTCAACTCCGTCAAAGGACCCCAAACTGATGGTGGCAACAACTCTTTGAAAGCAATTGGCAAGAGTCTCTCCATAAACACATGACATTCATGACTCTTCATCCCACCGAGAGTGCAATCATCACTCATAACACATCTTCCCAGATTAGAAGCATAGCCATCTGGAAACTTAACAGATCTCAACCATTGACCCACCTTTTTCTTCTCCTCTCGTGACAAGGTATATATTGCTTTAGGCTTTGCGCCTCTGTATTCATCATCCACCTCTAGCTCAGGTCGATGACAATATAGGCGAAGATCCTTCCGGGCATTCAAGTTGTCCTTCGTCTTCCCAGGGATATCCATCACGGTGTTATATACATTGTCAAACACATTTTTCTTAATGTGCATAACATCGAGATTATGACGGATGAGAAGGTCCTTCCAGTATGGAAGTCTCCAGAAAATGCTCTGTTTTGGCCACTTATGTGAAATCCCATAGTCCGGTGACATGTAAAAAGGATCGTCAATGACCGTTGGTAGCTGACGTACCTGCTCCCATATCTGCTTCCCCGATAGCATCGACGGTGGCAAAGCTGTTTCCACATGTCCTCGATAGAAGTCCTTCCTATTTCTACGGAAGGGATGGTCAATGTCTAAAAATTTCCGATGACAATCAAACCAGGTAGTCTTCCTTCCATTTTTCAACCGAAAACAATTAGATCCCGATTCCATACAAATCGGGCAAGCCATCCCCCAAGCAGTGCTCCATCCCAACAACATAGCATATGCAGTGAAATCACTTATTGTCCAAAGTAGAGCTGCACGCATAATGAAGGTCTCTCCCCTCGAAACATCATAAGTAGGTACACCGACCTCCCACAAATGCATCAACTCATCAATGAGAGGTTAGAGGCAAACATCAATCAACTTCTTTGGGTTTTTCGGACCTGACACTAACAAGGACATAAACATGTACTCTGTTTTCATGCACAAATGAGGCGGAAGATTGTAAGGAGTAACAATAACAGGCCAAGAAGAATAAATCTGTCCACTTTTGTTGAAGATAGCAACGCCATCAGTGCATAAACCCAAACGAATATTACGAGCCTCTAAAGCAAAATCAGGATGCGTTGTGTCTAACCTTTTCCAGGCCTCTCCATCTGACGGATGACACATCATTCCTTCCTCTGTTACATGGTCTGCATGTCAAGTCATATGACTATTTGTCGCCTCAGAAGCATATAGTCTCTAAAGTCTCGGAGTTAGAGGTAAGTAGAACAACACTTTGTGTGGAGTGCTCCTTCCGTTGCTTGCAACTTTATATCTTCCTCTGTTACATGGTCTGCAATGTCAAACACCATCCTTTGTTCCCCCGTTAAGTGATCATACATAGACGGATAATTCTGATTTGGAGGCGCAATAGTTTCACCATGTGCTGTCCATCGATGATAATCACTCATAAACCCACGATGATATAAATGATTCTTAACCTCATCTATGATGTACCATTTACAGTTAGTGCATCGCTAACATGGACATTTAATCTTGCCTTCATCGACATAAAGTAGATGCTCTAATGCAAATTTTATAACTCATCCACCCCTTGCGAAAATCGATCATTTATTCCTTCATACATCCATGAACGATCATCCATATTGCACTTCACCAATTTCTATATATATATATATATATATATATATATATATATATATATATGTACAAACACATATGAATATTAAACATACAATATATAAAATTCTAAATGGGTGGACTAATTAAATAATATATTAAAACCCAATAGATAACCATGAACACAAAACCTTAAACCCATGCACACAACTCATATTGCTATTAAAAGTCCAAACATTTTAAAAAGTAAATACATATTCCATATAAACACATCCCACATGCAAAAAGTCCATAAATTTCAAAGTCAACTACTATTCAAAGTCCATACATTTCCAAAATCAAACACAAAATCCATAACCACAACATTTTTACACTCTACAAATTTTCTTATTATTAAATCTATACAACTAAGTACTTAATAAAATATATATAACATATAGCATATATATCTATACGTACTCAAATATAAAATATCAATTATATAACATACCTCTCAACTTCAAATTTTCATCTCCCACTTGAAACTACAACCCTCCCAAGTTCATTGTGAAGAAGACGACACTTGGACCTTTTGCAGGGAGCTTTCACCATCAAACTTAAAGTAGACAACTAGAAAAGTACGAATTGCATTAATGAACTCAACTGTAAATAGCAACGGCATTAGCCACGGATACGACCGTGGCTAATATTTGGGCTCCTTAATTCGTCCAGAGCTATTGTTTGGGCTTCCTTATTCATTGGGCTTTGACCTTCTTTGGGCTTTGACTACCTTTGATAGTCAATTGGACCAGGTTCAGCGTTTGGGCTCTTACATTGGGCTTTGACTACCTTCTTTGACCTCCTTAATTCGTTGGGCTTTGACCTCCTTAATTCTTCACCCAATGCAACTTCGGAGGAATCAAGTAAGAATGCCCATGGTGATATTAGCATCGAATCCAGCCACGGATATTCAACCAGGGGCTATATCCGTGGCTATTGACCACGGATATAGCCACGACATATGGTTCGTGGTTGAAAAATCCGTGGCTATTTCCTGTGTTTTTGGTAGTGAACTATTATCTGACGGTTGCAACACGGTTCAGAGAAAGAGGGGTATGACCAAGGCTCCAGTGTCGACACAGCACAAAATCACACAAGTAGGGTTCTTTTGTAATGCTTAAAACCGATTAGATCATCTAACATGTAGCAATCAAAGAACTAACAAGGCAGAGTTACTAACTCAACAATGTAAATGAAAGAATGCTCTTTTTTTTTAATTATGATCGGCTTTTTCTGTTTTTTTTTTAACTATGAACTAGCTGATGTAATAGGAAGGCAGCAACCGAAGAATTAAGAGCAAGAAAAAAAAAACAAGCTACGATGATCTAAAAGTAAGCAAAAATAAAGAAAATAGGGAAAATAGGCTAGAAACTGGAGAAATTTGGGTTCTTTAGTGGTGCAAGTTCATATAATGCTTTTAATCCAAGAATCACAGTCATAGGCATGATATGTAGCAACTAGGAATAAAAGATCACAACTTGCAGTCAAGAACTCAATATCTTCGAAATTAAAGATCCAAACAAAGAATAACAAAAATAAAGTGCCAATTTTGATGGGTGAATAATAAAGATTTAAGTTTTATGCAGCGGATATGGTGAAAAATAGGCACGAAAAATAAATCACTCAAATAAGAAATCAAGAGAGTAAAGAACTTGCATTAACCTGAAATCCGATACCACTTGATACATTTGGGATACCCGATCCTTCGCCTGTGGGCTCAAGATCAAGAGTCACGCCGTATATTTGCCCGATCTTGCAATGCTCTTCCAATATCTCCTGATTAACAAATTAAGTAAATTATTTTAGAAAACTAACGAAAGCAATATGATTTTTAACTTAAGAAATTTACACAAACTAAAGTTTACAGCAGATAACTAATTAAATCTAACTAATGAATTACTAACTAAAAGAAACAGTAATTTAGGCAATTTCTAAACTAATGAAACACCGGTGGACAAAATTTAAATCAACTAAACCTAAGCTACGAAGTAACAGTGAAATTAAAGGTAAACAAAGAAAGCGAAGAAGAGAAAGGGCGAGGGATCTGGCGCACGCTTGCTGGACGAAACCGGGCACACAGGAGAGAACTCCTCAGGGTGTGCGGACGCGGAACTGGGCCGGACTCGCTGAGCAAGTGGATGCGATCGAGACCGGGAACTACGAGGGCGAGCTTGCGCGAGATCGAGACAGCGAGACAGCGCGGGAGCGCGATCGACTGAGCCGTCCACGAGCGCAGGGGCGCGAGCGCCTAGCGCGGAAGACGGGGCCTGCTGCCGCCAAGCGCCTAGCGTTCTGGTGGTGACGGGGCTGGCTTCGGTGTTGTTGAACCAAGGTGACGGTGATTGAGGTTGAAGATGAAACAGATGAATGGAGATGGTGATTGTATAGGTTCGGTTGAAGTAACAATAACATAAGAACCGGATAGCCTTTGGGATTGATAATCGAGAACCCTTTAATCCATAAAGGGGTTTCTCAATTCTATTCAATCTAATTAATTCAAAGGTGCATAACATGAATTTATAGAAAACTTATGAGAGATCTAACCAATCCTTCCTTGCATAGGAAAGGGGTTTGGATAGATTAATTCTACCTAAAGATAAATAAAATAAACATAAGATAAATATTTCCTAATGAGATAGATATTTAATAACTTGGTGGCCAAGGATTATATCTAGAAGAGATATAATTAATTCCACCTTATTTATCTAATTGCATAAAATAATAACATAGGTAATTAATAACATGGAACTCGACCCACAAGGGCCCACTCGGTCAAGCCCATTCGGCCAAGCCCATTCGGCCATGTCATGTGTGTCTAGATCAAGGCGGGTGTAGACGAGTCTTCATGAGCTCTGAGTGTGGACGCAAGCTCACTTCCAGTGCTGGTGGTGTAACCTTGAGCCAAGTGATCCAGGGTGGCCTGAACCCTTGCTCTAAAGTTCCATGGTGACGGACAAGAAAGGCTTTAGTTGCAGTTTGAATCTTCTTGGCCCTTGCACGAGTGATAGGACCATCAAATGGAACCTTCATGTTGTCCTCAATGTCACCAGGAGTCATCGATAATTGCACGACATCAATAAGTATACCCATCTCATTGCCATTTGGTTATAAAATACAACCATATAAGGGATGTGTTGTTGATTTTTCCTCCATAGTAGTTCCCCTCTGTCACAGGCAAAAAAAATGATCCTCGGCAGATGAGTATTTCTGTTATATTTGCTGGATCGATATCTAAATTTTCTTGTGGTTGTGGGCCTGTTGATTAGTTCTTATTCTTAGGTTCTTGTTCTGTAATTTTTGTCCATTGTGATGGACATGCTTTTCTAACTAAAACCTATGAAAAAAATGAAAGGTACTACATAATGTTAATTTTAAATGCTTTGAATTTAGAAAGTAAAGGAGAAGTAGTTGCTCTATGATTGCATTTGTGGTTCTTTTCTAGTAAACTATACTGTCACTCTTAAATCATAAACTAAAAAGAGTTTCATTCAACCCAGGAAAGCTTATCAATCACTACCACATTTAAGATCAAAGACAGCGGTTTATAGTGGCGGTTTAGATAGAGAAGCGGTTCATGGCAGCGGTTTTAGATAAGGTGGCGGGTTCAGTGGCGGTTTGGAAATTGTAGGTCTAAGGCGGCGGTTTTGACAGCGGTTTGCAAATCCCAGATCTAAGGCAGCGGTTTCAAGAAGCGGTTTTAAAATGAAAATTGCCTATGGGAGCGGTTCTTGGGAAATAGGGATTAGTTTCACGGGTTTACACATTACTGCCCCGGCCCGCCTTTTTATCCCTGAAATTTTAAATACGCGCTAAAATCAATCAAACAAATACTATATTTTTTTAATAAGGAAAAACATCTGAAGCAGATAGTTTAGCTTTAGGGTTAGACGCAGGGAGCGATGTGCCGACCAAAAAAAAAACTCGGGGAGCTTCGAATCTTCAATCTTCAGTCTGTTCAATTCAAGCGATTCAAGTCCATCAATTGTTCGATATTCCAATCTTTGGCCTTCAAGTGATTCAAATTGTTCCACCAATTGTTCTAAGCAATCAGTTCGAAGCGATTTGGGTGGGAGAAATCTGGGTTAGATGAGAAGCGATTTGGGCGAGAGAAGGGATTTGGAGCGAGGATTCGAGGGAAGCTTGGAGCCCGGCAAGGTTCGATTCAAGCATTTGTTTAAAGCTTCAACTGATTGAAGTCCATTAATCTATTCAATCGATTAGGGCAAGGATTCGAGGGAAGAAACTCTTCAGAGTTAGGTAATTTCTAAGCTTTTATTGATTCGAATCATTTACTGAATTCTTGACACGGATGAAGATTCAATTGCATGTTGTTGCTTTGTTTTAGTTGACTGAAAGCTTCAACCGATTGAATTGTAGGAATCTGTTCAAGCGATTAGGGCGAGGATTCGAGGGAAGCAACTCCCCCCGGTTAGTTAATTTCCAAGTATTTATCGATTCAAATCCTTTAGTGATTTTTTGACACAGTTGAAGATTGTATTGCATGTTGTTGCTTTGTTCTAGTTGACTGAAAATTTTAAAAACTCAAGGAGATTTATTTTTATAGTGTTTGCTCTGTTTTAGTGGACTGGAAATTGAAAAAATCAAAAGTTTTTGTAAGTTTGATCTTCTACTGTCTGCTCATTTATTTTCTCTCATGCCATAGCTTGTCATATTTCCTCACTATTGGCTTGTTGCTATATATGGACTTGTATGACAGCATTTGTTTTATACGGTGTGCCACAACTGTTCTTTAGTGCTAGTTGTGCTTATGTTACTGATTTGTATGCTTCTGGCTATATTCATTTTTTTTCCCTTTGCCCTTAACTCCAGCAAGAGCTAAATCTTTTTCTAGTTGCTTCTAAAGCTATTTTCATTCTACATTGATTTTACAATCTTTTTCTTCTCATTTCCAAATGTTGCTGATCACATAGAAAAGAATTTGTATTTTGATGTCTACCAACTATTCTTTGATTCCTAGAGAGAAGTATATATTTGGGTGATTGATTTGGATAAGTTGGGACAAAATGTGAAAACTTGTTAACATGTTAATCTGCTTATTGTGCATACTAGTTATCTTGCTATATAGGAGCTAGCTAGCTTCTTTATTTTATCATTGTGCACTAGGCCTTTGTCTACCATTTGTGTTATTCCAGTTCATTAGCAGCTGATGCAAACATGCCTACAATCCTTCTTTTGATCAATTGTCTAACTGTAAGTACAAAATATTATATGCAGACCTTTTTTTTATGCAATGCAATTCATTTATCATACATATACATACATACATATTTATGGTTTATATATATTAGTTAGCTATTTTAAGTTGACTTATTGATCATTACTAGCTAGCTAGCTATCATACATATGAATGTGATTATACAAGATCATGTCTTGTTTTTAATTTTCAGTACCAGCATTCGTTGGTAAGAAGGGGTCATTGGATACTTGGGGGTTCAATCATTTGATTTACACATCTGTGTTGTTGCTTAATTTCTAATTTTGGTTCAGTCATATATGCTTTATGGTTCATTACTTTGGTGGTATCACTATTTCATTACATTAAAACTCTGAGAATCAGCTGATGCAAACATGCCTACAAAACTCTGGTTCATTACTTGGCTAGTATATTTAAAGTAGTTACTGATTTTGACAAGCTTTTGAAACCTTGGCCCTATCCTAATGTTTGATGTATTATCGTTTAACAAATAAACGCGCCATTGCACAAGGTTTATACTAGTTTCTTTTATTTCATATTTTTTTATATGACTTATTTGCATGTATTTATCGTTCTGTGGCCTTGTTTCCTTTCTTTTAAACTCTTTTCTTTTAAATTCACTTAAAGCCACCCTTTTCTTGTTTATTGATGCTTATACTATTTGTATTGGCAGCTTATTACATTGGGTCTTCTTCCAACACGTGCATCTGATGTTCTGGGTCACTTCACGACCACCCGCTCAGGTTCTTTCATAATTTCACTAATCTTTGCCTGGTCTTTATTATTTACATATTTCATTGAAACATTTTATGAATGGTTGATGGATTGATAAAAGGGAGCGAGTGTAAGAATGTTGCTGCTTGTTAGTGAAAAGTTTTGAGATGCAATGTTCATGTTCAGCCAATGTTATAAATTTTATGAATTGTTCGATGATGGATCCTAGCAAAATAATGTAAATGACCCCTTTTCTTATGGTGAACTAGACTTTTATAGATTTTTTTATGTGATTTGGTTCTTGGATAAATTATTTTCATATTCCTCCTTTTTGGGGGGTTTTCAATGATATGAATTTCATGGGGATCAATGGTTGATGTAGTTCATCTTTAATGGGATGTATATTTCCTTCCATTATGTTTCCCTTCGTTTATTGGATGAATATTGGACTTTTGCTTGTTTATAGTGTTTCGATCTTTATATTTCCATTAAGCCAAAAAAATACTTCAGATTTCAATCATCCATATATATTAATTGCCACTGGCTTGGTTTTTTGATCCTATTCGGACTAGCTAAAACCATTCAAATTTGATAGTTGGTCATCCATATGCCAGAAATTTGATGCACATCCATAAGATTTTACAGTATATGATTGGGTCCGAAATGATGGCTACTGTACTAACATGTTGAAAGCCTAAAGCTTATCAATTTCATATTGGCTGCTTGTTGAGATGAACCTCCTTTGTAGGACTTATAGTCTTGTACTACTTGCTGCAATTGGAATTGTGTCCTTTTAGTTTGTAATATTTTTATATGAGTCTGGAGCCCAATTTAAACTTCAGTGTATTTCATCTTTATATGTATTCCTTATAATCGTTGACTCTTGCTGTTTCATTCAAGGTTCTGGCTTTTGGAATTAAATTTTTTTTGCCATCATTAATTTGTTCATTACAAATCCCCCTGCTCATGTAAATTTGGGTGACGTTTCTAAGCTTATGATTAATTTACCTTACAATGTGGAACTATATATAACTATAATTTACCTTATAATGTGGATCTATATATATAACTAATTTCTTAATTTCACTTGCAGGTTGTTTTTATACCGGTTGAGAGTACTAGGAAGTAGGAAGCATCATCACATTATGAATCCGAGCGATCTTCAGATTTTTATTTTCTTTGATATATACCTTAAGTTTGTGTGATGGATATACACCTTATCTAAATTCTGAGGGATTGATACTTCTGCAAATGTAATGAATATTATTTGATGATTCAGTGGAAATATGATACGTATTTTATATTCTTATAATGAGTTTTCTTTAATTAGTTAAGAATTTATATAAATATAATTAAATTTTGTAAAATGTACTCTAATTAAAAGCTATAAAATATTTAAAATGTAATTAAAATGCAATTTATAACCGCTGCGAAAGGACAGGTTAACCGCTGTATTTTTCGTGGGCTGAACTGCTTCATTAGACTAATAGGAGGCGTTTTTTAACTTGTGTGGCAGCGGTTCCCCCTCTTTTATAAAACCGCTACCTTAGACTATTTAAACCGCCACCATAGAGCAAAGGCGACGGCAGCAGAAGCTGCGGTCCAAAACCGCCGCCTTAGGGTTTTGGTAGCGGTTATTCTATATTAGGTGGCGGTTTTTGACCGCTGCCAATTCCCTTAAATGTGGTAGTGAATCCTAAAGCACACCATTATTCTCGTTTCACAGACTCATCTATTAAAAATTAAAAATATATGTATATTACAGCCCAACTATCACTCTTAAATCATAAACTAACAAGATTTTCATTCAACCTCTTTGACATTCAGTTTCATTTTTTAAAACTAAATTAAAATCTTGACTGCCTGTAGTTCAGTGGCTAGAAACCCTATGAACATGCAAGTGTGGTGACATTAGTAATAGTGAGCATACCTGGGAGGGTATCATCAGATGTAAATAGCTGGCTCTCTGACTCCGCACAGCTACATACCATGTCAGTATGTCACGACTAATACAGCGACTTGATCCAATAATTCTTGAAAAAAACAGCAACAAAGATGGTTTTAGCATACGACTAATTTCAAATTGAATTTCAAGAGAAGGAACACATTGCAATATTTCATTAGACACATCACATAAGATTTTCTTTCCGCCAAATGGGAGAAGGGCGAGAGAAATTATAATTCAACCAACACATTGCTGGTTGTCTTGCTGCCTAATAAGCACCCTCCTACACTTACGGCTAATGTCTACTACTACAAAATTATCTGTTGATTGACATCTAATTGAGGATTATATTGATCCAGGCACAAATGTAAATAAATAAATAACAGCCTTAAAAATCAGCCTGAAACACAGTAGTGTAAAAATCAGTTCAACAACTGACAAACGCAGAAATCAAAGACCCTAATTTGAGATAAATCGAAGAGAGAGAGAAAATCAAAACCCTAAATCAAAAAACTAATTCGTGCCGACTTAATCTCAAATCGAAACCCTAAATCGATTTCAAAACTCAAAAATTACATAACTTACCTCTTCACTTTGAGGGTTTTCCTGAGCGAGGGGGTAACTGTGAAGGATGCGCGAGCAGAACAGTTAAGCATGAGAGAACAATGGGGGTGGAGGAAACGAGAGAACGACGCGCCAGAGAACGACGGTGAAGGACGCGCGAGAGAACGGCGGAGAGGACGACGACGGGAGGACGGGATTTCAGTGGAGGTCCGGCGGAGAGGACGAGGACAGGATTTCAGTGGAGGTCTAGAGGAGAGGACGAGGATTTTAGCGAACGACGGGATTTCTTCGCCATTTTGGATGAACGAAGAAAATGGCGTGAATTTGTTTCTCTTCTAACTCGAGACTTCAGCTAGAGAACGGCAGAGAGGACGAGGACTGAAAATTTTAGGGTTTTTTTAACCCCAAGTGACTTTAGCTAGCCACGGAAGGGAGAACCGTCTCTAATTCAGCCTATATTCGCCACGGGATCTAACTTGCCATCGCAAATGTCATTGGCGTCTCTCAAAATTTTGCTACGGGAACAGTTCCGTTGCTAATTCCGCCGCAAACAGCTAATATTCGCCACGGGATCTCCTTGCCGTTTCTAGCCGGTGTAGCAAAAGCAATTTTTTTTTCGTAGTGTGATTAGAGTAACAGCAATTTGTGAGTCCGTCTCGATCAAAACCTTCCGAAAGCCCTTATCCCAGGCAAGACGCAACCCTCCTAGGATCCCCCAGAGCTCGGCCATAGGGATCGTACATGCGCCGAGATTGTGGCAGAATCCCGCGACCCATAGCCCAGCATCATTCCGAAGAACTCCTCCCGCCGCTGCCAATCCCTCGCTGCTCACGGCTCCATCCGTATTCACCTTGATCCACCCACGGTCAGGCCGCTCCCATTGTACCATAACCATTCTGCTAACCGTATGCGTCATTTCCAGTTCATGGCTGTCCCAAGCTTTGATGTACTCCTTTGCGCGCCCATCAATGAAGTTTATCTTGTTGAAGCTTGACTCCTTATTGTTGAAGACTCTTTCATTTCTCCATTTCCATGCCCACCAGAGTGCCATTGCGAACCAACTCGCCCACTCTTTCATCTCTCTTCAATTCGGAATTCCTCTTTTACCCCATAAGAAATGAATTGTGTTTTTTATTTTATTTTATTTAATTAAATGAAATACTGTGTTAATTGAAGGGAGGCGTAAACCCAGGCTTCTTCGAATCTACGGCTCTTCTCTTTGCTTGCCCTTCTCACCTCCAGTCACGCACTCATGCCATCTCTCACCGCCTCACCAACGACTCCGACTCCTCACTTCAAGCCGGCGATTCCGACTCCTCACCTCCAGCCGGCGACTGCGACTCCTCAACTCCATCCGCACAGTCCCACAGGCCGCGATTCCTGGCCTCCTCAGCCGCCGACCTCCTGAGCCACCGACCGCACTCCTTTTCGACGCCCTCCTCCGAGCCGCCAACCTCAATCCCCTTACTAGGTAAACAAACCCCTAATTTTTAGATTTCTCAAAACCCTAATTTTCATCCGCCCTCTTCGAATTGAAACCCTATTTTTGCAGCTTTCAACTTCAATGTATCCCTAGTAGATGTGTATATGCTTAATCTATTTATAATTTGCAGTTTACCTCGCTAATAGATTCCAATTTTCACGGTCAGATGCTTCAAATAGGATTGATACATGGCTGCCTGGTGAGAAAACAAAGTGCTTAATTATAGGTCAGTGCAATCTCACATCCTAATGTTTCCATTAACAATGATATCAGTGATATGAACAGAAATCACTATAGACTATTGCCGAACTCTTGCAGTGCTAAAAGATAGAACCTGTAGTGTAAGAATAGATTAACACCAAATAAACAACAAAATATGACTTTAACATGTTCAATAGCAATATAGAGAGGAGCAATTTAGATTCTAGGGTTAGGTTGCTAGAACTAATTTCCAGTTTACCTCGCTAGTAGATGTGCAGGGTTTCAGAAGAAAGTGAGAAGTATCCCTAGTAGATGTGTATATGCATGCTTAATCTATTTATAATGCTATAAAATGGCTTGATATATTCTATAATGTTGGAAAAGATATAGGAATAGGAATGTAACAAGGTTCTGAATTTCTTTATGTTGAGCATATTTTTATTAGAACTCATGTATCCTGAACAACCCTCTGACTTCCTATCTGATAGTTTCTATTTTCTAATGTTTGTGAATTCATTACCATTTTAAAGGAAGATCAGGTTATCTAACATGTTTCTGCTATAAAAAAAGTTAGCTAAGATTTCACACATCAGCGATTTTCTGGACCTTACTAGAAAAATTAAAGAAGTGTTCTTAAAACTGAAATCTTTTTTCTGGATATTATATGCTACCAGAAACTTTGATTGTATTCATTGCATTGTCAACATGTCTCTTTGGTTGTATATGGTCTGGACTCTTCAAAAGTAATAGGGTAATTGGTAAGGAATGAGATGGACGAGGCATATGGGGTGTGTTTAAAAATTGTTTGACAAAAAAAGGCACCTGTAAACTATAGCATTAACTTTAATTTATATTAGAAACTGAATATTGCAATTTGGTCAGACTTTTGCTCTAATCTAGCTGCTATAACTTTTCAGGACTTGGTTGGAATGGCTTGAATTTGGCCTGCAACTGAATTGATTTTGGTATAGAATGTGTCATAGGTGGACGATTTTTATTCGGGAATCTCTTATAAGGCCTTGTTGGTTTAAAGAAATTGGTCTTTGAAAAAGAGCAAGACTCATTGGGTTAAGGTTACCATTCCTTCTCAATCGGATTTGGTTTATTTGCTGATCGGCGCTTGCAATTGATTGCCTAAATTTTGCATATTGCTTCTAACCTTGTTAAAAGCTATATCAATAAGAAGTAAACCTAAAACTAGTTTCTTGAACATGTACTCTAGAAATTAAAACTACATCAATAAGAAGTAAACCTAAAACTAAAACTAAAAGGAATTAAACATTAAAAATTTCTTTGTTTCTCCTATAAATTTAGTACGATAGCTTGTTAGTATGCTTGAGTTTTTCTTTCAGGGTGAGCTATAGTTAAATACTTAAAATGCAAACCACACGGTTCCTTATATTTAATCTGGTTCAATGATAAAAACAATTTGTGGAATTTACGTGTTAAAATTCGTTTGGTAGCATTTCCAGTGCTTAAATTATTTGCAAATGGTAAAACATGTAAGATCTGGTGGCATTTGACATAACCTCCTAACCATAGACTTGGGTTTTGTCTAAAGCATCTGCATTGAACCAAACAATCAACACATCATCATCTAACTACATTTTTCTCTTTACTTCCCTCTTTTATGGTTTATATGATTATGTTATATGTTGTTTCTAACTTTCTTCCTACATTAGGCCCTCAACATTTGCACAAGCTGCTAAGCTTAGGAGAACAACTGCACCTAAGAAGAAAGAACTAGGAAAATGTATGTAATGTAAATTGTAGCATTCTACATTCTGAAGGATAATTAATTCAGTTATTTTATATTGCACCAAATAGATCATCACCATGTTTAAGGCATTCAAACTGCTTTCTTTCTCTGCAGGAAGCTTTATTTATTGATGTTAAACGGTATTTCATATTTATTACTTGCATTGAATGTTTTGTTGAATTTAGTCGCAGATTTGCAGTTGCATGTGCAGCCCACTCCATTGGTGCTTCCTTTCAACCCCTTTTTACCTTTAAGTTGTTTTATTGTGCTTAAACATAATGATACAGTCTTGTGCAACTGGCATAGATACCTTAATTTTATTGTGTTTTTTTTATGTATATCATCCTATATATGTTGAGAATTGACTATTTGAATTTTATGGTTGTAATTTGTCATTGTCTATGAATAGTGAAGTGTTAACAACGTGATGGTTTACTTTTTAAAGACATCATTTTTAGGCTTCTTATCTTTAGATTCATGATGTTATATTCTAGTTGATTTTTATCATGATGCTATATGGTTTACTTAAAAGCTTCTTTTTCCACTCTGATTGCTGATAGAGTTCTTCATGATGCCTGGTCACTCTCTCTTTTTCCACTCTGATGGCTGATAGATTTCTTCATTTTTAGGCTTCTTATCTTTTAAAGACCTCATTTAATGGCTTCATATCTTTGAATTTTTTTGTATGCAAGGCTAATTGCGATATCGCTTATGTGTAGGAAGTTCTAGACGTATAATTCGCCTTTTGATTCTGAAGGAACATTGCATGACCTATCGACTCCTCTTTTTCTATCATATTGGAAGGGTATGATTCATGTATGTATTTTAGTGTTGATGTTGAACACACCTTAGCTTGAAAATGTTTCAAGTAGTTAGAACTTTGTTTAATATATGTGTTGCTTAGTTGTGGATTTAGTGGCTACCATACATTGATCTGAATGGATGAAAATTGTAGTTCAAATAATAGGTTGAATATGGTAATATATGAATGGGTATTAAAAAAAGATTATAAAAAATAATTATATACACCGAATCATAGTTATCCGGTATATATACCATGAAACATATGACCAAATGATACTACTATACACCCCGGACTATTTCAGTTTTATACCCCGGATAAATAAAAAATACAATCCGGATTGGATGTATTATATACCCCGGATATTAAATGAATATACCCCGAGCGTTTTTTTAGAGAAAATTGGCTATAGGTATATACCCCGGATTATTTTAGTTTTATACCCCGGATAAAAAAAATTACAACCCGAATTGGGCATACCTTATACCCCGGATATTAGCAGAATATACCCCGGATATTATCAGAATATACCCTAGGCGTGTTGTTCAGAGCAATTTTTTTTTGAAATTTGGTTAGGTTTTATACACCGGATTTAAAAAAAAATATATCCGGGGTATAAAGTCAGACTAAGTATTAACCCCACCCTTCCTCTACCCCGGAGCACTATATTGTCAGATCCAGGGTATATATATAAAAACGTCCGGGGTATATAACTGATTTTCTACTAGTGCATATTATCATGCTAGTTAGTCATTGAATAAGTCTTATTCCCAAGTTAGTTCCAAAACCATTTCGAAATCCAAGTTAAATAGTTAAGTATTCCGACCCTTGAAATTACTCGCAAAATCCCTTTTTCAATATAATTATTAAATTACTTTCCGATCTTGAAATTCATTTTCTAAATTATCTTTTTCAATTGACGAGTCTTAATAATTTATTTTAATTCACAATAATATTATATTCTATTTTAAATACCATTAATTTGTTAATTAATTAAACAGATAAACTCGAACCGAATCAAACCCATTTTAATCCAAACGAAACGAACCGAACCGAACCCGTAAATAAAAACCCAACCGGCCAAATCTCTACTACTATATCTCTACTACTATAATCTCTACTACTATAAAAGATTGGGAAGAGGCTGCTATCCGGCCGTCCACTCACAAAACTTAAAATCTTTGATTGACGGATGAGCTTTCAGCCTCTTGCTTCGTCCTACCTTTCTCCACCTCCTGCTTCATCAAGTTCACCGCCTTCGCCTTCGACCTCTCCACCTCCTGCTTCCTCCTTTTCGCCGCCTTCGACCTCATAGATTTCATCCCCTGCCTTGTGTCCTCCTTCCAACCTCGTGCTTCCTAATCGATCATCATCGCTGCCTCTCCACCTCCCGATTTCTGAAGCCTCTCTCCGCCTTCCCTGATATCCGCCTTCCATCAAGACCTCTCCGCATAGCAGTCCATTCGCTGCTCCGCCTTCTTGATCCCCGCCTTTCCATCAAGATCTCTCCGCATCGCAGTTGTCCACCGCCAACTTTAGTGTCAAAAGGTACAGACCATCCAACTTCTCTCTTTTTTTTTCCCTTGAATTACTGGTTGTTTATTGCCACTGCCAACTTTAGTGTTGCAGAGGTACATGCCATCCAACTTCTCTCTTATTTTCCCCCTGAATTACGGCTGTTTATTCCTGAATTTGGGTTTTCAGAGTTTATTACTTTGATTTGTTTTAGGTTATCTTTCCGATTAGTGCTCGAGTTTAGCAGACAAACCTTAGCTTGAAACAATCAAGGATTGGGATCTTGCGATTAAGGGTTATGATGTTTACATTTAGGATTTTTGTCTTGAAATTGAGGATTTGGGACTTCAAAATTGACCTTTATGGCCTTATGTAATAGTTAAATCCAGGATTAGGGTGTTGGAATTAAGGGTTGTGGCCTTCAAATTGAGGATTGGAGACTTGAAATTGATTTTAATGATCTTCAAACTGAGGATTGTGATTTAATTATAATGGATGCTGATGGCAGTTGCTCAAAAGGATTGCAACATCTTTGAGCAAACTCGGGTTGAGGGTCATTAATTATTTGTGTAGCTTTATTTCGTTCATTATGTTGACCCCTTGTTACCTTATGTTGGAGTATTGGACAAATCAGTATCAATCATTCATTTTCACTCCCTTTCCTTGGTTGCATAAATTCAAGGATTGTAATTATCTCCTTAAATTGCAAGACAAATTAAATGTATCTTTCTCCCTAGCTTAATTTGTTAGAAGCCTCTCAATTTTTTGGGTTAGGACTTAAGGCAGTGATTGCTTTATTATGCATCTCCTTCGAGGATGGATACTTGATCAATTAAGCTATTTAGTCAATGCTGAACAATAACTTATCACTCACAAATAAACCAGGAACCACCATAGATTCCTTTCTTATGTTTTATAAATGAAAGAAAATATAACCATGAAACAAAGATGTATGAAAAGCTAATCTGAAACCGAAGAAGAAAGTCAACAATATAATTATCTCTGGCGAACCAAAGAAGATAAATAAATACATCTTGCAGCAAAAGGCAAAAAAAAAAAGAAAATATAACCAGGAACCACCACATGCAAAAGAAAATCTGATAACATTTCATAGGCTCTCATCATAAAGTTCAAAAAATTGCAGATTGAGCTGAAAATGTCTTTGCAGAGCTGCAAGACTTAACATAAACCTCTCAGTAGCAAATCAATTTATATACAAATGTAGATTTCTTAATCAAGTCAGATTCACAAATTAGATCTAATAGGAAAAAAAAGATTATGTGTATCTAATTTACGAAGCTTTACTCAATGAAATTAGCTTTCAAAGAAACCCATTCTGCAATTCTTACCCAGCATTCGGGCACCACATTGTTCGTTAGAGATAGCTTATAAACCTATTGATATAAGGAAGAAATTCGAAGCCTTTAAGTAATGTGTTCTTTAGTGATTCCATTTAAATAGACCATTCATGCTATAAAATGGATATCAATTCTGCTGATGTATCTAATCTTTTGAATCATAAGATTGCAAGAAATGAAGGAATAAAAGACA
Organism: Persicaria tinctoria; assembly: GCA_037127255.1. Lineage (NCBI taxonomy): Eukaryota > Viridiplantae > Streptophyta > Magnoliopsida > Caryophyllales > Polygonaceae > Persicaria > Persicaria tinctoria. Next base: position 75,874,932 of record JBANSL010000006.1, read on the forward strand.
AAAGATGATAAGATTGACTGAAATGAAAGAGTAGAAGAGACAAGATTATCAGATTGGGTGAGATGAAAGAATAGAAGAGACTTACATAAATTACATAATCTAAAGCTTAAAACCATAGATTCAGCCTCTAAACAACTTTCAAAACATCTGGAAACCAACCCCTAAACAACAACCAGCCACCCATAAAAACAGCCCCTAAACAGCCCTCAGAACATCAGGAAAACAGCATCACAACTGGAATAAATCACTGCAACATCGCACCCAAATGTCGATCTAGACACCACCAAAAACCAGTCCTTGAAACCAAAATAAAAACACAGCTCCAAATCTATAAACAGCTCCCAACTGCCCAGGTTGTATTAGTATGTATTTGGTAAAAAGCTAAACATATATCTTCTGTTTAGCCCATTTTCTTCAAACTCTCTACAATGCAGGCTGGTTTGAAGCTTCGTTTTAGTCTAAATTTTTTGGATTTTACACACTCTATAATGCAGGTTGGTTGAAGCTTCTTTTTAACCCAGTTTCTTAAAACATTGTCTTTCGAACAAAATGATAAGCCTGAATCGAGTTACCTCTTAACATTTCCTTCAATCTCCTCCCCTACATAATAGAAACCCTTGAAGTGGGCTGAACTCTGAAGAAAGTTCATAGGCAAATATGTATTATGTGAGGTTGTTTGTGAGATTCTAAGTGAATACAGCGATTTGGAAGTTGTATCCTGCAAGCATGAGACTTGGTAGTGATTGACATGGCATGGATGGCTAAATTTGTTTTTGGAGATGGATCTTGACAAATCTTTTGACCTACTTAAATTACTATGATGTGCCAATTTTTTTTTGTTTCTTTCTATTTTTTATGTTAGATATATGAGTGTTATTGATTATTTTTACTGAATTTGGGTTCAGTTTTTTTTGTTCTTCAATTCAAGGAATGTGGATCTTTACCTTTCATCAAAATTTTAAACAGAGGAACTGCCATATGGTATTTTGGGTAAGGGAATGTATTTCTAGGATAAATAACTTATAAAGAGTTGAAGATGTCAAAAGTTTAGAAAACGCAAGAAATAATTATTTATCCCTTTATTCTACTTTTTAGAATCTTTCTGCCTTTGCTGAATTTGACGTTTTATGTCAACAGATGGAGTTACTCAAACTACCAGTAATTGATGAGTTGCATCTGCTGAGAAATAAAATTAGTGAAATTACAGTATGTAGTTCCATCTTTCTTAAACAATCCCTGTTCATTTTCCTAAGACTTTAAGCTTTTTATTTGAATTCAGTGTTATTTGGAAGTTCTCATTTGCCATATATTTGTGTACTACTTTTACATTTATCTGTTTTTTTCCCTGACTTTTCATTAGGCTTCAAAGCTATAATGTAGTAAAGCATGATATGTCAACTGAGGAGTTTATTTGGCTACACAATTACGTGTCTAAGGAAAATTATACGTGCCCCAACTCCTAAGCAGTTTGCTATCAAAATAGATGATAAGATACTCTTAAATGACATTTCTGAGCGGGTTCTGTTTGATATACTAAATTCTTTTACACTAATTATAGCTCCGAGTGACTTATTGTCAGGTTGAAGATAAAAGAAAAGAATTATTGACTAAGGAATGTTGTAGGAGTGCTTATTTAGTGAGGACTTTGTTAGGAGTACATATTTCTTTTGTTTTACATAATTATTACTCATTTGTTTACATAGTTTACATTTTATCTCCTCTTATTCTTTGCCCTCATGGCATCCATTTCCATTTGCTTAGGTTTGTTCATGCTCTTTGTCTATATCTGATGAATTTAACTTGTTTTTGGTCCTTCCTTCGACGGTGATGATTTCAACTCTGACTCTAATAAAGTTAGTCTATATATTCTTTTGGGATTTCCATTTATGGACAAAGGATAGTAAAATAGGTTATCAACCCTACTTTATCTTGAATTTAGATCTGGTTAGTTTGATTTCAGCCCTAATTTATGCTTCATTATATGATTTTAGGTATAGTTGTTTCCTAATTTGTTGTTTTTTGCTTTGTTTGGGAGCCTTCAAATTGAGGTCCCTTAAAATTACGAGTGGGATTCTCCAATTTAAGGCCATGACATTGTAATTGGATTGTGATCTTAAAGTTCCACCCCTGAAATTTAGGATGAAAGCCTTCAAATTTAGGATAGTGCCATGAAATATAGGGTTCCGACCTTGAAGCTGAGGGTTTGGGTCTTCATTAGATGTTGGATTGGAGCTTGTAATTTACATTCTTGTAATCTTGTTATATTACCCGCTTTTACGATTTAATACCCTTGTGTGCAAATGATTTTTTAGATAGAATCTTAGCTTTGTCTGTACACTTACAATTTCATAAAGCATCGTAAAAAGTTTAGTATATCAGTCTTAATCTTTTGCTCGGACACTATCCACCCGTTGACAACCAATTGTTAAAATTGGAGAACTTACAGCTGAGAACAGTTTTCAATTCACCACTTTGTCTCTACCCTCGGGGTCCACCGCCTCTGCTTTCCATCGCTTACCACTGCTCTCTTACTTCGCTATGTCTTCACTTTCGATTGTAGGCGTCTTTCTTTTCAGGTTACTCTGTCGTCTTTTCTTCTTCCTCACTGTCTTTCTACGTTGTGTTCTCGGCGCACCACCTTTGCATGTGTCTTCTCCCTTTGTGTTGCTTGACACCTTTAGTCTGTTTTCTCCGGTAAAGGTATTATGTTTTGATTTCAGTTCATAAAATTTCTATTCCTTTTTTAGTTTGTTGTAGTTGTTTTGATTTGTTCTTTCAGGCCACCTTGCTCCTTCCTGATTCATACAATTTTCATTGTTCCCGATGGGTATGATGAGGTTTCAAATTTCTTTCCTGCTATAGATCATCGATTCTTCTTTTCCTTTTTCCCCCTTTTTAATTTACCATAACTCGTACGGACTCTTTTATAACAAGCTTTATCTCGAATTGTGAGAATATTCCTACTTGGCTTTAACTATATAAGCTTTCATCAACTCCGGGTAGTTGGAAAACAAGTGATTACTTTGTTTTTGTTTTTTTCATTTTGATTGATATAGATTCAATTCTCAGGAAAAAGTTGATATATGCCAATTATAGATTATATCCACTCAGTGAGGTAATATTCTTTTTTCCTGATAAATTTTTAGAGTTATTCCTTTGTATTTTTTCACATTACTTTCTAGCTATTAAGATGATAGTTTTGATCAGAAATGCCCATTGAGAAAATCTCTTTGTGATGTTCCAAGAGATTCATGCATGATCATTTGCTTCTACTTTTGGGAGCTTTGTAGGATTCTTTCTGATTTGTTAGTCCTACATGCCTGTAGGTTTTTACTTGGCCTCAATTTCATGGAGCAGCATTTGGTAGGTCAATGAATCAAACTTAAAAGCCTATTCTATCTCCCTATGATTTCTGCATCTTGATGAATTAGTAATTAGATTCATATAGTTTTTTCAACATGAGAATTGGTGTTCAAATGTGTGCTGATTTTCTGCTTACTCTTTTCTTTCTTTCTTGTTTGTCCGCACAGAGGAGTAATCATCGCTTGTATCTCCATTGAAGACATTTGATTACGTGCTTGGTGCTTAAAATCTGAGTAAATTAGTTACTTTCCTTACCAATGCAGGCTATGCAGCATGTTAGCATCAAGAAGGTATAGTTGGGAAATAAATTTCTATTTCGGTTGGATAGTTAATTGGATAGATTTATCTAAGCTAGCCTTAATTCTATTTCAGTTGGTGTTGTTTTCCTTGGGGTTAGAGGCGGATCCTCTTTAGGGCCAGTAGGGGCAGTCGCCCCCCAGCCGAAAATGAAATTTAACATACATATTCCTCTCGTCGATAGCTTCGATTTGATATATTATAAGCTCAAATCCGACATCTGAGCAAAAAGTTATAAGCGTTTCAAATTTCAGCACTGAATTACAATATTTCCGACATCATTTACCAACCGATAGATTTTTATTGTAATTATCATTTATTAATTTCATATTTTAATAATGTAATTATATCCGAGAACTTCAAATTAGGAGGTTATATTGAAATATTTGAAAATCATGAAATAAATCATGCAAAATTTATGTTTTTATTCTAGTTACACGTCCATAATATTGATGATTTTTTTTAAAAGAAAAATTAGGGTTTAATTTTACATACAATATTTTTTATTGTAATTTTTTCGCCCCCTCAATCAACAATTTCAGGATCCGCCACTGCTTGGGTATCAAATAGACCTATGTTTATGTTAAACAATAAGAAGGTGACATGTTAGTATCAAAGTTCTATGTAATCTTGGCATGAATTTTGAGTTTAAATGTTACATTTTGTACTACAAACCTCTTGCCTGAGATGTGTAATTGTGCAACATCGTCAAAGATATAGCGCGTATGTTTTGAATATTTTGATTGATTTTAGTAACTACTTATTCCATCATATTAGGCGTCATTATGTTGTCTTGTCTTAACTATTGGCTATCAATCGTTAGCCATAGGTTTCATACGGCAGTCATACTCAGGGGCGGAGGGAGGGGGGGGCATGAGGTGGCTCGAGCCCCCCTGGGTCGGAGGAAAAACGTAAAAAAAAAATTAAAAATATGTATTTTTTTGGTAATTTTTGATAATTTAAGGGTTAAAACAAGTTAATTTGAAAGAAAAATCAAGTAATGTGGTTAGCTTAGTTGGTATGGGGTGGGAATTTGAATGATTTGGTCTTGAGTTCGAATCCCCATAGCTTCTTTTAATGGATTTTTTCCCTTTTAAATTTTTTAACTTAAAATATCTATTAAAATCATACATTTAATGTGTTTTCTACTATATTCTTTACAACAAAATTATATCTTATACATATTTAAAAAAAAAAAAATTCCCGAGCCCCCCCTCGATTATTTTCTGGCTCCGCCCTTAGTCATACTACGAACACTTGAAGAAACTTCACATATCTATCAAGCTCTACAAGAAAGCAATCCCTCATAACTCCAAATTTTATAAGATCGTTCGAAACCATCGCAGCAAGAACAACCTCACGATCAAGGCGCGCATCGCACGCCCAACTAACCTAGTATTATAACAAATATCTATATATATAAGTTAGAAAATTAGGGCCAGCCACGTTGCTTCTTCATCTCGATTCAAATTGGAGACTTCCGCCATGGCTTGGCCCCTCTGTGCGATCGGAAAAGACCCGCCGATGACTGGAACTCCTCCTCCCAGCCACCCTCGTCTTTCCTCCGACGTCTCCAGCCTCCATCTTCCTCACTTACACTTGTTTGCTCACCGGCTCACTTGCTCAACCCTCACTTGCTTTCACGCTTGCCTCTCTCGTAACGGCCCCCGTCCTCCATGCTCGCTCACCCCACTCTCGAGCTCGCTGGAACCCGAGCTTGAACTCACCCTCGACCTCACCGGTACCCTACCCCGACTACCAAAAACACGGAAGAATCAAATCGACGCACGAGAAATGAGAAGGGAGGGTCAAAGCTCACCGAGGTATTCGCGTCTTCGGAGCTCTCGGTCGGAGTTCTGGTGTCGTCGGAGGCTCGCGATGGCTCGTCGGATCTGTGTCGAACATCGGTGAGCGTGATGGTAGGGCTCGAGCCGAAACGGCGAAGCGCGCTCGAACAGGGAAAGGCGCTTTGGTGGCTCGACGGGAGCTCCGGCGGCTCCTGGGTGGCGCTGGCCGGCTCCGGCTACTGCTTGTAGTTCCGAGAAGGTGTCGAAGGCTGCCGATGGTCCTTGGGTGGAAGGAGAATGAAGGAGAAAGAGGTGGGCTTGTTTGGCTTCTTGCGGCAAAACAGGGGAAGGAATGAGCGGTTGTGGTGGTGGTCAGCGACAGTGGCGGGGAGGCTGATGGTGGCGATGACTCAGATGGTGATGAAGAGGAAAAAGGAGTGGTGGTGGTGAGTTGAGAAGGTGATGGTGTTGATGGCGTGAAAGATGGTGAAGGCGCGAGAGATAGTGATGATGAAGAAATGGGTGATGGCGTGGGAATGGGTTCCAATGGGAGTGGGAGTGATGGTGATGAATGAGTGAATGACAGGGTGGGGTGATTTGAAGGAGGAGGTATGGTGTTGAGAGAGGAGGAAAATCGAGTATGAAATATAACAAAATAAATCAAACCAGATTCTGCCCACGCAAATAATTACAAGACCTCCTCCTGATGTAGCAGCGGGAAGTCAGGATCGATCCACGAGGAAGCGTGTCAGCGGATCCTAGGCAGCGGTGGAATCTCACGGACAGAAGTCGACAACAGTGGTACTCGACCTCGACTAAGGGTTAGTCGACAGGGGTGAGGCACAGTCGAACAGAGTAGCAGTCGCAGACAGTGGCTGGTCGATCTCAACGAGGCGTACTCGATATCCAGTAGGGCCTTTGTTGACTTCGAGTTGGCTTGTCGAGTACCTGCACAGGAGAAGCTACAGCGACCTTGGTCGAATATCAGTAGTCGAGCTCGACCAGGCTTGGTCGAGATCGAGTAGAGCAGAAACTTAAAAACGAAAGAAAATAAAGAACAAATGCTTTGGGGTTTCGACTAAACTTAATTTAAAAGACTTCCAAGATTGGGGTTTGCAACAACGATAACCAAACATGCATAAGGAAAAATCAAACATATAATTATGTGAATCACATCCAAGGACTAAGCTTTCGCCTTTTCCAACAATTAGACAACTCTTTCAAGAAAACCCTAATTGTCTCTACCGATTTTATGTTTATAATCCAAGTTGTTAGCATGGATCTCCATTAGATGGGCAATAAACACATCAACAAGTAGGGAAATGCTCAAAACATGATAAAGGTCGGATCTTTTACCTCAATTATGCATGGCTATTGTCGGGCTCGCCCCAACCCTAGAAGTGGGTGGACTACTCGCTCTTAATCGCAAACTCAGACATCATCGATTGAAAAGAAACAACTTGCGTTAAACTATATTCCAAGACTTTACAATCCCAGCGATCCAACTCTCGTTGAACGCCAAAACCCTAAAACCTTCGAACTCCTAAACCGTCTATGTGGAACTACTTGTCTTGCCCTCAAATTGAATGAATAGAAATCAGCCCCATGGGCTTTATTTATAGGCTTCTAATCCTTGCTACTCAAGGATAGAATATCTATATCTAAATCTAAAACTATATCTAAAACTTTAAAGATATATAAAAGTAATAACATAATTAAATCTAATTAAGGGAAATATATCTAAAGTGTTCAAGTGGATAGATCTCTCTCTTCATGATGGATCTTGATAGCTCTTGATAGATCCGGATGGAATTTGATCTCGAAAATATCACCATCGGATTCGGGATAGAACCTTAACAAGATCCGGACTACTCGACGTCGGTCACTGGGGTCTCCTCGACATCGAGTAGCTTCCTCGATGTCGATCAAATCCTCCTCGACGTAGACCAGCTTCCTCGACGTAGACCAGCTTCCTCGACGTAGAGTAAATCTCCTCGTTGTAGACCAACATTTGTCTTCATCTCGTGATCGATCTCGTCCTCTGGAGCAAATGTCGAGTAAGCCTTTGTCGATGTCGACCAATTTGGTCGATTTCGAGTAACGTTGTTAATTTCAGCATTCTGCTCCGTTCTTAAAACGCACTTTCCCGAGTCCTCGTTCGTCGGATTGACGCATACGACCATGCGTTGGAAAGCTCTTTCCGAGGGCTACAACTTTAATGAAGACAACAAAGCTTGATTCAGAACGAAGAAGGGTGAAAAATGGCCTTTTCTCCAGCTGCACATTTATTAGCTTCTCCATGAGTTTCCTTTAAGCTCCAAAGTGCGTCCGATTTCTGCGAAATATAACCAAAACTTGTGTAGACCTCCATATATTGCAAATAAGTGTAAACTACACATATTCTGTATTATTCTAACACAAATGTATGAAACGTATGCAAAAATTGATATAAAAGTAATTATAAAACATGGCGAATTAGGCTCACAACAAACACCCCATACTTAAGCTTGCTTGTCCTCAAGCAATACCTTTATTTGTCATTCAGGGGAAGAAATCAAAACTCTCAACATATTAGATTCATTCTCATATAACCCTGCAGTCAATTACCATCCTTGGAAAGGTACTAATGTCACAAATTCATGCATGTGCAAATATATAAAAGCAACATCTACTCACAAAAGGAGGGTTATGCAACAATATTCATAAGTGAAAAAGCATTAATAATCAAGAGGACTTTAATTTAAGCTCAAATAAGAAGTAGATTGGTAAAAGGCTTAAGGTGGGCAATTGTTGGCAATGTGGTGCTAATGATCCGAGGAAATGGAGTATTTCCAAACTGAATTTCATACCACATTCTTTCACTACTAAAAAAACAGGAAATAGCTACAGATGGTTAGCCACGGATTATAGGCGACTCTGTATTCGTGGCCATTAGCGATGACATTGGCCACGACTGTTCCTGACCGTGGCTATATTCGTGGCTAATACTCATCCTGGCATGACATGCCAAAACATTCGTGGCTATTAGAAACGACCCAGATGCCCGTAGCTGATTTCGTGGCTCGATATGTGTCAGTGGCAGTAAATAGCCACAAACGTAGCCACAAATATAATTGTCGTGGCTGTTTTCGACGCTGATATGGCCACAACACAATATACGTCGCTAAATTCGTGTATATTAATCATCAGAAATCAAATGAACATATGTGGTGAGTGGGCCTTGGATCACTAATTGTGGGTGGGCTGGATATATATCATGAATGGGTTATCCGATGATACTCAATCCGTGGCTAAATCCGAGTACAAACTCACCCAAAATTTTTGGGCTCAACCCATTAAGCTAGTGAAAACCCAATTATCTTATCTCAGCCCATTGAATGAAGTGGTGATTTAGCGACGATTGAATCCGTGGCTAAATCCGTGGTTAAATCAGCCCAAATATGACTATGGTTTTTCCGATTGGCCCATTGACGGGCCCAAATATGCCTATGAATTTTTTTATATATAAATTAACAAATTTTGAAAAAAAAATATATTAACTAATTAATAAATTCTTATGAGAATATTATAAGGTTATGTTTTGAGAAAAACTCATATAAGTGATTAATAAATGTTTAATAAAACCTTATATTAAGAAATAAATTCTTATTAGAACACTATAAGAGTATGATTTGAGGAAAATTGATATAAGTTACTAATAAATGTTTAATAAAACATTATATTGAATAATAAATTCTGATTAGAATATTATAAGAGTGTTTTGAGGAAAACTTATGTAAGTGTCTAATAAATGTTTAATAAAATATTATAGTAAGTAATGAATTCTTATTAGAATACTATAAAGGTATGTTTTGAGTAAAACTAATATAAGTTGCTAATAAAACATTATATTAAGTAAAAAATTCTTATTATAATACTATAAGGTTATGTTTTGAAGAAAACTCATATAAGTAATTAATAAAACCTTATATTAACTAATAAATTCTTATTAGAATACTCTAAGAGTATTTGAGTAAAACTCATATAAGTAGCTAATAAAACCTTATATTAAGTAACAAATTCTTATTATAATACTATAAGGTTATGTTTTGAAGAAAACCCATATAAGTAACTAATAAAACCTTATATTAACTAATAAATTCTTATTAGAATACTCTAAAAGTATGTTTTGAGGAAAACTCATATAACTAACTAATAAAACCTTATACTAAGCAATAAATTCTTATTATAATACTATAAGGTTATGTTTTGACGAAAACTCATATAAGTAACTAATAAAACCTTATACTAAGTATTAAATTCTTATTAGAATACTCCAAGGTTATGTTTTGAGGAAAACTCATATAAGTAGCTAATAAAACCTTATACTAAGTAATAAATTCTTATTATAATACTATAAGGTTATGTTTTGAGGAAAACTCATATAACTAACTAATAAAAGTTTATACTATGTAATAAATTCTTATTATAACACTATAAGATTATGTTTTGAGGAAAACTATTAAAAGTAACTAATAAAACCTTATACTAAGTAATAAATTCTTATTATAATACTATAAGGTTATGTTTTGAGGAAGACTCATATAACTAACTAATAAAACCTTATACTGAGTAATAAATTCTTATTATAATACTATAAGGTTATGTTTTGAGGAAAACTTATATAAGTAATTAATAAAACTTTATACTAAGTAATAAATTCTTATTATAACACTATAAGGTTATGTTTTGAGGAAAACTCATATAACTAACTAATAAAACCTTATACTAAGTAATAAATTCTTATTATAACACTATAATGTTATGTTTTGAGGAAAACTCATATAACTAACTAATAAAACCTTATACTAAGTAATAAATTCTTATTATAACACTATGAGGTTATGTTTTGAGGAAAACTCATATAAGTAGCTAATAAAACCTTATACTAAGTAATAAATTCTTATTATAATACTATAAGGTTATGTTTTGAGGAAAACTCATATAACTAACTAATAAAACCTTATACTAAGTAATAAATTCTTATTATAATTCTATAAGGTTATGTTTTGAGGAAAACTCATATAAGTAGCTAACAAAACCTTATACTAAGTAATAAATTCTTATTATAATACTATAAGGTTATGTTTTGAGGAAAACTCATATAACTAACTACTAAAAGTTGAATAAATCCTTATATTAAGTAATAACTTCATATTGGAATACTATAAAGCTATGTTTTAATAAAACCTTATATTGACAAATAAATTCTTATTAGAATAAAATCTTATATATGAATTTTTAAAAACTACGTATGTTATGAGAAAAAAAACAACGCTACTCTAAGATTTGAGAAAAACTTATTTTAAGAAATAAAATTTTGTATGAATACTATGCAATTACAAACTTTTTTATATGAATTTATTCTATACTAAACCTATAAATATTAAAATTGATATTTAAAAAATCCGCATAAGATACGGATACTGAACTAATTTAATGATGCTGGGTAAAATCTTATAAAAATATATAGATATCTAATTAAATTTGATTAAAACTTATTGGAAATATATATATTTATAATAAATAGTTGTATTGATAGGTTTATTTTCTAAATGTAAATTATGAAGAAAAAAAGCAATTCAGATTGTCAAAATTATTGTTAGCCCCCAATGTTAGCGCCCAATGTATTTTTAAGCGGGAAATTTCCCCCCAAAAATTTAGGCCAAAATTGAAAGCGGTGAAAATTGAGACTTTTAACTCTAAAACACCGCTTCCCACAAGCCAAACCCTAAAACGCCGCTCTCCCTCTTCATAGATTTTCTTCCGCTTCCCAGAATCCCTGGCCGCCTCTTCTCCGCCCTCGGCCTTCCCTTTCCATGGCTGCCACCATTCCTCGGCTCCTCCCTCTCGCTCACACTCAGTCCTCCCTCTCTCCCTTCATTCAAGATCTCTCTCTCCCCAAAATTTCAGATCTTGGCCCAAATTCAGACCGTCGCCGCTCCTTCATTCACCTGCACTCGGCGTCGGTGGTCAGATCGGAGGAGGTGGCACCATGGAGAACGAGGATGGAGGGATTGACGCCTTCTGCTCCCTCCTTGCTTCGAATCTGTAAGGTAGACTCGACCCCCCCCCCCTTTGTTTTTTCAAAACCGTCACCCTCCCCTTTCCCCTTCTTCCCCATCTCTCCTCCCTATAAACAAAGCACAAAATCAACGGAAGAAATCCGTTCTTGAAATCCTCGAAATCGAACCAGGCGACCGGTACTCACTCCATCTCTCTCGGGTTTGTGATTTTCCGGTACCGGAAATGTCCAACCAGATTCCGTCCGATAGGTCGATGGCGAGCGACAGAAATTTCGATTAGCAACCGGGTTTGTGGTTTTCCGGTGTTGAATACTCAAAGGTTGTCCCTTTCCTTTGCTTCTTTTCGATTTTTCAATTTCCTAGTTTTTTTTTTGGGTCTGAAAGTGGGTATTGCCTTCGTTATTAATTAAGGTAATGAAGGATGAAGCCCTCGGAACAAAGTCCAGAAAATTACAAAGAAAACTAGGTGTAGAGGTAAATTCAGTAAAAGGGGAGATGGATGAAAGGGCTGAATTTCCTAGTCTTTAATATATCTGATTTCGATTTCGTTTTTCTGTTTCACACAAATTTCATTTCCAGGGGTATAAACTTAGATTGTCTAGATTTTTTAATACCTAATTTTGTTTTCATTTACTTTCTTGCTCCAATCCTATTAAACGACATCTCAAAATACTTTATTTATTTAAAATAAGTTGGGGATTACTAGTTGAATAATATTTTATTTCATCTTACAATATTGTATTTCATCTTGCAGGCTTCTTCAGTTATTGGGGTGTCAATTGGTTCAAGGAATGCTATAAACATGAGTTTGTGTCAACAAGAAATTGGATGTTTTGATTTGTTCATTTGTAGTTTGGGTTTTTTTGTATCTAGAATATATTATTTTATTTTTGTACCCTATTTATGTATATTTAGACTTGTTATTGCTTTGGATGTATTCATAAAAGTTTTGTACATTTTTAAGTATATAAAACATTACTAATGAAATGAGCAACAACAATAGCAATGACAAATATTGGCGTTACTAACAACTCTAGCAACAACCTTAGCAACAACATTACCAATGAAAGCAACAACAATAGAAACAATCATAGCAACGGCTAAACCACGGAATTAGCAACGGCCATGATCTATTTGTAAAAACGAATCTAGCTACGAACATAGCCACGGATTTAGCAATGGTCTAATTCCGAAGCTAAATTCATTGCCTCAGCCACGAGATTCAAATGTCCATCACTAGCCACGGGCTTAGCTACGACCTGACAATTCATTGCTAAATCCATTGCTAAACAGCCGTCGCTATTAGTCACGAGGCATATGGCTACGGAAGGCCCACCAGTGGCTATTTTCGTGGCTAAACCGGTTAGCCACGACCATTCGTGGCCAATTCTGTTGCTATTTTCCGTAGCTATTTCCTGCGTTTTTAGTAGTGTTTCTCATAAGATTCATCACCTTTCATAATGCTTTTATCAATAATGCTTTTACCTCTCTGACCTCAGCACTACCTTCTCGCGAGTCGCAAACATGGGTGTCATGAATGGCCCCGGATACTTAGTGCTTTGGACTCCTCACAACATGTCCCATCTCTCCAAACTATTATCTTAGAGAGGAGGGTCAATCTACCTTTATCTCCTGAGGTGATTGGATTTTTTTTCACTCATTAAATTTTCTATATATTTCAAACAATTTCCTTCCAAAATCCATATAACACAACAACCATATAACATCTCCATAATATAACATCATTCTCAACATAATCCCCGGATAAGGTAAAGAATGACAAATATGTAGATCATGTGGAGCAATATTTGAAATAAGGCATATTATGACTTTTGTGATGCATAAGCATAGGTAAGGCTAGGATTATAAACATATGAGCATTATATGGAAATATAAAGTCCTCCATCCTCTTATCATGCAACATGTCAAAAGAAACTTCAAATTTTACCTCCTTTCATGGTTTTCAAGAAAATATGCACTTCATTGTGACTTCCCTTTACTAGGCAATTTCATACTATATCTCTAATGAATCTAATTTTGCATCGTCGAGTCCAATATAAAGCTTCCATGACATTATTCAAAAATTTTCAATGGGGGTCATTTTCTTCAAACTTTGGAAAACATGCATGTAAGCACATAAATCAATAATGAATTCCAAAATAGCCATGTATAAGCAATTCAAAGAAATAATGCACATATATGTAAAATATGATCAAATATGCACAAAGTAAGCCCTTCCCCCACCCCATACTTAAACATTACACTGTCCTCACTTATTAAAATCAAATAAAAACAAGAGTAAAGGAAGGAACTCCCAGAATAACACATCGAGGAAGGCAAAACTGGGCATGTCGAGTAGAGGTGCTTGTCGATCTCGAGCACAAGGTACTCGATCTCGAGTAGCTTCGTCTGCGTCCAGTGGTTTCTGAAGTCGAGGAGCGTCTGGTGGCTTGTCGATCTCGAGTTGGCCTACTCGATATCGACGAGTTTCTGGGCTGCTCCTCCTTGTCGTCGTCGACTTGGCCTTCGTCGATTCTGACTGGTTTTCAGGGACTTCTTCCTTCCACTCTTCGCAATCCTAATATGCTTTGCCGACTTAAAAGTGTTAGATTTCACACAAAAACAAGACTATCCATATGGATTATTTTAAAAGACATAAAACCAAAACCCAAAATCAAAAAGTAAAAAAAAAAAACAAAATTCATAAAGTCTTATATACATGCTCTAGATTTTATAGTCGCTAGGCCGACTTTACCGTTTAGCATTAGCATGGCTCATCTTTGTCCGGAGGTATAGGTGGATCTGGTGGTTCCTCCGGTGGTGGGAAGCGTGGGATGTCATCCGGGGGCATCATGTGAAGAAACTTAAACCTCCCCGAGTGGACGCTCCATGGCTCCACCCATCCATCTTCTTGGGCTCCAGCTGGCATGCATAAAGGAATATATATAAAGGAAATTCGCATACCTCATCATCATACCTCTTTGATTCTATTGGTTGATTTGTTTGCGCGTCTCCATCACAGCAAAACGGTGGAGTGGGAAGAGAAATTTCCACCTCATCATGCGGAGCAGCATGCCACTTTGCTAGGACCCCATACTTGAATATGAACATCGGTTGCTCAAAATCGTCGGGCATAGCCTTCACCTTATAAGGCAAAAGTGACTTTGAAACAACATGGGCAACGACGTCCAACTTCTTCTTTTCTGGCTCTTCTTCTTCTTGAGGTTCTCCAAATGGTTTTTCAAAGACATATAGCAAAGTTGGAATTGAGATCGCGGAAGGACATACCTGGGTTTCTGTGGTACAGACGATTTCGGCTAGTGTTTCTGGATCAGTTCCTCCAGAATGTGTATATGCCGAGTCCAGGTCGTCGCTGTCGACTGGCTCATAGAAGGGGACATTGTCGAACCAACTTGTCATTGTTGATTTGGGCGATTTAGCATAATGTTCCCATCTACGCAACACAAGCTTAGCTTCTGCCTGCCTCGCACGCTTAGCTTCCCGTTCCCTTCCTGCTCTCTCAGCGGCGAGAGCGGAGTCCTTGGTGGCTAGTTCCGTCCTTAGCCGCTGTATCAGCTGTTCTGGTGTTTCTGCGGCCGCCATGGCTCTTTTCAGTTTAGAATGGATGTGTAGGACGTGTTACGGATCATCTAAGGTGTCAAACTTAGATGGTTGACCAGAATGGCGCATACACCTGCGAAGTCACTAAAGAAAAACGTGAGATTTTAGCTACCTAAGGCGCGAATGATAGCTTCCCCGGCAACGACGCCAATTTGTTGAGAGAGGAGGAAAATCGAGTATGAAATATAACAAAATAAATCAAACCAGATTCTGCCCACACAAATAATTACAAGACCTCCTCCTGATGTAGCAGCGGGAAGTCAGGATCGATCCACGAGGAAGCGTGTCAGCGGATCCTAGGCAGCGGTGGAATCTCACGGACAGAAGTCGACAACAGTGGTACTCGACCTCGACTAAGGGTTAGTCGACAGGGGTCAAGCACAGTCGAACAGAGTAGCAGTCGCATGCAGTGGTTGGTCGATCTCGACGAGGCGTACTCGATATCTAGTAGGGCCTTTGTCGACTTCGAGTTGGCTTGTCGAGTACCTGCACAGGAGAAGCTACAGCGACCTTGGTCGAATATCAGTAGTCGAGCTCGACCAGGCTTGGTCGAGATCGAGTAGAGCAGAAACTTAAAAACGAAAGAAAATAAAGAACAAATGCTTTGGGGTTTCGACTAAACTTAATTTAAAAGACTTCCAAGATTGGGGTTTGCAACAATGATAACCAAACATGCATAAGGAAAAATCAAACATATAATCATGTGAATCGCATCAAAGGACTAAGCTTTCGCCTTTTCCAACAATTAGACAACTCTTTCAAGAAAACCCTAATTGTCTCTACCGATTTTATGTTTATAATCCAAGTTGTTAGCATGGATCTCCATTAGATGGGCAATAAACACATCAACAAGTAGGGAAATGCTCAAAACATGATAAAGGTCGGATCTTTTACCTCAATTATGCATGGCTATTGTCGGGCTCGCCCCAACCCTAGAAGTTGGTGGACTACTCGCTCTTCATCGCAAACTCAGACATCATCGATTGAAAAGAAACAACTTGCGTTAAACTATATTCCAAGACTTTACAATCCCAGCGATCCAACTCTCGTTGAACGCCAAAACCCTAAAACATTCGAACTCCTAAACCGTCTATGTGGAACTACTTGTCTTGCCCTCAAATTGAATGAATAGAAATAAGCCCCATGGCTTTATTTATAGGCTTCTAATCCTTGCTACTCAAGGATAGAATATCTATATCTAAATCTAAAACTATATCTAAAACTTTAAAGATAAATAAAAGCAATAACATAATTAAATCTAATTAAGGGAAAGATATCTAAAGTCTTCAAGTGGATAGATCTCTCTCTTCATGATGGATCTTGATAGCTCTTGATAGATCCGGATGAAATTTGATCTCGAAAATATCACCATCGAATTCGGGATAGAACCTTGACAAGACTCGGATTACTCGACGTCGGTCACTGGGGTCTCCTCGACATCGAGTAGCTTCCTCGATGTCGACCAAATCCTCCTCGACGTAGACCAGCTTCCTCGACGTAGAGTAAATCTCCTCGATGTAGAGCAACATTTGTCTTCATCTCGTGCTCGATCTCGTCCTCTGGAGCAAATGTCGAGTAAGCCTTTGTCGATGTCGACCAATTTGGTCGATTTTGAGTAACGTTGTTGCTTTCAGCATTCTGCTCTGTTCTTAAAACGCACTTTCCCGAGTCCTCGTTCGTCGGATTGACGCATATGACCATGCGTTGGAAAGCTCATTCGGAGGGCTACAACTTTCATGAAGACAACAAAGCTTCATTCAGAACGAAGAATGGTGAAAAATGGCCTTTTCTCCAGCTGCACATTTGTTAGCTTCTCCATGAGTTTCCTTTAAGCTCCAAAGTGCATCCGACAAATAAGTGTAAACTACACAGATTCTGTATTATTCTAACACAAATGTATGAAACGTATGCAGAAATCGATATAAAAGTAATTATAAAACATGGCGAATTAGGCTCACAACATATGGCGGGGTGAAAGAGTGGGTGAAGATTGAGTATGAATTTGGTTAAATCAATACCCGACAATAAATCCTGAATACGCGAATTTCGAATCACGCAATTATTTCTCAAATATTAGTTTCCCCGAATCCCGCTTTCTCGATCAATTAGATATTTGAAATCGAAAAGGATATCGGCATTCGATATTTATTTTAATTTTTGAGGTAAAATGATGGAAATTGTTCGTCAAATTTTATATTCCGTCGGAATCCGCTAAACGAGTTTTAAATTCAGTTTAAGTTTATTTTTTTATTTCCTTTTTCCGAAATTTTTTTCAGGATTTGAAATTCCGAGTCTTTACATTATCCACCTCTAAAAACAAGTCTCGTCCCCGAGAATCAAATCATCTTAAAACAAGGGATGAAGTTTGAAATTGGTGAGTCCAAGGATCATGCCACTGATGCCGTTGGCACCTCATAAGTGCCCCCATGAGATCATCATAGTACCGTTGTCATGATCATAACATCGCCAATAGATCATAGCAAGAATGTAATATGGCCCCCTACCACATCCTTACTTTGACCTCTCGGCCATATCATAACTCAAAGTTATAATAGCGTCACCACTAGGTCTTAGCAAGCAATCTACGGGTGCCCCATAAAATGCTTGTATCCACTTCGTGGGGCGTCATAATGAAAACTCGGGTCGCGTTAGTTTTCTCAAAATCCAGGTTAGCCCTTTTTAAATCATTGTTCCAAAACTTAAAGTTCGACGCTAGTCAAAAGCATTTCCAACCTCTCAATTCGTTCTACCATCCACCTCTAAGGGAAAATCCCATATTCTCTTCATAAAATTCAGGTCCGGATCAGATTCTGATAATCCAGCTTCTAACATTTCTATCATCAAGTATCATGTGTATAGAATCGCAATCATATCTCACGTTTATAGCATCTCATAAGCACGTCAAGGATAGTCACATACCATAGCATATCTAGCATAGCATTCTACATCATGGGATTCATCACATCACATCACAAATGTTGCATGTCGATCATGACAACCAAATAAATCACATCATACTTGCGCTAGCTACCAAGCATTATCATGTTAGAGGCAAACAAGTACCGTCGCACACCGACATTACATCAAGCTGAATGGGTAACTATGTAAGTACTAGCAGCTCACTTTTATCTATGGAATTACATCGGAGAATCGGTATCGCTTATAGCATAGAATTTGCACATAACTCGATCCCAAGTACCACATAACCATAAGCCACATCCTCGAGAAAACCCGTCTACAACTACTAATCACATCAGGACACGCCCACTACTTAATATCTCTCGCATCAAGATCAACGTCACCTAGGTCTACCAACTCAATCCGATATTAATTCTAAATACCATTGCATTCTGCTTAGCATACAACCTCTCTAGCCTCATAACTATCCACAATTCAAGGCCTACATCACAACCAATTACTAGGTACCCCAACTCTTATTCCATCAAGCCATCTAGGGATCAATCTACTACTTCAATATCCAAAGCTCAAGTCCTAACCTTTCACTCAACCATTTACCAAGACTCCCTATCAAGCATACCCTCGTCCTAGGGGTTTTTACTAATCTCATCATTACCCTTAAGGAGAAATCTCAACTCACCTCAGTACTCAAATCTTACCTCATTATAACCTGAGCTCAAGCCCTCAACAGAACCTCTAATACGATCCGTCTAGGTGTTTCTTAAAAATCTTGCTTTATCCTTCCCAGGCTCTCAAGAATCCATCTTCTCATTATCTCTCAAAGAGACATCTAGAACCACCTTTCTACACGGATCACTCTTCCCGCACTGCTAAGCACTCTCACTAATCACCCACCTCTAAGAACCCAACTCCTACTGACCATCTCACATATGACATTCTCATCCTTACATCCTCGACATTACCAATAAGGGTTAACCCCCTAAGCCAATCACGTACCTCAAGAACCTTACCTCGCTAGAATCTACTCAACCGCCTACTCCCGACAACCTATAACATCGAGAACCGTCTAGCCTTAACGCATAACCACGAATTACACGTGTCTATACTCAAATACTAACCATATATTCTGCCTACTTATCCCATTCCGAATCTCACGAAACCTGAACCAATCACGACTCCTCAAGCCGGCCTACTCTAGGTCCTCATCTCTTCACTTCCTAACTTGCCTCAAGCTGCCACTACTTAACCATGACGTCTTAGGCCTAAAGCCTCTATCCATCGGTTACTAATCCCAAGGGCAATTTATGCCTTTCTAATCCGAGTTACCCACTTCATTGGAATCTTACCAATCTCACACAATTCTCCAACCTATAGAGTTCTCAACATTCTCTACTTTGACTAGCTTCTACAATTCCGCATGTTCTCAAATCCATACTCAAAATCTCCATATCTTGAACCTCAAGCAATTAGTTCTACAAGCAACCTCAACAACATTTTCGCTTAGCTGTCAACCTTTTCTCCAAGGTTCACTCACATCCTCACATACCTCTATAGCCAAAACAATTTCCACGTACACTTCAGTCTCGATTCCTTCCCTATACTAGAATCCTCCAACAATGCATCTAGAATCCTTCACTCACAACTTCGCCACACATTACCAATCACATCACATACATCTTAGTCCTAAATTCTACGATTCCTCACACATTCCTTAGTCGATCATCCTTACGCCGCCCAAACTCCGCTCCTAGACTACCTAGACACTACCCTTAGCGCACCAACCTGCCTAATAGCACTTCCACTACAAGAACTCCTCGACCACTCCTAGCCTATCTAGCCACCTCTAGAACTATCCAAACTACCTATACCCTCACACAGTATCTGCCTATACTTCCACCTCTAACTAAGACCTACCTAGAAGCTCATCTGAGAACCCCACTACCCACTACCTCCTACGAGTCTTCACTCACTCGGCTCTACCTACTTTAACGCATCCTTCCTGTACTTTATCTCACACTACCAATGGCGACATCCAAAGACCTCAAACCTACCTGCCACTTTCCGACCTAGCTTACCGAAGAACCTCACGTCCCATGTTCCTGAAAGGAGAACCATCCAACATATATACCTCATACCTTACTCACTAGCATGTCAGTATTTGAAGGCACATCATCATAGGCACAAAACAATCAGGCAATCACTCACTACCAGCTCAGCATATCAGTCATCACATATCTTGTTATGTCAGTTCTAGGCTTATCGCACAACATCACTTCCAATTAGCATAGAAGAAACCATAATTCGAATGAAGAACACCCTTCCTTGAGTCATTCATGATGATCATATCCACGACTGCCATCTTTGAAGTGTTACCGTCCCTTTAGCGCCATCAGTGATGTCGGTCTTGGGGTTTAAGGGTTATGGGCCCACCACGCTTCCGTTGTGCCGCTCCGGTGCTATACGGTTTTTCACTCTTTCTTCTATGTCGAGGTTCATCAAAGGGATCACCCGGAGTTAGAAGTTATTGAGATAGTGGAGGGACAAGGGCGGACAACACGACTTCCTTACGGATCTAGACACGGACCAGGACTAAAGACAACGAGGCCAGAGACCAGAGACAAGATCCCAACCGAGAGTTATAATGATGCATTCAGGGTATTCTATGAGATTATAATTATGGCAAGCAACACATAACAATCACGATTGATCTCAATTACATTATTCCGCACTAGCATGTACCTATCTCAAGAAATATCGACCTATGTATTCACAACATATTTATATACTCAAATTTTACATGCACGCGGAGTAAGCTTGCAATCTATCATTTCATTTTCTAGTCATTCCTGGCATAATAAGAATAGTTACTTACGAATCGACAATAGGCATATGCATCATAAGTTATGCAAGATCTAGCAGCATCACAGGATATCGCATATATGATTTATCATTCGCACCTAAGAAAGTTGAGATAATGGGAGGTCAATAGGGGTGGCATAGCAACTATCACATCATCTACACCCATGTTCACATAGTAAGACAAAGATGACACATAATCACATGATTCCTATAATTATGAGGTATATGTCCTACATGATACTAGAAACACTCATTAACATGTACACATTCACGAGATCCAATTAGATCAATTTAGCATGCTAAGAAATTCATTTCACATGTTAATCATACAATGAGAGTTGACCACACTATCCTGGGCCTAATTCATGGGAAGACAATAATCATGGGAATTCAATAAATACGGCACATACTGAAATACATTAATATACTATGTCATGCGACCACAAGAATGGCTACTACTATAACCGACAGAATTCTCCGAGGCCATTCACCGACTCATCACCCCGTTTCCCCGTGGGATGCTAGTATGGCTCGCTGGGTAGGACACAAGGGCACTCACACTGTTTTCGAGAGGCCAGGGTAGAACTCAGGCTTAGACTCGTGTGGCAAGAAGACATAGTTGACCATGACGAGGATCGAAAGGGATGACTCCATGAGGTAACTCATTTCTAACTCCAAACTACATCAATCATCACCCCCACTAACATACTCAGGTGATCCTCACATCCAACATGATTTCCGAAGGTATTTAGTTGACCAATCAAAATTTCCCTTGGAAGACACAAACCTCAGGTATGAGACTCGATAGCAGGATAGATAGTGGGATGCCAAACAAGACTCGAAACAAGGAGAGCAGACGTTTGTCAATCTTACTAACATGCCCCGACGTCTTGGTGGGACGGATAACGGATTCGGAATCGTCATGGGGGTTGAACTATGGAAGGACTATTTTGACAAGACAGGAATCCGATTACATAAGAACAAGGTTTCCTCTCGCTATCCCGTTTGCACAGACAGTCATTTACGCGATCAAGTTAAGGCATACTAATTAGTTCTCTATGTTAAGCCTAATATGATCCTCTTCGAGAAGGAACGCCCTCGGGCCCAATTGAGTATATATATGAATACAAGCATAGAGACGATCTATGTCATCCTTCGAGGGACCCCGGCAATTACCTCACGATCTTCTAACCCAACAATCCAACCTTCGGGGTGTTCCTTGAAGTCTTCTAGGCCCATCTGTATATATGAAAGCTAGTATTTTGCCTACCGTTCCCCAATTTCTACATCCATAAGGGATGTCTATCGCTTTAGTCTCTACCCCCGAGATTGTTTTCCCTTTACTCATTTTAGGTTTAAGTCCAATTAAATTCATTTTGCCCTTTTGAGAACATTTTCCAAAATCATTTGAAATTGTTGGACGATTTTCAAAACCACTTCAACCTATCGTACTCAGATTGCAATCCCTAAATCTGATCATCTCTTTCTTCCATCTCCTCTCTCGATCAACCTTCCTCGATCTCCTCTCTCGCTCAATCTGATTAGATCTCCTTCCCGTATCGCCGAACGAAAATCCACCTGATTCCTGCTCCTTCTCTTTCTTCTCCAATCTTATTCAGAGTGGCCTCTTCAATCCGAATTCCAAATCTCGTGGACTCTGTTCTCCTTCTTCTCCGATCCAAGGAGAGGGCGGTGGACCACTTGATCTCGTTGGTATTTTTTGGCCATAGGAGAATGCGATCGTCGTCGTTCTCTTTTGTATCGACGCATTCGTCTTCGTCAAGTGCCTGCAACATGCTCAGATTCGGCCTTCTTGATTCGGCGACATCCATGACATCAAATTTGTGCTGACGAGGTTGCAAATTATCACCAATTCGCCATCTCAATTTCTGTAACGGCCCGAGATTATGATTCCCGAGTTACATTTAGAGGAATAAAACCCCTCGTTAGGATCTTGTGCTCTGAGCACAGATTGAAGGTTTGAAACCGAAGGGTTGTAGTTTAAAGCGGGATCTCGCACCCAAATCCGACAGGTCAGTTGGAGACGCCGGGGTAAACCCATGTACCTGTCCTAAGTCTACAATATGGAAAACCCTTTATCATGCAAAGGACGTAAGTTCTGAAAACGATACAACGGGCGCCACGGCAGAGCCGGGTCAAAAACAGAGTTTAACTAGGGAGAAATCCTAAAAGTATAAATTTGGTGAAGTCAGGGTTCAACACTCACTCTCCGCCATATGTATGGACCCCGTCATAACAGCATGAAATCAAGAAGTGAAACGGGTACCTGAAAGTATACCACAAAGTCAGGCCAAGATTCGGCCTGCGGGTCCTCTGACCGCGCTGAGGACATATAATACGCATATACCTAGAATAAATGATGCCTTCATGCAATACTAAAATATTAACCACACTATCATGCTCCTAATTCATATATGCAGAATATTAAGTAAGGCCTTAACAAAGAATACCAAGTGGTATATCCCTTTCCTAACTCCACCCCCTTCCGATAGGGCGGAGACTGGCCAGCTCGTGAATGCATTCCATAATAATCGGGTGGCAGGCATGCCCAACCCGGCGCACATAAAATATAAAGCCCACATGCAGCTTTGGTAATCATGCTCATAATATAAGTAAAGGAAGTTCCATATGACTCGATTGACACAGGACGACCCGATGGGACTGGGTCGTCCAATGACCCTAGCAAAGACTCTAGTTACTTCACAGATAATGACCGTTCTGTATTCAAACGCAAATAGGAAAAGGATGCTCATTCGTAAGTGCAATTCTTAAGCATGATACTACATGACATGCTTTTATGCATATGCAACACTTCCATACTATATGACACATCAGGCAGAAGGTACTGGTTACTGAGTAAGCCCCGGAGGACTTACCTTGCTAGCAGATTGGCAAAAGAAGAGTCCAACATACGTAATCACGATCACAGAGTATCACCTAAGTACATAACGAGAATACACTGAGTATACGTCTCTAGCCACTCTGAACACATATATCACACAATCATACAAGCAGATAATTGACAAACTCGCATCAATCATACTTTCAGTTCACCACAATCGACAATCTCTTATCTCATACTATTCATCATATTTTGCCAACTCATCAGCTTAAAATAACCCCCATATCATACGTAGTCAAATTTGCATAATACTATTTCACACCCATACTTTTCAAAAGAATATATATATCGTTATCATCATCGGTAACCAATATTTATTCCCCTTATAATAATTCACCAAAATTCATGCCGTTAGTCACACATATCATGACGTTAAACAACGATCATATTATCATGCTAGTTAGTCATCGAATACGTCTTATTCCCAAGTTAGTTCCAAAACCGTTTCAAAATCCAAGTTAAATAGTTAAATATTCCGACCCTTGTAATTTCTCGCAAAATCCCTTTTTCAATATATTTATTAAATTACTTTCCGATCTTGAAATTCATTTAATAAATTCTCTTTTCAAATCGACGAGTCTTAATAATTTATTTTAATTCGCAATACTATTATATTCTATTTTAAATATCATTAATTTATTAATTAATTAAACGAATAAACTCGAACCGAACCAAACCCATTTAAATCCAACAGAAACGAACCAAACAAAACCCGCAAATAAAAACCCAACCAGCCAAATAATATAACAAATATCTATATATATAAGTTAGAAAATTAGGGCCCACAAGCCACGTTGCTTCTTCATCCCGATTCAAATTGGAGACTCCCGCCATGGCTTGGCCTCTCTGTGGTATCGGAAAAGACCTGCCGGCGACTGGAGCTCCTCCTCCCGGCCGCCCTCGTCTGTCCTCCAACGTCCCCAGCATCCATCTTCCTCACTTGCACCTGTTTGCTCACCGGCGTACTCGCTCAACCCTTACTTGCTCTCACGCTCGCCTCTCTCGCAGACGGCCCCTGTCCTCCATGCTCGATCACCGCCACTCTCGAGCTCGCCGGAACCCGAGCTCGAACTCACCCTCGAACTCACCGGTACCCTACCCCGACTACCTCAAACACGGAAAAATCGAAACGACGAACGCCAAATGAGAAGATAGGGTCGAAGTTCACCAAGGTATTCGTGATTTCGGAGCTCTCAATCGGAGTTCTGGCATCGTCGGAGGCTCGCGATGGCTCGTCAGACCTGTGTCGAAAATGGGTGAGCGTGATGGTAGGGCTCGAGATTGGTTTGGATCGGAAACGAAGGAGAATAGCTTACCGAAACGGCGAAGCGCTCTCGAACAGGGAAAGGCGCTTCGGTGGCTCGACGGGAACTCCGGCGGCTCCTGGGTGGCGCTGGCCGGCTCCGGCTACTGCTGGTAGTTCCAAGGAGGTGTCGAAGGCTGCCGATGGTCCTTGGGTGGAAGGAGAACGAAGGAGAAAGAGGTGGGCTTGTTTGGCTTCTTGCGGCAAAACAGGGGAAGGAATGAGCGGTTGTGGTGGTGGTCGACGACAGTGGCGGGGAGGCTGATGGTGGCGATGACTCAGATGGTGATGAAGAGGAAAAAGGAGTGGTGGTGGTGAGTTGAGAAGGTGATGATGGTGATGGCGTGAAAGATGGTGAAGGCACGAGAGATAATGATGATGAAGAAATGGTGATGGCGTGGGAATGGGTTCCAATGGGAGCGGGAGTGATGGTGATGAATATGTGAATGACAGGGTGGGGTGATTTGAAGGAGGTATGGCAAGGTGAGGGAGTGGGTGAAGATTGAGTATGAATTTGGTTAAATCAATACCCGACAAAAAATCCTGAATACGCGAATTTTGAATCACGTAATTATTTCTCAAATATTAGTTTCCTCGAATCCCGCTTTTTCGATCAATTAGATTTTTATACCGAAAAGGATATCGACATTCGATATTTATTTTGATTTTTTAGGTAAAAGAATGGAAATTGTTCGTCAAATTTTATATTCCGTCGGAATCCGCTAAACGAGTTTTAAATTCAGTTTAAGTTCATTTTTTCATTTCCTTTTTCCGAAAATTTTCAGGATTTGAAATTCCGCAGCCTTTACAATTTCCAGGAGTTCCGGAATCTCTTAGTGTTGATTTCACTACAATTTCACTTAAGAATCTCTTCGTGATGTATTTCACTGTAATTGCATGTTGTCAAGAACTTTGCTTCACAGTCGTTGGAAGAATCAAATGCTGCGAGAAGCTCATCGACTTCTTTGTCTGTGCAGATCTCGCATGGAGGATTACTAGTTGCTGATGCTATCTTCTGTCTCTAATCAAGGTTTCGGAGGCAATCCCAAGCCTTAATCGACGAGCATCGGAGGAATAATAGCAGTCATGTATGTTGAATCGAGGTTTCGATCGGAATATGTATGCCAACATTCAGTTTCTTCATCATTGAGTTTCAGACCCGTGCTTAAGCATGTTCAGGTGGATCAATGGAACTGGACCCCCAAATTTTAAGGGCCCAATAACTCACAGAGTACCTTCTATTTTGATATAAAAATTTATCTTTCTGTAAAAAAATAATGAAAGTCTGCAGTAGCTTAGTGGTAATTTGTGCGTGCGTGTACCTTGGAATCCCGAGTTCGATTCCCCAACTAAGCCGTTTTCACACACAACCTTTTAATTTTTATTTTTAGTTGATAATTTCCTTGCTTTTTCTACATACAAAAAGGGCCCAGTGGGTCCATTTAGTTTTTATTTAGCAAATTTCTTGTTATTTTTTATAGATTCCAGTGGTCTGCCGTGAAATTATAAATATAAACACTTTGAAAGTGTTTTTTAACACTAGCTAGTGTCATGTTGAATGCACGGAAATGTGTTAAAACAATATTCTAAAATTACATCTATTATCTATAGAAATTATTTAGCAAAATGTCCATTTTATCAACCTCTTTTTGTAAAATGTCCAATTAAAAAGAGTTTTTGTTAAACGTCCTATTTTTTTTTTAAAACCCCATATTACCCCCGTTTTAATTTATACCCTACCCTCCCCGTTCCTTCCTGTTCTACCTCCCCATTCTTTATCTCTGGAGATTTTCGAGATCATCTTGAGAGGAAAGGAGCGCCGACGGGAGGAGGGAGAGATCTGATGGATTTCACAGAGAGAGGGATGCTGACAGCAATCGAGAATTGAGGTTGAAGATGAGTGCGGCTCACCAGAAGTCATCCACTGCCGCTCGAACTGCGTGTCGTTCGATCTGCGAGCGTCACCGTCTCCAACCCCGTCTGCCTATGTATTTCCGATCGACGAGGACGAGTACACTGGCGGAGGAACCTTCGTAGATCCGAATCGGGAGAAGAAGCGGATCTAGATCTTCAGGGCGTTTCATCTTTGTCTGTTGAGATCTAGATCTTCGTTCACGCCTCCAGATCGAACAGTGGCGATGCCGGGCTTTACAAATCTGAGAAGGCGGAGAGAGGACGGGAGGAGCCATGGGAGAGATCGGAGCTCTCAGGGCGCGAGATAGAGCTCGCCATGCCCGAATCTCTTCTTTGTTTTGCAAATCTGTATGGTTATTAGCTGGGGCTTTTAGAAATTCTGTCGTTAGTTTTGCAGTGCAGAAGGAGTTCTTCTGTTGGTGCTCGTTTGGTGATTGAGTTTTTTTTTTTTTGAATTGGAATTTTGGATTGATACGGATTATAGCTTTGCAATTTCTGGATTGATACGGATCATTTTGAATTGGAATTAATAGCTTTGCAATTTATGGATCTTTGATTGGTAATTTGTTGCCTACCTTTGCAATTTGTGTGGTGCGTAAGCGTAACCACTGTTGATTAAGTTAGTAACTATGATCTATTAGACCTTATCTTGTGTTCTCTAGCATTTTCAATTTCTTCTGCAGTCAGGGATCCATTCGAGTGATGTCTTGTGGGTTGCTTGCAACAGTGCAACTCGTGTACTGACCGGTCTGATAAGAGTGGTTTTATTAATTATAGAATATAGTGTCACTATTAATTAATAAGAGTGGTGACACTGTTTCGTAGAGATTGTGTTTGATTACACTATATTTTTCATGAAATTATATGTTTTTTATTTATTTATTTTGGTCATATTGTATTTGATTACACTTTTTTTTTATTTTTCATGAAATTACACGTGTCACCAAGAGTGTCACCTCTAATAAGGGTGGTGACATCGATAGGGTTGGTGGTGACAGTGATATGGGTGGTGGTGACAGCGATAGAATTGGTGGCAGCGATAGAGTGGTGACAGTGATAGGGGTGGTGGTGACAGCTATAGAAGTGGATGTGACAGCGATATGAGTGGTGTTGACAGTGATAGGAGTGGTGACAACGATAGGGCGGTGACAACGACAGAGGTGGTGACAACAATATGGGTGCTGGTGACAGTGATAGAGGTGGTGGTGACAGCGATAGAGGTGGTGGTGACAGCGATAGGGGTGGTGGTGACAACGATAGGAGTGGTGACAACGATAGTGTGGTGACATCGATAGAGGTGTTGAAACCACTTTGAACATCATGGGGACACTATTTTTCTTTGATGACACGACTAATAACATACACTTGTGGTGACACCACGTTGAACATTTATGATGACACTATTTTTCTTTGATGACACGACTAATAACACTTTGAACATTTGTGGTGACACTATTTTTCTTTGATGACACGACTAATAACACTTGACCATTTTTTCCCTTGATACACTTGTGGTGACACCACTTTGAACATTTGTGGTGACACTATTTTTCTTTGATGACACAAATAAAAACACGTGACCATTCTTTCCCTTGATACACTTGTGGTGACACCACTTTGAACATTTGTGGTGACACTATTTTTCTTTGATGACACGACTAATAACACTTTGACCATTCTTTCCCTTGATACACTTGTGTTGACACCACTTTGAAAATTTGTGGTGACACTATTTTTTTCTTTGATGACATGAATAAAAACACTTTGACCATTATTTCCCTTGATACACTTGTGGTAACACCACTTTGAACTTTTGTGGTGACACTATTTTTCTTTGATGACACGACTAATAACATACACTTGTGGTGACACCACTTTGAACATTTATGGTGACACTATTTTTCTTTGATGACACGACTAATAACACTTTAAACATTTGTGGTGACACTATTTTTATTTGATGACACGACTAATAACACTTGACCATTCTTTCCCTTGACACACTCGTGGTGATAGCACTTTGAACATTTGTGGTGACACTATTTTTCTTTGATGACACGACTATTAACACTTTGAACATTTATGGTGACACTATTTTTCTTTGATGACACGACTAATAACACTTGACCATTATTTCTCTTGATACACTTGTGGTCACCAACAAATTTTAAACATTCACTAATACACCATAAGATTAAAAAAGAATATATAATATCGTTGTAATCAAACAAAATAGTTAGTTTTAGTTATTGTCTATGCAAATTGCAAGTTGCCCACACCATTGTTCTCCATTAACCAATTAATAAACTCTTTGAGAAAAATAAAGTTAGCAAGTCAAGTTTCAATTTAAATAGTACACAATAAATCCAAAATCAATTAATGAACCTTTTGAGCAAAATCAAGGTATAGGCAGCCTCTCCATCTAGCTGTTACATTGATCAACACCACTCTTATCAACAGTTGACCTCCAATTAATAATCTCATTGCAGCAACCAATTCCAGCAATAGGCCACATTCCAGACTGAAAACCACTCGTTTTCCTCTCTTTGTAGAAATTGTGCACTGAATTGGATCAACAGACAAAGGATCTGAAAGCAAGAGGCTAAATCGTTGTCGAACTCCAGAAAACGATATCCGCTGTCTTTGCATCCAATCCACTGCACTCCCTTCCCATCCCTCCCAACTCTCAACTGCCAACCCCAACAATGGCGATGAGCTGATTCAGTAAGATCTCCCGTTTCCCTCCCATGAATCGGAGGGCTTGATGACGCCGGAAGGGAGGAGCTCGGCGGATCTGAAGTGAGGAGAGGCAGTGGTGTTAGATACGGTGTTGGATGCAGCAAAGAGGCAGAGCCGGAGGTCGACAGACAGAGAGAAGGTGATGCGATGGGGATCGACGACGCAGTTCCAGGAGAGCCCGAGTTAAATCGAATCGGTTGGGTTCGAAGGGGATTGTGTTCGAGAAGCCCAGAGGGCATTTGCTGCTGTCATTGTTTCGATTTAAAGAGGAGGAAGAACAAGCGTGAAAAGAGAATAAAAAGAGATAGGGGTAAAAATGTCAATTTAGGACATTTTGCAAAAGTCATTATGAAAATGGACATTTTGCAAAACAGCCCCCTTATTTTGGACGGTTACCAAAAAAATCCTTATCTATAAATGAAATATATTAAAAATATGAAAAAATAATAAATATGAATTGCAATATGAGAAGTAAATTAATAACGATTAAAGTGTGCAAAAATTATAAAATAAAAATTAATTTAGATATATATAATTCATTCTACCAAAAATAATATAGATATAAATAAAATAACAAATGACATATAAATAATTACAAATTTAGTAAAAAAAAATTATAATAATTAATTAAATTGATAAATTTTAATCTCGAACAGGGCCCTCAAAATGATCGGCACAACCCTCTTGAGTTCCACCCCTGGCTTTGGTATGTTATGTCCTGATACACTTGTGTTAATATCAATTTGCTTTGTCAAATGGCTTAGATATATCAGGCATTAGCTCACACATTGCTGGATTTTAATAGTTGGTAAGCTGCTTCGAGATTTGAGAGCTAAAAATGGTAATTTATGATAGAAGTAATACCATATTGAACTCATGACATATGTTGTCATATGATTTTGTATGCTTGATCTCCCCCTTCCTGGGAAACTAGGGGTGTTCATGTTGAAATTTGCTTTGCACATCCGGGTATAGACCAATTTATATGTAAAAATGCATGGCTAAGCTTGCTGGTGATCATTTGCTACAATTAGAGTCGTAAGTTTTTCATATTAAGACACAATATTATATTTGTACAACAAATTATTATATTTGCACAAAAAAAGTGCTTACACGAAAAAACTCTAATTTGCACAACAGATTTTTATATGTGCACAACATAGAGTTATATTTGCACAACAAAAAGCGTCGAAACAAAAAAAAAGGCACAGAAAAAAAATTACATTTGCACAACAAAAAATTATATTTGCACAACATACCATTATATTTGCACAACGAAAAGTGCTGACACAAAAAAAAAGTTTTATATTTGCACAACATATGATTATATTTGCAGAAGCACAACATAATGTTATATTTACACGACAAAATGTATTGACACGGGAAAAAAAGGGGTGATTACTAAGATGTCCTAATTTTTGGACTTTATTAGAAAAATGGCTCTCAAGTGCTCCAAATTAGCAAAATGTCCACCGCCCACCCCTCCGTGCCTCTGTGCCCCTCCACCCGTGCCCCTTGTGCCCCCCTCCCGTTTCATCATTTTTTTTTTATTTTTTTTTTTCGCGTTTCCAGGGTTGCTGAAACGGAATTGTTGAAACTCCTGTTTCAGCACATATGGTTTCAGCAACCCCTGTTTCAGTTATTTTTAAATTTTTTTTTGTTCCAGTTTTTTTTTTCGCATTGCTGAAACGGAATTGCTGAAACTTCTGTTTCAGCACATACGGTTTCAGCAACCCCTGTTTCTGTTTTCTTTTCCGCGCTGTTGAAACAAGGGTTGTTGATGCTGAAAACCCGGTTTCCGCAAAGTTGTTGATGGTGAAACCCCGGTTTTAGATGCTGAAATTGTTGCTGAAACCGGAGTTATTTTTTTTCCCTTTTTTTTCCGGATCACCACTTCGACACCGGAGTTGCTGAAACCGGAGTTTGATTTTTTCAATAATGCTAAAACGCTGAAATGTTGAAATAGTACCTCATACAATTTTATTAGAATTAATTTCAGCATACGAATTTTGCTAATACAGAATTAATTTCAGCATTTCAGATCACAAAAAAAAATCAAAAAGCTCATAAGCTATCTAAAAGTTTCAGCAAGGCAAAAAAAATGGTGAAATTGCATAAACAACATTTGATATCCGACTTTGACCCCAACAGTGGCATTTCAGATCACAAAAAAATGCTGAAATGTTGAAATATATGTTGTGGGTAATATATTGTAGCTCATACAATTTTATAAGAATTAATTTCAACATTTCAGCATAAGAAAAAGTTTCAGCAAGACAAAAAAAATTGATGAAATTGCCAATATTTAAAATTTCAACAAAGCAAACTCAATCACAGTACCAAACTAACTACAAATTCACAAATAACAGATCAACTACTAACATTTCTCCCCACACAAAACAGATCATCGGCAAAAGACTCGTTACCTTGGAACTATAGCTAATTAACACCTCATCTTTATGAACTACTAACATTTCTCCCCACAAAAGGCCTTCATGTATAAACCTTAGTAAAATACACTAATGTTTCAAATGGCCATTTTTAGGGAAGAATACCAAATATCCCCACAGGAAATAGAACTAAGCACAAAATTATGGCTAGTGCAGAATGAAAATCAAAGCAGCGATAACACAGGGGAGAGACTGACTGCTGAAACCTCAATCGGAAAAGTGCGGAAACACATGGAGAAGCCATGGGAGAAGAGATCCGCGGCCTCCGCGAACCTCGCATCCACCTATGTCTTCTGCGGTGCTCATCGACTAGTATTTCCACACTCTGCTGTAATAGAATTGCAACGACACATCTAATTTAAGGTAGAATTTGATAATATTTCATGAAGAGAGGCTGCCTTATGCTTTCTACATATCAAACAAAGAACTTGTTAACGAGCTGGGGAATTATCTAAAAAAAAAAACAAAGGTTCGTTTGCCTAATTCAAGCACCAATTTGTGATATTTCTAGACTAATTCAAGCAGCAAAATGGACGGGATGAACCTACCTGCACCGCTGCACCGGCCATAACGGAAACAGAATCGCCGGAGGTCCAGGCCGTGAAATCCGACTCGTTTCGGTTGGAGTCCGCGGATTCCGTCACAAGTAACTCAGATACCGACTCGATTCCTCTTCAGCTTCCCCATCTTCACTTCAACCTTCGTATCGACCTTCATGCTCAACGGAAACCCGTTCTTCTTCCCCAAATCAGATCTCAGGGCGCTCACGGAGTCCGAATCAGATATATCTTGTGGCAAATGATGGCAGGCGCCGATTCAGTTGATGCAAGGAGAGATCAGAGAGCTTACCGGGATCACGAACAGTGGCTTTGATGGTGTATCCGCCTCAACAACGCCCGGATCGAAGGGTTTGCGAAGAACGCCAGCTCCAAGACGACGATTTTTGCATCGCCGTTATGTTGCAACCAACAATCCCCGCATCGTCGGCCTTCAGATCTGGTTTCACTACTGGCCTTCAAATTTGAATTCGACCTTCAAATGGAGAGAAATCGCCGGCCTTCAGATCTGAATTCGACCTTCAAACGGAGAGAAATCACCACCGGATTACAGATGAATTGCCGCATCGGCCTCCTCCTGATTCGCCATTGGAAAGACGCCATTGGAGAGATATCGTTTGGCACATCGACCTCCTCTTGATTCAGGCTCAGAGGAAGGCGAGGATGTGGAGGAGGCAACGCGAAGGAGGCGGTGGCAGAGGATGCGTAATCGCCGATTTCGAAGAATCTGGGAAAAGGAAAGAGAGAGGAGGGGGGGCCTGAGAGAACGGGAGGGTTTGGTAGATGGACTTTTAACTAATAAAATAAATCCGTGGACAGTTTTTTAATTTGATCCGGAAAAATGGCTTGCGACGCAAATTTTCTCAAAAAAAAAAAAGACTTGGGGAGGATATTGAAATTTTGCAAACAGGACACTGCACCAATTAGGCCATGTAATATGGACATTTTGTAAAATACCCCTTGAATAAATGGCCAAATAAGTGGACGATAAATTAATACACGATAGATCTTATCGACTATAGATGAAGGGGTGTTCAATCCATCACAAAATGAACCCACCTAATCCACTAAAATTATTTATTATATGGCAAAATTGCAGAAAAGAACCATTTAAATAGGGTGTTTTGGGGAAAACCACCTCTTAACTAAAATTGCAGAAAACCAATCGTTAAAATCATTTTCTTTGGAAACTCATACCCATCGCCAAATTTCCTTAATCGAATCTTAAAATGCGTGAAAAGTCAATTATATCCCTTGTTTTGATTATTATTTTACTTAATCTAATTGGTATTAATTAATATTTACCTTTTTATATTATCAATTTTTTATATATAAATAGCATTATTACCCGCGCGTTTCGCAGTTTCTTAATTAATCAATTATATATATATATATATATATATATATATTATCATAGTTATTACTAATAAAGATGAGATTGTAATTTGATATTTGATATTGTTTTTAAAGCATACACTTTGAAAATTTAGGTATGATAATAAGAATAGGATAACAAATTTCTCTCGTGCATTATTTTTATTTTTCTTAGATATGAGTTTGTGCAGATATAGTCAAACTTTATCATATTAATAAGATTGAAATTAATAAAAATAAAAATAATAAGTTTGAAATTAGATATGAAAATTTATCAATTTGATATATTAATAACATTATATGCTAAAAGATTTGATTTAAATCTTTTAGGTAAATATTAATCACGATATGACTATATTTTAATTATTTTTATTAAAATTGTTGAATGTAATTATCAACTAAGGTGGACACATAAGATGATGGGTGTTTGAAAGAAAATCATTAATTGTCAAGCCTTACTAGCTTAACTAGTAGAGATGATATGTAGTGACCAATAGGTCACCAATTCGAATCCCCCATCCCCCAATATTGTAATGGCTTAAGTGCATACCTTTGAACCAAAAACAAATCATTAATTCTCGTGGCTTAAATTTACTAGAAAATCATTAATTGACTTGTCAAAAAAAAATCCGGGTCATATTGCACCAGAGAACAACATGTAAGCGAATCTCATAAATACCCATTGTAAAGTCTCGGATTTTTAAATCCTAAATTTTTTTCGTAAAAATGAAAATCAAATGAATTTAAAAGAGAAATTTAACGAAAAACTGGCTAACTCGGATTTTAGAACTCATAAAGCGGATTTTGGCCCAATTTCGAAAATTAATTCCGTCTTTTCACCTCGTGTTTCGAAATGAGTCTCCGGATGGCGATATCCTATTTGGTTTAAAATCTAATTGACCGAGAGAGCGGGATTCGGGAAGCCAATCTTCAAAAATTCGAATTTTCGCTTTTAGGGCCACAACTCTTGTCTCTTTCTCTCATGTTTATCCAAAAATTAGCCCCTTTGAGATTCCTTGGATGATTAAAAAAAAATAATCAAAGAGCACCTTACTACCACCTTCCCATTGTTTGAATTAGAGAAACACCCATAAATTACTTTTCTCATCTCCATCCTTGCACTCTCCTTATAAGGCAACAAACAAACTCCATGTCCCCTTTTGGCACATCCGAAATCTGCACCCCAAGCTCTTATACTCGCTTTATAGAATCAGATTTTTGACCAATTTCAACACACACAAAAGCAAGGAAACCCAAGAGCACAACCCCAAGACCTTATCCTTTTCCATTCCCTTTCCCCTCCTCGTGGCTAACATCAGCCCCCGAAGCCCCACCATCATAAGCTTGTCTTCACTACCCAGTGCCACCGCACCACCACCACCTCTCTGCCCTCTTGCAGCACCACAAGAGCACCACTAACCTCTTTTTTGGCCTCCTGAAAACACCCCTCCCCCACCTGCACTTTCCCTCCTTGTTGGAGCAAGCAAGACCCAAGTCTCCCCCCCTGTTCGAATGAGCCCAGGCCACTCTCGCCCCCGCCGTTCCGATTCAACATCAGCCACAAGTAAGGCTGAACCCGAGCCGCCCATGCGTCCGGAGCCACCGACGCCGAGCCGCTAAGCGTCCCCGAGCGCCCTTCTCTGTTTTCCTGGAAGGCCGAGCAACTCTTTTCTTTTTCCTTCTCTCGCATATGAGCAGCAACCTCACCACTACACTGCACCTCCCTTGACGTCCTCGAGCACCCAGGAGCAGCCTGAGCCGCCGACACCGCCAATCCTCCTCTTCTTCCCTGTTTTATACGATTGGAGGTCCGATAAGGTTCTTCCTTCTCCTCCCGCTCCAAATCACCATAAAGTCACGCCTTTATAACCTCTTCTTTGTCCCAGGCCAACTCTACTTCGATTCCAACTCCGGTGAGCCAAATCCGACTCCGACGAAGATTCCCAGGTGAGCTTCGATCCTCTCGGTGACTCAATCCCTCTCCTATTTCTTTTCTGTTGAATGACAAAATTTATGTAAAGTCCTCATTGAGGGTTTCATTCATTGATTAATCATATATATAGGTTACAATGGATTGGGCCTTTTGGCCCACTATACAATATAAAGCCTATGTAATCTATCAAACCCCCACATTCGAAAGTGGAGGGTCTCGTACAGTGAGACTGGACCGAAAATCAAGGAACGACTGAAGAAGTAAACCCTTGGTGAATATATCAGCGTACTGATAGGAGGACGGGACATGTAGAACACAAACATGTCCAAGAGCAACCTTGTCCCGTACGAATTGGAGATCGAGCTCAATGTGCTTCGTGCGTTGATGATGGACTGGGTTGCTAGCTAGATAGAAGGCCGAGACGTTGTCAGTGTAGACGAGCGTGGCCTTCTGAAGAGGGAAGCATAGCTCAAGGAGGAGATTGCACATCCATGAGCACTCTGAGACAACATTGGTGACACCCCTGTACTCAGCCTTTGCACTAGACCGAGACACCACAGACTGTCGCTTTGCTGACCATGACACAAGAGTGTCATTAAGGAAGACACAGTAGCCAGACGTGGAGAGACGTGTGTTAAGACAACCACCCCAATCCGCATCAGTGTAAGCGACGAGGTCATGCCGAGAGGAAGGGGTGATCGTGGTGCCCACCTCAAGGGTACCGCTGATGTATCGGATGATCCGCTTTAAGACCTGAAAGTGCGGTTCCCTGGGCGCATGCATGAACAGCCAGACCTGCTGAATAGCGTAACTGATGTCTGGCCTAGTAAACGTAAGATACTGCAATGCACCGGCGAGGCTCTAGTACAACGTCGGATCATCAAACAGAGGACCAGAGTGAGCACTGAGCTTGTTGGAAGTATCCATAGGGGTGAAAACTGGCTTGTAGTTACTCATCTTGGCCCGAGCAACAATCTCGGTAGCATACTTACTCTGAGAGAGAAACAGCCCAGACGCATGACGCTGCACGACGACGCCCAAGAAGTAAGACAACGGACCCAGATCGGACATGGCAAACTCAGCAATCAACTGGGAAATAATAGACGTCCGAAGAGCATCATAAGAGGCGATGAGGATGATGTCATCGAGATATAGTAACAAAAAGGCCATGTATGTGCCTCTGCGATAGATAAACAGAGACGTATCTGAGCGGCTGCCAACAAAGCCCAAGCGTAGCAGATGAGATGCAAAGCGCTGAAAACAAGCCCGCGGAGCCTTTTTCAGACCATACATAGAGCGCTTCAGGAGACAAACGTGCTTGGGATGATCAAGATCATATATATAGGTTACAATGGATTGGGCTTTTTGGCCCACTATACAATATAAAGCCTATGTAATCTATCATTTTCCTTTCCGATTGTATGTGTGTATGTCGAAAGGTTGGAGCCTAGCGCCGCCGCCGGCGAGCTCCCTTCCTCCTCTCCCTTCCTCGGTTTTTTCGAACGTTGTACTCCCTCTGTTTTTTTTCCGTCCAGCAGAAAGGGTGGGAGGAAGAAGACCCCATGGGCCCCGCCGTCTCTATTTGGCAGCCACATCAACCATGGCATGGGGCCCACTCCTTTTTAATTCCGGCTTTCAAATAGAAGGGGAATTGATTGGATTTGTTGGGCCTATTTAGTGTTTGGGCCGAATGCTTCTTTTAAGGGCAAATGATTGGGCCTGTTTTCAAATGAAATTCTGATTTGGGGTTTTAAATAAAAGGCCGATTTGGAGGTTATTCGTAAGGATCTCAACCTTCTAAACCTATCGAAAGATTTGACTTCAGACAGGGACCATTGGAGGCGGTGCATTCGGGCAACGGATGGATAGTGTTTTGGGTTTTTATGTTTTGTCCTTTTGCTCTTGCTTCTTTTTATCTTTCCCTTGCTTCGTCTTTGATTGTGCTTCCATTTTATGTGTCATGCTCTCTCATTCCAGTATCCTACTATTCAGGGTCTTTTGGAAACACTCTCTCGACTAGTTCGGGGATTGAGTGTGTACATCCTGACCCTCAGACCCTGCTTCTGTGGGATATATTGGGTAGTTGTTGTTGTTGTAGTTTTTGGTAATTAAAACAAATTAAAGGTCAGTTTTGGTAATTTTAAAAGAGGCTGATTTTTATAAAATAAAATGGTTGGGATTGTTAAGGGATTTGGAAATATTTATGAAAGTGTTTAATAAATGGTATTTAAAATATTATATAATAGTATTTGATATTTAAAATATAAAATATTATCATTGAGATTTAAAGATATAATATTATGATGATTTAAAAATATAATATGAAGAGACTTGAACTTTTAAAAGGAATTTGACGAACATTTTTCCAAGGTCGGAATTTCTAACTAGTTATATCGGTTTTCGAAACGGTTTTTGGAACTAACATGGGAATTATGTGATTGATGACTAACGCAATCGTGGAATTTCACCTATATTTATTACCTAAGGGTGACGACAAATGCCTAATTTACATACAAGCCGAGTCAAGATGGGTGGTGGTCAGTTTATACGCCTATTGGTTTGATCAGCGTTGATGACGTTTTTGGCTCGCGAAGAGGTGTTTACTGTTCAATTGTCGTATTTAAAGGAAGTAAGATGATGTTCTTATTTCAGATACATTCTTATCCGACCAAAGACTTTAAGAACTCAACTCCTAGGGTTTTAGGTCAAGGAGATATGTAGAGCTCTTCTTCTTCTCTCTTGAATCGGATCCAAAATTTTGAGGTTGGAGGGGGGTATTTATAGGGAGGCTAAGCGAGCAGCTTGCTGGTAACCTCGTGGGTTAACAAGGGACATGTGTAATGCATGCCCTCACGCTAGGGAGCTAGGCATTACACGTGGCACTGTTGGAGGGGCGGTACTTGACCATCGAGCTACTCGTTTTTTCCCTAAAGGACCACGAGGTATTGGTGGGTCCTATTATGAGATGAAAGCTTACCTATGTTAGGATTTTGATCGTGATGTTCCTTAGATCGATGATACTTAGGGTACTGAGTTGGGTTGGCGTATGGCGAAGTACCTTGCTCGCGATGTATTTCGTAGAAGACCAGATGTCTTTTGTGTTGGGTGGTGTAGTTATGATGTCATATCCTTGTTAATTAATAGGTCTATTGTCTATGGCATCGTCATATCTCCTCGTAACCGGATCGCGATTGATGTATCGCCCGCGATTAGGTTTCGATCAAAACGATACTTCCCTCCAAACAACTTATTCTTGGATGGGCCTAAATTGGGCCTGACGTGCTTTGGGCCCATTTGGGGGGTGACCCCACAAAGACCTATAAGTGAGGGTTTCATTTCTAGTCATCTTATTTCACACTTCTAAAGACGAAAGAGAGAAATGAAAAGAGAGAGAAACTCGAAGGGTTTTCATCCTCAGAAAGACGATATCGGAGTCGGGTGGAAGTCCATTTCTCAGTTTGCTCTTGTTGTTTGGTGCTTCTCTTCGACTTTCTTCAAGTATGTACTTCCTGATCACCTTATTACTTGTCTAATTTCTTAGATTCGCACATGTTTTTTAGATTTTTAGGGTTGAGGGAGGAAAACCTCAGTGGTCGAACCGCCTTTTTTCCGGGAAGGGGTACGATGGTTATAAGGTTGAGATCAGTAGGATGTCCCGCGGGGTCTCATTCCCCTCCTCTTACTTTCTTTCCCCTGGGGTTTTGATTGATCTCTACGGGGGTGCTTTAAGGTTATCTGGTGGTGGCTCGATGGGGTTAGGTTCTTTTTGGGGTTTTTCCGATGGTCATGGACAGACAAAACTTTTCATCTCCTCTCCTTTTCACTTTTCGGAAGTGGTTTCTCAAAAACCAGGAAACTTTATGGAGGAGACGAAAAGGTGTTCTCTAACCGTCATCCTCTAGGGGGAAAATGTCTTTTCAATGTCCTCTCAAGTGGTGCGTGAGGTGCCAACATGCCCCTACAAGGGGTTTTTTGGCGCCAAATTTCTTTATCCGTGATGCTGAAAAGGTCATTTCCCCTTGTTGATTTTTCTTTCTTTACATCTTTTCAGGTGCTTTTCCTTCTATTACATTTAGTGATGTCGAACGTAAGCGATAGCCAAAACAAGAGTGTGGGTTATGAGTATGAGGAGGTTAGGTCCTCGCGGACAAAGACATAATCGGTAGTACACGATGATTCGGAACCCACGGTGTCTCCTGCTCCTCCCCCACAAGAGAAAAAATACCGTGTGGTGAAACGAAAAAAGGTCAAGCCTGCAATCCCATAGAGCGTGAAGCGGAGAAAGATGGTTGGGTCCATCAAGCGTCCTTTAACGAGCGATAATCCTGAGTACTGCCATACTTTAGAATCAATAAATGAGTCGGGGAAAGGTGAGTCGCCTCGCATATAAGCAAAAGGAGGTGGATAACTGCAACTTTCGTGAAGGCTACGTTCCTGCGGCTCCCCCACCTGCCCCTAAGGTTTTCAAGGCGCGCGTGCTCCCACCGTCGTTGAAACCATGGGGGAGAGATCGATCCTCCAAGCTTTTCGTCTGGAGATGATAGCTCAGATTTATCCTAGGCCGGTCGGAGTGGAGATAGGCTTGGCTACTAAGAGTGGGGGTTGTCTGAACGTGTATCAAGATCACGTTGTCATCCATCTCGAGAGCTTGCTTCATGGGGTCCGCCTTCCTCTACCCAAACTTTACTCTGATCTCCTAACTTTTTAGCGAAGGATGAGGGTCAAGTGTTGCTGGCCAACCTTTTTGCTGGCCAACTTTTTTGCGAAGGATGGTTGAGATTGGCTGGGCAACTTCCTTGAGACAGATAGGCAGGACATTCTTTACGATCAGCTGTCCGAGGCTTTGATGCAAGGAGTGGACGGTCGTGTTATTCAAAGTGTCAACCACTTTGCACATCTTAGGGATTCCATGAAAATGTTTCCCCACAGCTACGCTCTTAAGGATATGGAGCTTAAAGATCCTGAGTGTGGTATGCCCGTTACTTCGCATAATGCCTCTCTTGAGGGAGACCCCATCTGCTGGTGAGAACGACCATGAGCATCCTTGTGACAAGAACAATGATCCTCTTGTTGACGCATAACAAGCCGTTCTTCCACTTTTTTATCAAGTATTTGAATATGTCTCTGAAGTGATGGGAAGTAGGTTTAAAACAATCATGCATGTGACATAAGCGCATGCTTTGCCGCGATTTATTTTTTGTTGGTGGTAACATTTTGGCCCACGACAAGTGTCATGCTTTGTCGTGGTTGGTATTTAGTTGTTGGTAAACACTTCGGCCTATGATAAGTGGCATGTCTTGTCATGGTTGATATTTTGACTTTGCGAATATTTCTTTGATTATCGTATTTCGTTCCCTGCTTGTTATACTTTTTATTTGTTTTCTTAGAATTTAGCCTTTTTATTACTCCGTCTATTCGCGATACCTTTACCCATCTCCTGCCATTAAACTTTTTATGAAATAAATTGTGAGATGACAACAACAAGGGTTCGCGGATATGTAAAATCTCGAAATGCCAGGAGTAGCTTAAAAACTATCTTTTATTTGTTGTGACGTAAAGTAGAAAGCTATTTATATCACGTATATCTATATTTCTTCGTAGCATAGGAAGTTGGGGAGCACATCTCTGTTTTCTGCTGGGCCTTGTTTTTCTATTGTTACACCAAAGTGTGATTCTCTTTGGTATTCAAAAGTAATGAAACTTCCTATTCTTAAGTTGTTAGCCATCGCGAACTCTCTCCATCCCTCTAATAGAGAGAACCAATCTATTTCCTCTCTTTCAACTAAAACTAGGAATTTTTGGTTTAGGGGAGAACATAAGAGGATTTGGTCTAGTATCTCGTCCCCAAATTCTACAAAGATGTATGGTAAGGGGAGCCTATGCAGGTGGCTTTCTCTAAGGATTATTCTGATGAATTTGGGATTTGGAAAAAGCATAGAATTTTTTATAAAGGTAGGTGGAGAAACTTCACCCGAAGCAATGCCAAAACTTGGCATTCTGTTTTAGGTAGGGAGATGTTATGAATTTAGGATTGCCTTTATTTATACTAGGTTTTCGCTTGCAAAAATATGTATTATTCTTTAGGGTTAGTTTGAGGTGTCGTTAAGCGAGAAGGTGCGTGTTGAAAGCTAGTTTTCCGAGTCGCTAGTTGTGTTGGGTTTGTTTGTATGTTTATTGCCGATTGGAAAGGGAATGTATTTATCCGGCGTTATTTGTTCTTGTTTGTTGATCCTTGCTGACCTCGTGGAGTAGCTTACTTTTTTTTTGCGGTGTTCTTTGTTGTTTATTGATCTTAGTTGACCTCGTGGGGTAGCTGAGTTGTTTTTGCGGTGTTCTTTGTTGTTTGCGTCTTGTCCTTTGCTATAAAAGGTAGACTATCCCCGCGCTTCTTGTTGTGGTTTGTTTTTTGATAATGACGTCTATAGTGCCAGTTGATATTCCCGGTGTAACTATTCCTCACGTAAGAGGTTTTACCCAGGATATATCGGTGGAAGGACATGTGCACAGGCTGGTGAGTTTTTATTAAATAATCTAGTTTCCACCTAGGAGTTGAGCCTTTCTGATGTGTCTGTTGTTGTTGCAACCGTTGCCGTATGTATACCGTGGTTATGGTTATGAAGCTCTTGGTTACATGCAATTATGGACGTGAGCAGATGTGGAATTTGTGGTGAGGGTGGAGCCTTTAGGTCCTGATTACTACTGGTTTACATCAGGGTGGCATGAGTTTGTTGTTTCTAATGAACTTCAGATTGGGACACACTTAATCTTTGAGTATGAAGGACACACTTGTTATGATGTTGTTGCGGTAAATCATGGTCCTGATCAGAAAGGTGACCTGGACTTTTCCGTTCGGTGTTGAACTTCTTGCTTTATAACCTTTTATGCTTCTGTAGGTTGGGCGAGTTAATTGCGACGTATGTTTTATGTTTTTGTTTTGGTGTATAATAAATAATCATGTATGATTGTGTCCCGTCTGTATTTATTGTTAAGGTATTGTGAAGAATGTATTTATAGGTAATCTCCAGCGTCTTCAACACAAAGTAGATTGATAAAAAAAAGGTAATCTCCAGTGTATTCTACGCAATGGAGAATCCTTGAAAATTGAAAACAATCTCCAGCGTCCTTGACGTAGAGGAGATTGATTGAAAAATAGGTAATCTCCAGCGTATTCTACTCGATGGAGAAACCTGGAAAATTGAAAAC
Organism: Persicaria tinctoria; assembly: GCA_037127255.1. Taxonomy (NCBI): domain Eukaryota; kingdom Viridiplantae; phylum Streptophyta; class Magnoliopsida; order Caryophyllales; family Polygonaceae; genus Persicaria; species Persicaria tinctoria. The sequence goes on from JBANSL010000006.1 coordinate 75,918,239, forward strand.
AATCTCTAGCGTCCTTGACACAGAGGGTATTGATTGAAAAATAGGTAATCTTCATCGTATTATACACGATGGAGAAACCTAGAAAACGAAAAACAATCTCCAGCGTCCTTGACACAAAGGAGATTGATTAAAAAATAAGTAATCTCCAGGGTATTCTACGCGATGGAGAAACCTGAAAAATTGCAAACAATCTTCGGCGTCCTTGACGCAGAGGAGATTGATTAAAAAATAGGTAATCTCCAGCGTATTCTACGCGATGGAGAAACCTAGAAAATTGAAAACAATCTCCAGCGTCCTTGACGCAGAGGAGATTGATTAAAAAATAGGTAATCTCCAGCGTATTCTATGTGATGGAGAAACCTGAAAAATAGAAAACAATCTCCAGCGTTCTTGACACATAGGAAAATGATTGAAAAATAGGTAATCTCCAGCGTATTCTACGCGATGGAGAAACCTGGAAAATTGAAAACAATCTCTAGCGTCCTTGACACAGAGGAGATTGATTGAAAAATAGGAAATTTCCAGCGTATTACACACGATGGAGAAACCTGGAAAATAGAAAACAATCTCCAACATCCTTGACGCAGAAGAGATTGATTGAAAAATAGGCAATCTCCAGCGTATTCTACGCGATGGAGAAACCTGGAAAATTGCAAACAATCTCCAGCGTCCTTGACGCAGAGGAGATTGATTAAAAAATAGGTAATCTCCAGCGTATTCTACGCGATGGAGAAACCTGGAAAATTGAAAAAATCTCCAACGTCCTTGATGCAAAGGAGATTGATTAAAAAATAGGTAATCTCCAACGTATTCTATGTGATTGAGAAACCTGGAAAATAGAAAACAATCTCCAGCGTTCTTCACATAGAGGAGAATGATTGAAAAATAGGTAATCTCCAGCGAATTCCACGCGATGGAGAAACCTAAAAAATTGAAAACAATCTCCAACATCCTTAACCCAAAGAAGATTGAATCGTAGGAGGAAATGGGGGTTGTTTATTAATAGTTCACATTACATGGCGTTGCATTTTACAATAAAAACTATTGTGTAGCGAACTATAGATGGAGATAAATTAGAAACCGTTGGCTTCTGGTCCGTCATATCTAGCAGCATCCATCTCTTCTTCGATGTTATAGCCCTGTTTGTCCAAAAAGTGGACTTCAAACCTTGTTTCGCCGAGATGGATGAATATTATTGATGTCTCCAGTTCGAGGCCGTGAGTCTCGACAAAGTCTCTCCATTCGTGTGCCACCCAATAAGAACCATAAGCGCCTCATGTGATATGAACCAGGAAGTCTTTTATGATGCGAGTAGATAAAAAGATTTGCTAGGGTATTTGGGGTTTGAAATGTTCGCCGAAGAAATAAGGAAGCATCATGCGTATGTTTGCTCTTCACCCACTAAGTAGATATCAAAATTGAGGAGGTTGTTTGAATTTTGATTTGTTGTGTTGGTCGCCATTTCTCTTGTTTGTAGTTTATGGTTAGTATAGAGGTTGGACACCCTTTTATAGTGGTGTACGAGGGGTTTGGACCTTGTCGTGATTAATGCCTGTTTCTAGATTTTAGATGTGCAGATGAATTTGTTGGATTCTGAAAAGATTCTTGCCATGTGTAGGCCATGCAGGTTGTCTTGGGAAATCTCGATTCAGACCCCCTCCCTCGTTGAGCGCGTGTAATAAATACTGGTGCAACTTTCGTGGTCTGTATTGCTTTATTTTGGATATATAAAGGTGTGAGATTTGTTGTTTATGATCCGTTTACCTACTCATCTTAACTCGTTTATTATTTTTGTTTGGTAGAAGAAGAGATGGCGTCTCCCAATTATGAGATGTGAGATTTTTACCGTTGTATTGATGTAGAAGAAAGGCTTCATCGTTTTGTAAGATATTAATATCCGGTGTGCTTTATGGTTGTTCAATTTCGAATGTTTATGGAATGATGTTTTTTTAGCATCCTCTTCTCTTCTCTTTTGAAAGGATGTATGGTCACGTTGTATCCGACCATGTTTGTTTGCTTTCCTTAACTGAGCAAAACTTTCGCGTTGGGGTTTCCAAGGATAGCTTCAATCGCTGGTGGCTGACCGATGGTTGGGGTAGGTTCGCAGAGACTTTGTCTGATATCTTGCCACTTGCTTTGCATGCAGCTTATCGTGGAAATTTTTGGACTGAGGTGGTCTCTTGTATGTTGTGATGATGTAAGTATTGAACATGATCAGTTTTATTTATCGATATATATGGTAGCGCAATGAGTAGCCTGTCTTAATCGTCCTTTTGTGTTGTTTTTTGTTTTTCTAACTTGAAGTGAGGAACAATGACCTCTCCCAACCCCAGTCGTCGTGATTTCTTCCGTTCCATTGATTTTGAAGAGAAGCTTGAATATCTGGTAATTCTTCTGGCCCTTTATTCATGGTTGCCGTATTCCTGTATTTTTTCAATGGAGTTTTGCTTCGATTGTCCGCAGATGCCGCCAGACTCTTTTGGTACTATGTATGGTCGCGTTGTGTCGAACCATGTTTGTTTAGTTTCCCCTACCGGACGAGAATTTTGCGTAAGGGTGTTTCAGGATAGTCAGGGTCATCATATTCTAACCGAAGGCTGGCGTGCTTTTACCGATGATAGTGGGCTACGTGTTGGGGGATCTCTTATTATTTTCAAGTATGAAAGAGTAATCGCTATACGATAATTGTTCTGGAATCGAGTGAATGAGTTGGTGAGGTCGGATCGAAATTCGGTTTTGTTTTGTTTTCCTTTTTAGCATATTATCCGACTATTGTTGTATGAACTCTATTCTGTTAATCGTTTTGTATCTCGTTTTGGATGTAATATAATGATCATGTCGCGTTTATTTTTGTTTGTACATCCGTGTCTAATGTATACATGATTACCAAATCTATTCTTTTTTTAGGCTTGTATCCACATCTCTGCTAAAAAAACACGCGATTGCTAAATCGAATCTCCATGGGGGTGTGTTTGATCATACGTGTTTCGAAAAACCACGCGATTGATAAATTTGTTCTCCTTGGAGGCTTGTTTGCATATCCGTGTTTGAAAGACACGCGATTGCTAAATTTATTCTCGTTGGAGGCTTGTTTGCACATCCGTGTTTGAAAGACACGTGATTGCTAAATTTATTTTCCTTGAAGGCTTGTTTGCACATTCGTGTTCGAAAGACACGCGATTCCTAAATTTATTCTCCTTGGAGGCTTGTTTACACATCCGTGTTTGAAAGACACGCGATTGCTAAATTTATTCTCCTTGGAGGCTTGTTTGCACATCCGTGTTCGAAAGACACGCGGTTGCTAAATTTATTCTCCTTGGAGGCTTGTTTGCACATCCGTGTTCGAAATACATGCTATTGCTAAATTTATTCTCCTAGGAGGCTTGTTTGCACATCCGTGTTCGAAAGACACGCGATTGCTAAAGTTATCCGCAATAACAACCATTCTTGGGTTTGAAACTTTCATTTATATATATGAAGAGGTGTACCCAATCGGGAAACCCGGCGACCCCTATACATGGAAAATCAAAGTCACCAGGGTTCTAATATTTTCCAACCGACGAAAAATAAACTTTAAGATTCTTGGCATTCCACAACTTTGCGAGGATAACGCCTTATGAATTCTGGAGTTTGAACGAACCTCTGCCTACTTCCTTATGGATGACGTAAGGACCTTCCCATTTAGGTTCAAGTTTTCCCCCTACAGCTTCTTGTCGAAGAACCATGTCTTCTTTCTATATTGGGCGTAGGAAAACGCGCTTGTTGTACCCTCAGCCAGTCGACGTTGATATTTATTTACTTTGAGCCAAACTCGAGGGCTTCATCATTGGTGTCTTTGTTGAAATCAACTATTCTAGCCGACGGTACCAATAATCAACTATTTTGTATGACCAAAGTACCAGTGGTAAGGTTTCAGCCCACTCTCATTTTTGTCGTCCCCAATCTTTTCTTCCAAGGCATTCAAGATCTGGCGATTCGTGGTTTCGGCTTGTTCATTGGACTGTGGGTAAGCCACTAATGAGAATCAGAAATCGATGTGGAGTCCAGCGCAGAAATTGCAGATTCCTTCGCAGTCGAACTAGGGGCTGTGGTCCGTGATGATGGCTTGTGGGAATCCAAATCGGCAAATAATATTCTTCCAAAGGAATTTGCGTACTTTCTATGTTTTTATGGTGGCCATGGCCTCAGCTTCTACCCATTTTGTAAAGTAATCGACTATGACGATGATGAAGCGGAGTTGTCCCGGGCTGTAGGGAAAAGGCCCAAAATATCCATTCCCCACATCGCAAAAGGACAGGGTGCTGATATGTACTTCAAAGGATGAGGAGGTCGATGATTGAGTGAGGCGTGTTGCTGGCATGGGTCGCATATATGAATAATTATTTCGGCATTGGCTCTAAGGGTGGGTTAGTAGTATCCCATCCGCGTGATCTTAGCAGCTACAACCCTCCATCTTTGGTGATTTCCACCTACGCCTGCATGTAATTTACGGAAAAGATCGAGGCCTTTCTGGGTTGATACACAGAAGAGGTCAGGGAAATTGAAACCTCTTTTATAGAGTCGGCCGTCTCTAACTCGACAGCAAGCCGTTCGTTTTCTGATCTGCTGGTTGTTCAGTAAGGGGTTCATTAGTACACCTTCGGTTATGTACTACAATAGGGGTGTGCGCCAATCTCTGAGATTTGATATTCTAAAGAATCCTTTGTGGATTCCTCGTGCATGCTTCTGCTCGATCACCACGCAGTTACTCAACCCGAGGGGTAGTGTGGCTCCTATCCTGGCCAGAAATATGCGCGCTCATTTTTCTCGCGGGGAATGGATGAAATTGAGCATTTCTCAAAGGTCGTTGTAAGCGTTTGCACGCAAGCTAGGTACTCAGGCAACATTCCTATTTTTGCCTCGTATTCCCCTTTGACTTGCAAAGCCACTACTTCGGAGTCTTTGAAGATTTGAACTTGACGATCTCTATTGATCAATGCTTTTTGTATACCCGCGATCAGTGCTTCATTGTTGCTAGCTTTGAATAAAAGTTGGAAAGACAAATCAGTTACCCCTCCACTAGGGCTCGTGATTGTAACTCCTTCTCCACATCCTCCTACAGATATAGATCCATCGACGTTGATGACCCAATTCTCTCCGTCGCAATCTTGAGAATCTGTGAAAATAGCTTCGACAACAAAATCGGCCAATGCTTGGGCCAAACGAGACTTTCTAGGTTTGAAATGAATGTCGAATTATGAATGATCTACCGCCCACTTAACCATTCTCTCTGAGAGGGATGGTGAGTGGAGGATTTGAAGTGGGGCAGATCAGAGAGCACCTCGATGGTATGAGCCTGGAAATAAGGCCTTAATCTTCATGCCGCGAAGACTACGGATAGCGTCATTTTTTCTATAGGAGTGTACATGGATTCAACCGGTGGTAGGACTCTGCTGGCGAAATAGATAGGAAACTTGGATTTCCTTGTGAGCACTGTACTAATGGTATTTGACCCAACCGCGAGATATAATTGTAGAATTTCATGCTCGTGTGGGTAATGAAGGGTGGGCAACGTCGTTAGGTACTCCTTCATATTCTTGAAAGCTTTATCCAGGATGGCAGTCCACTTGACCGGACCTTTCTTCTTTACTTGTTCAAAGAAAGGCAGAGAATGATCAACTAGTCGCGAGCAGAATCTACTCAGATAGTTGACAAACCCATTCGACTTCTGGATGTCGTTCAGTGTTCTGGAGGGAACCATGTCGAGTACCATCTGAACCTTCAAAGGGTTAACGTCTATCCCGCGATGACTTATCATGAAAACAAAGAATTTTCAAGAATCTACCCTGAAAACCCACTTTTCTGGATTTAGGCAAACGTGATTCGTCCTTAGAGTGTCGATGGTTTCCTGGAGTTCATTGTAGTGGCTCTCCTTTGTGAGGCTATTGATCATGATATGATCGCTATAAACCACAATGTTTCTTCCAATTAGAGGCCTGAAGACTCATTTGCTGGAAGGTAGCACCCAAACTAGACTTTCTAGGTTTGAAATGAATCTCGAATTCTGAAAGCTCTAACACCCACTTATCCATTCTCCCTAAGAGGGATGGTGAGTGGAGGATTTGAGGTAGGGACAGATTAGAGATCACCTCGATGGTATGAGCCTGGAAATAACGCCTTAATCTTCATGCTGCGAAGACTATATATAGCCCCATTTTTTCTATAGGAGTGTACCTGGACTTGGCCGGTTGTAGGACTCTGTCGGCGAAATAGATAGGAAACTTGGATTCCCTTGTGAGCACGATACTAATGGTAGTTGACCCAACCGCGAGATATAATTGTAGAATTTCATGCTCGCGTGGGTAATGAAGGGTGGGCAGCGTCGCTAGGTACTCCTTCATATTCTTGAAAGCTTTATCCAGGATGGCAGTCCACTCGACTGGACCTTTCTTCTTTAGTTGCTCAAATAAGGTAAGAGAATTATTATCCAGTCTCGAGCAGAATCTACTCAGATAGTTGAGAGACCCATTAAACTTCTGGATGTCGTTTAGTGTTCTGGGGGGAGCCATGTCGAGTATCGTCTGAACCTTAGAATGTTTAACGTCTATCCCACGATGACTTATCATGAAACCCAAGAATTTTGCAGAATCCACCATGAAAACACACTTTTCTGTATTTAGGCAAACACAATTCTTCCTTAGAGTGTCGATGGTTTCCTGGAGATCATTGTAGTGCCTCTCTTTTGTGAGGCTTTTGATCACGATATCATCGACATAAACCGCAATGTTTCTTCTAATTTGAGGCCTGAAGACTTTCTCGAGAATTCACTGGAAGGTAGCACCCAAACGACACTTTCTAGGTTTGAAATGAATGTCGAATTCTGAAAGCCCGCCCAGTTAACCATTCTCCCTCAGAGGGATGGTGAGTGGAGGATTTGAAGTAGGGCGAGATCATAGAGCACCTCATTGGTATTAGCCTAGAAATAAGGACGTAATCTTCATGCCGTGAAGACTATAGATAGCGCCATTTTTTCTATAGTAGTGTACCTGGACTCGTCCGGTTGTAGGACTCTGCTGGCGAAATAGATAGGTAACTTGGATTCCCTTGTGAGCACTGTACTAATGGTAGCTGACTTAACCGCGAGATATAATTGTAGAATTTCATGCTCATGTGGGTAATGAAGGGTGGGCGACGTCGCTAGGTACTCCTTCATATTATTGAAAGCTTTATCTAGGACGATAGTTCACTCGATCGGACCTTTCTTCTTTAGTTGCTCAAAGAAGGGTAGAGAATGATAAGCTAGCTGCGAGCAGAATCTTCTCAGATAGTTGACAGACCCATTCAACTTCTCGATGTCGTTCAGTGTTCTGGAGGGAGCCATGTCGAGTATCGTTTGGACCTTCGAAGGGTTAATGTCTATCCCGTGATGACTTATCATGAAACCCAAGAATTTTCCAGAATCACCCCGAAAACATACTTTTCTGGATTTAGGAAAACACGATTCTTCCTTAGAGTGTCGATGGTTTCCTAGAGATCATTGTAGTGGCTCTCCTTTGTGAGGCTTTTGATCACGATGTCATCGATATAAACCGCAATGTTTCTTCCAATTTGAGGCCTCAAGACTTTCTCGATCATTCGTTTGTAGGTAGCACCAACGTTCTTGAGCCCGAAGGGCATCGCCTTATAGCAAAAAGTCCCCTGGTTGGTGATGAAGATGGGGGATTTTTTTTTCGCGTTGACTCATCTTAATCTGATTGTAACATGAGTATGCATCAAGAAAACTCAGCGTTGCGTGCCCTGCTGTGGTGTCTACCAGTTAGTCGATAGACGGTAAAGGGTAACTTTCCGTTGGGCAAGCTTTGTTCAGATCCTTGAAATCTACACACAGTCTCCATTTTCCACTGCTCTTTCTTACTAACCCTACATTTGACAGCCAGGTTGAGTCGGTTATTTCGTGGATGAATCCAACTTGTAAAAGTTTGTTTACTTCCTGCTTCGCTGCTTCCGACTTCTCATAGGCCATTTTCGTCTTTCTTTTGCATAATGACTTTTATCGCGGTTGAGTCTTAAAGGGTGCTCCGCGATTTCTCGAGGGAGGCCCTTTCAATCTTGTGGTGACCATGAAAAAAACTCTCGTGACTCTTTCAATATATTCTTGATGCGTTCCAAAGCGGGGCCGGCCAAGCTGTGGCCATGGTAAAAGGCTTCGGTTTTATTGGGGAAAGGAAAGAAAGCGACTCTCTCTTCGGCGATTTTTTTTGCCCTTTTTTGTAGTCGAACTTCTAGTTCTGCTTGTTGTTGTTCGGACGTGGCTTCCTGCTTGCCAGCGTCCGTTGCTTCTGCCTTTCAAGACCCATGAACGGGTTTATCAATCACAAATACTCGGCTGTGCCCTTTTTTCACCGAGGCCAGGTAGCAAACTCTGCTTTCTTCTTGTTCTCCTCGGACCTGGCCGACTTTTCCAATCAACGCATGGGAACTTGATGCTAAAATGATAGATGGAACAGGCGACTTGGAATTTAAACAGAATAACCCGGCCCATGATGGCGTTGTAAATGGATGGTAGCCAGACCACCGTGAATTCGATCATGTGAGTCCTTCTATTAGGAGTCGTCCCTAGCGTTAGGGCCAATTCGATGGTTCCAACCACCTCAACTTCATCTTCTGAAAAGAAGACTAGCTTCCCTAAGTATATATGCACAGTGCTTTCCACGATTCCAAGTTGCTCAAAGGCGTTCTAGTATAGGACGTCCACCGGTCATCCGGTGTCTATAATCACTCACTTAACTGTTTTGGTTCCTAGCTGCTCATGAATGACCATTGGATCCGAATGTGGCATCCTGAGGTCGCGAGCGTGAGAAACAAAAAAACTTAATACCGCGTGCTTAGTGGATGCTTGCTTGAAGCTGGCTTCGGAGGCGGATTGTCTGGATTCTCTTTCATAGTTTTTCCTCTCTTGTTTACTGATGCCAGACGAGGCGGGTCCCCTTGCGATGGTGTTAATGCATCCGTCCTGAGAGGGTAGGTTCCGATGGTCCTTGTTAGAACGTTCAGGCCGGTTTGACGAGGACCTTGTTTCAGCGGCATTCCCCGCATCTCTTGGTGGGGGCCAATACCCTCCTCCTCTGTTCCCGTTTCTTCCTCCTCTACCATGGGATTAAGTCCTCTTTCCTCTTCCCCTTGCCACATATGGGGGATTGTACGGCCGGGGTGGGGAAAGAGGAGGCATTTATTGGCGAGGAGGGGCCACTGGAGGGTTGCATTGCTGTGGAGTCGCGACAGGCTGACTTGGATTAACTAGAGGGCGCATATTTGCAAAGGAACTTCTTTTTGGGGGAGAGCCAACTGAACCCCATAAATAGGGGGCAAGATCTAGTCGGGGTGAGCCATTATTACATTTGTCGGGGCATCGTGTGGTTTTGGTCCGGTCCGTTGATTGCACTGTACTTCTTGCTGGGGAGGTCGTGGTGGGGCGATGGAGTACTACCATTGAGGGTAGTTGCATTGCTGATTGTCGAACCCCGTCCTCCCCCGATACTTGTTGGGTGCCTTATGGTAGAAAGAAGGCTTAGTGACGTGCTCGGAACCAGGTTCCGAGAAGTCGGGAAATTGTGGACAACTTTTGAGTCAACAGATCATTCTTCAAAGATTGCAGAATTTCCGTCGATTGGCTCGGCTTCTGGGGACGTTCAAGAAATATTTTTGTAAATCTTGAAGTCGCGGTCACAGATAGGGGCAGATCTCGTCAATCGGAGAACAGACGAAGCGGGAAATAGCGTTTTACCAAGACGTCGCCTGTGGAGAGACGATTCCGAACGGGGCTTGTTTGAGACAGATTGAAGGGCTGTTTGGAGTGACATTTTGAGGATGTTTGAAGGTGATGATAGGGATGTGGAAGGACCAGTGTTCTAAAAATCGCGCCTAGGCGCCGCCTGGGCGCCGCCTAGGCGCTAGGCGGGATGGGACCTAGGAATTTTTAAGCCTAGGCGGACCTCTAGGCGGAAATTCGTCCAAGAACCGCCTAGTCCCGCCTAGGCGCCGCCTGGCACCGCCTGCTCCCGCCTAGGCGCCGCCTGGGCCCGACTAGTCCCGCCTAGGCGCCGCCTGGGCCCGCCTAGGCACCGCCTAGTCCAACGATTATTCAATTTGCGCTTCTAAGCATATGATTAGTTGACTTAGGGTTTTTTTATCCCCCATGCCGGGATGCATTTGCTTTTCAGTCGAACTTATAGTTTTGGATTTTAGGAGGTTTAGAGTTGTTAGTCAGACATGTACTTTTGCGTTTATTTACTTTAGTGTTAGTTAACTACTACAAATTTGGGTTTATGAGTGATATTATGGATTATTATTACATTATATGAATTATTGACAAGTGTTATTCGTCAAAATATAAGGAAATAATCAAGTTTGTTCTAAGTCCGCCTAGGCGCCGCCTAGGCACCCGCCTAACCGCCTAGGCGCTAGGCGGCCACCCACCGCCTAGCGGCCGCCTAGCGCCTTTTAGAACATTGGGAAGGACATAGAATGGTGGTAAAGTAGGGGATGAGGATTGAGGGATATATGATGCAAGATTGCTCTCGGCCTCGCACTCCGACCCTTTGATTCCGCCGTCTCTCACTAAGGAATCTCCTTCAGCCTCTCATCGAAGGTTTTGTTCCCGGTCTCTCACCTATGAAGCTAAAAGGCTTACTTTTTCTCAAATTCAACTCATATCCAAAAGAAATTCTTACAACCCTTTATATAGGAAAATATGGATGCTATGAAAAATAAAATAAATTAAAATAAATCGATAAACTAATGACGGATAATACAAAAGGGATTTTTGAGATTTATGACGGAGAGATGGGCAACCATAATGGGGGGAAACGAATGGTCTATGTTGCCATCAAAGCGATGGATGTTCGGAAATCTCTAAAGTTCGGAAATCTCTAATGACGGATAATACAAAAGGGATTTTCGAGATTTATTGAATGCATTACGTCTTTATTTATTGCATTTTTTACGAGCTGCAAGAATTTCAAAATGCTGCAAAGATTCCATATTTCGGCCATCTTCCTAGCTGAATTGATGTTTGCATCCTTCAATAAAGTTGTAGTCACTTAAAATATCTTTCCAACAAGTGCTCATCGGCGTCAATCATAATTTTATACATCCAGAACGAGCCAAAATACCGAGATGTCGCCAAATAGTTTTCAGAAATGAAAGTTGATGTTCAACTCTGAAGACAAACCTTTGTAGGAAACAAGAGGCGAGCTCATTGGCGACTACGATCACATCATTTAGTCTCAATGGGTCGCGAGCTGGAACTAGCAGCCTCTACAACATGGATTTGCCTCGTGACGAGTTCCACAAATCGTCGTAATTTTCTGGCTCTTTTAAGAATAAGCAGATCTTGAAATCCCCCTCGGCCAGGTTGCCCATCAATATGGGGCTTGAAGATTCTTGATTAAACTTTGGGATTTGCACGACCATGTTGGTGAATCTGCTGAAGAAGCTCCCTAAAGTTTCAGATGACCCTTGTTTGATGGAGTTTAGGTCAAGCATGGTTCACTTTCTTGTACAAGCACTACCAAAATGGGCAACAAACGTGCTCGACAACTATGTAAAGCTGCTGATGGAAGATCGGGCCAGATTGGTGAACCACGTCAAAGCTACTCCACTCAGCGTTGACGGAAACGACCGGCAGAACATAGCATCATTTTCTTTATTCATCCCCATTGATGTTCTACACTTATTTAGGTGATCATTGGGGTCGGTGTCGCCTTTTTACTTGGTGATGGTCGCATCCCGTCATCTCTTAGGAACCGAAGCTTCGCATATCTCTTAGCAAAAGGTAGATGGGAAAGCGGGCGCTCTTCGGTGAACTGGGCCCGGTGCCCTTTGGGAGTTGGAAAGTGATGATACGTCCCCAATGTCGTAGTCACGGGAATTTTTGTTTATGTTGTTGTCGTTAAGTTTGAGACCCGGATTGAGAAGGCAGTCAGCAGGGTTGAGGAAGTGGTTGACGGTTGTGAGCACGGGGCCCTACTGCTGATAACGAGTAAAGGGATCGCGCTGGAGTGGAACTCCATTCGCTTGTTGGCCATAGTATGGATTCTTGGGGTAGGCGCCCGCGAAGTATGGGTACAACGGGTTGCCCCCCCACATTCCTCATGGGGCAAATGGAGGAGGCTGAGTTGTGTCCCATGGAGGTTGCTGAGGGATATTCTCATCATGGTGAGGCTGATCTATTTCATTGGGGGGATTGTTGAGGTCGAGGTCGTCAGTTTCCTCAGCATCGTGGTGATGGTTTCCAAATTCTTCATCGAATAGCGTAAAATTCATGATTCCTGCACAATTCGTTAGTATTAAAAGTGAAAGACGGGGTACGATTATTAATTTAAATGGGATTAATAGTAAGAGAAAGACAAAGAATAAAGCAAATAAAAAATGACAATAAAAAAGGATGTAATGTGAAAAAGTGTATAGATACGCGGAACCTCTCGCCGTGAAAGGTTCCCACAGACCCTTTGAGATTAGACGTAATTCTTTCTTCTAGAAAACATGCCCTAACTTGATCATGTAAATACTGTGAAGGTTCAATAATGTATAACAACGTAATATAAAGATACTCTACAAGGGGGGGGGGGGGGGTTGAATAGAGTATGCCGGAATTTCGCAGATAATCTCAAGATTTTTGAAGCTCTTGCAAAACCCTTTGAGATTAGACGTAATTCTTTCTTCTAGAAAACAAGAATCAAAACAGAGTTATACAATTCGAAACAAGTGCGGAAATATGGTAAAGCGATAAGTAAAGGACGCAATGAATTGTTTACGAGGAACGGTTGGAATTGGCCTACGTCCCCGCCTAGGGTTCTTCCACAACTCTAGGATTCAACCGGCTTTATTAATTCACAAGACTTATGATCCTAATAGCTCACCGAGAAGCCTCTCTCCTATACAATTGCAATCTAGTCAACTCACGTTCCTTTGGAGTCCTAGACCAATCTAGAAGAGCCCCACCTCTCTCAGCTATCTAGTATAATCCTCTTAAACTTAGTGAATCAATCGCCTAGTGTCCACTTCATGAGTTACAAACTCTCGAGTATAAAACTCTCTCGAAATATATCCTATAAGCTTACTATGTAACTCTCAAATGATTTGAAACAAAATATACGACTCTTAAGAACTAGCAGACATCACACGAAGAAGACAGATTGACTTGAAGGCTTGAGTGTGAATGAAAGCTTGTGTTCAACGAATGTATCTGTCCTCTTTTCTTCAACTCCTTATACAGATCAAATCAGCACCTAAGGATCTTCTCCAATGGTTGGAACCGATTATGGCTTGAGAAGAAATCTCCATGATCTTCTATCTATGGAAACTCGGAAGCCACGATCTCCAATTTGTATCTTCTCGATTTCAGGCTTAAGGAAGAAGATAATATTTGAAAACTTGCTGCATATGTTAGTGTATAAAACATACAATAATATCTGGAAATAAAATATAATAACATATAATTATATTCGGACATAATATGCACATAATACAGGTTTTTTGTTCCATCAACAAAGTTGTAGCCTCAAGACCATTAAAACAAGCTGTGTGTTAAAGCCTTTGAAACCATTTCTGATTTTCATCAAGGGAGTGGAGTTATCAATCTCCCCCTTGATGAAATACAAAACATGTGCATCCCTGCAACTTAGTCAAGCAGATATATCATAAGCAAAATTGGACTAAGTACCTGCATGGTGTTAGACAAATGTTGGATCATAATTTTAAAGTTAACGAAAAACATCATACAAAGTAAAACAAAACAAGATCTTCCAAGACCCTTGGTTCACAGCAGTTTTAAAGTCTAAACCATCATCAGATCATCTCCCCCTTTTTGTCTTTCAATATAGGGAGGAGGGTAAAACAGTAACCAAAAGTTTGAAAACAGTAACCAAAAGCAGCAATGTTCAGATTAAGGGTAAGGATAGGGTAGGGTAGGGATTTAGGATTCATCATCGGGAGCACCATCCGTGAACAGCAACCTCAGCTCATGCAACAACTTAGACACCCCGCTCATCTCCAGCGAGAACTCTGTATGCAGCTCCTTGATGTCCAGGCGAACATCCTCCAAACCCAACTCCAGGTTATCCATGCGCTCATCAATGGCAGAGGCAGTGGGAAGAGTTTTTGAGGGAAAGACAAGACCCCAAGTCCCTTGGGGGGGCTGAGTAATGCCAATCTTCTCAAAGCTCATGGAGTCGAATTTACCCATATGACGTTGTTGTTCTTCATTTTTGAAATCGATTTCAGAAGCTTTGAAGACATGGGTCAAAAGGTTTGCGAATGGGAGGGGAGTTCCTTTTTTGGCTTTGCGGGTGTGAGCCATGGATCCTAGAATGGTATTGGCCAGATCAAGATCATGGCCATTCAAAATTCGGTATAAAAGGACCATAGCATTGTCAGTTAGGAGGGAGCCAGAGTTGATTCGGGGTAAGAGGCATCTCACAATGATGTTGAAGATTATTTTTGCCTCGAGAGTAAGGGGCGAGTGGGTAAGCTGTTTTGTGGTGTTGTTGGATACTTCGGGAGCAAGTATTTGGATCGGGCAAGAGCAACACACTGTTCTTTTGTGGGGGTTTCAGGAAAGGATGGACAAGGTCTAGGAAGGCAAAGAGATTAGCAAAGTCAATGGAGTTGAAGGTGATTCTAACTCCCTTGACGACTGATTCCGAAGACCAACCATCAGCATTGTGTTTGGCTTTTAGGTTTATGTAAAATAGACTGGTGAGTTGGGGATAGTAAACGGATTCAAGGTTTAGAAGGGTCCAGGCAGAGGTTTGTTTGAGGAGAGAGATGCAGGGTAGATTCAAAGCTTCCAAAAACTCAAGATCAATGAAATAAGAACAACATATCTTACGAGTTCTAAACTCATCTACCCACTTTCCAGCCATCTCAGCATTCTCAAACCAAGAGGAGGGTAAGGATTGGTTTACCTAGATAAGTGCAGGCGGTTCGGAGTTCTTCCTGCGAGCTTTTGTGGGAGCAGTCCTCTTGACTGGCGCATCAAGGCTTCTGAGAGTGCCTTTCCTTGTGCGCTTGGGAGATGGAGGCTTTGCTGCAGGGGCTTTGCGCTTCTTCAGAGACGGGGGAGGAAGAGGAGGAGTAGGAGAGGGAACAGGTTATGGCTCCTCTTCCTCTTCATCCTCAGACCCCGAGTCCTCAGCAGACCCTTCAGCATCATCTCCCTCAGCCTCCTCCTCGTCGTCTGCAGATTCATCGTCCTCCTCTTCCTCTTCCTCTGATTCCTCTTCAGTGGGAACCTCGTTCTCTGCAACTCTTCGGGCCTCTTCCTCGGCCTCTTTCCTAGCTTTTTTAGCCTCTTCCTTGGCTCTTTTCCTTGCTTGCTCAACCTCTTCCTCGACCTTTTTCTTTCTCTGGGCCTCTTCCTCGGCCTCCCTTGTAGCATCTCTCTCTAGAACTCATCAAGATCCTCCTCAAGATCCTAACGAGGGGTTTCATCCCTCGAAACGTAACCCGAGAATCATAATTCTTGGCCGTTACAAAGGTGGTATCAGAGCGAGGTTTTACAAACCGAGTATGATAGGTTGAAGAAGTTTTGAAAATGGCCCAAGGTTTTCATATGGTTTTCAAAATATTTTCGAAATAGGCAAAATGAATTTAATTTGACGTAGACTGTGCAATTAGGAAGGCAATCTGGTGGGGTAGAGACTATGCGGTAGGCATCCCTTGTGGATGTAGAATTCGGGGAAGGTAGGAAAAATGCCAGCTTTCTTTTACGAACGGGTTCGAAGACTCCAAGGAGCCCGAGGGATGGAGTATCATAGGTTAGGAGGCCGTGAGGTATTTGCCCCTCCGGTTGGTCGTCCCTCAAAGGACAGTATAGATTATCTATGTGATCGTATGCATTATATTCAACTGGGCCCGAGGGCGATCCTCCTCGAAGAGGGTTATATTAATTCCGTTAATTGCTTCCGTGCTGAGTGCTATTGTGCTAAGGATATAGAACTAATCATCATGCCCTAACTTGATCATGTAAATACTGTGAAGGTTCGATAATGTATAACAAAGTAATATAAAGTTACTCTAGAAGTGGGGGGGGGGGGGGGGGGGTTGAATAGAGTATGCCGGATTTTCGCAGATAATCTCAAGACTCTTGGAGCTCTTGCAAAACCCTTTGAGATTAGACGTAATTCTTTCTTCTAGAAAACCTGAATCACAACAGAGTTATACAAATCGAAACAAATGCAGAAATATGGTAAAGCGATAAGTAAAGGACGCAATGAATTGTTTACGAGGTTCGGCACGAACTTGGCCTACGTCCCCGCCAAGGGTTCTTCCACAACTCTAGGATTCAACTGGCTTTATTGATTCACAAGACTTATGATCCTAATAGCTCACCGAGAAGCCTCTCTCCTATACAATTGTAATCTAGTCAACTCACGGTCCCTTGGAGTCCTAGACCATTCTAGAAGAGCCCCACCTCTCTCAGCTATCTAGTACAATCCTCTTAAACTTAGTGAATCAATCGCCTAGTGTCCACTTCATGAGTTACAAACTCTTGAGTATAACACTCTCTCGAAATATATCCTATAAGCTTACTGTGTAACTCTCAAATGATTTGAAACAAAATATACGACTCTTAAGAACTAGCAGACAGCACACGAAGAAGACAGATTGACTTGAAGGCTTGAGTGTGAATGAAAGCTTGTGTTCAACGAATGTATCTGTCCTCTTTTCTTCAACTCCTTCTTCTACAGATCAAATCGGCGCCTAAGGATATTCTTCAATGGCTGGAACCGATTATGGCTTGAGAAGAAATCTCCATGATCTTCTATCTGTGGAAACTCGGAAGCCACGATCTCCAATTTGTATCTTCTCGATTTCAGGCTTAAGGAAGAAGATAATATTTGAAAACTTGCTACATATGTTAGTGTATAAAACATACAATAATATCTGAAAATAAAATATAATAACATATAATTATATTCGGACATAATATGCACATAATACAGGTTTTGTGTTCCATCAACACAGCTGTAGCCTCAAGACCGTTGAAACAAGTTGTGTGTCAAAGCCTTTGAAACCATTTCCGATTTTCATCAAGGGAGTGGAGTTATCAATCTCATCCTTGATGAAATACAAAACATGTGCATCCCTGCAACTTAGTCAAGCAAATATATCATAAGCAAAATTGGACTATGTACCTACGCGGTGTTAGACAAATGTTGGATCATAATTTTAAAGTTAACGAAAAATATCATACAAAGTAAAACAAAACAAGATCTTCCAAGACCCTTGGTTCACAACAATTTTAAAGTCTAAACCATCATCAGATCATCTCCCCCTTTTTGTCATTCAATAGAGGGAGGAGGGTAAAACAGTAACCAAAAGTTTTAAAACAGTAACCAAAAGCAGCAATGTTTAGATTAAGGGTTAGGATAGGGTAGGGTAGGGATTTAGGATTCATCATCGGGAGCACCATCCGTGAACAGCTACCTCAGCTCATGCAACAACTTAGACACCCCGTTCATCTCTAGCGAAAACTCTCTATGCAGCTCCTTGATGTCCATGCGAACTTCCTCCAAACCAACTCCATGTTATCCATGCGCTCATCAATGGCAGAGGCAGTGGGAAGAGTTTTTGAGGGAAAGGCAAGACTCCAAGTCCCTTGGGGGGACTGAGTGATGCCAATCTTCTAAAAGCTCTTGGAATCGAATTTACCCATATGACGTTGTTGTTCTTCATTTTTGAAATCGATTTTAGAAGCTTTGAAGACATGGGTCAAAAGGTTTGCGAAGGGGAGGGGAGTTCCTTTTTTGGCTTTGCGGGTGTGAGTCATGGATCCTTGAATGGTATTGGCCAGATCAAGATCATGGCCATTCAAAATTCGGTATAAAAGGACCATAGCGTTGTCAGTTAGGAGGTTGCCAGAGTTGATTCGGGGTAAGAGGCATCTCACAATGATGTTGAAGATTATTTTTGCCTCGAGAGTAAGGGACAAGTGGGTAAGCTGTTTTGTGGTGTTGTTGGATGCTTCGGGAAGCAAGCATTTGGATCGGGCAAGAGCAATGCACTGTTCTTGTGTGGGGGTTTCAGGAGAGGATGGACAAGGTCTAGGAAGGCCAAGGAGATCAGCAAAGTCAATGGAGTTGAAGGTGATTCTAACTCCCTTGACGACTGATTCCAAAGACCAACCATCAGCATTGTGTTTGGCTTTTAGGTTTATGTAAAATAGGCGGGTGAGTTGGGGATAGTAAACGGATTCAAGGTTTAGAAGGGTCCAGGCAGAGGTTTGTTTGAGGAGAGAGATGCAGGGTAGATTCAAAGCTTCCAAAAACTCAAGATCAATGAAATCAGAACAACATATCTTACGAGTTCTAAACTCATCTACCCACTTTCCAGGTATCTTAGCATTCTCAAACTAGGAGGAGGGTAAGGATTGGTTTACCTAGATAAGTGCAGGCGGATCGGCGTTCTTCCTGCGAGCTTTTGTGGGAGCATTCCTCTTGACTGGCGCATCAAGGCTTCTGAGAGTGCCTTTCCTTGTGCGCTTGGGAGATGGAGGCTTTGCTGCAGGGGCTTTGCGCTTCTTCAGAGACGGGGGTGGAGGAGGAGGAGTAGGAGATGGAACATGGCCTGGCTCCTCTTCCTCTTCATCCTCAGACCCCGAGTCCTCAGCAGACCCTTCAGCATCGTCTCCCTCAGCCTCCTCCTCGTCGTCTGCAGTTTCCTCGTCCTCCTCTGGTTCCTCTTCAGTGGGAACCTCCTTCTCTTCAACTCTTCGGGCCTCTTCCTCGGCCTCTTTCCTAGCTTTCTCAGCCTCTTCCTTGGCTCTTTTTCTTGCTTGCTCAGCCTCTTCCTCGACCTTTTTCTTTCTCTGGGCCTCTTCCTTGGCCTCCTTTGCAGCATCTCGCTCTAGAATCTCATCAAGATCCTCCTCTTCCTCCTCTTCCTCAGCAATGATTTTCCTTTTCCCTTTTTGCTTGGCACTGAGAGATTTCTTCGTCGGGCGCTTCAGGGACCGCTTGATTTTAGCAATGGTGCTCTCAGGGACAGTGCTCGGGATGGTGGCTGGGACAATAGCTTGAGGAGTAGGTTCAGGTTGATGGGAAGTAACAATGGCCTGGCGTCCTTTGGGGGTAGCGCCAAGGCGTTTGGGTGTGGAGGTCTTTTTGGATTTGGATGCCATGGATGAGATTCGGCTAAGCTTCCAGAAAAAGGTTGAAGAGGGAGTTTAAGAGAGGGTTTAGGTAATTTTGGAGAGGTGAGGAATAGTTAGGGTAAAATGTGTGGTTTAAAAAGGGTGAGAGGGGTAAGTTGATGGGACGGGTTTAGGGTTCCAAGGATAGTAATCATCACACTTCCATTTTGAAAAGATTTGATTTCCAAAACAATTCAAAATTCAAACCATCTTGTCACACTTCAATTTCAAGAAGGTGTATTTCCGAAAATATATTTTCCATAAATAAGTATACTCGGATATAAGAATTTTTGGAAAATATAATGTGTACTGCATGAAAAAGGTTAAAAACCCTTAAAACTATATTAACCAAATATATGATCCATTATATGTGCTCTGCCATTCAACTCATAAACTTTGACATAACTCTCAAAGGTCTTGACACTGAGTAGAATCTATCTTTCGTAAAGGGAAAGCTCCCCCTACGAAAGTGCATCCCTGTTAAGCATTCCGATCTCACGTCTAATGAAGGTGAATCTGTCCTCTTCCAAAGGCTTAGTAAAAATGTCAGCCCATTGATAATAAGTTAAAATAAAGGATATGGACACATCATCTTTTTCGACATGGTCTCTAATGAAATGATGCCTTACATCAATATGTTTGGTCCCTGAATGCCGAACATGATTCTTTGTAATGGAGATGGCGCTTGTATTGTCACACTTAATGGGAATTCCTTTGAGATTGATGCCAAGATATCTCATTTGTTAAGCTATCCAAAGGATTTGGGAGCAACATGCTCCAGCTGCTATATATTCGGCTTCGGCAGTGGATAGAGCAACTTAGTTTTGTTTCTTTGAGTGCCAACTAATCAAGGATGCTCCTAAGAATTGGCAACATCCCGACATGCTCTTCCTATCCACCTTATAGCCTGCAAAGTCTGCATCAGAATACCCAATTAGTGTAAAATCTCTTTTCTTTGGGTACCATAAGCCAAGCTCCTTAGTGCCATGGAGATATCGAAAGATCCTCTTCACAGCCACGAGGTGAGATTCTTTAGGGTCAGCTTGAAACCTAGCACACATGCAAACACTAAACATGATGTCATGTCTACTAGCCATAAGATATAATAAATATCCAATCATCCCTCGATATTCCTTTTGATTGACACTCTTTCTGGCCTTGTCTTGTTCTAGAGACAAGGTTGAGCTCATGGGTGTCTTGGCTGGTTTGGATTGATCCATCTTGAACTTCTTCAAGAGATCTTTAGTGTACTTGCTTTGGTTGACAAAGATCCCTTTTTTTTATTGATGAACTTGTAATCCCAAGAAGAAGTTGAGTTCTTCCATCAAGCTCATCTCAAATTCACTGCACACGTAATGTCAGAAAATTCCTTGCACAAAGATGTGTTAGTAGCCCCAAACAATATATCATCAACATATATTTGAATAACCAGAATATCCTTTCCTTTGGTCTTGATAAAAAGAGTTTTGTCGATCAACCTCCTTTTAAAATCATTTTCTAAGAGATATTTTGACAAGCGCTCGTACCAAGCTCTTGGGGCTTGTTTCAAACCATATAGCGCTTTGTCTAGTTTGTAAACATGATTAGGAAATTCCGAACTTTCAAAACCTAGGGGTTGAGCCACATAGACTTCTTCCTCTAAGAAACCAAATGCGTCAAAAGGACAGTCTATATTGTCTATGTGATCGTGTGCATTATATTCAACTGGGCCCGAGGGCGATCCTCCTCGAAGAGGGTCATATTACTTCTGTTAATTGCTTCCGTGCTAAGTGCTATTGTGCTAAGGATATAAAACTAATCATCATGCCCTAACTTGATCATGTAAATACTGTGAAGGTTCGATAATGTATAAAAAAGTAATATAAAGATACTCTAAAAGGGGGGGTTGAATAGAGTATGCCGGATTTTCGCAGATAATCTCAAGACTTTTGAAGCTCTTGCAAAACCCTTTGAGATTAGACGTAGTTCTTTCTTCTAGAAAACCTGAATCACAATAGAGTTATACAATTCGAAATAAGTGCAGAAATATGGTAAAGTGATAAGTAATGGACATAATGAATTGTTTACGAGGCTCGGCATAAACTTGGCCTACGTCCCCGCCTAGGGTTCTTCCACAACCCTAGCATTCAACCGGCTTCATTGATTCACAAGACTTAGGATCCTAATAGCTCACAGAGAAGCCTCTCTCTTATACAATTGCAATCTAGTCAACTCACGTTCCCTTGGAGTCCTAGACCAATCTAAAAGAGCACCACCTCTCTCAGCTATCTAGTACAATCCTCGTATACTTAGTGAATCCATCGCCTAGTGTCCACTTCCTGAGTTACAAACTCTCGAGTATAACACTCTCTTGAAATATATCCTATAAGGTCACTGTGTAACTCTTAAATGCTTTGAAACAAAATATACGACTCTTAAGAACTAGCAGAGAGCACACGAAGAAGACATATTGACTTGAAGGCTTAATTGTGAATGAAAGCTTGTGTTCAGCAAATGTATATGTCCTCTTTTCTTTAACTCCTTATATAGATCAAATCGACTCCTAAGGATCTTCTCCAACGTCTGGAACCGATTATGGCTTGAGAAGAAATCTCCATGATCTTCTATTTGTCGAAACTCGGAAGCCATGATCTCCAATTTGAATCTTCTCGATTTCAAGCTTCGGGAAGGAGATAATATTTGAAAACTTGCTGCATATGATGGTGTATAAAACATACAATAATATCTGGGAATAAAATATAATAACATATAATAATATTCGGACATAATATGCACATAATACAGGTTTTGTGTTTCATCAACACAGTTGTAGCTTCAAGACCTTTGACAAAAGCTGTGTGTCAAAGCCTTTGAAACCATTTCCGATTTTCATCAAGGGAGTGGAGTTATCATACTAAATGTATGAATGGGATATCGGGAGGAAATCTTGTCCTTGTGTAATCGGAATTCCCGTCTTGTCGTAATAGGCCTTCCATAATTTCAACCCCTGGATGATTCTGACTCCATCATGTGTCCCACTAAAACATTTAGGTATGTTAGTGAGGGTTGAGAAGCGTCTGCTCTCCCTGTTTCGAGTCCTGTTTGGTATTTCACTATCTATGCTTCTATCGAGTCTGGTACCTGAGTTTCGTGTCTTCCATAGTTCATTGGGAAATTGGATTGGTCAACTAATACCTTCGGAAACCGTGTCGAATGTGAGGGTTGCCTGAGCATGTTAGTGGGGGTGATGATTGTAGTAGTTTTAAGTTGGAAGTGAGTTGTCTCAAGGAGCCATTCCATTCAAACCTCATAATGGTCAATCATGTCTTCTTACCGCAGGAGTCTAAGCACGAGTTCTACCCTCACCTTTTGAAAATAGTGTGAACATCCTTGTGTCCTACCCAGTGAGTCATGCTAGCATCCCACAGGGAAACGAGGTGATGAGTCGGAGAATGCCCTTGGAAAATTCTGTCGGTTATAGTGGTATCAATTTGTGGGAACTACATGACATAGCACAGTGATGTATTTTAGCATAACTTGCCTGATATCTTGCATGGTTGCTTCTACGAGGAGATATGTGCGCCATATGTATAAAACTTCCGTGATTTTATCTTCCCATGAATTAGGTCCATGACAGTGTGATCAACCCTCGTTGTATGTTTAATATGTAAGATGACTATTCTAGCATGCCGAGTTAATTTAATTAGACCTTGCTGATTGTGTACATGTTTAATGGGCAATTCGAGTATCATGTAGGACATATGTCTCCCAATTATGGGCCCTCATAGGACTATTTGTAATGACCCGGATATAAATACCCGAGTTACGTTTTGAAGGTCGGATACCTTTATTCGGATCTTGCAATCCAGGTACGGGTCGAGGTTTCAAACCTCCTTAAACATTAGTAATTAAAGTGGGGATTTCAAACTCCAAAACAATCGCAGGGCCGTTGGGTACCCTTAACCTGTCCTAAGGACTAAGTCGAGGAAATTCGTTTAAGGAAAGCGGAATGGAAAACGAAAGTAAAGTACAACTTGTCACGATGGAGCCAGGTCAAAAAACCAAAACCATATAACGTAATTAAATAACACTTAGCCAAATGAGCGGGTTAGGCCGGTTCTTCGCTTTCGCCCAACAGGATTCCCCGTCATAGAAGCATGGAGCAAGTACCTAAAACAATTTGTTGGAGGGTAAAATTTCATGAATTTTATTATTCATGGCATAAATAAATTTATCACATCCATTCCATAAAAAAAAAATGTGGTAAATCTTTCTCAAATCAAACACAAGTTTACAAATTCAAAATTGGGTCTATCAAAATATTTCAGGCCCACATTTAGTTAGCCCAATACTAATTAAAGGTCTTGCGCGCATTGGTAACTATTGAAAGCATTGGTAACTGTTGAATCTGGAGGTTACCACTGCTAACTGCTCTCCATTGCAAACTTACAGTTAACAAGAACAAAAAACTTAAGGGGAGGTGGTTCTACAGTTATACAGTACGTGGATTGAAAAGGGGTTTCAATTAACTTCCCCCCATTTCTTTCAATAAAAAGCTACAGGCTAAAATCAAAGGGGCTCCCTTCCGGCTGGCTTCCTCTTCTTCCTAACAGGGGCAAAAAACAAACACATCTTCTTCCTCCTATCCGGCTGGCAACTATAAAAGCAAACAATTGTTACTAGCTCTTGCTTTTCTCTTCCTGCTTCAAACAAAAATCCACTTGCAACCTCATCAGCAAAAACAAAAAAAGGATGAAACCTACCTACAACCAACATAAGAAATAGGGATAGAAAAAAAAAAGCAAAGCCTTATTTCCTTGTCCTGTTGATCACCATCCACCAGTGAGAAACAAAGCAAAAGAAGTGGCTACAAGGCTAGGTATAGGCCGCCTTGAAACTCACTGTGTTTATTTCGTATGCAGGTTTAAAAAGGAGCAAATAGTATGGAGGAGACATACATACATCTCACCTAGGGGATGACCTCATAGTAGGAAGAAGGTTTTCACTTTCTGCCTAAGGGTCGCCTCATAGTTGGTTGAGAGTAGCTCGTAGTGGCTTGATAGTTTAAACTTTTGCCACTACACCCCCGATCCCGGCGCGGATCGACCCCCAAGGGTCGAAGTTCTGTCGAATTTTGCCCAGAGTTCATAAGCAATGAAATTCCGAATTCTATGATGTCAAACAAAATCATCAAACCAACAACTGAGAGGCACTAGGGTTGGACAAAAATTATGTTTGTTGTTTACATTTACTATCAAACAACACCAAATTAAACTCCATTGAAAACTAAAAAAAAATGCGGTTTATGGGGAAGGTGCAGAAACTGGAGCAAACCAAAATCAGCGTATGTCTACACGAAACTGAGATTCCAATTCAGTTAAAATAAGAAAAAAAATGGGGAATGTAGGCTAACATACCGACCCGAGAAACCAAAGTAGCCACCGATTCCGACGTCGCAGAGTCGCACCTGAATTGTTGCATTGCCCTTCTCAGCCCCCTAAACACTGAGTTTGAGCTCTCTTATGGCTTTCCTAAATCCAAAAGCATGTGAGCATCTAAGCCTAGGACTGACATTCACGTGTCCTCTTTCTTTTGTGTGTGAATTGCTCATCTTGATTGCTCTATCTTCATAACTTGCATTAGAACATCGTGAAGCCACTTATATGACTTGTGTGCATTGCATAAACATGATTGAGGCAATTTTTTTTAGCCTATGACTCCCTTTCTACCCTATTATTATATCATTTGTGTGAAACCTATTGAGCCTATTTTTCTATTCATTTGTAGCTCCACGAGATTATCCTTAAGCCTATTTTACCCTTGTTTGCCCATTCGGGAATTAGGATGAAATAGAATTGTGGTTCATTTGAGTGGGGAAGAAGGAATATGTGCTTTGAGTGATTATGTATTGAGTGAGAGATAGTGAGGTTAAGCTGAAAGATCCTTCTGATGAAGAAATTTAAAAATGAATGAAGAAAAAGAAAAAAAAAAGAAAGAAAAAAAGAATGAATTCTTCTTCATCAAAGTGAAAAGGGAATGTGTTATCAAAAGTTGATAGTTTTTGAGCTTATTTGATTATGTGATGTGGTTGTGAGAAATTTGGTATGTGTGTTGAAAATAAGTTGAAATTGTGGTTGATGTTTAGGAAGTAGTTCTATTTACCGGATTTAGCACAACATGGCCAAAGAATCCATACCTTTTGTTTCTTACCTTGGCCCCATCACAACCCATGAAAAGACCTCATGGTTTATGTTTATGTCCATAGTCCATGTGGTGGAGAGTTAGGACCCTAATTCAAGCTTATGGTAGATGAGTTTTCAAGATTTGAGCTAGAGCGAAACTTTTACACTTGTTCTTTGGAATTGATGTTTTGACTTGTCTCTTGTATGATTTTCTTGTCTTGTTTTGAACCCGATGTCTAAATCTAAATGTGCAAAAGCATTGCTTGGATAGAAACCGAAATCTTTCTTGTGAATATTTACACTTGTTCTTGCTTGAGGACAAGGAAGGTTCAAGCATGGGGTGATTTGATAACATCTATTTTAGTCATATTTTAAGGTTGCATTTGCATATTAGTTTAGGCTATTGTCATGCATATTTATCATATTTTATGTTTTATTTATTTTATTTTGCATTTTCGGAGTCTACACCTGGTTATTATGTGTTTCAAGCATTTTGAGACCAATATTGAGGAAATCGAGATTTAATACTGAGCGGCGATCATTTTGATCGGACTTGAGGAGCTAAATTGTCAAGTGCGAAAGTTGCTAAATCTTGGGGTTGTTTTGCGGACTTAAATCTATAATTGAGTGCTGGGCTAGTTTTCCATTATTTAATTTTGTGGGTCGAAAATGTGATTTTCCTAAAACCTAATATATACTCCCGTGTGTTTAGAATTGAAGGCTGTGGAGGTTCTACCGTACAATGGCTTCGGCCTCTTTGTAGGTTTAGGTTTTTTTTCTTTTTTCTTGCTTTCGGTATACACTTTGGATCGAAGACGAAATTCCGGTTTGCATTCTATTCTATTTCAGCGATTTATTTTTGTATATGATTTATTTCGTTGATTATCATATTGTGCTTGCTTGAATCTTCGATCTAGGGTTTGGGTAATCCCGATAATAATTTGGTAGCATTAAGACTGATATTCCTTTGTCTGATGATTTGTGATTTAATCCTACTGCGCCAGCCCTAATTGATGAAAATTGATTAGAACTGATTTAGGGTTTGAACTCGAAAGACTAAAACCCTAAATTAGAATTTATATGGTGAATTTAGGCCGAAAAGCTATTGGATCCATCGGAACCATAGGATTAAACTTGAAGTTTGATTTATCGAAAGATAATCGAATTTCTCGAGGATTCATAAATTGTCATGGATATTTTGGATGATTGTGATGTTGACAGAGACCGAAAGGTGACGTTGATATTATTTTCATTTAGAATTCTAAGAACTTAAAGGGTCTAAATTGGTTGCTTGAGTCCGAAAGGTGATTGTTAACCAATTTAGACACATTCGCTTTGATTCCGAAAGGAGATTTGCGATTACCTTAGACAATCTACCTTCAAAAAATTCAGACAAGGTGACACGAATATTAATTTTAATTTACTAAATCATCGCTGTGGTGACCCTTTACCCTATATTTGCCTCGCATCCATTGTCTTAATACCAACTTTTGTATAGTTTTGTCTTATTAGTTGGTTAGTTTCTCCATTCATATAAACATTTATTCTCTCGTATTTTCTTGGCTTAGTTAAATCTGTTTGAATTGGCAATCGATACCACCTAGTCCTTGTGGATATGACACTCGATATACTACAACTGAACCCCGTACACTTGTGAGTGTATCACTCCTCGCTCCAGGAAGCAAATTCCCTCCTCAAAATCAAAAGGGAAATCAAAGAAATTGAAATTTTGTGAAGCTTCAAAAGCACACAAGAAGCATAAAGTTCAAGTGCCGAAGCTAAAACCCTGTTTCAAGGGTAAAACGCCACAAAAAATCATCGAAGAGGCTTGTGTCAAAATTTCCAAATCTCATCCGAAGAGGGTGTTCTAACCGCAAGTGTGATAGAGCTTAGAGTGTCCTCATTTGAAAGGCTCGAGACGGCTTTAGGTGGAACTCTCAAAACTTCGGTGTTTGCAAGGCTTTATCTAGCATCTACATGTGAAGCACCGAAATCTTCGGTATTTGAAAGACTTGAGTTAGCCTCAACAAATGAAGTATCCAAATCTTCAGTGTTTCAAAGGCTTAATATAGCCTCGACAAGTGGAGAATCTAAAGCTCCGATATTTGAAAGGCTCGGAAAAGTTAATGAGCCTAAATGCCAGAAAGTCCAAATGAAAAGGACTTAAAGCAAGAGATCCGGAAGAGGCAGTCAAAATTTGTCGTCCAGCGGCTCAAGCAACTCATGGACACCTAAGTCAAGTAAGGGTGTCAAAATGATGAAGTAGTCTCCAAGGCAGTAAAACAAATAGTTCTGCCTAGAACTATGTAAAGACTTGTTCCCCAACAAGGGGTATGTAGGAAATTTGACATAAAAAAATTTGTCAAATTCAGTCGCACAAAAAAAAAAAGTTTCCGGGTTCGCATATGATGATCAGGTTTTTTGGGAAACTCTTCCTAGAAGGTGGGTTCGGATGATTTGAATGATGCGGTAAAAAAATGAAAAATAAAGAAGAGTAAATTTCCGGTTTGCAAATGATAGTCGAGTTATTTGGGAAACCCTTCTTAGAAGGTGTGCTCATGTAATTCGAGTGATGCATATAAAAAAAGGACTTGAAATTAGTCCGAAAATTAAACTACCCGGAATGATAAGAAAAATGGGTTCACAAAGAACTACGAGCGGCTTGATCCCTCATAAAGGGGGTTTAGGCAATCTGGCTAATCAAAGTGCTAGGTACAGCCGCAAAAATCAAACAAAACGTCTTCTTTCCTCAAACAAGGAAGAAAAAGAAGTCAATTCCTATGCTTTGTAGTCGCATGAGCATTGTCTTAACTACAAGGAGAAAAATCCAATATAGTCTGAAGACTGGCACATTTGTGCTTGTACTGAAAATGAGGCAAAGGAAAAGAGAGGAGAAGAAAGAAACACTTTGTCTTTCAAAGACATTCTCACAAAGAGAAACAAACAAAATGCATATGCCTAAATTTCTCGACTTTGATTTTCACGTCCAAAAGTGGTGATCAAATCAAGTCAAATGTTCCTCCCAAGGAAAATTATGTCAAATGCCTCAAAATTTGACCAATCAAATGGTCAATGTTTTCTTCTCTCTCAAAAGCCAAAAATGCTTAAGCCTCCCAAAACCCTTCAAATCCTCCCAAACAAAAATTGGCCTACATCATCTATATATGTATGGTCATTCAAAGTCCTCAAAACTCAAAACTCAAAGTCAAAGGTAAAAGCCATCAAATGCCTTGGTTATAAATGATATGAGTATAAAGTTCAAAATCATCTCATATGATGTTTTGATCATAATGCTTCAACCACAAAGGTTACAAAAGCTCAAGTCTTCGACACCAAGTCGTCAAACCCAAATTAATCTAACACCGAAAATCAAACTAAGATCGGTAAAAAGACAAAAGTTCAAGCCTACAACACCAAGTCGTCAAAACCAAATTCTTGTCCCTTACAGGAAAATCATCAAATCTAAATTCAAGCCTAAAGTCTAAAATCTCTGACGAAAATCAAAAGCCAAATAAGCCAAAAATCAAATCGGCAAAAAGTCAAAACAAAATTGACTCAAAGCCAAGAATACAATCATTTTGAAAGTTCAAAAACCAAACTGGTTGAAAAGCCACAGAGGCATAAATCTGATGTCGAGAAGGAAAATATTTCTAACTATCATGTACCCATACCAGATTACCTCTCATTCGTCATAAGCAAGTTCAAAGTAGAATTGATTTTCATATGTGATCATTTTTTTTTATCGAAACAGTAAATACAAGTTCCAGTTTTCTTCGGACTACAAATCAAACAAAAAGCTTTCTTAAGCAAAGTCCGCTTGAAGCATAAATTGTGCATAAATAGCATATGTGTCGAACTTTGAACACGTTCGATATCTCACACGTACAAAGTTCTGGGGGCAACTGTAGGAGGGTAAAATTTCATGAGTTTTATTATTCATGGCATAAATAAATTTATCACATCCATTCCATAAAAAAAATGTGGTAAATTTTCCTTAAATCAAACACAAGTTTACAAATTCAAAACTGGGCCTATCAAAAAATTTCAGGCCCACACTTTGTTAGCCTAATACTAATGAAAGGTCCTGCGCGCATGGGTAACTGTTGAAAGCATTGGTAACTGTTGAATCTGGAGGTTACCACTGCTAACTACTCTCCATTGCAAACATACAGTTAACAAGAAAAAAAAAACTAAAGGGGAGTTGTTCTACAGTTATACAGTGCGTGGGTTGAAAAGCGGTTTTAATTAACTTCCCCCCATTCGTTTGTATAAAAAGCTACAGGCTAAAATCGGAGGGGCTCCCTTCCGACTGGCTTCCTCTTCTTCCTAACAGGGGAAAAAAGCAAACACATCTTCTTCCTCATATCCGGCTGGCAACTGTAAAAGCAAACAGTTGGTTCTAGCTCTTGCTTTCCTCTTCCTGCTTCAAACAAAAGTCCACCTGCAAATACAACAGCTAAAACAAAAAAAGGTTAAAGCTTACCTACAACCGACATAAGAAATAGGGATAGAAAAAAAAAAGCAAAGCCTTATTTCCTTGTCCTGTTGATCACCATCCACCAGTGAGCAAGAAACCAAAAGCAGTGGCTACAAGGCTAGATATAGCCCGCCCTGAAACTCACTGTGTTTATTTTGTATGCAGGTTTAAAAATGAGCAAAAAGGATGGAGGAGACATACATACATCTCACCTAGGGGATGACCTCATAGTAGGCAGAAGGTTTTCACTTTTTGCCTAGGGGTCGCCTCATAGTAGGTTGAGAGTAGCTCGTAGTGGCTTGAGAGTTTATACTTTTGCCACTACACCCCCGATCCTGGCGCGGATCGACCCCTTAAGGGTCGAAGTGCTGTCGGATTTTGCCCAGAGTTCATAAACAATGAAATGCCGAATTCTATAGGCTATCAAAAGCAAATGGAGATGAGACACCTTCTGTGATGTCAAACAAAACCATCAAACCAACAACTGAGAGGCACTAGGGTTGAACAAAAATTATGTTTGCTATTTACAGTTACTATCAAACAACACCAAATTAAACTCCATTGAAAACTAAAAAAAATGTGGTTCATGGGAAAGGTGCAGAAACTGGAGCAAACCAAAATCAGGCTATGTCTACATGAAACTGAGATTCCAATTCTGTGAAAAGAAGCAAAAAAGAGGGAAGGTAGGCTAACATACCCACCCGAGAAACCGAAGTAGCCACCGATTCTGACGTCGCAGAGTCACACATGAATTGTTGCATTGCCCTTCTCAGCCCCCTCAACACTGAGTTTGAGCTCTCTTGTGGCTTTCCTAAATCCAAAAGCCTCTAAACAAAAAAAATCCTAAATCGAAAGTAATCGACTGATTTTTCCCAAACCAAAATCAGCCTTTTGCAAATCTTACAATTCGGTGAAATCAAAGAAAAGAGGAGAAAATTTGACTTACCTAACCCAAACTGGTGGTCATACCTTGTTCTCTAAAGTGCCCAAACTTGGAGTTCCTCTGGTGCCTCCTCAAATTCCCCGAACTCGGAGTTCCAATGGCCCAAACCAAAAGCCCTAACGTTGTTCAAATCGCAAACCTGGACATTGCGAATTGAAACTAAAATCAGTCAAGCAATTACGCTTAGCCGAAAGGAGATTCGAGATTTGAGGAATTAATCACCTAAGCATTAAGCTAAACAGGTGAATTTGAGGTCGAAGCCTTCAGGGATGGGCTGAGCATACTGGGACGAAGGGCACCGTCTCGTGCCCTTGTAGAAACGGCTTCGGAGATGCTGTCGTGCCCGCCACCCTCTTTTTTCTGAGTTCTGAATACCTTGACCGGAACTCATGCGGCCACTAATGACCTCTAGGCGCTGGTGCAGATTGCCGCTTTGTGTTGTTGCCCTATTTTCGGTATAAGGAGAAGCTGGGGGTGTGTGTTTACAAAAAAAAAAAACGTAGGCTCAGTTAAATTTTTTTGACGATGTTGAAGAAATGGGTTTTGCCAGCTTGTTCCAACATTCAAAGAGGATTGTGCCTAATCAAAATAAAATGGAATTGGGGTCACTCGGTTGGTTTTCAGTAAACAAAAGCCTAATTTTGATTTTTATAAAGAACAACTCATGTATATACATACGCACATGTTTGGAAATTTTTTAGAAAATTTTGTTTAATTACAAAACCTACCCACTAAAATATATGAGTTATGATTGGTACACGTTAAGAATTAGAGTCTTTAAATTTTGACTTATAAAATTCTTGGCCAATTAATTCTAGTGGGTTAATCTCAAACCGGCTTCAACAAACACGGAGTCAAAACCTCAAATCAAGTTTCACCAAATATAAACTTGGTTTCTATTCAGAACTACGTATGGACTTGATACTCTTTTACGAGTTACGTAGGAAATTCGGTATAGAATTTTAAATATGCCGAATTCCGTCACCGTTTACAAATTAAATCAAATTTGTTCTCAAAACGAATTACGAGTGATTTGATTCTCTTCTAAGAGATACGTAGGAAACCCGATACAGAGCTATAGCTCATCGGGTTCAACCACATGGTCCTCAAACGACCAAAAGGGAAAACCACAAAATCAAATTGGTTCCTTCTTTTTAAGAACTACGCAAGATTTGATCCCGTCCAAACGGTTACGTAGGTAGCTCGACATAAAGCTAAAAGCTCGTCAGGTTCAATCATCAATCCAAAAAATCAAATTGCTTCTTCAAAATAGAACCACATAAAGCCTTGACACTGTAAAATCGGTTACGTAGGTAGCCCGATATTAAATGTCAAAAATATATCGGGTATAGTCGTCTGCCTCTAAATTCACTTCTAAATGAATATGAGGTAAAAACCAATTAAATTAAATCGGTTCTTTTTTTAAGAAGTACATAAGATTTGATTCCGCTTTGTCGGATAGGTAGGAAACTTGACGTCAAGCCAAAGCCCGTCGAGTTCAATCTCAATTTCCAAAAAGACTTTCTTCGGTTCCAAATGAAGATAAGTCAATCAAGTAAAATCAGTTCGTTTAGAACTACGTAAAGACTTGACACCATAAAATCGATTATGTAGGTAGCCTGATATTAAATCTCAAAAATATATTAGGTACAGTCGTTTGCCTCTAAATTCCCTCTAAATGAGTATAATGTCAGAACCAAGAAAATTAAATTGGTTCGTTTTAAAACTACGGGTGATTTGATTCTCTTCTAAGAGATACGTAGGACACTCGATACAAAGCCAAGGCTCGTTGAGTTCAATCGCCAACAACAAATTCAAATTGTCCATTCCAACTCGATACAAAGCTTCTGCTGGTCGAGTTCAAACATCCCTCTCAAATGATCTCATGATCAAACCCAAAGATAAACTTCATCTTTGTACCGAACTATGGTGACTTGATTCCACCAAACAAGTGGATACGTAGAAAACTCGGTGTAAATATAGTTACCAACGAGTCCAGTGACATCCAAACTTTCAATCAAATCTCCTCAAATTTGTCTATCGACTCTAAGTCGTCTCAAATACCAATGTTTCATCAAATCCAAGGTGTCTCATCCGACTCAATACAAAGCTTTTGCTCATCGAGTTCGGTCATGACCAAAACATCAAAAGCCTAAATACCAAATTCAAATTTGTTTTTTTCAAGAACTATGTATGATTTGATCCCCTACAAAAGGGTACATAGGAAACTCACAAACGAGTTCAATCACAACCCCTAAATTGACCATCAAGTCAAAACAAATCCCAAATCAAATCAAACCCCACCATAAAAATCAAATCGTTTTCTATGCAAATGATAAGCGAGTTACTTGTGTTACCCTTCCGAGAAGGTGGGCTCATGTTACTCGGGTGGAATGTTGTTCGAGCTACCCTTCCCAAAAGGTGGGCTTGAACTTCATCCTCTGACGCATATAAGAAAACGAAATCAAATCCAAACCAAACCCAAAATCCAAAAATACTCTGAACTACGTAAGGCTTGATTCTCTTCCAAGAGATACGTAGGCAACCCATTAAATTTTGGGTGCATCCCAAATCACCAAAACCACTCAAATATTGGTATCGGTACGACTTCGAATCAAGATGATAACCAAGAGAGGTCGAACTCAAATACTAAAAATCAAATAAAATGTGTTGTACGATTATTGCGCATTTTTGTCTAACATATTTTTGGCACGCCAAGTGGGACCCTTTTTACCTTTTCATCTATTAGTTTTATTTGATACTAATATTTATTTATTTATTTTGGTTACAAGGAAAATGGCACCAAAAGTGATTGTCAACTTCAACGAGCTTCCAACAACCTTCATCATCAAAGGGGGACGTTGGATCAAGAAACGATCATTTGAAGCTCACTTTGGCGTCACTCGGGACTCGGTGTCTGCAATGATCCTGATCAACAGCATCTTTGGAGCACTTCAAGCTTCAAAGGATAAGACCATCTCCAAGTGGGTGTCGAAGCCTCTCTCATTGTACTCAAAGGAAGGGGGCATGAAGCCTAAACCACTTCCAAGCCATAAGGGCAAGAAACTCAAGGTCACCCAACTTGGCAACAACAAGTTCAACAACCAACCCATTTGCAACAGGCTCAAAATTCAGGAGGGTGGTTACAATGGCACAAAGCCCACTAATGAAGTCGCTCAAAGGCCTATCATTCGTGTCATCAAAACGAATGAGGTGGAAATCGCAGCTTCCGCACAACCTATCTCCATTGTCAAGAAGGCAAATGAATCCACGAAGAGAAGGGGGCGCAAGTGTGGATCTCAACGCGATAAGACAAGACATCTTCTTGTATTAGCTCGTTCATCAACTTTAGAGCGAGCGAGTGCAACCCTTGCAAAAGATCTTCCTAGCTCGCAGGGGGTAAAAGAAACTCCTATAGTGGTTTCTCCAAGAGAAATCCTCGTTAGGTCTGTGCCTATCTATCTGAAAGAGGTTGTACAAGTCCATATGACCTCATATTTGGAAGAGACGGAACCCATGGCCACAAAGGTTAAGCCTTCAAGATCCAAGAAGGGCAAGGAGGTTCAACAAATATGCCTTGTCTCTAAAGACGATGCAAGAGAGAAAGACCAGTTAAAGTTAACAAGTTCAAATGCTTCATCGATTAAACCTGAAGCAAACATATCACAAGATGAACCAGAGGTGATGACACAGCATTAACCACTGGTACATCAAGTGTTGAAGAGCAACTTCAAGAGTTGCAAAGAAAATTGGATGAGAAAGATGCTCAAATAGCAACACTTCTCGCTCAGTTAAATATTCAAGCTCGACAAAATAGACAAGAGCAATCAAGACCAAATGGTGAAGGTTCAAGCGGTAGCACATCGATCTCTCCACAAGAAATCATAGAGATGATCACTCAATTGATAAAAGGAGCATATGCATCATTAAATCCGACATAGCTTGGATATAGAAAGTGTTGTTGCAGGAGTAAGTCAAGTATAGAATAGAATATGGTTTAGAACGACTCCCCTGTCTCAGCAAATAATTACAAGACTTCCTCCCGTTGTAGTAAGAGAAAGTCAGGATCGAATCCACGAGGAAGCACGTCAGCAGTTCTTAGGTAGCTATCAGATTCTCACAGCAACAGAGCAGCACAGAAACACAGAAGTAGAAACAGAAATAAACCCGGCAAGGGTAACTAAAACAAAGACAAATAAACAAACTAAAGACAGAAATAAAAAGCAAAGCAAAGACGAAAGCAACAGAAACTAAAAACAAAGCAACAGTCTTGTCGATCTCGACAAACTCCTACTCGAGATCGACCACGGCAATCGACAACAGCAAGTCGACAATCACAACAGACAAGAAATCCCGGCAAGGGCAACTCGACCTAGACTGGACCTACTCGATCTTGACTAAGGCCAACTCGAGATCGACGAAACTCTACTCTATGTCGACAAGAACGGAAATTTAAAGGAAATTAAATTGCAATTGCTCAAAACCCAAACTCAGCTGTTTGACAGAAAATAAACTCAATATATAAAAGGACCTCCAAGGCTAGGGTTTCAACACCACAATGATAACCATGCAAAACAACACATAAAGGCATAAAAGATTATGCTTTCCATCAAATAACTTTCGTTATTAACAAATAGGCATATAGAGGCTCTCGCATAAACCCTACTTGTTACTAACCCTTTTTCACATAATTAATCCAAGTTGCATTAAGATCACTTTCGCTTCAATAATACAAACAAGGATCACCTTCAACTCTCGCAAAAGAATCATGCTCATAGGGATAGAAGATGAATCGCACAAAAAGATCTGACCTTTATCGCATCGCCTCACATGGCCACCGTCGGGCTCACCCCAGCCCTAGAAGTGGGTGGACTACTCACGCCTCATCGCAATCGCAGACATTGATTGATGAAATAACTTGCATTAACTATATTCAAAAGCCTTTACAATTCTGGCAATCAACTTTCGCTGTAAGCCAAAACCCTAAAAACCTTAGAACTCCTAAACTACTCTGAATGGAACTAACTACTTCCTTGCTTGAATGATGAATAAAACTGAGCCCCATGGGCTTTATTTATAGCCTTCATTCCCTAGCTAATCTAGGAAAGAAGATATCTCTCTATATCTAAAAAGCTTAAAAGATAAATAAATGACATAATGGAATTAAATCTATAACGGAAAAGATAAAACTAAATAGGAAACATGTCTTCATGATGATAGATCTTGCTCCTTCCATGGATAGATTTGATAGATCGGATAGAATTCAGCAACTTCGCGACCAAGCAACGTCAACTCTACTCGGACAGGGCTACGTCGAGAAGATTCTGGACACTGGGTCTAGTCGACCTCGACAAGGTCTCGTCGACCTCGAGTAGGGTGGCTCGGCTTGGCTTGACTCTGCTCGATGTGGCTCGGACTCTGGCTCACTGGTGCTCGTCGACCTAGACCACGCCTAGTCGATCTCGAGTACGGTTGGTCTTGTCGACTGGCTCTGCTTGGGTATCTCTTAGTCGACTGGCTCGGACAAGGAGTCAAGTGCTCGTCGATCTCGACGAGCCCTAGTCGACCTCGAGTAAGGTTGGCCGACTAGGTCTTCTCGAGTGCTCCATCCGCTGGCAGCGAGTGGTCTGGTCCGCGGCAGCGACTTTCCTTTTCCGCGGCAGCGAGTCGAGTCGCTGGCAGCGAGTGCTCCTGGTCGTCCACGGCTTCGTCGGCCAGCTCTCTTCGTCTTGACTCTGGACATGGGGGCTGGGCTTCGTCGACCTCGAGTAGCTCTTGTCGAGGTCGAGTAGGGTCCAGAGCCTGGCTTGGTCTGGCTTGCTCGACTATGGCTGCTCGGCCATGGCTCGTCTAGGTCGAGTAGGGCCCACTCGATGTCGACTAGACTTGCTCTCCGATTTGTTCCGCTGCTTTGACCTTGGACTTCTGTAGCGGTTTTCCGAGCTTTTCCGACCTTCTGTAGAATTGCTGTAAATGCCTCGATTTCTGCGATTTAAACAAAAACCGGTGTAGATTCCATAATTTTGGCAAATAAACATAAACTACACAGATTCTGTACTATCTTAACCCAAATGCATGAAATGTATACAGAAATCGATATAAAAGTTGCTGTAAAACATGGCAGATTCCGCTCACAACAGAAAGCCATATCCATCACGCTACAATTTGATGCCATTTCCCCCCAGGCTACCAAAGACCAAGCTTTAAGAAGTTTGATGGCCTTCACGATTCACACCATGAGAACTTAGCTCATTTCTATTCTGCTTGTGGTGAAACCGCCTTAAACGATGCCTCAGTAATTAGGCAATTCGTCCAATCTTTGAAGGGATCGGCATTCACCTAGTATACTCAACTTCAACCAGGGTCGATTCAAGTATGTGACGATCTACAAAGAGAGTTTCTAGCTCGATCAATTTGTATGCTCAAAGGCAAGAGTTTCCATTCTGGACCTTGCTAACACCTATCAAAGGTCTAACAAGCTCACCAATGACTTCGTCGCCAAGTGGAGAAGCTTAAGACTTCAATGCCATGAATGATTAAGTGAACAAGCTTGCGTTCAGATGTGCACCAACAACTTAATACCGGAATCAGCGTTACATGTTGGGAGTGCTGAGCCTCATTCATTTGATGAGTTGGTGTCAAAAGTGTGCAACGTTGAAAAGCAACTCGCACGAGGATCTAACTGGTCTCGGGATAGTGACACTAACGAAAATGATGGCGATGAGGTACAAGATGAGGAGGAGTCCATGGGGACTTTCGTCAAACATGATCGAGAGTCCGTTAAAAAGAATGGTTCCCTAGCTCAAATAAAAGAGAAAGCCAAGGAGCCATTCAATAGACTCGCCCTTCATAAAATAAGGAAAAAGAAATATCCTTTTGACGATGATGATGTACAAAGGATATTTGATGAATTAATGAGTGTTAAACCTTTAACACTCCCGGAGCAAAAAGGGACGAAAGAGGTTAACAAGACAAGTGATCCAAAATATTGCTCGTACCACCATCTCATTAGTCATCCAATCAAGGATTGCTATGTCTTCAAAGACATTGTAGAGGACATGATTAAGAAAGGAGAAATGGAAATCGAGGGGTCAACACCCACAAATCTAGCGGCTTTATCAAATACCATTTCAATGGTAGACGTTGCAGGGTGCCCTCCCTCACTCCAAATGTCTTCTCAAACAAAAAAAGCATCTGCTATGGCAATTGAAGCTGGGGGCAACCCCACGGTTTCATTGCCTCTCAAAGTGTTGGTGAAAGATGACACTTCAAAAGAAGAGTCCTCGAAATCCAAAGACATCGCCTAATGTTGTATGGTCTCATGGACCAATGACATATGCGAAGAAGAAGCATGAGTTAATAAGATTACTCCTCGCTGCAAGAAGCAAATTCCCTCCTCAAAATCAAAAGAGAAATCAAAGGGAAAGAAATCAAAATTCGGTGAAGCTTCAAAACCACACAAGAAGCATAAAGTTCAAGTGCAGAAGCTAAAACCCTGTTTCAAGGGTGAAACGCCACAAAAAATCATCGAGGAGGCTTGTGTCAAAGATTTCCAAATCTCATGCGAAGAGGGTGTTCTAACCGCAAGTGTGATCGACGGTTTTTAGTCACCTAAACCGTATCAAAATAAATTCGAACTTACTCACTAATGTAGTGTGATAAGTACGAGTCGATCCCACAGAGAATCATGTTATTTTTAAGTAAAGTCTATTTACCAATTAATAGAAAATAGGGGTTTTTATATGATGAGAATAGGAAAGAAAATAAAAGAAACTATAAACAAATTAATGGCGATAGAAATTAAGAATAAAGTTTCATCTATAAATATCCACTTTAGTTTAACTAGTTGATCATTGATTCTTCTTCAAGTTTTCTTTTCATCATATTATTGTTACTGTCCTGATCTTATATAAATTACTAGTCCTACGAGTCCTAGTAACCCTTTCTAATTAGATAACCCTAACATGGTAAAGATTTAACCTAATAGTAGCATTAATATTAAGGATTAACCAGGATATATGCAACATCAAACTACGAGTCACCATTTAACATATAATTGATTTTCTAGACACTAGTTTAGTTCTACAAGTCCTAAAAAGGCATGATTGCTACTATGGATTAATGTTCGCTATGAGGAATCTAAAAAATCCTATCAAAAATCTCAACTAGATGCGCGGACTAGAAGAAATCAACAATATTAGCAAAAGAATCAATATGAATCAATAGGAATAGAACAAGAATAGAAATCTCACAACTTTTTTAAATCAAAGCTTCAATCCATCGATGAAACGAAAGAGTTTAGATCCATAAAAATAAGACAAAACATAATTAGGGTTTAAAGGAATAAAACGAAGTCCGTTGCGACCGGTCTCTCCATTATGTCGTAGGAATGTATATATATCAAATAGAAACTAAACCTAATCTAACTAATTCTATCAATCCTAATATGAATATATAATAATATAAATATATCTAATTTCGTATACGGTAAGGCGACACTTGTGAGACCAACGCCGAAATCGCATCTCCTCCATTGGATATGTTATGTCGGTATGTACTTCATCGGCCCAAATACGTAGCCGGCTCATCTTTAATTCGCCCAATAAGCCCTTAAATTGCGATCTTCCTCTAAATTTATACGATCCAGCTCGAAAATACCTGAAATATATAAAAGCACTAGTGTAGATTTCGAAAATCAAATATTATAAATTAACTATAAAATATGTGAAAATGCTCTAAATTAATATACAAATCTATACTAAAAACATGACTAAAATAGATCTTATCAAACTACCCCATGCTTAGACTTTTGCTTGTCCCCAAGCAAACTAATCACAAAACAAAGATAGACTCTAGCAAACTAATCACAAAACAAAGACAGACCCAAAAAGAAAGACAAGAGACTCAAAGAAATTTCTATGAATGATCACTCATCAGTATGGTTCTCATGGCTACCGGATTATTTATTACGTTAACCTCAAAATAGTTAGGACACTATGAGAACCACATCAAACCTTTCATACTCGTTGCTTTAAACTCCAACTAGGTTCAGTGGATGCATGCATTCAGAATGTATTGAGCTATCAACATCGTTAAGCACTTGAAAATCGTCATAAACACTCATAGATTACTAGGCCTTTTGTACTTCGGAATTTCAATAAAGCTCTTTTCCTTTTCTTTCTTCTAAACACTTTTTCTTCCTCTTTGCTTGCATTTTATCCTCGACAAACAAGATCGGTTACTAACCGTATTTTTTTTTTCTTTTCTTATGAGTGTCGAGTGAATTTTATCCTCCTCGAACATTGGTTTATTGATGATTCTTTTCACTCGAGTGAATTTTATCCTCCTCGAGCGGTGTAAGTGAATTTTATCCTCCTTACACTCATCAACCCGACATATATATCAAAACACATAAAACATGCATATAACCGAATTCACTAGTGCTTTTCATCAGGGGTTTAGACATATACAATATAAATCATATAAATTTTTTAAAGATTGCTCTAAATGGAACATCCAATCAATAATCAAGTTATAACTAAAGCTCATAATCCAGATTATCTATGGGAATCCCACAAGTGTCTTTATTCAATTAAAATTAAAATTTATTAACTCTTAAGCCATGAAAAACCATATATCATCATCGAGGTCATACCAACCATAGAAACAACTTCCTAAAACAAAAAAAAAAAAACAAAAAACTAAGACTCGATAACTTATATGAGACCATGGGATAATTATCAAACACTTATAATACAACCTATAACGCAATGCATAACAACAATTGAAAAAACCAGAAAAAAAACTAACACATATAAATACGAAGCTACACTTGAGTTCCCCACTCCATGCTTAAAATCTTACTTTGTCCTCAAAGTAAAGACAAAGAATAAAAGAGTAGGAGAAACTCACAATCTAATCAGGCATTCCAAAAAGTTCACTTAAATTCAGCTTTGAAGGAGGGATTAAAACGATTTATGCCACATGGCAGTCAAGGCTCCTCTGAAAAATGCAGCAGCTCACAGCAATCAAATTCGGCAACCACTCCCTTAATTAGCACTGTACACAACAACAAACAAAGATAACTACCACAACAAACAGATAGCAAACAATGTTGGCTCATTGTGCAGACAGAAAAAAATCAACTGCACCCTCAGAGCATGCACAAAATTCAATCCTGCAACTCACACTCATCCACATTTTGCAAAGCATAATCATGGAAATTGAATGGAAACAGGGAACATGAGACAACCAGGAAAAGAACAAGCATTGGCACAATTTCTTCTCAAGACCGAACAATCAAACACTAATAAAAAAATCTAATCAAACAACCAACACTTCCAATAAATAGGCGGAATAAAAGACTAAATTTCGAAAACTAAAGTGATCAATTTTAGCAACAAAATTAGTCCGATGCCACCTCTAAATTTGATCCAAAAGCACATGCTAGCAAGACAACTATTAGAGCAATCAGATTTCATAAAATTTAGCAAAAACATAAACCCTATACAAGAAAGAATATAACACAATCAGATCAGCACGACTATGCCAAGCAAACCAGAGTGTTAGCAGGAGTAGCAATGAATCAACAAACTAGCTCACAATGAACACAACTTAAGCAACAAGTGAGATTAAGAGAACACATAATGCGGCTCAGTCATGAATCTACTGCATTTTTTTTTCATATCCAACCCACACCACTTCTAAGTGCAGGTTCTTCAACAAAATTCAGTCGTGGTCACTTAGCCAAATCAAACAAGTAAACTCAAATAATAATCAACAGACGGCTAGAAACCAGAGAATTATAACTATTGTGCACATTCTGTTAACAATCAATCAGTCCCGACACATTTATCAGGCAAACAGCAAACTCGCACACTTATTGAACCGATATCAAAATCGAGGATCAAAATCGAAGCGGATCCGCAGCTAGATTGAGAGGATCGAATGCCCATTAAGCAAAATTCGGTAGCAAGTCGGGAGTAGCAGCAGACGGCGACTGAATGGTGGTGCGTTGCCAAAGAAGAAGGCCCGAAAAGGCATTGGAAAGAGCAGTGGCGGTGGATTATTGATGGCGCTTGCCGACATGGGGGAGTTGAGACAAGAGGAAAGTGCATTGGAACATAGGGAGGGAAGGAGGGATAAGGGGCGGAGCCTTCGATCAGCACTTGAGTGAGAGGACAGGGATCCCGCGGCGATGAGCGCCGACAGTGGAGTTGAAAGGCGGCGGCGAAATCGGAGACGGTGGAGGCGGTGATGATCCGTCGGCGGTCTCAGATGACCGGAATGGCTCGATCTCATGTGGCTAGAGATGGTGGCTGGCAGAAGGAGGAGAGAAAGTTAGCCATCGGGATTAGAACGAAACCGGCCTGAGAAGGAAAGAAGGGGAAGAGAGGAAAGGATGAGGGATACGGTGGATGCGTTTTTTTTAACCCTGCAGCTTAGTAAGCCAAAACACAAAAATACTAAAAGCTATCGATAACACTAAAAAAACTCTAAAATAACAAACCTTAGGTTGCCTGCTAAGTAGCGTCCTTGGTTAACGTCATAGACTCGACGTTGTGGTTCAACTCAATACACTAATTAGACATCGTCAAAGCCCTCTTCAACCTGTCAAACTCTTGTGCACAACTACTAGGCAAATATGCGTTACATGCAAATAAATTGAAACTAAATAATGACGAATTTAAGAACTGTTTCAACTTTTCCAACAAGCGCGAGTATGGTACTTTGTAGAGGGTATATAATACCACCAATTCAGTTCCATTGGTGGCTTTTCAAAGTAGCAATTAAAAGAATCGAATGATAGGCTCTATTTTAGTTATATATTTGGATATTATATTATGTTATCTTCATGCATATTTTACATACTTTACAACTGATTTCTATTACTTGGTTTTCGGAGTCTACACTAGTATTTTCATGTACTTCAGGTATTTACGGGCTTGATCGTATGAAATTGGAGGTTGATCATAGCTTATGGGATTATTTTGCAAATCAAAAGGCAAGATGGGCCGGCTCGGATCATAGCTGATGAATTGAAGGAGATGCGGCCCCCGGACGTGTGTCACGAAGTTTCCACAACTGTTTTATTATATTAATTTAGCTAGATAGACTTACCATCACTAGTACAAATTAAGTCATTAATAGCGAAAATTTAAAAGCGCTTATTCAAAACCGCTATTAATGTATGTGAAGCATAGCGCTTTTAAAAAATAAACGCTGAGAATATATTTAGTTTATTTTTTAAAAAATATATTTTTTCAAGAATAGCGCTTGTATAAAACAAACGCTATTAACATATGGGAAGCACAACGATTTTTTAGAAAAAAGCGCTGAGAATATATTTAATTTTTTTTAAAAAAATATAGTTTTTAAACCATAGAGCTCGTATAATACAAACGCTATTAAAGTAAATATCTTTCTTAGCGTTTTTAAGAAAAAAAACGCTGTCCAAAGGTACTACTTTGCCCCAATTTTTTATTTATGAAACCCCTAAATTTACTTTACCACAAATTCATCATCAGGCAGCCCTAACTGACCACCACCAGCAGTCCGTTCGATTCTTCTCCTGCATGCAGTCGAGATCACCGGCGCCGTCGACGAGGCTACTTCCGACCGCCCTCCCAACCGTCGATGAGCACCTACCAGTTATGTCGATCTCCAACAGCGCCACACGAGCCGACGGGCACCTACCAGTCCTGTCGAGTCGCTCACCAACAGTTCTGTCAATCTCCATCGTCATCGATCAAACGCTTCAACATTCCGCCTTTGAAACTTGTGGTAAGCACTAGGTTGAGCGGAATTTGAGTTTTATTTGAGTTTGATTTTGACATTTTTCCCCGGTTCTACTCTTCAACATTCCGCCTTCTACTGGTTTGTGAACAACCGTACGTGCTCGATTTCCATCGATTTAGGTCTAAACGAGCACAAGCAGTGCTTAACCTTAAGCAACCAGAACTTGGTCTTAACTTTCAAGCAGTGCTCGATTTCCATCGGCTTCCCCCTTCTACTGTATGTTTCCATCCCTTTCTACTGTTTTCAGAACCCTTTTGAGTAACTTCTATGCGTTCTGCAACTATCTGAGCAGTGCTCTATTGATAGAAGATCTATGTTCCTTTACATTCTTATCATTTATTAGACTTTGGAATGGGATATTGTGGATACTTGTATTCTAGGGTAGTTTATCATATTATCTAGTGTTTCCTAATTCTAGAACATATGCATTATTCTAGAACAATTACTTGAATATGCATCCAAAAAGGAGGCTTCATGGAGAACATGGCAAGTTCTCTCTGCCACGTCTTATAGGATGAGTTTAGAAACATAATTAAGCTTAATTAAATTCCAATTCCGAAACAAAAACTTCAAAGAAGGGTATATTTGGGGGCTTTGGAGCTTTCAAACATAATAGTGTATCCAAAATATAACTCAAAAGATAGGACATTGGCAAACTATTATTCATAATATGCAACATAATATATGGAATAGTATTCCTCAATTTCCATTACAAAGTGAGAAGACTATGAATGCTGCCGTTGTGTAACAAAAAAGGAAAGATCGTGTTTGCCTTAACAAGTAGTATGAATGGTACAAAAGAAACTAGCTCTCCACAGGGCAACAAATATTTGTGGTTGCATTGCTATGTTGTTATAACACCCTTCTGTTTCCGTTTTTTGCGTGTCTCGGGAAGTTGAGATATCAAATTCTATCACTTCTTGCTCATCCAGGAGCGTTGAAACTGCTCAGAAGCGGGGCTCTACAATCGTCAATGTGAAGTGCGTTGATGTCTCAGGTAAAATTTCTTGTTTCTGCGTTGGCTTTTGTGGTTTGTGTTTTCTTGAATTGGCACTTTGCTTTTCATTGTAAAGTGTGTTGATGGTTTTTGTTTTCTTGAATTGGCACTTTGCTTTCTCTGTAATGGTTTTTGTTTTATTTAATATCATGCATGTTCTAAGCGGCTATGAGGTTCCTGTACCTGTTTTTATCATATGAGGAGTCTGTTATCAGGTCTAAACAATCATGAAGTTACATTGCTCATGAGACATAGAAGTTCCTATGACTATACCCAATCCACCATAAGCATATCTTTTTTAGTTTATTGAACTATTCTTATCCTGCTCAGCAACATTTGCAAATATGGCCGTGTCACTAATTTCATCTTGATTTTTCTGTGGGATTGATTGTTTTAATCTACTTC
The DNA here is from genome assembly GCA_037127255.1 of Persicaria tinctoria. NCBI lineage: Eukaryota > Viridiplantae > Streptophyta > Magnoliopsida > Caryophyllales > Polygonaceae > Persicaria > Persicaria tinctoria. Next base: position 75,963,194 of record JBANSL010000006.1, read on the forward strand.
ACCCCACTGCTTGTCATTGATCTCGGTACCTGGGGTGTTGCTACCTAGTTATTGAATAGATCTCTTGGATGGCATTTAATTCTCATGTACTTTCTATTTCCTCGTATGTTAATCTGTTGTGATAAATATAGAAAAAAATGTCCTTATACAATGTCCATTTCCATTTTGGATGGTGTTTCTCATGTGTTATTTTATTTCCATTTTCTATTGTCATATGCATAGAAAATTACATGTTGCTTGTTTGTCAGACCTAAATGCTAGTTGATAATTTGGCTTTATAGTTAAAACTCTTATGACATATACAAATTTTCGTGGACTTCCATGGTAAAAGGTACTCTGTGATCAGCCTGGAATGGTTGCTTGGCAAGAAACCTTACCAGGATCCTCCTGCAGACCCATCTAGTCCATTCAACTCTATGACATATATACATCAAACGATGCTTTCTTTGTATTGATCATTTGTTTCCTTATCCATGCTGATGCCTTCAGCGGTCCCATCTAGTCCATTTAGTTCTGTCGAGTTCTTAGCCAAGATGCCTTCAGGTCTGGATCCTTTTTCCTGTGTTTTTCTTGTCCTTTTTGATGTGTTTGGATGTTTTTAACAACCTACTTTTGAATATGAATAAAACCTTAGTAAATATGTTGTTATACTCCACTAAAGCTTTGTGGAGATACCATTATGGGTATATGCTATTTTCTTCATTGACAACTGTGATTTGTTTATATAGTGCAATTGTGAGCAATCTTACATTTGTGTTTGATTCTAATACCCCCTCTGCAGGTAGATGCAATTCAGACTTGTGGAGGTCAGAAGACCGCTGATGAAAAACGATCCCGAACTGGAGGAGGCATTTTGTTGAATATACTAAAAACAAAGGAGCCAAATGCCTATAGAGAGATAATGAAAAAGGGAAAGGAGTTTGAGGTGGGTAAACCATAACACTTCATCTGGTTTATCTTACAAGTCTGTTTTTATTTTCGTTATTATTCATTTCCCTTGTATTCATGAAGATATATGAATCTCATATACATGGCTTAGGCAATTAGGCTCTTTTTTTTATGATAGTCTCGATGATAAGGAGGACCTACTTTCATCAGAGAGAAATACTTGTCAAATAGTGTGTATTGGAAATATTGTGGAGGTGAAGATGTGGCAGGACATAAATTAACATAAGAAGAGACTTTCCCGTGTATTTTGTCCTTTGGCATAGCATACATTTGCCATTGTGATATGAGTCTTGAATTGGCTTTTGTGGTTTGTGTTTTCCTGCTGCTAAAATCTCTTGATTATCTAACGCAGACCGCATTCAGGGTAAATTTATTTTTCAGAGAAATTTGGCACTTTGCTTTTCATTGTAAGTTGAATTTCCTTTCATTATGCACTCCTGGAATGTATAGATGATAAAATGTAAACCTCTTGCAGGGCAATATCTTTTATAGTGTTCTAGAAATTCAAGTCATTCTTCCTTTACCAATAGCAGGAAACAAAAGCTCGTTGATATGGTAATAGGAATTATTTTGATTATCTAGGAACTATTTTTTCGAATGCCTAAAGATATTAGACATTTTATTTTCATTATGATGCATGAATTTATTATTTTTAATAGTTTCTCAATTTGATTAATTTGATGTGGCATTGCTGTGACAATTCAATTTAGTATTTGGTAACTCCTTGTTTATGAAAAATTGAATTTTTTGGGTTAATTATGTGGATGGTGTATTTTTATAACAGGGGATTCAGGATTGTATATATAACAGCTCACGTTTTTTTTAAAAAAAAATATATAGACAGCGGTTATTTTTAAAAAGCGTTGTCGTTTAGAAAAAAAAAATTATGGATAGACAGCGGTTTTTAAGAAAAACCGCTGTCTTTTAGCGAAAAAAAGATGAATGATAGCGCTTTTTACAAAAAAAAACCGCTATCCCTGTAATTTTAAGAGCGCTTATTCATAAAACCGCCGTCTTTTAGAAAAAAAAATTTAAAAAAATAAAAAAAGAAGCTTGACAGCGCTTTTTACAAAAAACCGCTGTGCTTCCCATTTTAACAACGCTTTTATTTTCCGCTCTTACCAATACTCATAGCATCACCTCAATAAGCGCTGTCCTTCCCTATAAAAAACCGCTCTTAATGAGTAAGTTTGTACTAGTGCATTTTGCATGTAGATAGAATTAGATGCCAATATAATATATTATAGTATAAAATAGGAAAGATTAGATAGATAAATTAGGATAGAATATTAGATAGATACATTATATTATATATACAAGTTCATAAGGCAAGACAAGAGAGATGAGAAGCCGTATGGCTTTAGATTAATTCTCTTCTAATTGTTTTGGTTTGTGTTTATAGAGTGCTAAAGTATTTTATTTTCGCCTACACTTTCGAGACTTGGTTGGTTGTTTGTGAGTTTCTAATTCAAGTTATTTTTCCTCTATAATTCTTTCAACTTCTTTGTGTGATATTGTTTATGTTATTGGTGTTATCTTGATTAGCTACCTTGATAATATTGATTTCATGCCAGGATTTAATACTTTCGTATTTGTGTTATTTCCGTAGTAGCACGCATAAGATTGTGGATTCCGTGTTTGAAGCATGATTATGTAAGGAGTTGACAAATATCTTATACATTGATTTACCGTGTTTAATTGGTGTTATTTATATGCTCAAGTTCTTGGGACGATTTGCTATCTCTTTGTTAAATCTTGACTGTGTTAAGGTTGCATTGAGGTGTAAGGGATTAATTGGACTCGTAGGACTTTTAATCTATATAATCCAAGACGAGAGGAATTCGTAGGAAACGATAACAGCTTGAAAAGGATTCGATTATCAATAAAACCCACCAAAGTCGAGAACTTGTAGGTGGAAACGCTATCCTTCTATCCTTTATTTTCTTTTGTCAATATTATATTATTTTATTTTCATTCATAAAAATCTTATCTTTTATATTGATAAATACACAATATTTAGAAATACTTGATTCTCTATGGTTGGACCCTTTACTTGCATACTATACTAGTTTGTTTGTTTGAGAATTATTTTTGGCGAGGTAAATCAATGACTTTTCCCTCCGTCGAATTGGCGCCGTTGCCGGGGAATCAAGTTTATTTCTTTGTTTTGTGTATTTATTAATATTTGCATATATATATATCTTACGGTTCACGACACTTCGTTACTAATTGTTTGAAATGGAGTTGGAGTTATGACAATATCAGGGAGAATACTTTCACCATTACCTCGCAAGAGTGCAAGATTTAGTGGATGACCGTGCTTCACGGGGTATCCAAGATGATTTGATAAAACGAGTACTATGCATTCAAGATGGCATGCTTCCCGAGATACAAGAATTCGCCCAATCTTTGAAAAAGGAAGGTTTTTATGGTTTGGATTGGCCGGAATTATGGGATATTTTCCTTTGCGTGGGTTACATGGCAAAGGTGGAAGAAGACTACATGTTGGCATCCATACCCTTACCTTTCAAACCAATGGCGGGTGAGATACATGAGGGAAGCCAAGACGCAAGCACCAATGGTTCAATCGAAGATGGAGAAGGGAGCCCGATGCCCCTTGACATGGAATCTCATGAGTGCACGCGTGAGGAACCATGTATTTCGGCACCTACTCCACCTACAGAAATCATCCCCAACTCACTCATCGAGGAACCAAGTCTGGAGCCGATTTATGTGGCTCCCGAACAAGGTAATGATATTTCTTACACTTTTGTGGATATTGGTGAATATGTAGATCCTTGGGAGCATTATTTCAACATACCGCCAACGGAACTGTGTTGGTGGTACTATATGCCCTCAACGGGGAGTCACCCTCGAGCATATAAGGAGTTGGAGACCTTCTTCAACATCGCACCTTTTGACTTCGACCTCTTCATATGTGGTGGCTGCTTACCTAAATGGTGTGCACTGGAGTTTGATTAGCTAAATAGAGCATTGTTGATGTCCGATTGAGTCATGAACCAAGGTGATTAGTTTTAGAGTTTTTTTTTTATGTCGTAGATTAGTTTTAGTTTTTTTTTTGTGCTTCTAAGCTGCATGTTTAAAAATAAAGAAAAAAAAAATCTGAACCCACTCTTTCCTTTCTCCCTCTTCCGAGAGGTTGGGCTACCGCCTCCTCTTTCTTTGCTCGTGTCTCCTCCTTCCGCCAGCCACCAAGCCACCATCTCCGGTCGCCTGAGATTGATCCACTTCAGCCATCTGAGACTGCCGGCGGGTCACCACTACCTTCCTTCCATCCTGTTCTCAGAGCCGGAACCCTAAACCGTATCCACCGTCTCTGATTTCGTCACACCAATCTCCTGCCCACAACCAACGCCGCCCAGCGAAATTTCCGGCCTGTTGTCCGACAACCAGTTCGTCTCATTCCACCATTGAGCCCTTGAGCTGAGTTTTATTAGTCAGCCCCTCTCGCCACCTGACCACCGGCGATTTCCCAGAACTACTGGAATTTCTCGCCCCCGCCAGCATTGCCCCAGCACCAGTCCCTCTCGGAATTTTTACCGATAGTCGCCGCTTCTGCCTGAAATTGCCTTTGACTCACCTTCAGGCGACTCTGAATTTTCCAGACCGTGATTGCACTCCGGTAAGGGCAGGTATGTCATCCCTTTTCACCCCGTTCATTGATTAGTTGATTCTTGTGATTTATGGGAAGAGAATGATGAATTGATTTTGTTGAAATTGCCTATATCTTATTATCAATTCTCGTTGCCTGCATAGCCACTAGCTGATTTGCATTGTCAATTATATGTCAAGGTTGGGTAAATTTTACTATTATTTATTGGGATTTACTATTGAGGTTTGGTTGATTGAGATCTCTTAACTTAATAGATTGGTCGTTGCTTTGTTTTTCTGGTTGCACAGTAGCTAATAAGTTCAGTTTTGGATCTCCTATATGCTTTTGAGCATTCTCCTGCACTGGATTATGTGTACTATGAGATTTTTCCATTGAGTCTGTTTGCTCTTGAGTCAGTTTACTATTGATTTTGTTGAGATGCCTTAATGTTTATTTTGAAACTCTTATGCCTTGAACTCTATGTAGCTGATCAGTTTCTTCTTATCATGTCTAAATTCAACGGAGTTATTTTTGCTACTCTCTAAATTAGTTACTTTGTGCTTCATGCCGGCCTATATGCTTTTTATGATTGGTTCTTGTTGACCTGCTTGGCTCATGCTCCCTGTGGCCACCAAAACTTTATGATTTTTCTTTATACTTAATGGCTGAGCTTGAGTTACAAGGATGATTTTTTTTATTAGACTAATCCTATTCTTTGAGCTTGGTTGTTTTTATTATACTTGGGCGGTTGGAATGTGCATGTTGTGCTGTGTTTTCTTTGCCTTGTGTCTTGGCCAGACGTTTTGCAAAGGAGATGATGTCTATATTTTTCCAACTCCAAGAAGGTTCATAAATGCCGATTACATCCAAGCTGATTCTGAAAGTTTATGCTGAAACACCCAAGGCTGTAATTTCTACTCTTTTATCATGTTTTAAGGGTGTTAGTATTTAGGAATAGTCACATATCATGATAAGTTTTATGCTTTTTATATTCCTTTGCTATTGAACCGAATTGGGTACTAATTGCTATGCAAGTTTGGCTTGTTTTTGCTGTTGTTGGTTGTGTTAGACAGTTGCTGAATTTTAGGGGTTGTTCAGACTTTTGAGGCTGCACCACTATCTTCTCTTGAGTTGAAAGATTAGTTCTGGAATGCCTGATTTGTTTTGTGAGTTTTCTCTAACTCTTTCATTCTTTTTCTTTACTTTGACGACAAAGTAAAATTTTAAGCTTGTGGTAGGGGAATTCAACATGTTAGTTTCTTGTTTTATTTTTCCATATTTTTATGCATTTAATTGCATTATTGCATTGCATTATAGATTGCATTATAGGAGTTTGATAATTATCCCATTGTCATAGTAAGTTATCGAGTCTTTGTTTTTATTTGTTAATTTTTTCTTTTAGTTTTGTTCAGAAGTTGTTTCTATGATTGGTATGACCTCGATGATGATATATGGTTTTTCATGGCTTAATAGTTAATAAATTTGAATTTTAATTGAATAAAGACACTCGTGGGAGTCCCATAGATGATCTGGATTATGAGCTTTTGTTATAACTTGATTATTGGTTGGATGTTCAGTTTATAGCAATTAAAAAAATTATATGGTTTCTATTGTATATGTCTAAACCCCTGATGAAATGCACTAGTAAATTCGGTTATCTATTTGATGTGATTTGATATATGTGTTGGATTGATGAGTGTAATGAGGATAAAATTCACTTGCACCGCTCGAGGAGGATAAAATTAACTCGAGTGAAAAGAATCATCAATAAACCAAGCAAAGACTTATATAATGGAATGATCGGGGAGGATAAAATTCACTCGAGAATTCAGAATCATAAGAATTGGAAAAAATACGGTTAGTAACCGATCCTATTTGTGGTGGATAAAATTCACACAAGGAGGAAGAAAAAGTAATTAGAACATAGTTGGAAAAAAAGAGAAAGAAAAATAAAGTTCTTTATTGAAAATCCAAAATATAAAAGGACTAGTAATATATAGGTGTTTATGACGATTTTTTTTAAGTGCTTAATGATTTTGATTGCTCAATACATTCTGAATGCAAGCATCCCCTACACCTAATTGGAGTTTAAAGCAATGAGTATGAAGGGTTTGATGTGGGTCTCATAGTGTCATAACTATTTTGAGCTTAACATAATTAATACTCTTAAAGCCATGATAGCCATACTGATGAGTGATCATTAATAGGAATCTCTTTGAGTCTCTTGTCTTTCTTTTTAGTCCGTCTTTGTTTTGGGATAAGGTTGCTCGGGGACGAGCAAAAGTTTAAGCATGAGGTGGTTTGATAGACTCTATTTTAGTTATATATTTGCATATTATATTATGTTATATTCATGCATATTTTACATACTTTACAGTTAATTTCTATTACTTGGTTTTCGTAGTCTACACTAGTATTTTCATGTAATTCAGGTATTTACGGGCTTGATTGTATGAAATTGGAGGTTGATCATAGCTTATGAGATTATTTTGCAATTGAAAAGGCAAGATGGGCCGGCTCAGATCGACACTTTAGCTGATGAATTGGAGGAGAAGCGGCCCCTGGACGTGTCTCACGAAGTTTCCATAGTTGGTTTATTATATTAATTTAGCTAGATAGACTTACCATTTACATGCAGATAGAATTGGATGGCAATATAATATATTAAAGTATAAATTAGGAAAGATTAGATAGATAAATTATGATAGAATATTAGATAGATACATTATATTATATATACAAGTTCATACGGCAAGACAAGAGAGACGAGAAGCCGTATGGCTTTAGATTAATTTTCTTTTGATTGTTTTGGTTCATGTTTATGGAGTGCTAAAGTATTTTATTTTCGCCTACACTTTCGAGACGTGGTTGGTGGTTTTTGAGTTTCTAATTCAAGTTATTTTTTCTCTATAATTCTTTCAACTTCTTTATGTGATATTGTTTATGTTATTGGTGTTATCTTGATTAGCTACCTTGATAATATTGATTTCATGCTAGGATTTAATATTTTCGTATTTGTGTTATTTTCGTAGTAGCACGCATAAGATTGTGGATTTCGTGTTTGAAGCATGATTATGTAAGGAGTTGACATATATCTTAAACATTGATTTACCGTGTTTAATTGGTGTTATTTATATGCTCAAGTTCTTGGGACTATTTGCTATCTCTTTGTTAAATCTTGACCGTGTTAAGGTTGCATTGAGGTGTAAGAGATTAATTGGACTCGTAGGACTTTTAATCTATATAAACCAAGACGAAAGGAATTCGTAGGAAACGATAATAGCTTGAAAAGGATTCGACGATCAATAAAACCAACCAAAGTCGAGAACTTGTAGGTGGAAACGCTTTCCTTCTATCCTTTATTTTCTTTTGTCAATATTATTTTCTTTTATTTTCATTCATAAAAATCTTATCTTTTATATTGATAAATACACAATATTTAGAAATACTTGATTCTCTAGGGTTGGACCCTTTACTTGCATACTATACTAGTTTGTTTGTTTGAGATTTATTTTTGGCGAGGTAAGTCAACGACTTTTCCCTCCGTCAATCAATATAATCATCATTACCTTCCAAATTGCAAAGGTTTACCTTTATTACCTCTCGAGCCTCTGCAGGTGGCTCTAGACATCGTTCATCAACGGGCAAGCTCAAAATGAATGCATCGGATGGAGTAGGAGACACAACACATGAAACCTCATGCGTCGACTCATGAGATTCCATGTCAGGATGCACAAGAACCTCTTCTCTATCGTCAAAGAGACTATCGTTATCTGTGAGTAATTCCTCCTCGTTCTTAACATCATTATCATGTTGATACCAACTAGGAGGGAATGAATTAAGCACAATGACTTCGATATGATCTTCCATTCTTGCATCTTTCAATGTCTTAGGGGATGGCGGAATGGGTGGGCTTTCTTTCAATGTCTCAAGCCATATGCTCTGCTATTATCTCGCTTGATGTTTGACTAAGTTGGCTAATTTCTTCCCCCGTGTTTTTGATCTTCTCACCATTCTCCTGTATCGCTTGAGTAAGGGCTTCGATTTCATAATCCAAGTTTGTGACAAAGTCCCCCATTGGTGGTGATACCGATGTGAAGGATTCTTCCTGCGCAATATGGTAATCCATATAACAGAAAAAATCCCAAAACCCCGACAAACCTAACCGTGCTAAGCCTCTGTTACTCATGTACTCAGCAAGCGCTTGTGTCTCAACAGTCATCCCGTCAATTATGAAAAGAATCATATCTCGGATGCTGTCTTGATAACCCCGTGAAATATGGATGTCAATGTTGATTGCAGGAGGATGGTCAAGTATGAAATGAATATAAAATAAAGTTCAGACTGACTTCCCTGTCTCAGCAAATAAATACAAGACTTCCTCCCGTTGAAGTAAGAGAATAGTCAGGATCGAATCCACGAGGAAGCACGTCAGCAGTTTTTAGGTAGCTGTAGATCTCACAGACAGAATAGCAGAAAGACAGAAACAAGGAATGAAGAAATAAAGACAAAGCAAAGCAGAAAATAAAGCAAAGCAACAGAGGCTACTCGATCTCGACCAACAACTACTCGAGATCGACAAAGGCAGGTCGGCAGAAAACAGAAAGTGAAAATCGACGAAAACAGAAGAAAACTCAACTCGACCTAGACCAGTCCCTACTCGAGATCGACAAGGGCAGTACTCGATCTCGACAAAGCTCTCCTCTGTATAGACTAGAATGCAGAAATTTAAATTGCAAATTCTCGAACCCAAACTCAGATTTTTGACAGAAATAAACTCAATATAATAAAAGACTTCCAAGACCAGGGTATCAACACCACAACGATAACCATGCAAAGTAACACATAAAGGCATAAAAGATCATGCTTTCCATCAAATAACTTTCGTCATTAACAAATAGGCATATAGAGGCTTTCGCATAAACCCTAATTGTTACTAACCCTTTTTCACATAATTAACCCAAGTTGCATTAAGATCACTTTCGCTTCAATAACACAAACAAGGATCACCTTCAACTCTCACAAAAGAATCATGCTCATAGGGATAGAAGATGAATTGCACAAAAAGATCTGACCTTTATCGCATCGCCTCATATGGCCACCGTCGGGCTCACCCCAGCCCCAGAAGTGGGTGGACTACTCACGCCTCATTGCAATCACAGACATTGATTGCTGAAAAGAACTAACTTGTATTAAAACTAAATTCAAAGCCTTTTACAATCCTGGCAATCAACTTTCGCAGAAAGCCAAAACCTTAAAAACCTTAGAACTCCTAAACTCAATGTGTAATTGTATCTCTGAATTGGAATGAATGAAAAACCAGCCCCAAGGGCCTTATCTATAGTGATCAAACCTCGCTAATCAAGGAAATAATCATCTATCTCTATATCTAAATCTATATCTAATTTGCTAAAAGATAAATAAAATGCTTAATGGAAATAAATCTAAAAGGGAAAAGATAAATCTAATTAGGTAGGTCTTCATGTCTTGATAGATCTTGTCTTCCATGGATAGATTTGATAGAATTTGGATAGAATCTTCCTCCTTCGGCCCCAAGGAATCCCAACTCGACTAGGACAGCCCTCGACGCGTTTCTGGAGACTGGTCTACTCGACATCGACAAGGGCTCGTCGACCTCGACAAGGATTGTTCGTCGACTGGACTTCTCGGCTAGATCTGCTCGACAGGCTCGGATCTGGGTTCCTGGCTCTCGTCGACCTTGAGTAGCCCTAGTCGACCTCGAGTAGGATTGATCTGTCGACTAGGTCTTCTCGGGTAGGTGTGCTCGACAAGCCTGGATCTGGACTCTGGCTCGTCGATCTCGACTAGGGTCTTGTCGAGGTCGAGTAGGGTGTGGCCTTCTCTGGTCGAGCACCTTCTCCTCGGCACGGACTCGGACTGGCGCTGGGGCTTGTCGATCTTGACTAGAGCTTGTCGAGATCGAGTAGGGTTGTTCGGCATCCTCGTCCTCGGCTTCTCGGTCATCTTCTCTCCTTGTCGACTCCGGGTGTGGCTCTGGTCTTTGTCTATCTCGACTAGGGTCTTGTCGAGATCGAGTAGCTTCCGGAGCTGGGATGGTCTGGCTTTCTCGATGTTGCTCCTGGTCGACAAGGATGTGCTCGGACATGCTCGTCGAGATCGAGTAAGGTCTACTCGAGATCGAGTAGCTTGGGTTCTCAGCTCGATTCGACTGGTTCCGCTGCTTCTTTGACCTTGGACTTCTGTAGTGGATTTCCGAGCTTTTCCGACCTTCCTTAGAATTGCTGTAAAACGCATCGAATTCTGCGATTTAAACAGAAACTGGTGTAGATTCCATAATTTGGAAAATAAACATAAACTACATAGATTCTGTACTATCTTAGCCCAAATAAATGAAATGTATGCAGAAATCGATATAAAAGTAAATGTAAAACATGGCAGATTCCGCTCACAACAAACACCCCATACTTAAGCTTGCTTGTCCTCAAGCAATACTTTTAATTGTCATTTAGGGGAAGAATTTAAAACTCTCAACATATTAGATTCATTCTCATATAACCCTGCAATCAATTACCATCCTTGAAAAGGTACTTATGTCACAGATCCATGCATGTGCAAATAAAAGCAACATCTACTCACAAAAGGAGGTTCATGCAAAAACATTTCATATGACAAAACATTAATAATCAAGAGGACTTTAATTTAAGCTCAAATAAGGAGTAGATTGGTAAAAGGCTAAAAGGTGAGCAATTTTTGGCAATGTGGTGCTAATGATCCGGGGAAATGGAGTATTTCCAAACTTTCATACCACATTCTTTCTCATATGATTCATCACCTTTCATAATGCTTTTATCAATAATAATGCTTTTACCTCTCTAACCTCAGCACTGCCTTCTCGCGAGTCGCAAACATGGGTGTCATGAATGGCCCCGGATACTTAGTGCTTTGGACTCCTCACAATGTGTCCCAAACCTCAGCACTGCGTTCTGCAGGGTCAATCTAGCTTTATCTCCTGAGGTGATTGGGTTTTCTTTCACTCATTAAATTTTCCATATATTTCAAACAATTTCCCGCCAAACTCCAATAATGATAATAACACAACAACCATATAACAATCTCCATAATGTAACATCATTCTCAACATAATCCCCGGATAAGGTAAAGAATGGCAATATTTAGAACATGTGGAGCAATATATGAAATAAGGCATATTATGGCTTTTGAGTAATGCATAAGCATAGGTAAGACTAGGATTATAAACAATGAGAATTATATGGAAATATAAAGTCCTCCATCATCTTATCATGCAACATGTCAAAAGCAATTTCAAATTTTACTTCCTTTCATGGTTTTCAAGAAATAATGCACTTCATTGTGACTTCCCTTTACTAGGCAATTTCATGCTATATCTCTAATGAATCTAATTTTGCATCGTCGAGTTCAATATAAACTTCCATGACATTATTTCAAAATTTCAAATGGGGGTCATTTTTTCAAACTTTGAAAACATGCATATAAGCACATAAATCAATAATGCATTCCAAAATAGCCATGTAGCAATTCTTAGAAATAATGCACAAGTAATGTCAAATATGATCAAATATGCACAAAGTAAGCCTTCCCCCACCCCATACTTAAACATTACAGTGTCCTCACTGTATAAAAACAAATAAAAACAAGAGTAAAGGAAGAAACTCACTAGACATGTGTGCAGGGCCTCTTAAAATGTCGAATGGAAGCACGTCCTGGGCCGAGTATGATTGTTACTTGCTTCTATCCATGGACCTGAAAAGTGCAGAAGACATATACCCACAATAGAAAAACTGAAAGTTCAAAACCAAAAACAAAAGCAACAAAGTCTCAAAAGTCCTAAAAAGTCTATGTACATGCTCTAGATTTTATAGTCGCTAGGCTGACTTATCCATTTAGCTCAAGGTGGCATTTGCAGGGCCCATGTAGCTTGGGCCTCAAATAAGACTCCATTCTTGTCCATCAACTGTAATCCTCCAGAATGGATCTTGTTCACCACGAAAGGTCCCATCCGCTTCTTGTTGAATTTGTTAGGGAACCAATGATCCTTTGATTTAGAGACATAGAGCTTGTCTCCAACTTCATACTCCTTGGGCTCATCATTGGATATCCTACATAAGCGCACATACCTTCGCATGTATAGATAGATCTTTAATGGAAATAGGAGAAGAAAGATCCATACCTTGGCTTACCTTCGCAGAGACGGAATCGGGGACAACTGTGTTTGGTCGATCTCGACTAGGGCTAGTCGATCTCGACGAGTCTGCAGGTTCTGGTGGTGGTCTGCTCGAGGATGCGGAAGTCGACGAAGGACAGGGCTTGTCGATCTCGACAAGGCTGGTCGACCTCGAGTAGCCTTCTGCTCCTGGTGGTGGTGACTTCAGCGTCGAGGAAGCAGGTGCCCGAGGATCTTGGTCGATCTCGACTAGCGTAGTCAATCTCGACGAGGATGCTGGTTCTGGTAGTGGTGCGCTCGAGGAAGTAGAAGTCGATGAAGAAGAGGGCTTGTGGACCTCGAGTGGCCTACTCGATCTCGAGTAGGGTTCTCCTTCTGGTTGCTGTAGCGTCGTGGAAGAAGGATCTGGTGGAGCCGGGTGGTAGTCGATCTCGACAAGACTTGTCGAGATCGAGGAGACTGGTTCGTCTGGCCGAGTCAGAGTCGGGGATGGCGAAGTCGATGTAGGGCAAGTCTTGTCGATCTCGACAAGGCTACTCGATCTCGACGAGCCCGGCCCTTCAGTGATGCTCCTCGACGATGCTGGTGCGGGTGGAGGCTCCTTGGTTTGGTCGAGGTCGACTAGGGTCCGGTCGATCTTGACCCTATACTTAGCTCCTGTCAAGGCATCCGAAAAATAATTAATCCACAACGACTTACCTTGGTCCGTGTCAATTGGATTCTCTGTGTTCTCCTTAAGGATTGCCATGATCTCCTCCACCTGGGCCTCCATGTCCCTTTTTTCCATCTCCTCAGGGGTCATATTTCTGACTTTGGGTTCCCCGCAGGTGATGTAGCCAGCTGAGATAGATTTGACCTCTTCCATTGGACCTGTATGCCTTTCAGTTTTATTAAAGGAATACTCAATTACCTCATCGCTGATGTTGAAGGTGAGCACTCCTTTCCTTACGCTTATGTTGGCATCCACCGTCGCCAAGAAGGGTCTTCCTAGAATAATTGGACAAGCAGGATCTTCTTGCATATCAACAACTAGAAAATCAGCAGGGATAAAGAATTTACCTACTTGTACTGGCACATTATCCACCATGCCTGTTGGAATGACCACCGTGTTGTTGGCCATGTAAAGTCTAGCATCCACAGGCTCTAGGGCACCTATCTTAATCTTGGACCAAATCGTTAAAGGCATTATACTCACACTAGCTCCAAGATCACATAAGGCATTAATTTTGTATGGACCAAATCCAATAGTTATAGCAAACTTACCCGGATCCGGCCTCTTCTCCAGTATGTCCAAATGGCTGTACTCCTCTGTGATTTCAGCCATTGACCGCTTTTTGCTCAGAATCTCCTTCAGGAACTTGACATAAGATGGCATTTCATTGAGAGCTTCTGTGAAGGGGATGGTGACGTTGAGCTTCTGAAGCATTTTGATGAAGCGCTGAAATTTCTTTTCTGCCGGGTCCTTTAGAGATTTTGTGGGGAAAGACAGCTTCTTTTTCTGATTCGGAGCCAGAACAGACGTCGGAGATGCTGCAGGTTGCTCTACGTCGACTAAGGGCTCCTCGACATCGACTAGGCCCTTGTCGATGTCGACCAGGTTGGGTGCAGTCGAGTTGCTGTTTGGCGCAGACGAGGATTCTGGAAGTTTCTCCTCGACATCGAGTAGACCTTCCTCGATATCGAGTAGGCTCTGGTCGACCAACTGTTCTCCGTTGTTCTGCTGCTTTTCGACCTCTAGCTCTTGCAATTGATGGCCGCTTCTGAGTTTTACAGCAGCGTAATGTCCAGTCTTTCCCTTAGGGTTTGGTTCTAAAGATCGAGGGAGCGAACTGACTGTCTGGGGATTCCTGCTGCTAGCTGACCAATCTGTGTATCAACTGATTTCCGCCATATATCAATTTCCCCAAGCCTAGAGTTGACACCTTGCATATGAGTATAGACGGAGTTGAAAGATTGCCTCGTTTCCGAGTGGTTCCTCCGTATTTCCTCCAAGACTGTCTGTATATCATCCTTTTTCTGGTCCCTTTACGGATGTCCTGGAGCTCTGTAGGGCGGGGGGTTCCTAGGGACACCTTGGTTCCATTGTGGTTGCTGAAACCTTTGGTCCCCCATGTAGCGATTGGGACCCCCTGCGTAAGCTGCATCCTCATGGTGCTCTGCCAACTTGACTTGTTCTGTGTGTGGGCACTCAGGAGTGGTGTGCCTTTGCGATCCGTATTCAATACAAGGCTGTTTGACAGAGAGATACTTTACTTGCTTGATGAGCTTCTTATTCTGGTCTCTGTAGTACTGCTCCCTAACATCAGGATCAATCTCCTTAGGTGGCTCATAGAGGGGCATGGATGGTGCTGGCCTGGCATATGGGTTCTCTTCATAAGTTGCAGTAGACCCATACTTGTTGTCGTAGTTAGTGAGCTTCTCTAGCAAAACCCCATGCGTCACTTGGCGGCATTGTCAGATACTCATAGCGAGTATAATGGTTGATTCTGTCCTTAGTGACTTGATCAAGAGAGTTGAAGAAGATCTCCTGAATGACGTAGGGTGGCTGTCCATGAGTAGGGCAAGATCGCAGAAGTTCCTTGTAGCGCTCCCATGCCTTTGCCAGCGGTTCCCCTTGCTTCTGTTTGAAGGCGGTGATTCTCTGGCGGAGATGTGCTGTTTTGGCGGGTGGGAAGAATTTGTTCAGAAACTCTTGCTCTACTTGGGCCCAGGTTGTGAGTGATCTTGCTTTCAGCCCTTCCAGCCATTTCAGTGCAGGCCCAGCGAGAGACCAGCGAAAAGATTTCATCTTGACATATTCCAAGGTTGTACCTTCAGCAAGAGTACGACACATGTCAGAAAAGTTTGTAATATGTTCAAGAGGACACTCATTAAATCTACCATAAAAGGCATTATTTTTAAGCTCTATAAGAAATTGAGTGCGAATTTCAAAAGAGTTATCAGGGATAAGAATCGCCGATTCAGGCACGACGAGAGTTGGGTGCATGTAGTCTTCTGCCGTGGTTGGATATTGGGCAAGCTCAGCCTGTGCTTGTTCCCTTGCTGCTTTCTCAGCGGCGATAGCAGCATCTTTAGCGGCCAATTCCCTGGTAAGCCTAGCGACCAGCTGTTCCTGTGTCTCCGCAGCTGCCATGGCTCTTTGTAGTTTAGCTCTGATGTGAAAGAGGCGTTCCTGTTCGTCTAAGGCGTCAAACTCAAGTGTTTGACCAGAACGACGCATACACCTGCAAAGTAACTCAAAGAAACAGTGAGAACTGACAACCTAAGGCGCGATTGATAGCTTCCCCGGCAACGGCGCCAATTTGTTGATTGCAGGAGGTTGGTCAAGTATGAAATGAATATAAAATAAAGTTCAGACTGACTTCCATGTCTCAGCAAATAAATACAAGACTTCCTCCCGTTGTAGTAAGAGAATAGTCAGGATCGAATCCACGAGGAAGCACGTCAGCAGTTTTTAGGTAGCTGTAGATCTCACAGACAGAATAGCAGAAAGACAGAAACAAGGAATGAAGAAATAAAGACAAAGCAAAGCAGAAAATAAAGCAAAGCAACAGAGGCTACTCGATCTCGACCAACAGCTACTCGAGATCGACAAAGGCAGGTCGACAGAAAACAGAAAGTGAAAATCCACGACAACAGAAGAAAACTCAACTCGACCTAGACCAATCCCTACTCGAGATCGACAAGGGCAGTACTCGATCTCGACAAAGCTCTCCTCTGTATCGACTAGAATGCAGAAATTTAAATTGCACATTCTCGAACCCAAACTCAGATTTTTGACAGAAATAAACTCAATATAATAAAAGACTTCCAAGACCAGGGTATCAACACCACAACGATAACCATGCAAAGTAACACATAAAGGCATAAAAGATCATGCTTTCCATCAAATAACTTTCGTCATTAACAAATAGGCATATAGAGGCTTTCACATAAACCCTAATTGTTACTAACCCTTTTTCACATAATTAACCCAAGTTGCATTAAGATGACTTTTGCTTCAATAACACAAACAATGATCACCTTCAACTATCGCAAAAGAATCATGCTCATAGGGATAGAAGATGAATTGCACAAAAAGATCTGACCTTTATCGCATCGCCTCATATGGCCACCGTCGGGCTCACCCCAGCCCCAGAAGTGGGTGGACTACTCACGCCTCATTGCAATCGCAGACATTGATTGCTGAAAAGAACTAACTTGTATTAAAACTAAATTCAAAGCCTTTTACAATCCTGGCAATCAACTTTCGCAGAAAGCCAAAACCTTAAAAACCTTAGAACTCCTAAAATCTATGTGTAATTGTATCTCTGAATTAGAATGAATGAAAAACCAGCCCCAAGGGCCTTATCTATAGTGATCAAACCTCGCTAATCAAGGAAATAATCATCTATCTCTATATCTAAATCTATATCTAATTTGCTAAAAGATAAATAAAATGCTTAATGGAAATAAATCTAAAAGGGAAAAGATAAATCTAATTAGGTAGGTCTTCATGTCTTGATAGATCTTGTCTTCCATGGATAGATTTGATAGAATTTGGATAGAATCTTCCTCCTTCGGCCCCAAGGAATCCCAACTCGACTAGGACAGCCCTCGACGCGTTTCTGGAGACTGGTCTACTCGACATCGACAAGGGCTCGTCGACCTCGACAAGGATTGTTCGTCGACTGGACTTCTCGGCTAGATCTGCTCGACAGGCTCGGATCTGGGTTCCTGGCTCTCGTCGACCTCGAGTAGCCCTAGTCGACCTCGAGTAGGATTGATCCGTCGACTAGGTCTTCTCGGGTAGGTGTGCTCGACAAGCCTGGATCTGGACTCTGGCTCGTCGATCTCGACTAGGGTCTTGTCGAAGTCGAGTAGGGTGTGGCCTTCTCTGGTCGAGCAGCTTCTCCTCGGCACGGACTCGGACTGGCGCTGGGGCTTGTCGATCTCGACTAGAGCTTGTCGAGATCGAGTAGGGTTGTTCGGCATCCTCGTCCTCGGCTTCTCGGTCAGCTTCTCTCCTTGTCGACTCCGGGTGTGGCTCTGGTCTTTGTCGATCTCGACTAGGGTCTTGTCGAGATCGAGTAGCTTCCGTAGCTGGGATGATCTGTCTTTCTCGATGTTGCTCCTGGTCGACAAGGCTTTGCTTAGACCTGCTCGTCGAGATCGAGTAAGGTCTACTCGAGATCGAGTAGCTTGAGTTCTCAGCTCGATTCGACTGGTTCCGCTGCTTCTTTGACCTTGGACTTTTGTAGTGGATTTCCGTGCTTTTCCGACCTTCCTTAGAATTGCTATAAAACGCATCGAATTCTGCGATTTAAACAGAAACTGGTGTAGATTCCATAATTTGGCAAATAAACATAAACTACATAGATTCTGTACTATCTTAGCCCAAATAAATGAAATGTATGCAGAAATCGATATAAAAGTAAATGTAAAACATGACAGATTCAGCTAACAACAGTCAACATATCTCTACAATCTAGTAAGATATTGGTGAAAGTTCTCACATTCAAATTGCAATAACCTCAACATCCTAAAAGTTAGAAGCAAGGGTGTTATGAACCGTAGGATAAGTTCACAACAAATTAGATATATACAAAAATTGATAAACACAAAACAAAGAAATAAACTTTGATTCCCCGGCAACGGCGCCAATTTGATGGATGGTTTTTAGTTGCCTATACCGTATCAAAATAAATTCGAACTTACTAACTAATGTAGTGTGATAAGTACGAGTTGATCCCACAGAGAATCAATTTATTCCTACGTAAATTCTATTTACCAATTAAAAGAAAATAGGGGTTTTTATATGATGAGAATAGGAAAGAAAATATAACCAAATTAATGGAGATAGAAATTAAGAATAGAGTTTCACCTATAAATATCCACTTTAGTTTGACTAGTTGATCATTGATTCTTTTTCAAGTTCTCTTTTCATCCTATTCTTGTTTCTGTCCTGATTTTTTGTAAATTACTAGTCCTACGAGTCCTATTAACCCTTACTAATTAGATAACCCTAATATGATCAAGATTTAACCTAATAGTAGCATTAAGATTAAGGATTAACTAGAATATATGCAACACCAAAGTACGAGTCAACATTTAACATATAATTGATTCTCTACACACTACTTTAGTCCTACGAGTCCTAAAAAGGCATGATTGCTACTATGGATTAAGGTTCGCTACGAGAAATCTACCAAATTCTAGCTATAATCTCAACTAGTTGCGCGGACTAGAAGAAATCAACAATATTAGCAAAAGATCAATACGAATCAATAGGAATAGAACAAGAATAGAAATCTCACAACTTTATTAAATCAAAGCTTCAATCCATAGACGAAACGAAAGAGTTTAGATCTCCATAAAAATAAGACAAAACATAATTAGGGTTTATAGGAATAAAACGAAGTCGGTTGCGCCCGGTCTCTCCATTCTGGCGTAAGAATGTATATATATCCACTAGAAACTAAACCTAATCTAACTAATTCTATCTATCCTAATATGAATATATAATAATATAAATATATCTAATTTATATCTGATTTCGTATAAGGTAATGCGACACTTGTGAGACAAACGCCGAAACCGCATCTCCTCCATTGGATATGGTATGTCGGTATGTACTTCATCAGCCCAAATACGTAGCCGACCCATCTTTAATTCGCCCAATAAGCCCTTAAATTGCGATCTTCTTCTAAATTTATATGATCAAGCTTGAAAATACCTAAAATATATAAAAGCACTAGTGTAAACTCCGAAAATCAAATAATATAAATTAACTATAAAATATGTGAAAATGGTCTAAATTAATATGCAAATCTATACTAAAAACATGACTATAATAGACCCTATAAAAGTGTGATAGATCCTAGAGTATCCGCATTTGAAAGGCTCGAGCCGGCTTCATGTGGAAGTCTAAAAAATTCGGGGTTTACAAGGCTTGATCTAGCCTCTACATGTGAAGCACCAAAATCTTCGGTATTTTAAAGACTCGAGTTAGCCTCAACAAATGATGTATCCAATTTTTCGGTGTTTCAAAGGCTTAGTATAGCCTCAACAAGCGGAGAATCTAAAGCTCCAAATGAAAGGCTCGGAAAAGTCCAAATGAAAAGGACTTAAAGCAAGAGCTCCGGAAGAGGCAGTCAAAAGTTCTCGTCCACCGGCTCAATCAACTCATGGAAACCTAAAGTCAAGTAAGGGTGTCAAAATGAACAAGGGGTACTTAGGAAATTTGACATAAAAAAACGTGTCAAATTCAGTCGCACAAAAAATAAAGTTTCCGGGTTCGCATATGATAGTCAGGTTATATGGGAGGCTTGGTTGCACATCTGTGTTCGAAAGACACACGATTGCTAAATTAAATTATCCTTGAAGGCTTGTTTGCACATCTGTGTTCGAAAGACACGCGATTGCTAAATTTATTCTCCTTGGAGGCTTGTTTGCACATTCGTGTTCGAAAGACACGCGATTGCTAAATTTATTCTCCATGGAGGCTTGTTTGCACATCCGTGTTCGAAAGACACGCGATTGCTAAATTTATTCTCCTTGGAGGCTTGTTTGCACATCCGTGTTCGTAAGACACGCTATGGCTAAATTTATTCTCCTTGAATGCTTGTTTGCACATCCGTGTTCGAAAGACACGCGATTGCTAAATTTATCCGCAATAACAACCATTCTTGGGTTTTAAACTTTCATTTATATATATGAAGAGGTGTACCCAATCGGGAAATCCGGCGACCCCTATACATGGAAAATCTAAGTCACCGGGTTTCTAATATTTACCAACCTACCCAAAATAAACTTTGAGATTCTTGGCATTCCATGACTTCGCGAGGATAGCGCCTTCTGAATTCTGGAGTTTGAACGAACCTCTGCCTACTTCTTTATGGATGACTTAAGGACCTTCCCATTTAGGTTCATGTTTTCCCCTTGCAGCTGCTTGTCGAAGGACCATGTCTTCTTTCTGTATTGGGCGTAGGAAAATGCGCTTATTGTACCCCTTTTCCAGTCGCCGTTGATATTCATATGCTTTGAGCCAAGCTATGCCTCTTCTTTCTTCTTTCAAGTCTAGTTCCAACTCGAGGGCTTCGTCGCTGGTGTCTTTGTTGAAATCAACTATTCTAGCCGACGGTACCAATAATAAACTACTCCCTCCGATCCAAAATATAAGTCGTTTGACTTTTCAACACGTATTTCAAGAAGCCCAAAACTATATAAAATATCAACTTTTTTAAAATTATTTTTTTACAACTTAATATTTGTTGGTAATAAGTATTGAATTGTAAAAAAAATAATAATAAAAAAGTTAATATATTATATAGTTTTTAACTCCTTAAAATACGTGTTAAAAAGTCAAACGACTTACATTTTGGATCGGAGGTAGTATTTTGTATGACCAAAGTACCAATGGTAAGGTTTCATCCCACTCTCATTTTGTCGTCCCCAATCTTTTCTTCAAGGCATTCAAGATTTGGCGATTCGTGGTTTCGGCTTGTCCATTGTACTGTGGGTAAGCCACTGATGAGAATCATAAATCGATGTGTAGTCCGATGCAGAAATCGCGGATTCCTTCACAATTGAACTAGGGGCTGTGGTCCGTGATGATGGCTTGTGGGAATCCAAATCGGCAAATAATATTCTTCCAAAGGAATTTGCGTACTTTCTATGTTGTGATGGTGGCCATGGCCTCAGCTTCAACCCATTTTGTAAAGTAATTGACTATGACGATGATGAAGCGGAGTTGTCCCGGGGCTATAAGGAAAGGGCCCAAATTATCCATTCCCCACATCGCAAAAGAACAGGGTGTTGATATGTATTTCAAAGGATGATGAGGTCGATGATTGAGCAAGGCGTGTCGATGACATGGGTCGCATATATGAATAATTATTTCGGCATCGGCTCTAAGGGTGGGCTAGTAGTATCCTAGCCGCGTGATCTTAGCGGCTACAGCCCTCCATCATTGGGGATTTCCACATACGCCTGCGCGTAATTTACGGACAAGATCGAGGCCTTCCTGGTTTGACACACAGAGGAGGCCAGGGAGATTGAAACCTCTTTTATAGAGTCGGTCGTCTCTAACTCGACAGCGAGCCACTCGTTTTCTGATGAGCTGGTTGTCCAGTAAGGGGTTCATTAGTACGCCTTCGGTTATGTAATGCAATAGGGGTGTGCGCCAATCTCCGAGATTTTATATTCTAAAGACTCCTTTGTGGATTCCTCGTGCATGCTTCTGCTCGATCACCACGTGGTTACTCAACCCGAGGGGTAGTGTTGCTCATATCCTTTCCAGAATATCTGCGCGCTCATTTTTCTTGCAGGGAATGGATGAAATTGAGCATTTCTCAAAGGCCGTTGTTAGCGTTTGCACGTGAGCTAGATACTCAGGCAGCATTCCTATTTTTGCCTCGTATTCCCCTTTGAATTTCAAAGCCACAACTTCGGAGTCTGTGAAGATTTGAACTTGACGAGCTCCATTGATTAGTGCTTTTTCTATAGCCGCGATCAGTGCTTCATATTTTGCTTCATTGTTGCTAGCTTCGAATAAAAGTTGGAAAGACAAATCAGTTACCCCTTCACTAGGGCCTGTGATCGTAACTCCTGCTCCACATCCTCCTATAGATACAGATCTGTCGACGTTGATGACCCAATTCTCTCCGTCGTGATCTTGAGAATTTGTAAAAATAGCTTCGAAATCAAAATCGGCCAATGCTTGGGCCAAACAAGACTTTCTAGGTTTGAAATGAATGTCGAATTCTGAAAGATCTACCGCCCACTTAACCATTTTCCCTGAGAGGGATGGTGAGTGGAGGATTTGTAGTTGGGGCTGATCAGAGAGCACCTCGATTGTATGAGCCTGGAAGTAAGGCCTTAATCATCTTGACGCGAAGACTACAGATAGCGTCATTTTTTCTATGGGAGTGTACATGGACTCGACCGGTTGTAGAACTCTGCTGGCGAAATAGATAGGAAAATTGGATTTCCTTGTGATCACTGTACTAATGGTATTTGACCCAACAACGAGATATACTTGTAGAATTTCATGCTCGCGTGGGTAATGAAGGGTGGGCAGCGTCGCTAGGTACTCCTTCATATTCTTGAAAGCTTTATCTAGGATGGCAGTCCACTCGACCAGACCTTTCTTCTTTATTTGCTCAAAGTAAGGTAGAGAATGATCAACTAGTCGCGAGCAGAATCTACTCAGATAGTTAACAAACCCATTCAACTTTTGGATGTCGTTCAGTGTTCTGGAGGGAGCCATGTCGAGTATCTTCTAAACCTTCAAAGGGTTAACGTCTATCCCACGATGACTTATCATGAAAACCAAGAATTTTCCAGAATCCACCCCGAAAACCCACTTTTCTGGATTTAGGCAAACGCGATTCTTCCTTATAGTGTCGAGGGTTTCCTGGAGATCATTGTAGTGACTCTCCTTTGTGAGGCTTTTGATCACGATAACATCGACATAAACCGCAATGTTTCTTCCAATTTGAGGCCTGAAGACTTTCTCGATCATTCGTTGGAAGGTAGCACCCAAGCGAGACTTTCTAGGTTTGAAATGAATGTCGAATTCTGAAAGCTCTACCGCCCACTTAACCAATCTCCCTGAGAGGGATGGTGAGTGGAGGATTTGAAGTAGGGACAGATCAGAGAGCACCTCGATGGTATGAGTCTCGAAATAACGCCTTAATCTTCAGGCCGCGAAGACTACATATAGCCCCATTTTTTCTATAGAAGTGTACATGGACTCGGGCGGTTGTAGGAATCTACTGGCGAAATAGATAGGAAACTTGGATTCCCTTGTGAGCACTATACTAATGGTAGTTGACCTAATCGCGAGATATAATTGTAGAATTTCATGCTCGCGTGGGTAATGAAAGGTGGGCAGCGTCGCTAGGTACTCCTTCATATTCTTGAAAGCTTTATCTAGGATGGCAGTCTACTCGACTAAACCTTTCTTCCTTAGTTGCTCAAATAAGTGTTGAGAATGATTAACTAGTCGCGAGAAGAATCTACTCACATAGTGGAGAGACCCATTCAACTTCAAGATGGCGTTCAGTGTTCTGGGGGGAGCCATGTAGAGTATCGTCTGAACCTTAGAATGGTTAACGTCTACCCCACGATGACTTATCTGAAAACCCAAGAATGTTCCAGAATCCACCATAAAAACACACTTTTCTTTATTTAGGCAAACACAATTCTTCCTTAGAGTGTCGATGGTTTCCTGGAGATCATAGCAGTGGCTCTCCTTTGTGAGGCTTTTGATCACGATATCATCAACATAAACCGCAATGTTTCTTCCAATTTGAGGCTTGAAGACTTTCTCGATCATTCGCTAGAAGGTAGCACCAAAACGAGACTTTCTAGGTTTGAAATGAAAGTCGAGTTCTGAAAGCCCGCCCACTTAACCATTCTCCCTGAGAGGGATGGTGAGTTGAGGATTTGAAGTAGGGGCAGATCAAAGAGCACCTCAATGGTATAAGCCTGGAAATAAGGCCTTAATCTTCATGCCACGAAGACTACAGATAACGCCATTTTTTCAATAGTAGTGTACCTGGACTCGGCCGGTAGTAGGACTCTACTGGCGAAAAAGATAAGAAACTTGGATTCCCTTGTGAGCACTGTACTAATGGTAGCTGACCCATCCGCGAGATATAATTGTAGAATTTCATGCTCGCATGGGTAATGAAGGGTGGGCAGCGTCGCTACGCACTCCTTCATATTCTTGAAAGCTTTATCTAGGACGGCAGTTCACTCGACCAGACCTTTCTTCTTTAGTTGCTCAAATAAGGGCAGAGAATGATCAGCTAGTCGCGAGCAGAATCTACTCAGATAGTTGACAGACCCATTCAACTTCTAGATGTCGTTCAGTGTTCTAGGGGGAGCCATGTCGAGTATCCTCTGAACCTTCGAAGGGTTAACGTCTATCCTGCGATGACTTATCATGAAACCCAAAAATTTTCCAAAATAACCCCGAAAACACACTTTTCTGGATCTAGGAAAATGCGATTCTATGGGAGGCTTTTGATCACGATGTCATCGATAAAAACCGCAATGTTTCTTCCAATTTGAGGCCTCAAGACTTTCTCGATCATTGGCTGGAAGGTAGCACCAGCGTTCTTGAGCCCGAAGGGCATCACTTTATAGCAAAAAGTCCCCCGGTTAGTGATGAAGGTGGTGCTTTTTTTGTCGTGTGGATTCATCTTAATCTGATTGTAACATGAGTATGCATCAAGAAAACTCAGCGTTGCGTGCCCTGCTGTGGTGTCTACTAGTTAGTCGATAGACGACAAAGGGTAACTATCATTTGGGCAAGCTTTGTTCAGGTCCTTGAAATCTACACACATTCTCCATTTTCCACTGCTCTTTCTTACCAACACTACATTTGAAAGCCAGGTTGAGTCAGTTATTTCGCGGATGAATCGAGCTTGTAAAAATTTGTTTACTTCCTGCTTCGCTGCTTCCGACTTCTCAGTGGCCATTTTTCTCTTTCTTTGGCATAATGACTTTGTGTCGCGGTTGATTCTTAAAGAGTGCTCCGCGATTTCTCGAGGGAGGCCCTTTAAATCTTGTGGTGACCATGCAAAAAAATCTCGTGACTCTTTCAATATATTCTTGATGCATTCCAAAGCAGGGCTGACTAAGCTGTGGTCGTGGTAAAAAGCTTCGGTTTTATTGGGGAAAGGAAAGAAAGCGACTCTCTCTTCGACGATTTTTTCTGCCGTTTTTTGTGGTCGAACTTCTAGTTCTGTTTGCTGTTGTTCGGACGTGGCTTCCTACTCTCCGTTGTCAGTTGCTTATGCCTTTAAAGACCCATGAACGGGTTTATCAATCGCAAATACTCGGCCGTGCCCTTTTTTCACCGAGGCCAGGTAGCAAACTCTGCTTTCTGCTTGTTCTCCTCGGACATGGCCGACTTTTCCATCGGCGCATGGGAACTTGATGCTAAAATGATAGATGGAACATGTGACTTGGAATTTAAACAGAGTAACCCAGCCCATGATGGCGTTGTAAATGGATGGTAGCCGGACCACCGTGAAATCGATCATGTGAGTCCTTCTATCAAGAGTCGTCCCTAGCACTAGGGCCAATTCGATGGTTCCAACCACCTCAACTTCATCTTTTGAAAAGAAGACTAGCTTCCCTGAGTATCGATGGAAAGTGCTTTTCGCGATTCCAAGTTGCTCAAAGGCGTTATAGTAGAGGACGTCGACCGGTCATCCGATGTTTATCATCACTCGCTTAACTGTTTTGGTACCTAGCTGCACATGAATGACCATTGGATCCAAATGCGGCATCCTGAGGTCGCGAGCATCAGAAATAGAAAAACTTAGTACCGCGTGCTCAGTGAATGTTTGTTCGACGCTGGCTTCGGAGGGGGGTATTCTTGCCTCTTTTTCATAGTTTTTCCTCTCTTGTTTATTGGTGTCAGACGAGGCGGGTCCCCTTGCGATGCTGTTAATGCATCCGTCCTGGGAGGGTAGGTTCCGGTGGTCCCTATTAGAACGTTCAGGCCGGTTTGATGAGGACCTAGTTTTAGGGGCATTCCTCGCGTCCCTTGGTGGGGGTCGATAGCCTCCTCTTCTGTTCCCGTTTCTTTCTCTTCTATCTTGGGGGTAAGTCCCCTTTCCTCTTCCCTTTTCCGCATATGGGGGATTGTACAGCCAGGGTGGGGAAACATGAGGCATGTATTGCCAAGGAGGGGCCACTAGAGGGTTGCATTGTTGTGGTGTCACGACAGGCTGACTTGGATTCACTAGAAGGGCGCATATTTTCAAAGGAACTTCTTTTTGGGGGAGTGCCGGTGGAACCCCATAAACAGGGGGCAAGATCTGGTCGGGGTGAGCCACAAGAACGAGATTCTTAACCCGAATCACAAGAAGCTAAAAGGCTTCTTTTTCTCAAATTCAACTCATCTCCAAAAGAAATTCTTACAACCCTTTATATAGGAAAATATGGATGCTATGAAAAATAAAATAAAATAAAATAAATCGGTAAACTAATGACGGAAAATACAAAAGGGTTTTCCGAGATTTATGACGGAGAGATGGGCAACCATAATGGGGGGAAACGAATGGTTTTGGTTTCCATCAAAGCGATGGAAGTTCGGAAATCTCTAAAGTCCTGTCACTTAAAAGTCGGCAATGGATGGACCGATAAGAGCTTCACTGCATTGCTTGAGATTTTGACAGAAATGCTTTCGGATGAGAATTCCCTTCCCAATAGTACTTACGAGGCGAAGAAGCTTATACGCTCCGTAGGTATGGATTACGTGAAGATACATGCTTGTCCAAACGATTGTGTTCTTTACCGGAAGGAAAATGAATTCTTAGAGAGTTGCCCAAATCCCGATTGTTGTGAACCACGTTACAAGGAGAACGGAGCTCCTGCTAAGGTGGTGTGGTATTTCCCAATAAGAACAAGGTTTCGTCCTCTTTTTGGTAACCTTGAAGATGCTAAAAATCTAATCTGGCATGCAAATGGTAGAGAAAAAGATGGTAAGATTCGCCATCCAGCAGATTCTCTACAATGGAAAAAAATAGATGAGTTGTATCCCCAATTTGGAAATGAAGATAGGAACCTTCGCCTTGCTCTGTCTACCGATGGGATATGTCCTTACGGCACTCTAAGTAGTACTCATAGCACATGGCCTGTTGTACTAGTGATTTACAATCTTCCTCCGTGGCTATGTATGAAGCGCAAATACATGATGTTGTCTCTCTTAATTTCGGGGCCGAAGCAACCGGGCAATGATATTGATGTTTATTTGGAACCTCTGATTGAAGATTTGAAGGATATGTGGGAAATTGGCATTGATGTTCATGATGCAAATCAGAATGAAACATTTCGTCTTAGAGCTATTTTATTTTGCACTATAAGTGATTTTCCGGCGTATGGGAATCTTGCCGGTTGTAGCACGAAAGGATATGGAACTTGTCCTATATGTGGAAAAATACATATTTTGTATACTTGCCAGGTAGTCACAAGAATGTGTTCCTTGGGCACCGTAGTTTTTTACCGCTCAACTACAGATATCGAAAGCTCCATAAAGCTTTTAATGGGTGCTCTGAAGAAGAATGTGCTCCTTCACCGCTAGCTGGAGAAGATGTTTTTGAGACAGTTAAAGATTTGAATGTGAGATTTGGGAAACTATCCAAGAATGATGATTTAGATGGTTGGAAGAAGAGATCCATTTTTTTTGAACTTCCTTATTGGAGAGATCTTTTTGTAAGGCATTGCCTTGATGTAATGCATATTGAAAAGAACATCTGCGACAGCTTGATTGGTACGTTGTTGAATATTCCGGGGAAAACCAAAGACGACATCAGCGCTAGAAATGATTACAAATTAATGCAGCTTAGAGAGGAATTAGCACCACAACAAAGAGGAAAACGGACATATCTACCACCGGCATGTCACACTCTCTGTAAGGAGGAGAAACACACTGTTTGTAAGTTCTTGAAAAGTGTCAAGGTTCCGGATGGTTTCTCTTCAAACATTGGCAGCCTTGTATCAATGAAAGATTTGAAGTGAATAGGGTTGAAATCTCATGATTGTCATGTACTTATGCAATACTTGTTACCTGTGGCCATTCGCTCCATTTTGCCTAGTCATCTCAGACATGCCATCATTAATCTCTGCCATTTTTTCAAGAAATTGTGCAGTAAAGTTATTGATCCTGATGACCTTCCTGGTATGCAGAAAGAGATTGAAGTTATTCTCTCTCAGTTTGAGATGTACTTTCCCTTTTCCTTCTTCGACATTATGGTTCATCTACCCGTTCACTTGGTTAGAGAGGTTGAGCTATGTGGGCCGGTATATCTACGTTGGATGTATCCTTTTGAGCGATACATGAAAATTCTAAAAGCGTATGTTGTGAATTGAAATCATCCAGAAGGTTGCATTGTCGAACGGTACATAGTTGAAGAAGCCATTGAATTTTGTACCGATTACTTGGCGGGTTTTGAATCCATCGGTCTTCCAAAGCCAAAGTTATCAGGTGAATTGCATTGGAAAGGAACACTAGGATGTCGTGTATTGACTGTTGATCGAGAGGATTTGACTAGAGCAAATCTTTATATTCTTCAGAATATGGAAGAAGTGCAGCCATATGTTGAAGAGCACAAGGCGTTGTTGAGAAGATGCAATCCTAGATTAGCGAGGAATGAGAAGTGGACTACAGAGGAACATAATCGATCTTTTATTAATTGGTTTCGAGAAAAAGTTTTCCAGATGTTGAGATCCAAAGAATATGTGTCAGATACTTTGAAATGCTTGTCCAAGGGGCCAAAATTTCAAGTGAGGAGCTACACTGGTTTCCAAATCAATGGTTGCACATTCTATACTAAAGCACGAGATGACAAGGGCACAACGCAAAATAGTGGTGTGACTATGGAAGCCCAAGCAATGGACATTGCAAGTGCAAAGGACAAAAATCCTGTATATGCTAGCATGTCATACTACGGTGTGATTGAGGACATATGGGTGTTAGTGTACTCTCTAGAGCTGAAGATTCCTGTTTTTTGTTGCAAATGGGTCGATATTAACGGTGGAGTCCAAGTTGATGGGATGGGGTTTGTTTCTGTTGATCTTAATAAGGTGGGGCATAAAAATGAACCCTTTATATTAGCATCTCAAGCCAAGCAAGTCTTCGATGTCACTGATCTAGTGGACATGAACCGCTCTATTGTTTTGTTCAAGCCAAAAGGGGATATTGATGCAGAAAATGATGTCTTATGTGAAGAAAGTAGTAGTTCATATGAAGCGCCCTTCCCTAACCCCTCAAATGAAGATGAAAAATATGTTCGAGCAGATCACGGAGAAGGGATTTGGCTTAATGAGGAGATACAACCAAACAACCCTTCTTCGAGCCATCTTGATCCAACAAGAAAGCGAAAGAAAAAAACCAATTAAGGTGGTAATGAATGGCTGGATCTTTTTATAATTTACCCTGTAAATAATGATAGTGTGTGTCTTATGTATATGATTTCCATCTCTCATCTCTCCGTGTAAAGTGATTGACAACTTTCTCTAACTTCATTCAAAGTAAGATATGTGTTGTACTGTTTTTAAAGTGGATTATATGTTTCATGTTAAAGTAAGATATTTATTAATAGATCTGATTAAAACCCAACTCAAATCAGCCCTAACTTTGAAATGTATATCTTCCATACTTGTTCTAGTGCATTTTAGCATTATTGTTCTAGTGTCCTAACATATAATGTATATCTTCCACACTCACTGTTTTTTTTTCTTGTACAGATGCCTCCTAAAAAATCTCAAATGCCTCCTAAAAAAAGGCCTAAGAGTGTGTCTGATACCCAAACTAATGAGGTGCATGAGGGTCTGCAATAGGGTCCACCATAGAAGAAACGTAAGACACGAGGGGCTTCGTTAATGAAGAGCATTGCAAAGGGCATAGCCACCGGCGAACGCTTACCTGTCGATGTAAACAGTAGAGGGCAGCCTATCGGGAAAAATAAAGCAAAGTTGTCAACCTTCATTGGCACTACCGTGAAAAAGTGGGTGCCCATCACCGTAGATAATTGGGGAAATGTTTCTGAGGAAGAGAAGGATGCTATCTGGGAAGATGTTGTGGTTAGTCCTTTATATTTATGTTGTTGAATTTTTTATTGCGTTTTATTATACCCATCTTTTTATACAGTTTCCTGGTCATTTTGAACTTGCATTTACAGATCATACCTTTATTTAAAAAGTTCATTGCATATTATACCCATCTTTTTATACGGTAGGCATTTTGAACTTGCGTGGCATTCATTTCTTCATTATTTTTTGGATCATGTTTACTGGTACAAATCTTGATTAGTTATGGCATTAATTTGTTCATGATTTTTTCATGCTTGCATTCATCCATAAAGGCAGTCCTACCCTCTTTTGCCTAGAGTACTCGATATGTTTTGCATATGCTGCGTATCTTTAGCTTTTATTGAATTATAACCCACTACCTATATATGTAATGAAATATTTTAGACATAAAGATAGGCATATGCACTTATCCATCCAATAAAGTGGAGAAAAGAAAAGGAAAGATCGGGAGCTGAATTCCGAAAACAGTACTAACTTAACTACCTATTGATATGTATGTTGGTCCAGATTTTATTGTATAAAACTGATTTTTTTTCTTTTGCAGGGAGGCTTTATAATTCCACCCGAGATAAAGAAATGGGTCATAAAAAAGGCAAACGACTTATGGAGGGCATTCAAAAAGAACTTGGGGCGACTACATATGCATGACAAGGAAATGGGAGACATTATCACAGAACCACCAGCCATATATGATTCCTACATCACTCAAGAGCAGTGGACAGAATTTGTCCGAATACGCCACTCTCAAGAGTTCAAGGTAAACTTATCATCGATATGCTTAGTTTTTCCTTAAGACAGAACTAGTCCTCTTATCAACATTTCTCACTTTACATCTTGTCCATGTTTAGGATAAAAGTGACAAGTTTCGCCAATTGTCATCTAAGAATGATTGTACCTACAAGGGAGGTCGGAAGGGATATGCTAGTATTGAGAATGAATATGTATGTACACATTAAATTAGTTAACAAGATAATAATATATCGTTTATTTCACATACTTGCATTATACTTGATGCATGAAATCAATATTTTTCAACGTAGATTACTACTCATGCGATGGAACCATCTGCTACGGTTCCACGAGCAACCTTATGGATGGAGGCACGGAAAGGATCCAATGGACAGTATGCCGAGAGTTCCCAGTCTACAATTGAGAAAATAGTAAGAGATTTATGTATAAGAGTGATTTGAGATTATACATACGTTTTTTTTATATATTTTTATTAATATGTACTTTGTTACCTGTATGGTGTAGAAAAATTACATGGACCAAGAAGCATCTGGACAGCTTGTTACAAGTGGGCAAAAAGATGTCCTTCATATGGCATTGGGGAAGCTTGAGCACCCGGGGCGCATCAGGGGGGTTGGTCAAGATGTTACAATAACTCAATATTGGAAGAGGAAAAATCCAGCAAAAGAGGTTGTACATGAGGATTCAGTTAGCGAACTCAAGGCCAAAATGAAGAACATGGAGTCTACTTTCGGGGACAAAATCAAAGCACTAGAGCTCGTGATTCAAAAGTTGATGTCGGGGAGCCAAGAAAAGGTGAATGAAGTTCGCCCACTCCAAGAAAACCAGGCATCTCCTACTTCACAGCCTTGTCCTCAAAGTGACAAAGCGTCTTGTTCTATCCTAAAGGCCAGCGCTGGAGAACCAGTGGCTGGCCTACTTCAGAGGACATGAAGTTGCCATGCATCTCCTACTTCAGAGGAAGAAGTATGCCTTTTTATAAATTCGATTATATTGGTAATTTATGTTTGGTTTTTAAAAATTAAAACATTTTTTGGTTTAAATTTAGAATTGTCAATCGTGTCAACTACTCGTCAAGGACCTTGGAGAACCAGTGGCTGAAGGTAAAGTGTATCATTCTTCCATGGGACAAGTACTACTTCATACTCAACCATTGGAGAGTGGTTATGTCAAGGTGTCAATAGTCACACCTATCATGGGTGACATGAAGTTGCCATGCCCAACTGAGGAGGCCACCTTTGTGAAAGATGTTGTAGGCCAATTCATTGCATGGCCGGAGCATCTTGTGATCTCCTGCGAGGTAAGTTGTCGACATTAATGTAGTTAAGTCATATTATCTCCTTGAATAAATGTGTTCTGAGTTATTGTCCTTATGGTTTATATATTTATATGGAATTGATAAGGTCTCAAAACAATCTGAACACGACTCATCAAAGAAAAAACTTGGGGAAAAGACATTGACAATTGAGTCTGGAATTGGGCAAAGTGATAGCGATTCAATGCCACGTGGTTTGGAGGCATACAATTGGATATTTGAAAAATTCACTGAAAACGATGTGCGACATCTTGAGATTCCGAAGGAAATTTTCAAGTGTGATCATCCTGGAGTAGACATTGGGAGGGGTGATATTGCGGGATTGTTTAATAAGAAAGAGATGAAACCTTGTCATATGTTGTTATGCATAAGGTTAGTATGCACATAACGCTTACCATTTTTTAATATCATTTTTGACTTCATATTTTGACCTACCTAATGCATATTTGGGTGCATAGATAGATATTTATATGACACTCTTGAAGGAGATGAAGACAAGTTCAAATTTCTTTGCCCGAATCAAATTTCACCACATGATAGGAGCCTCGAACAGAGGGCTGCTTATATTGCAAATGCCATGGACGGTGATGTTAAAGGAAAACTATTCCTGGCACCATATCATTTTAAGTAAGAAATCTCATTCTCATTTACAGTTCAAATGTTAAAGGAAAACTATTCTTGGCACCATATTATGAGTTACAATTTAGTATGCATGCACATAAAGATAATTATCATTATTTGTAGTCATCAGTGGGCGTTGATCATAATGATTCCACATTTGGGTTTCGCTTATTGGATTGATCCACAAGGCCAAAATAGACATCCAGCTGTTGATATATTAGTCGCAATGTAAGTATTCCGCCATTATAAAATTCAAATGTTTTCTTGAATATTTCAAGTGAGTAATATTTTTTTCCAGGAGCTACAAATTGAAGTTTTTCAAATTGGGCATGAAAACTCCTCGAAAAGATACTCGGTGGCATGTTGTCAAGGTTAAACTATTTGTTTCCATCACTTATTATTTCCATTTTAAGTTGGTGGGGTAAAAATCTGATATATGCACGGTATCATTTGTAGTGTCCTCGTTCATCTACCCCCATTGACTGCGGATATCATGTCTTGAAGTTTATGCGTGATATAATATATCGAGGATCTTCTATTATTCCTCTCAAGGTTAGGTTCTCAATTCATCTTGGAGCTGTAATTTTTATTTTGAAGGATGTTTGAATGAATATTTCAAGTTATTATATTCATCTTGGTTCAATTTAAGCATGCTGTGAACTATTGAAGCTATACCTATAGCATGCATTTTTCATGAAAACTAATTGTTTGAGACAAATGAGAAACTGATGTGAAATGAACAAGCATCCTATAAGTGTATCTTACGGTATTTGCTACTTGTGTTTCCATTGTCATCAACTACAACTTGTGTCTTACACGGTTTTCTTATTTGTCAGTGGTTCAGTGGCGAGGATACTTATAAAACTCAAGATATTGTTGAAATCCAAAGAGAGTGGTTAGACAATTTATTTGCTCTGATCATGTAAGTAAGAATTCTTTGAAATATTATTGGTAATGTGTTATTTTATTAATCATCATTGGGAGCTCATGTTGATTGTTGGTAAAAAAAATGCAGGGCCTAAAGTCAGCCTATTTTGTCGCATGTGCAAGTATCAAATGGTACGTATTAAAAATACACTTCATTTTCGAATCGATCCCTACTGTTTTTGTGCAATTTACCCAATGAGGTAACCCATCATTATTTTTATGCAATTTCATGAACTTGATCCTAAATTAATGTAAGAAGATTGTAACTCAGATTTGCCTCCTTAGTTGGGTTTATTCGGCTTTTCTGATGTGCTTATCTCTGCTGATTTTTGCAGGACTGAAGGAGATTTTAAATCACGAAGATTGCAATTCCTGTCAGACGAAGAACCCACCGAGATTGACTCTCAATTCTAGCATATGAGTGGTGTCTTTTAGCATCTAAACTCTCTAGTTATGTTTTGTTTTAGTTAATAGCAGACATTTGGCCCATGTCCTATATACATTAGTTCTACGTACTATGCAAGGGAGAGACAAGTACTTCACTCTAGTTTCAAGCTTTATCAAGACATGTTCATGGTTTGTATTTCACTAGTGTTTGGATTGTCTTAATGATAACCAACCTTGTATTGTGTTGGTGTTGCATTTTGTTGGTGCTTGTGTTGTATATATTTGTAAAAAAAAAAAAACAGGTGAATAGAAACAATGTGAAACATACAGGTGGAATTGGACCTACACAAAAAGGCCATTTTAAAAAAATATATATAAAAGAACCCGGACGTATTAAATCCTGGAAAAAAACACAATTTGCATGCTGTAAAAAAACAGACCAAATAGCCCGGATATACCAATATCCGGGCTATATAATCGGTTCACATAATTTTTTGGACAGGGAAAATAGCCCGGAGATAAAATATCCGGGATATTTGATATACTAAATAACCCGGATATTAAACTTCCATCCGGGCTATAAAAGCTGTGAGATTTTTACCCAAATCAGACTTACCTCTATTAGCCCGGGCGTGTAGATTAGGGGTCCGGGCTCTTTACCTATTATCACACTAACCAATCGCCCGGACCCCATAGGCTCTATATCCGGGCTATAATATGAAAAACGCCCGGGTTAAAAGCCCTTTTTTCTAGTAGTGTTTGCTAGGGTCATAGGACGGCCCAACCTCATCGGGTCTAGTCTTGAGTCATTCGAGTCATATGGCACCACCTTTACTTATATTATGAGCTTGATTACAAGATTTTCCTGCGAGCTTTATATATGATTACGGGTCAGGCATGCGGGCCGATTCGATTATAACGGAATGGAATGCATTCATGAGCTCGTCACTCTCCACCCTATCGGGAAGGGGGGTGGAGGTAGTAGAGGAATATACCATTTGGTATTCTGTTTTAAGGCCTTATTATTATTATTACGCACTTGATCTTAGGGAATTGATAGTGTGTTAATATCATACTCGGTTTTGCAAACCGAGTATGATAGGTTGAAGTAGTTTTGAAAATGGCCCAAGGTTTTCAAATGGTTTTCAAAATATTTTCGAAATGGGCAAAATGAATTTAATTTGACTTAGACTGTGCGATTAGGAAGGCGATCCGGTGGGGTAGAGATTATGCGGTAGGCATCCCTTATGGATGTAGAATTCGGGGAAGGTAGGCAAAATGCTAGCTTTCTTTTACGAACGGGTTTGAAGACTCCAAGGAGCCCGAGGGATGGAGTAGCATAGGTTAGGAGGCCGTGATGTATTTTCCCCTCCGGTCGGTCGTCCCTCAAAGGACAGTATAGATTGTCTATGTGATCCTATGCATTATATTCATCTGGGCCCGAGGGCGATCCTCCTCGAAGAGGGTCATATTAATTTTGTTAATTTCATTAGTGCTGAGTGCTATTGTGCTTAGGATATAGAACTAATCATCATGCCCTAACTTGATCATGTAAATACTGAAGTGTGAATGGGATATCGGGAGGAAACCTTGTCCTTGTGTAATCAGAATGTGTCCCGCTAAAACATTTAGGTATGTTAGTGAGGGTTGAGAAGCGTCTGCTCTCCATGTTTCGAGTCGTATTCGGTATTTCACTATCTATGCTTCTATCGAGTCTCGTACCTGAGATTGGCGTCTTCCATGGGAAATGGGATTGGTCAACTAATACCTTCGAGTATGTGAGGGTTGCCTGAGCATGTTAGTGGGGGTGATGATTGTAGTAGTTTCGAGTTGGAAGTGAGTTGTCTCAATGAGTCATTCCATTCAGTCATCGTAATGGTCAATCATGTCTTCTTACCACAAGAGTCTAAGCACGAGTTCTACCCTCACCTTTTGAAAACAGTGTGAATATCGTTGTGTCCTACCCAGTGATTCATGATAGCATCCCACAGGGAAACGGGGTGATGAGTCGGAGAATGCCCTTGGAAAATTCTGTCGGTTATAGTAGTATCCATTTGTGGGAATTACATGACATAGCATAGTGATGTATTTTAGCATGACTTGCCTAATATCTTGCATGGTTGCTTCTATGAGGAGATAAGTGCGCCATATGTATAAAACTTCCGTGATTTTATCTTTCCATGAATTAGGTCCATGACAGTGTGATCAACCCTCGTTGTATGTTTAATATATAAGATGACTATTCTAGCATGTCGAGTTAATTTAATTAGACCTTGCTGATTGTGTACATGTTTAATGGGCAATTCGAGTATCATGTAGGACACATGTCTCCCAATTGTGGGCCCTCATAGGACTATCTGTAACGACCTGGATATAAATACACGAGTTACGTTTTGAAGGTCGGATACCTTCATTCGGATCTTGCAATCCAGGTACGGGTCGAGGTTTCAAACCTCCTTAAACATTAGTAATTAAAGTTGGGATTTCGAACCCCAAAACCATCGCAGGGTCGTTGGGTACCCTTAACCTGTCCTAAGGACTAAGTCACGGAAATTCGTTTAAGGAAAGCGGAACGGAAAACGAAAGTAAAGTAGAACTTGTCACGACGGAGCCAGGTCAAAAACCAAAACCATATAACGTAATTAAATAACACTTAGCCAAATTAGCGGGTTAGGCCGGTTCTTCGTTTTCGCCCAAGAGGATTCCCCGTCATTGAAGCATAGAGCAAGCAAGGAGCAAGTACCTAACACAATCTGTTGGAGGGTAAAATTTGATGAAATTTATTATTCATGACATAAATAAATTTATCACATCCATTCAGTTAAAAATGTGGTAAATTTTTCTCAAATCAAACACAAGTTTACAAATTCAAAATTGGGCCTATAAAAAAATTTCAGGCCCACACTTTGTTAGCCCAATACTAATGAAAGGTCCTGCACGCATTAGTAACTGTTGAAAGCATTGCTAACTATTGAATTTGGAGGTTACCACTACTAACTGCTCTCTATTGCAAACATACAGTTAACAAGAAAAAAACCCGAAGGGGAGGTGGTTCTACAGTTATACATTACGTGGGTTGAAAAGGGGTTTTAATTAACTTCCCCCCATTTCTTTCTATCAAAAGCTACATGCTAAAATCAGAGGGGCTCCCTTCCGGCTGGCTTCCTCTTCTTCCTAACAGGGGAAAAAAGCAAACACATCTTCTTCTTTCTATCCGGTTGGCAACTGTAAAAGCAAACAGTTGTTGCTGGCTCTTGCTTTCCTCTTCCTACTTCAAACAAAAGTCCACCTGCAACCACAAAAGCAAAAACAAAAAAAGATTGAAGCCTACCTACAACCAACAGAAGAAATAGGAATAGAAAAAAAAGCAAAGCCTTATTTCCTTGTCCTGTTGATCACCATCCACCAGTGAGCAATAAAGCAAAAGAAGCGGCTACAAGGCTAGGTATAGGCCGCCTTGAAACTCATTGTGTTTATTTTGTATGCAGTTTTAAAAAGGAGAAAAAAGGATGGAGGAGACATACATACATCTCACCAAGGGGATGACCTCATAGTAGGCAAAAGGTTTTCACTTTCTGCCTAGGGGTCGCCTCATAGTAGGTTGAGAGTACCTCGTAGTGGCTTGAGAGTTTAAACTTTTGCCACTACACCCCCGATCCCGGTGCGGATCGACCCCCAGGGGTCGAAGTGCTGTCGGATTTTGCCCAGAGTTCATAAGCAATGAAAGGCCGAATTCTATGGGCTATCAAAAGCAAATGGAGATGGGACACCTTCTGTGATGTCAAACAAAACCATCAAACCAACAACTGAGAGGCACTAGGGTGGAAAAAAAATTATGTTTGATGTTTACAATTGTTGTAAAACAACACCAAATTAAACTCCATTGAATACTAAAAAAATTGCGGTTCATGGGGAAGGTGCAGAAACTAGAGCAAACTAAAATTAGCCTATGTCTACACGAAACTAAGATTCCAATTTAATGAAAATAAGCAAAAAAGGGGGAAGGTAGGCCAACATACCCACCCGAGAAACCAAAGTAGCCACCGATTCCGACGTCGCAGAGTCGCACCTGAATTGTTGCATTGCCCTTCTTAGCACCCTGAACACTGAGTTTGAGCTCTCTTGTGGCTTTCCTAAATCCAAATTCCTCCAAAACAAAAAAAATCTCAAATCAAAGGTCATCGACTAATTTTCTCAAACCAAAATCAGCCTTTTGCAAATCTTGCAATTCGGTGAAATCAAAGAAAAGAGGAGACAATTTTACTTACCTAAACCAAAAATTGTGGTCATACCCTGTTCTCTCAAGTGCCCAAACTTGGAGTTCCTCTGGTGCCTCCTCAAGGTTCCCGAACTCGGAGTTCCGATGGCCCAAAACAAAAGCCCTAAGGTTGCTCAAATCGCAAACCTGAACATTGCGAATTGAAACTAATATCAGTCAAGCAATTACGCTTAGCCGAAAGGGGATTCAAGATTTGAGGAATTAATCACCTAAGCATCGAGCTAAACAGGTGAATTTGAGGTCAAAGGCTTCGGGGAGGGGCTGAGCATACCGGAGCGATGGGCGCCGTCTCGTGCCCTTGCAGCAACGGCTTCGGAGATGCTGCCGTGCACGCCACCCTCTTTTTTTCTGAGTTCTAAATACCTTGGCCGGAACTCGTGAGGCCACCGATGACCTTTAGGCGCTGGTGCAGATCCCGCTTTGTGTTGTTGCCCTATTTTCGGTATAAGGAGAAGCTGGGGCTGTGTCTTCCAACATTCAAAGAGGAATTGGCCTAATCAAAATAAAATGGAATTGGGCTCACTCGGTTGGTTTGCAGTAAATAAAAGCCTAATTTTGATTTTATAAAGAACAAGTCGTGTACATACATAAGTACATATTTGGAAAATTTTGAGAAATTTTTGTTTAATTAAAAATCTACCCACTAAAATATATGAATTATAATTGGTACACGTTAAGAATTCGAGTCTTTAAATTTTGAATTATAAAATTCTTTGCCAATTAATTCTAGTGGGTTAATCTCAAACCGGCTTCAACAAACACAGAGTCAAAACATCAAATCAAGTGTCACCAAATATAAACATGGTTTCTATTCAAAACTACGTATGGATTTGATACTCTTTTACTAGTTACGTAGGGATTCGGTATAAAATTTTAAATATGCCGAATTCAGTCACCGTATACAAAT
Organism: Persicaria tinctoria; assembly: GCA_037127255.1. Classification (NCBI taxonomy): domain Eukaryota; kingdom Viridiplantae; phylum Streptophyta; class Magnoliopsida; order Caryophyllales; family Polygonaceae; genus Persicaria; species Persicaria tinctoria. The sequence goes on from JBANSL010000006.1 coordinate 76,002,721, forward strand.
TAAATCAAATTTGTTCGCAAAATGAACTAGGAGTGATTTGATTCTCTTTTAAGAGATACGTAGGAAACCCGATACAAATCTGTAGCTCATCGGGTTCAATCACATGGTCCTCAAACGACCAAAATGGCAAAACCACAAAATCAAATTGGTTCCTTCTTTTTAAGAACTACGCAAGATTTGATCCCGTCCAAACGGCTACGTAGGTAGCTCGACATAAAGCTAAAAGCTCATCGATCAGGTTCAATCATCAATCCACAAAATCAAATTGCTTCTTCAAAATAGAACTACGTAAAGACTTTACACCGTAAAAAAGGTTACGTAGGTAGCCGATATTAAATCTCTAAAATATATCGGGTACAATCGTCCCCCTCTAAATTCACATCTATATGAATATGAGGTCAAAACCAATTAAATTAAATCGGTTCCTTTTTTTAAGAACTACGTAAGATTTGATTCCGCTTTGTCGGATATGTAGGAAACTTGACGTCAAGTCAAATCCCGTCGAGTTCAATCTCAAATTCCAAAAAGACTTTATTCGGTTCCAAATGAAGTTAAGTCAATCAAGTAAAATCAGTTCATTTAGAACTAAGTAAAGACTTGACACCATAAAATCGGTTATGTAGGTAGCCCGATATTAAATTTCAAAAATATATCGGGTATAGTCGTTCGCCTCTAAATTCCCTCTAAACGAATATGAGGTCAAAACCAAGCAATTTAAATTGGTTCGTTTTAGAACTACAGGTGGTTTGATTCTCTTCTAAGAGATACGTAGGACACTCGATACAAAGCCAAGGCTCGTCGAGTTCAATCGCCAAAAATAAATTCAAATTGTCCATTCCGACTCGATACAAAGCTTCTGCTCGTCGAGTTCAAACATCCCTCTCAAATGATCTCATGATCAAATCCAAATACAAACTTCATCTTTGTACCGAACTATTGTGACTTGATTCCACCAAACAAGTGGATACGTATGAAACTCGGTGTAAATCAAGTTCCCACCGAGTCCAGTCACATCCAAACGTTCAATCAAATCTCCTCAAATTTATCTATCGACTCTACGTCGTCTCAAATACCGAAGTTTCATCAAATCCAAGGTGTCTCCTCCGACTCGATAAAAAGCTTCTGCTCATCGAGTTCGGTCACGACCAAAACTTCAAAAACCCAAATACCAAATTCAAATTTGTCCTTTTCAAGAACTACGTATGATTTGATCCCTTCCAAAAGTGTATGTAGTCAACTCACAAACGAGTTCAATTACAACCCCCAAATTGACCTTCAAGTCAATTTGTGCAAATGATAGGCGGGTTACTTGAGTTACCCTTCCGAGAAGGTTGGCTCAGGTTACTCGGGTGGAATGTTGTTCAAGCTACCCTTCATAGAAGGTGGGCTTAAACTTCATCCTCTTACGCATACAAGAAAACGAAATCAAATCCAAACCAAACACAAAATCCAAAAACACTCTGAACTACAGTAGGCTTGTGATAGCATGCATATAGGTAGGCATAATAGGTTGCATTTAGCTTAGTTAAGATGCATATCATGCATGGATTAAGTGCAATTTGCATATTTGCTCTCTATGTTGGTGGAGTCGAAATCTACATCCTTTTATTGATTATTTCAGGTAATCGTGGATCCGAGGAGGAGACATGGGTTGATAACGCATTGGATGAGAATGTCTAGTTGATCGAAGAAGCTTACATGAAGATCTCAAGAGGTCCTGAGAAGAAGAAGCGAACCTAAACGAAGAACAAGTCTGCAGAAGTTGTCGACAGACATGCTGAACTTGTTTTGCACTTTCTGGAGGCCTCGGTTGTCCGATCGACTATTATGACCATGCGTTGGAAAGCTCTTTCAGAGAGCTACAACTTTCATGTTGACATCGAGAGCTAATTCGTGACGGAATTTTCGGGAAAACCCAATGCAGCGCCCGCCGCATGGTTTGCTGCGTCCGCCGCATAGTTTGCTGCGCCCGCCGCCAGGGGCGGTATTCATGCTGCGCCCGCCGCATGGTTTGCTGCGCCCGCCGCAACTTTGCGGCGCCCGCCGCACGGACAGTCGGCGCGCCGTTTTGAGGAAAAAAACCCTAGTTTCTATTATGTTGGTTTGAGGCCGACTTGGATGTTTTATTAGGCCACTTTTATGTTATTTTTCATTAACTTCTATTCCATTCTACTTTTCATCACACAATTAGAGAGAGAGCGATGTTCGCCATGGGCGACTAAACTCTCTTCGTTCTACTTGCAATTTGAAGCTTTATTTGGATTGATTGTGAGTTTCTGAATCTTGTTTCCTAGTTTCCTATTTGTGAATGCTTCAACTTCTTTGTGCTTAATTAATTATTGATTTGTTCTATCTCGTCTGGCCAACTCGTTAGATCAATTCAATCGCTAAGGTTTTGTAGATTCCTGATTGTGAACCTTAACCCAAGTGGCAAACTTGTTCCTTTAGGGCTGGCCAACTCGTTAGATCAATTCAATCGCTAAGGTTTTGTAGATTCCTGATTGTGAACCTTAACCCAAGTGGCAAACTTGTTCCTTTAGGGCTGATTGAACTAATTGAATGAGTAGGAAGTTGAATGTGTTGTTAAATCCTTCTTTAGGGACTGCAAATACCTTGGCTAATCTCTGAACTTAAAGCTATCAATTGGGTTAAATCCTTCTTTAGGGACTGTTCGATTGATAAGGGTTTCTAGGACTGATTGGACTAGTAACTATATTAGGTCGGGACAAGGGCATTCATAGGAAGACTAAAAGGACAAGAGGAAGTTACAATATCAATTCAAACAAATAAAGTGGATAGTTGTAGGTAGAGCGATCTTCTCTAATTTGTTTTCCATTATTTGTTTTTATTTTATTTTGTTTTCTTTTCAATCTCAATCAACCAAAACCCCCCCTTTCTACTAATTGGTAAATACACATTGCTGAGAAATACTTGATTCTCTGTGGGATCGACCTCTTACTTGCTTGCTATACTAGTGTGTAGGTTTGAGTTTTATTTTGATACGGTTTATGCGACTGAAAACCGCTCATCAGCTTGATTCTCTTCCAAGAGATACGTAAGCAACCCGTTAAATTTCGGGTGCAGCCGAAATCACCAAAACCACTCAAATATTGGTATCGATACGACTTCAAATCAATAAGATAACTAACAGGGGTCGAACTCAAATATTAAAAATCAAATAAAATGTATTGTACGATTATTGCACATTTTTGTCCAACATATTTTTGGCACGACCAGTGGGATCCTTTTTTCCTTTTCATCTCTTAGTTTTATTTGATACTAATATTTATTTATTTATTTTGGTTACAAGGAAAATGGCACCAAAAGTGATTGTCAACTTCAACGACCTTCCAACAACCTTCATCAACAAAGGGGGGCGTTGGATCAAGAAACGATCATTTGAAGCGCACTTTGGCGTCACTCGGGACTTAATGTCTGCAATGATCCCAATAAACAACATTTTTGGAGCACTTCAAGCTTGAAAGGATAAGACCGTCTCCAAGTGGGTGTTGAAGCCTCTCTCATTGCACTCAAAGGAAGGGGGCATGAAGCCTTAACCACTTCCAAGCCATGAGGGTAAGAAACTCAAGGTCACCCAACTTGGCAACACCAAGTTCAACAACAAACCCGTTTGCAACAAGATCAAAATGCACGAGGATAGTTACAATGGCACAAAGCCCACTAATGAAGTCGCTCAAAGGCCTATCATTCGTGTCATCAAAACGAATGATGTGGCAATCGCAACTTCCGCACAACCTATCTCCATTGTCTAGAAATCAAACGAATCCACGAAGAGAAGGGGACGCAAGTGTGGATCTCAACGCGACAAGACAAGACGTCTTCTTCTACTAGCTCGTTCATCAAATTTAGAGCGAGCGAGTGCAACCCTTGAAAAAGATCGTCCTAGCTCGCAGGGGGTAAAAGAAACTCCTATAGTGGCTTCTCTAAGAGAAATCCTCATTGGGTCTCTGCCTATCTATCTGAAAGAGGTTGTACAAGTCAATATGACCTTATATTTGGAACAGACGGAACCCATGGCCACAAAGGTTAAGCCTTCAAGATCCAAGAAGGGCAAGGAGGTTCAACAAATATGTCATGTCTCTAAAGACGATGACAGAGAGAAAGACCACTTGAAGTTAACAAGTTCAAATGCTTCATCGGTTAAACCTTAAGCAAACATATGACAAGATGAACCAGAGGTCATGACAGTATTAAGCACTTGTACATCAAGTGTTGAAGAGCAACTTCAAGAGTTGCAAAGAAAGCTCGATGAGAAAGATGCTCAAATAGCAGCACTTCTCGCTTAGTTAAATATTCAAGCTTGACATAATAGACAAGATGAATCAAGGCCAAATGGTAAAGGTTCAAGCGGTAGCACATCGATCTCTCCACAAGAAATCAAAGAGATGATCGCTCACGGGATAAAAGAAGCATATGCATCACTAAATCCGACAATGCTTGGATATAAAAAGTCATATCCATCACACCACGATTTGATGCCATTTCCTCGAGGCTACCAAAGACCAAGCTTTGAGAAGTTCGATGGCCTTCACGGTTCACCCCATGAGAACTTAGCTCATTTCTATTCTGCTTGCGGTGAAACCGTCTTAAATGATGCCTTGTTAATTAGGCAATTCGTCCAATCTTTGAAGGGATCGGCATTCACCAGGTACACTCAACTTCAACCAGGGTCGATTCAAACATAGGACGATCTACAAAGAGAGTTTCTAGCTCAGTTTGTAAGCTCGAAGGTAAGAGTTTCCATTCTTGGCCTTGCAAACCCCTATCTTAGGTCTAACGAGCTCACCAATGACTTCATCGCCAGGTGGAGAAGCTTAAGACTTCAATGCCATGAAAGATTAACTGAACAAGCTTGCGTTCATATCTGGACCAACAATTTAATACCGGAATTAGCGGTACCTGTTGGGAGTGCTGAGCCTGTTGTAGGAGGAAACCGAGTATGAAATATATCAAACCAGATTCGTGCCCTAGCAAATAATTACAAGACTCCCTCCCTATGCAATAGTTGGAAGTCAGGATCGATCCACGAGGAATTGTGTCAGCGGATCCTAGGTAGCTGTAAATCTCACAGAAAAGCAAACAGGAAGACAGAAAGAAAGAAACAAAGACAGCAATAACAAACGAAAGCAGAAACTAAAGCAAAGACAGAAGCTGCTCGATCTCGACTACAGCTACTCGAGGTCGACTAAAGACAGTGACGACATAAACTTCAGAATCAAAACAGAAACTCGATCTAGACAAACACGTACTCGATCTCGACCAACAGTACTCGAGATCGACTAAGCCTCTTCGAGATCGACTAAAAACATAAACTTTAAATGCAAACTTCGAACACAGAATTCAGATATCAAATGAAATAAATCAATATATAAAAAAGACTTCCAAACCCAAGGTATCAACACCGCAACGATAACCATGCAAAGTAACACATAAAGGCGTAAAAGATCATGCTTTCCATCAAATAACTTTCGTTATTAACAAATAGGAATATAGAGGCTTTCACATAAACCCTAATTGTTACTAACCCTTTTCACATAATTAATCCAAGTCGCATTAAGATCACTTTCGCTTGAATAATACAAACAAGGATCACCTTCAACTCTCGCAAAAGAATCATGCTCATAGGGATAGAAGACGAATTGCATCAAAAGATTGTACCTTCACCGCATAACCTTACATGGCTACCGTCGGGCTTACCCCAACCCCAGAAGTGGGTAGACTACTTGCTCTTCATCGCAATAGCAGACATCTTTAATGAAAAAGAACTAACTTGCATTAAACTAAATTCAAAGTCTTTACAATCCCGGCACTCCAACTTTTGTTGAACGCTAAAACCCTCAAACCTTTGAACTCCTAAACCGTCTCTGTGAACTACTTCTCTAACTTGTGAATTCCATGATGATTAAAATCAGCCCCATGGCCTTTATTTATATAGCCTTCTAATCCTTGCTATTCAAGGATAGAAATCTCTATCTAAATCTAAATCTATATCTAAAAGCTTTAAAGATAAATAAATGAAATAAAGGAATTAAATCTATAAAGGAAATTATATCTAAAAATAGGTAAATCTTTCCATGTGTTGATAGGTCTTGATAGATGTTGATAGATCTCGGCTAAACTCGGATTCCTTCGGCTCCAAGGACTCTCAAACCGAGTAGGACAACAAACCGTGTACGCGGCTTCGGGACACGGCTCCTCGATCTCGACCAACTCTACTCGAGATCGAGTAAGAGTGACGTCGACTTCGGCTTGGTTGGGTGTCTCGGGTAGCTGGTGCTCGATCAAGCTCGGACAGGTGCTTCTGGGTTGTCGAGATCGAGAAGGATACTCGAAATCGAGTATCTGGTGTTTGGTGTCTTTAGTCCTCGGCTTCTCGACTTGGCACAACTCCTCGACTCCGGACATGGCATCAAGGAGTTGGTCGATCTAGACTACTATACTCGAGATCGAGTAAGTCTCCGGAGTCGGGTTGATCTGGCTCTCATCTTCTCGACCATGCTTTGCTCGACTAGGTGTGCTCGGACAACCTTTGTTGAGATCGAGTAGATTAAGTCAAGATCGAGTAAAGTTGGGCTTCGGCTTGAGTCGTCCTGGTTCCGCTGCTTCTTGACCTTGGACTTCTGTAGTTAATTTCCGAGCTCTTTCAGCCTTTCTCAGAACTGCTGTAATTTGCTTCGAATTCTGCGAAATTAAACAGAAACTAGTGTAGATTCCATAATTTGGCAAATAAATATAAACTACATAGATTCTGTATTATCTTAGCCCAAATGCATGAAATGTATGCAGAAAACGATATAAAAGATAATGTAAAACATGGCAGATTCAGCTCACAACAAACACCCCATACTTAAGCTTGCTTGTCCTCAAGCAATATTTTTATTTGTCATTCAGGGGAAGAAATCAAAACTCTCAACATATTGGATTTATTCTTATATGTCCCTACAATCAATTACCATCCTCGAAAAGGTACTAGTGTCACAGATCCATGCATGTGCAAATAAAAAGCAACATCTACTCATAAAAGGAGGGTTATACAAAACAATTCATATGTGACAAAGCAACAATAATCAAGAGGACTTTAATTTAAGCTCAATAAAGAAGTAGATTGGTAAAAGGGTAAAGGTGGGAAATTTTTGGCAATGTGGTGCTAATGATCCGGGGAAATGGAGTATTTCCAAACATTCTCAACCACATTCCTTTTCATAAGATTCATCACCTTTCATAATGCTTTTTCTCAATAATAATGCTTTTACCTCTCTAACCTCAACACTGCCTTCTCGCGAGTCGCAAACATGGGTGTCATGAATGGCCCTGGATACTTAGTGCTTTGGACTCCTCACCTGTGTGTTCCATCTCTCCAAACTATTATCTCAGAGAGTAGGGTCAATCTACCTTTATCTCCTGAGGTGATTGGATTTTTTTTCACTCATTAAATTTTCCATATATTTCAAACATTTTCCCGCCAAACTCCATATATGATATATAACAACACAATAGCCATATAATAATCTCCATAATGTAACATCATTCTCAACATAATCCCCGGATAAGGTAAAGAATGGGAAAATATTTAGAATATGTGGAGCAATAAGTGAAATAAGGCATATATATGGCTTTTGTGATGAATAAGCATAGGTAAGGCTAGGATATAACAATATGAGCATTATATGGAAATATAAAGTCCTCCATCCTCTTATCATGCAACATGTCAAAAGCAACTCCAAATTTTACCTCCTTTCATGGTTTTCATCAAAATAATGCACTTCATTGTGACTTCCCTTTACTAGGCAATTTCATCCTATATCTCTAATGAATCCAATTTTTCATCGTCGAGTTCGATTAAAGCTTCCATGACATTAATCAAAATTTTCAAATTTTCAATGGGGGTCATTTTTCAAATTTTGGAAAACATGCATGTAATCACATAAATATCAATAATGAATTCCAAAATCGCCATGTATAAGCAATTCAAGAAATAAACTTTAAAATTGCACACATAATGGTAAAATAAATCAAATATGCACAATGTAAGCCCTTCCCCCACCCCATACTTAAACATTACAGTGTCCTCACTGTATAAAAACAAGGGTAGAGAAAGAAACTCACTAGACAGGTGTACAGGGCCTCTTAATATCGATTTAACTTGCTTGGGCCGAGTCCGATTTAGCTTGCTTCTATCCCCATAGTCCTGAAAAATGTAGAAGAGAAATACCCACAATAGAAAAACTAAAAGTTCAAAACCAAAAACAAACAAAAGCAACAATGTCTTAAAAGTCCGAAAATAAATGTCTATTTACAAGCTCTAGATTTTATAGTCGCTAGGCCGACTTTCTCCATTAAGCTCAAGGTGGCATTTGTAGGGCCCATGTAGCTTGGGCTTTAAATAGGACTCCATTCTTGTCCATCAGTTGTAATCCTCCAGAATGGATCTTGTTCACCACGAAAGGTCTCATCCTCTTCTTGTTGAATTTATTAGGGAACCAATAATCCTTTGATTTAGAGACATAGAGCTTGTCTCCAACTTCATACTCTTTGGGCTCATCATTGGAAATCCTACATAAGCGCACATACGAAGGCAAACCTCTCCCATGTATAGATATATCTTTAATGGAAATAGGAGAAGAAAGATCCATACCTTGGCTCACCTTCGCGGAAACGGATTCGGTGACCATAGTGTTTGGTCGATCTCGAGTAACTGTACTCGATCTCGACGAATTTTCAGCTTTTGGTGAGTTGTTGCTCGTGGTTACTGGAGTCGAGGAAGCCAGATGTTGGTCAATCTCGAGTAGGGTACTCGATCTCGAGGAGTGCTCGGCTTCTGTTTGGCTGCTCTACGACGATGGTGCTGGTGCAGGTTTCTGGTTTTGGTCGAGATCGACCACATTCCTCGATATCGAGGAATTCTGGTCGATTACGACCCCATACTTGCATCCTGTCAAGGCATCCGAAAAATAGTTAGTCCATTTCGACGTTCCTTGGTTTGTGTCGAGTGGATTTTCTGTTTCTTCATTCAGGATGGCAATGATCTTCTCCACCTGGGCCTCCATATCCCTCTTTTCCAGCTCTTTAGGAGTCATATTTCTTACCTTAGGCTCCCCACAAGTAATGTAGCCAGCTGAGATAGATTTTACCTATCCATTGGACCTGTATGCCTTTCAGTTTTATTAAAGGAATACTCAATTACCTCATCGCTGATGTTGAAAGTGAGCACTCCCTTCCTTACGCTTATGTTGGCAGCCACTGTCGCCAAGAAGGGCCTTCCTAGAATAATTGGACAAGCAGGGTCTTCCGCCATATCAATAACTAAGAAATCATCAGGGACGAAAAACTTACCTACTTGCACTGGCACATTGTCCATCATGCCTGTTGGAATGACCACCGTGTTGTTGGCCATATACAACTTAGCATCCAAAGGCTCTAGGGCACCTATCTTAATCTAAGACCAAATTGTTAAAGGCATTATACTCACACTAGCTCCAAGATCACATAAAGCATTAATTTTATATGAACCAAATCCAATGGTTATAGAAAACTTACCTGGATCTGGCCTCTTCTCAAGTATGTCCAAATGGCTGCACTCCTCTATAATCTCAGCCATTGATCACTTTTTGCTTAGAATCTCCTTGATGAATTTAACATAGGATGGCATCTCATTAAGAGATTCTGTGAAGGGAATGGTGACGTTGAGCTTCTGAAGCATCTTGATGAAGCGCTGAAATTTCTTCTCTGCTGGGTCCTTTGGAGATTTTGTTGGGAAGGGCAGCTTCTTTTTCTGATTCGGAGCCAGAACAGATGTCGGAGGTGTTGCAGAAGGGTTAACATCGACTGGGCTCTCCTCGATATCGACTTGGTCCTTCTCGATATCGACTAATGTATTCGATCTCGAGTTTCTATGCTGTGCAGACGAAGGATTGCCCAATTGTTCATCGAGATCGAGTTGTCCTTGCTTGAGATCGACTAAGTGTTGGTCGATATCGATTTGCTGCTGGTCGATGTCGAGTGTTTTCTCAGCTTCTCCGCCCTGCTGCTTTCCGACCTCTGGCTCTTGCAGTTAATGGCCGCTTATGAGTTTTACAGTAGCGATGTGACCAGTCTTCCCCTTGGGATTTGGTTCTGAAGATCCTGGGAGGGTTCCTGACTGTTGGGGGATTCCTGCTGCTAGCTGGCCCATATGTGTTTCCATTGACTTTCTCCAGACATCGATTTCCCCAAGCCTAGAGTTGACACCTGGTATCTGAGTGTAGACTGAGTTGAAGGACTGCTTAGTGTCTGAATGGTTCCTCCGCATCTCGTCAAGGATTGTCTGTAGATCATCCTTTTTCTGGTCCCTTTTCGGATGTCCTGGAGCTCTGTATGGTGGGGGGTTCCTAGGGGCACCTTGGTTCCATTGTGGTTGTTGAAACCTTTGGTCCCCCGTATAGCGATTGGGACCCCCTGCGTAAGCTTCCTCTTCGTGGTATTCCACCAGCCTGAACTGCTCTGTGTGGGCACTCAGTAGTGGTGTGCCTATGTGATCCGCATTCGATGCAAGGCTGGTTGACAGAGAGATACTTTACTTGCTTGAGGAGCTTCCTATTCTGATCTTTGTAGTATTGATCCCTTACATTAGGATCAATCTCTTTAGGGGGCTCATAGAGGGGCATGGATGGTGCTGGCCTGGCGTAGGAGTTCTCCTCATAGTTGACTGGAGTCCCATACTTGTTGTCATAGTTGGTCAGCTTGTCGAGAGCGGCCCATGCGTTAGTAGGCGGCATTGTCAGATATTCATAGTGAGTATATGTGTTGATTCTTTCCTTTGCAGCCAAGTCCAGAGAATTGAAGAAGTTCTCTTGAACTACGCAGGGTTGCTGTCCATTTGTAGGGCAGGATCACAGTAGATCCTTATAGCGTTCCCATGCCTTTGCTAGTGACTCTCCAGGCTGCTGTTTGAAAGACGTGATCTTTTGGCGAAGGAGCGCAGTCTTAGCAGGAGGAAATAATTTATTCAGAAAATCCTGCTTCACTTGATCCCATGTCATGAGATATCGTGGTTTCAGCCCTTCCAGCCATTTCAAAGCAGGACCAGCGAGAGACTAGCGGAAAGCCTTCATCAGGATGTACTCCAAGGTATTACCTTCAGCAAGAGTATGACACATGTCAATATAATTGGTAATGTGGTGAAGAGGGCATTCATTAAATCTACCATGAAACGCATTATGTTTAATCTCTATTAAAAATGGAGTGCGAATTTCATAGTTATTCTGAGGGATTAAAATAGCCAATTCCGGCACGACGAGTGTCGGGTGCATGTAATCCTCTGCAGTGGTAGGATATTGGGCAAGTTCATCTGCCAAATGCCTCGCACGTTCATCTTCTTGTTCCCTTCCTGCTCTCTTAGTGGTGAGAGCAGCATCCCTGGCGGCTAGATCCCTTATAAGCCTGTCAATCAGCTGTTCTTGTGTTTCTGCAGCTGTAATGGCTCTTTTCAGTTTAGCTTGGATGTGTATAAGGCGCTCTGGTTCGTCTAAGGCGTCAAACTCAAGTGTTCGACCAGAACGGCGCATATACCTGCAAAGTAACTCAAGAGAAAAGTGAGATCTGACTACCTAAGGCGCGAATGATAGCTTCCCCGGCAACGACGCCAATTTGTTGTAGGAGGAAATCGAGTATGAAATATAATGAAATAGATCAAACCAGATCCGTGCCCTAGCAAATAATTACAAGACTCCCTCCCTATGCAGTAGTGGGAAGTCAGGATCGATCTATGAGGAAACGTGTCAGCGGATCCTAGGTAGCTGTAAATCTCACAGAAAAGCAAACAGAAAGACAGAAAGAAAGAAAGAAAGACAGAAATAACAAACGAAAGCAGAGACAAAAGCAAAGACAGAAGCTGCTCGATCTCGACTATAGCTACTCGAGATTGACTAAAGATAGTGACGACAGAAACTTCAGAATCAAAACAGAAACTCGATCTAGACAAACAGGTACTCGATCTCGACCAACAGTACTCGAGATCGACTAAAAACATAAACTTTAAATGCAAACTTCGAACACAGAATTCAGATTTCAGATGAAATAAATCAATATATAAAAAAGACTTCCAAAGCCAGGGTATCAACACCGCAACGATAACCATGCAAAGTAACACTTAAAGGCATAAAAGATCATGCTTTCCATCAAATAACTTTCGTTATTAACAAATAGGAATATAAAGGCTTTCGCATAAACCCTAATTGTTACTAACCCATTTCACATAATTAATACAAGTTGTATTAAGATCACTTTCGCTTCAATAATACAAACAAAGATCACCTTCAACTCTCGCAAAAGAATAATGCTCATAGGGATAGAAGACGAATTGCATCAAAAGATTGTACCTTCACCGCATCACCTTACATGGCTACCGTCGGGTTTACCCCAGCCCCAGAAGTGGGTGGACTACTCGCTCTTCATCGCAATAGCAGACATCTTTGATAAAAAAGAACTGACTTGCATTAAACTAAATTCAAAGTCTTTACAATCCCGGCACTCCAACTTTCGTTGAATGCTAAAACCCTAAAACCTTTGAACTCCTAAACCGTCTATGTGAACTACTTCTCTAACTTGTGAATTCCATGATGATTAAAATCAGCCCCATGGGCTTTATTTGTAGCCTTCTAATCCTTGCTATTCAAGGATATAAATCTCTATCTAAATCTAAATCTATATCTAAAAGCTTTAAAGATAAATAAATTGAATAAAGGAATTAAATCTATAAAGGAAATTATATCTAAAAATAGGTAAATCTTTCCATGTGTTGATAGGTCTTGATAGATGTTGATAGACCTCGGCCAAACTCGTATTCCTTCGGCTCGAAGGACTCCCAAACCGAGTAGGACAGCAAACCGCGTAACGCGGCTCCGGGACACGGCTCCTCGATCTCGACCAACTCTACTCGAGATCGAGTAAGAGTGACGTCGACTTCGGCTTGGTTGGATGTCTCGGGTAGCTGGTGCTCGATCAAGCTCGGACGTGTGCTTCTAGGTTGTCGAGATCGAGTAGGATAATCGAGATCGAGTAACTGGTGCTTGGTGTCTTCAGTCCTCGCCTTCTCGACTTGGCACAACTCTTCGACTCCGGACACGGCATCAGGGTGTTGGTCGATCTAGACAAGTATAATCGAGATCGAGTAAGTCTCCGGAGTCGGGTTGATCTGGCTCTCATCTTCTCGACCATGCTTTGCTCGACTAGGTGTGCTCGGACAACTATTGTCGAGATCGAGTAGATTAACTCGAGATCGAGTAAAGTTGGGCTTCGGCTTGATTCGTCCTGGTTCCGCTGCTTTTTAATCTTGGACTTCTATAGTTGATTTCCGAGCTCTTTCAGCGTTTCTCAGAACTGCTGTATTTTGCCTCGAATTCTGCGAAATTAAACAGAAACTGGTGTAGATTCCATAATTTGGCAAATAAATATAAACTACATAGATTCTGTATTATCTTAGCCCAAATGCATGAAATCTATGCAGAAAACGATATAAAAGATACTGTAAAACATGGCAGATTCAGCTCACAACAAAGCCTCATTCATTGGATGCGTTTGTGTCAAAAGCATGCAACGTTGAAAAGCAACTCGCAAGAGGATCCAACTGATCTCGGGGTAGTGAGACTAACGAAAATGATGGCGATGAGGTAGAAGATGAAGAGGAGTCCATGGCGAGTTTTGCCAAACATGATCGAGAGCCCATTAAGAAGAATGATTCCCAAGCTCAAATAAAAGAGAAAGCCAAGCAGCCATCCAACAGACTCGCCTTTCATGAAAGAAGGCAAAAGAAATATCCTTTTGACGATGATGATGTAGAAGGGATATTTGATGAATTAAGAAGTGCTAAAATTTTAACACTCTCGGAGCCAAAAGGGACGAAAGAGGTTAGCAAAACGAGTGATCCAAAATATTGCTCGTACCACCAGCTCATTAATCATCCAATCAAGAATTGCTATGTCTTCAAATACATTTTAGAGGACATGATTAAAAAATGAGAAATTGAAATCGAGGGGTAACACCCACAAATCTAGCGGCTTCATAAAATACCATTTCAATGGTAGACGTTGCAAGGTGCACTCCCTCACTCCAAATGTCTTCTCAAACAAAAAAAGCATCTGCTATGGCAATTGAAGCTGGAGGCAACCCCACGGTTTCATTGCCTCTCAAAGTGTTGGTGAAAGATGATACTTCAAAAGAAGAGTCCTTGAAAGCCAAAGAAGCAAATTCCCTCCTCAAAATGACATATGCGAAGAAGAAGCAGGAGTTAATAAGATTGCTCCTCGCTCCAAGAAGCAAATTCCCTCCTCAAAATCAAAAGAGTAATCAAAGAAATCGAAATTCGGTGAAGCTTCAAAAGCACACAAGAAGCATAAAGTTCAAGTGCAGAAGCTAAAACCCTGTTTCAAGGGTAAAACGCTACAAAAAATCATCGAAGAGGCTTGTGTCAAAAATTTCCAAATCTCATCCAAAGAGGGTGTTCTAACCGCAAGTGTGATAGAGCTTATAGTGTCCTCATTTGAAAGGATCGAGACGGCTTGAGGTGGAACCCTCAAAACTTCGGTGTTTACAAGCCTTGATCTAGCCTCTACATGTGAAGCACCGAAATCTTCGGTATTTGAAAGACTCGAGTTAGCCTCAACAAATGCAATATCCAAATCTTCAGTGTTTCAAAGGCAGCCTCGACAAGTAGAGAATCTAAAGCTCCGATAGTTGAAAGGCTCGGAAAAGTTAATGAGCCTAAATGCAAGAATATCCAAATGAAAAGGACCGAAAGCAAGAGCTCCGGAAGAGGCAGTCAAAAGTTCTCGTCCACCGGCTCAAGCAACTCATGGACACCTAAAGTCAAGTAAGGGTGTCAAAATGATCAAGTAGTCTCCAAGGCAGTAAAACAAATAGTTCTGCCTAGAACTATGTAAAGACTTGATCCCCAACAAGGGGTACGTAGAAATTTAACATAAAAAAATTTGTCAAATTCAGTCGCACAAAAGAAAAAAGTTTTCGGGTTCGCATATGATAATCAGTTGTTTTGGGAAACCCTTCCTAGAAGGTGGGCCCGGATGATTTAAAGGATGCGGTAAAAAAAAGAAAAATAAAGAAGAGTAAGTTTTCGGTTTGCAAATGATAGTCGAGTTATTTGGGAAACCCTTCTTAGAAGGTGTGCTCAAGTAATTCGAGTGATGCGTAGAAAAAAAAAAGGGACTTGAAATTAGTCCGAAAATCAAACTACCCGGAATCATAAGAAAAATGGGTTCACAAAGAACTACGAGCGGCTTGATCCCTTACAAAGGAGGTACGTAGGCAGTCTGGCTAGTCAAAGTGCTAGGTACAACAACACAAAAAACAAACAAAACGTCATCTTTCCTCAAACAAGGAGGAAAAAGAAGTCAACTCCTATGCTTTGTAGTCGCTTGAGCATTGTCCCAACTACAAGGAGAAAAATCCAATATAGTATGAAGACTGGCACATTTGGGCTTGTACTGAAAATGAGGCAAAGGAAAAGAGAGGAGAAGAAAGAAACACTTTTTCTTTCAAAGTCATTCTCACAAAGAGAAACAAACAAAAAGCTTATGCCTAAATTTCTCTACTTTGATTATCACGTCCAAAAGTGGTGATCAAATCAAGTCACATAAATCAAATGTTCCTCCAAAGGAAAACTATGTCAAATGCCTCAAAACTTAACTAATCAAATGGTCAATGTTTTCTAAGCCAAAATGCCAAAGCCACCCAAAACCCTTCAAACCCTCCCAAACAAAAATTGGCCTACATCATCTATATAGGTATGGTCATTCAAAGCCCCCGAAACTCAAAACTCAAACCTCAAACTCAAAGGTAAAAGCCATCAAATGCTTTGGCTATAAATGATATGTGTATAAATTTCAAAATCATCTCATATCATGTTTTGATGATAAAGCTTCAACCACAAAGGTTACAAACGCTCAAGTCTTCGACACCAAGTCATCAAAACCAAATTAATCTAAGACCGAAAATCAAACTAGGATCGGTCAAAAGAAAAATGTTAAAGCCTACGACACCAAGTCGTCAAAACCAAATTCTTGTCCCTCACAAGAAAATCATCAAATCCAAATTCAAGCTTAAAGTCGAAAATCTCTGACGAAAAGCCAAAAACCAAATAAGCCAAAAATCAAATCGGCAAAAAGTCAAAACAAAATTGACTCAAAGCCAAGAATACAATCAGTTTGAAAGTTCAAAAACCAAACTAGTTGAAAAGCCATAGAGGCAGAAATCTGATGTCGAGAAGGAAAATATTTCTGACTATCACGTACCCATACCAGATTACCTCTCATTGTCCAAAAGCAAGTTCAAAGTAGAATTGCTTTTCATATGTGATCAATTTTTTATCGGAACGGTAAATACAAGTTCCAGTTTTCTTCGGACTACAAATTAAACAAAAAGCTTTCTTAAGCAAAGTCCGCTTGAAGCATAAATTTTGCATAAATAGCATATGTGTCGAACTTTTAACGCGTTTGATATCTCACACGTACAAAGTTTGGGGGGCAACTGTATGAGGGTAAAATTTCATGAATTTTATTATTCATGGCATAAATAAATCTATCACATCCATTCCATAAAAAAATGTGGTAAATTTTTCTCAAATCAAACACAAGTTTACAAATTCAAAATTGGGCCTATCAAAAAATTTCAGGCCGACACATTGTCAGCCCAATACTAATGAAAGGTCTTGCATGCATTAGTAACTGTTGAAAGCATTGGTAACTATTGAATCTGGAGGATACCCCTGCTAACTGCTCTCCATTGCAAACATACAGTTAACAAGAAAAAAAAACTGAAGGGGAGGTGGTTCTATAGTTATACATTACATGGGTTGAAAAGGGGTTTTAATTAACTTCCCCCCATTTCTTTCTATAAAAAGCTACAGGCTAAAATCAGAGGGGCTCCCTTCCGGGTGGCTTCCTCTTCTTCCTAACAGGGGCAAAAAGCAAACACATCTTCTTCCTCCTATTCGGCTGGCAACTATAAAAGCAAACAGTTGTTGCTGGCTTTTGCTTTCCTCTTCCTGCTTCAAACAAAAGTCCACCTGCAACCACAACATCAAAAACAAAAAAAGATTAAAGCCTACCTACAGCCGACAGAAGAAATAGGGAAAGAAAAAAAAGAAAAGCCTTATTTCCTTGTCTTGTTGATCACCATCCACCAATGAGCAAGAAAGCAAAAGCAGTGGCTACAAGGCTAGATATAGCCAGCCCTGAAACTCACTATGTTCATTTTGTATGGAGGTTTAAAAAGGAGCAAGAAGGATGGAGGAGACATACATACAGCTCACCTAGGGGATGACCTCATAGTAGGCAGAAGGTTTTCACTTTCTGTCAAGGGGTCGCCCCATAGTAGGTTGAGAGTAGCTCGTAGTGGGTTGAGAGTTTATACTTTTGCCACTACACCCCCGATCCCGGCGCGGATCGACCCCAAGGGTCGAAGTGCTGTCGAATTTTTCCGAGAGTTCATAAGCAATGAAATACCGAATTCTATGGGCTATCAAAAGCAAATTGAGATGCGACACCATCTGTGATGTCAAACAAAACCTTCCAACCAACAACTGAGAGGCACTAGGGTTGAACAAAAATTATGTTTGCTGTTTACAGTTATTATTAAACAACACCAAATTAAACTCCATTGAAAACTAAAAAAAATACGGTTCAAAGAGGATTGGGCCTAATCAAAATAAAATGGAAGTGGGCTCACTCGGTTGGTTTGAATTAAACAAAAGCCTAATTTTGATTTTTATAAAGCACAAGTCATGTACATACATACGTACATGTTTGGAAAATTTTCAGAAAATTTTGGTTAATTACCAAACCTACCCACTAAAATATATGAATTATAATTGGTACACGTTAAGAATTCGAGTCTTTAAATTTTGACTTATAAAATTATTTACCAATTAATTCTAGTGGGTTAATCACAAACCGGCTTCAACAAACACGGAGTCAAAACTTCAAATCAAGTTTCACCAAATATAAACTTGGTTTCTATTCAAAACTACGTATGGACTTCATACTCTTTTACGAGTTACGTAGAAAATTTGGTATAAAATTTTAAATACGGCGAATTCAGCCACCGTTTGCAAATTATATCAAATTTTTTCTCAAAACGAACTACGAGTGATTTGATTCTCATCTAAGAGATACGTAGGAAACCCGATACAAAGATGCTCATCAGGTTCAATCACATGGTCCTCAAACGACCAAAAGGGCAAAACCACAAAATAAAATTGGCTCCTTATTTTTAAGAACTACGCAAGATTTGATCCTGTCCAAACGGTTACGTAGGTAGCTCGACAAATCTTCAAAATAGAACTATGTAAAGTCTTGACACCGTAAAATCGGTTACGTAGGTAGCCCGGTATTAAATCTCAAAAATATATCGGGTATAGTCGCCTGCCTCTAAATTCACTTCTAAATGAATATGAGGTCAAAACCAATTAAATTAAATCGGTTCCTTTTTTTAAGAACTACATAAGATTTGATTCCGCTTTGTCGGATATGTATGAAACTTGACGTCAAGCCAAAGCCCGTCAAGTTCAATCTCAAATTCCAAAAAGACTTTCTTCGGTTCCAAATGAAGTTAAATCAATCAAGTAAAATTAGTTCGTTTAGATATTAAATAGGTTATGTAGGAAGCCCGATATTAAATCGGGTAGGAAGCCCGATA
This sequence comes from Persicaria tinctoria, assembly GCA_037127255.1. Classification (NCBI taxonomy): domain Eukaryota; kingdom Viridiplantae; phylum Streptophyta; class Magnoliopsida; order Caryophyllales; family Polygonaceae; genus Persicaria; species Persicaria tinctoria. Next base: position 76,021,429 of record JBANSL010000006.1, read on the forward strand.
TCAAGTAAAATTAGTTCGTTTAGATATTAAATCGGGTACAGTCGTTAGCCTCTAAATTCCCACTAAATCAATATGAGGTCAAAACCAAGAAAATTAAATTGATTCGTGTTAGAACTACGGGTGATTTGATTCTCTTCTAAGAGATACGTAGGACACTCGATACAAAGCCAAGACTCGTCGAGTTCAATCGCTAAAAACAAAATCAAATTGTCCATTCTGCTCGTCGAATTCAAACATCCCTCTCAAATGATCTCATGATCAAACCCAAATACAAACTTCATCTTTGTACCGAACTACGGTGACTTGATTCCACCAAACAAGTGGATATGTAGGACACTCGGTGTAAATCAAATTCCCACCGAGTCCAGTCACATCCAAACTTTCAATCAAATCTGCTCAAATTTATCTATCGACTCTAAGTCGTCTCAAATACCAAAGTTTCATCAAATCAGAGGTGTCTACTCCGACTCGATACAAAGCTTCTGCTCATCGTGTTCGGTCACGACCAAAACTTCAAAAGCCCAAATACCAAATTCAAATTTTTTCGTTTCAAGAACTACATATGATTTAATCCCTTAGATAAGGGTACGTAGGAAACTCACAAACGAGTTCAATCACAACCCCCGAATTGACCATCAAGTCAAAACAAATCCCAAATCAAATCAAACCCCACCATCAAAATCAAAACGTTTTCTATGCAAATGATAGGCGGGTTACTTGAGTTACCCTTCAGAGAAGGTGGGCTCAGGTTATTCGGGTGAAATGTTGTTCGAGCTACCCTTCCCAGAAGGTGGGCTTGAACTTCATCTTCTGACGCATACAAGAAAACGAAATCAAATCCAAACCAAACACGAAATCCAAAAACACTTTGAACTACGTAAGGTTTGATTCTCTTCCAAGAGATACGTAGGCAACCCATTAAATTTCGGGTGCAGCCCAATTGCCAAATCACCAAAATCACTCAAATACTGGTATCGATACGACTTCGAATCAAGATGATAATCAAAAGGGGTCGAACTCAAATATTAAAAATCAAATAAAATGTGTTGTACAATTATAGCGCATTGATCTCCAACATATTTTTGGCACGCCTAGTGGGACCCTTTTTCCCTTTTTATCTCTTAGTTTTATTTGATACTAATATTTATTTATTTATTTTGGTTACAAGGAAAATGGCACCAAAAGTGATTGTCAACTTCAACGAGCTTCCAACAACCTTCATCATTCGTGTCATCAAAACGAATGAGGTGGCAATCGCAACTTCCGCACAACATATCTCCATTGTCAAGAAGGCAAACGAATCCACGAAAAGAAGGGGGCGCTACTGTGGATCTCAACGCGACAAGACAAGACGTCTTCTTGTACTACCTCGTTCATCAAATTTAGAGCGAGCGAGTGCAACCCTTGCAACATATCTTCCTAGCTCGCAGGGGGTAAAAGAAACTCCTATAGTGGCTTCTCCAAGAGAAATCCTCGTTGGGTCTCTGCCTATCTATCTGAAAGAGGTTGTACAAGTCAATATGACCTCATATTTGGAAGTGACGGAACCCATGGCCACAAAGGTTAAGCCTTCAAGATCCAAGAAGGGCAAGGAGGTTCAACAAATATGTCATGTCTCTAAAGACGATGCAAGAGAGAAAGACCAGTTGAAGTTAACAAGTTCAAATGCTTCATCGGTTAAACCTCAAGCAAACATATCACAAGATGAACCAGAGGTAATGACACAACATTAACCACTGATACATCAAGTGTTGAAGAGCAACTTCAAGAGTTGCAAAGAAAGTTGGATGAGAAAGATGCTCAAATAGCAGCACTTCTTGCTCAGTTAAATATTCAAGCTTGACAAAATAGACAAGAGCAATCAAGGCCAAACGGTGAAGGTTCAAGCGGTAGCACATCGTTCTCTCCACAAGAAATCAAAGAGATGATCGTTCAATTGATAAAAGAAGCATATGCATCACTAAATCCGACAGTGCTTGGATATAGAAAGCCATATCCATCACACTACATTTTGATGCCATTTCCCCCACACTACTACATATAAGCCTCTAAGGTATCACCTAAAAATATTACATTATTACTAAAATAGGTTACATTAGGGGAAAATGTAACACTTTTTGTGGATTATATTTTCGGCCGTTGCATTTGCTCTAATGTAACACTTTAATTTACTAAGGTAACATTATTTCATTAGTGTGACTAAGTGTTACATTTGATAACACAATTGTTACATTTGATTGAAATGTTACATTTGGTGACACAACTATTACATTTGATTGTAATGTTACATATAATGAATCAAACTACATATAAAGAATAATATTACCCTTAATTTCATCTATTATATTTAAATTAAATTTCTTAAAATTGAAATGTATCTATTGATTAAATTGCAATAACATACATATATATATTAATTTATTAAGGATAACATGAAATAAAAATTAAAAGTAAAATGTACATAATAGTATGTATATTACATCATGAGAAATTCTCTAATCATTCTACCTAGGTAACTATTTATGAAACTCAAATGTATTAGCACATGATTATTTTGCCAAAATTACACGTCTTACAAAATATAAACTAAAAAGTCTTGCAAAAAAATATATTTGAGTTTGTTCAAGATTCACCAAATGTGTGCGCGCTAATAACTTGAGATACTCAACTTTTCATGTTCCTTAATCTTCCTGCACAAAGAATTTAAAACTTAGTATTTCACCAAAACAAATCTAAATCAAAGTAATATCCTAAATCCAAATGTTAGGAGAAATAAATACAATAAGATGAAGGAAACGCAACAAAAAAAGGTGAAGGAAATCCTAATGTTAAGATCAACTAACCTAATATCCTGAAACTTATTAGCAACTAAGCATTGTTTTGTAAGACTTATTTTGAAATCAATCAAAATTCCTATAAATGAATAATAGCTCAAATATGTTGGGTGTGAGATCCTTGCACTTAAAAACTTCAATGATCCTCTAACCCTATCATTAAACCTCTTATGTGATGTAGAGTAATGTTTATGCTCAAGACTAAACTCCAAAAGACAAACCTGGTTCACTTGATCAAATTTCCTTATTATTTAAGCGTACATCTAGAAATTGACCCTTTCAATGGAAAAGAAAAATCAGTAGAAGTTGCTCAATTGAAGCCTCCTACGTCTGGGAAAAATTGAAATAAGTCAGATCTCAAACTAAAAGAGAGAAGCTCATAATTTGTAACCTCTTGGAAGGCCAAAATATGGTCAAACATCATAATGCATGAACTATGTAATTTAGTCATATATTCTTCAACATACTTTAGGTTCCTAAATGTTAAAACCATACCCCATATTCAATATCAAACGATAATAAAAAAAAACAATCAGCTTTCTATACAATCATGTTTTTACCAAGACAACGACCATCAATCACAAAAGCCCATATTTTTTTTACCTTCCGTAAAGGAGGCGCCCTTCCCATTTTAAAAGTTGTCAATGCAAAATGTACATGCTGAGAAGAATACATATCCTAAAAATGACATGAAACCATGTAAATTATGACATCACAAGAAATTGAAAGATGTACTGCTCAATTTTCAAGCATAAGATTTAACCTTTGAACTAATTATTTATAGGAAAAAAGCAAGATTGCAAGCATCATAAGAGATCAGGAATACATGTAGATGCTCAAAATTCCCATCTTAATGGATAGCAAAAGGAAGTGCCGAAATAATGACATTAAATAAGCTTGAAATGAGCGTTCAGACTCGCTAACTATAATAATGGTAATCTGAATTCACACTTTCTAACTACAACAATGTAACAAACGGGGTTGTTAACAAAAGTGAAAAAGAAAGGAACTTATGTGAATTTAGCTTTGAGGTAATCAATTTGACTATTTGTTGTGTTTTCTTGAGCACGAAAAAATATAGTCCCTAAAAAACACTAAAATCGATTGAACCATCAACAACAAAACAACACAACCATCAAGACCAAACCAACCATACGAATCCAATTCGATTGAAACAGGAAATTACCATCAAGACCAAACCGACCATACGAATCCAATTCGATTGAAATAGGAAATTAGACCGAACCATGTTCAAATCACGTAATTAGTTAAATACTAAAACCAAATTAAAACTCAATTAAACAACCTTAAAGCCAATAACAAGGTAAGAGCCCAGATTGTATACCCTCGATTTTGATAGTTCGGAGTTCGGACCCATGGCTCAGGGACGCAGGACCCTCGATTTTGACCGATCTCGGCGCCGGGACGAGGGAGAAGAAATGAGTACAGGAGCTTCATCGACACCTCAAGCAATCTGGATTGAAGAGAAGAGAGTGAAAGGAGAGCGAGGGTGTCGGGGCTTCAAAGAAGGTTGTCGGCGTCTGAGGGACAATCTCGAGGTCGTCGGGGAGAATGGAGATGGTGTAGGCGGGTTGGATCCGAGTTCTGGGCGAGAAGGGGCCTGCTCGAGCACAACGCAGAACGAGAGGACGATATCACCATGGATTGAGGACGGGAGGACGGGACAAGCACGAGGTCCGGGCTTGAGGACGACATCGCCCTGGCTGCGAGGCTCGAGCACAACGGAGAACGGGAGGGGCGAGAGGGAAGGAAGCCATGGAAGCTTCAAGCTTTCAGATCTAAATTGAGTTGAGAATGGGAGAGAAAGGAGAAATGGCGGCTCCTCTTCCTCGGACTTGAAATGAGATAGTGGGGGTACGCGTGAGGTTTAGTGACTAGGGTTTCTCATATCCCTCTTTATTTTGAAATCCTGCCTAAAATTTTATTTTGTCCTTCAATTCCCTCCTAATATCTCATCTTTTTCTTTCTCAATTTATAAAAGACAATTCAAAAAATTTATTAACATAAAATTTCCAAAACTATTTTAATATGCTCAAAATACAATAATTTTGAATCTTTTATATTTAAAATAAATGTAATATGATCACTAGTAAAATTGAAAAAGGGTTTTATTAACGAAATAATTGCACTAAATTTTATTAATTATTTATTTCTTAAAAAATTATATTGAAATAATTTATGATACATTTTATTTAGGTAATTTATTAATTTAAAAATATTATTAAATTTTAAATTTAATATAATAGTGATAAAATAAAAAAAATATAGATAAAACTATACTGAAAATATATTTCTTTTAAAATTTAAAATATTAATACTATTATAACTTTTATTCAATAAACAAATAGATGAAACAATATGCAAACCAAATTGTTTTTAAGTTTTACACATTATTACTTTATCAAATTTATTAAATTTTAATTTTATTAGTGGAAAATAAAAAAAAAAGATAAAAAAATGTGGAAAAATACTTCTTTAAAATTTTAAAATTTATTGTTAATAATAAATATAATAGATTGGATCCATAAATAAAATAAATAACTAATATGAAAACAATAAATACATAAATATTAGGGAAAAACCCCCTTGGATGGAATAATAAAATAAATAAATATTTTTAAAATATGAAATAAATTATATTTTTAAAAATATATAAATAAAAGTCTCTCATGCCATGTTTGTGGCATGGATTGGAGTGCCTAGTAGTAGTAAAATTGAAATTAAACATAATCAATCATCCAAACTAAAATTAAATTCCAATATTTAGGCTACTTTTATATTTTTATTTTTATTTTATTTTTATCAGAATGTGTTACAATAGAAAAGAAAATTTGTTCATTTGCAAAAGTGTTACATCAATATAAATAATGTTACATCCACTGTAACATATTCTGTGTTAATGTAACAATTTGCTAAAAAAAGTTAAAATATGTTACAATATATACATATGGTAACAAATTGTAAGAATGTTACACAAAAACTGTTACATTAGGCCTTGAAATGTAGTAGTGCCAGGCTACCAAAGACCAAGCTTTGAGAAGTTTGATGGCCTTCACGGTTCACCACATGAGCACTTAGCTCATTTCTATTCTGCTTGTGGTGAAACCGCCTTAAACGATGCCTATTTAATTAGGCAATTCGTCCAATCTTTGAAGGGATCGGCATTCACCTGGTACACTCAACTTCAACCAGGGTCGATTCAAGTATGAGACGATCTACAAAGAGAGTTTCTAGCTCAATTTGTAAGCTCGAAGGCAAGAGTTTCCATTCTGGACCTTGCTAGCACCTATCAAAGGTCTAACGAGCTCACCAATGACTTCATCGCCAGGTGGAGAAGCTTAAGACTTCAATGCCACGAATGATTAAGTGAACAAGCTTGCGTTCAGATATGCACCGACTTAATACCGGAATTAGCGATACATGTTGGGAGTGCCGAACCTCGTTCATTTGATTAGTTGGTGTCAAAAGTGTGCAACGTTGAAAAGAAACTCGCACGAGGTACAAGATGAAGAGGAGTCCGTGGCGACTTTCGTCAAACATGATCGAGAGTCCGTTAACAAGAATGGTTCCCAAGCTCAAATAAAAGAGAAAGCCAAGGAGCCATCCAATAGACTTGCTCTTCATGAAAGAAGTAAAAAGAAATATCCTTTTGACGATGATGATGTATAAAGGATATTTGATGAATTAATGAGTGCTAAACTTTTAACACTCCCGGATCCAAATGGGACGAAAGAGGTTAGCAAGACGAGTGATCCAAAATATTGCTCTTAGCACTAGCTCATTAGTCATTCAATCAAGGATTGATATGTCTTCAAACAAATTGTAGAGGACATGATTAACAAAGGAGAAATTGAAATCGATGGGGAAACACCCACAAATCTAGCGGCTTCATCAAATACCATTTCAATGGTAGACGTTGCAGGGTGCACTCCCTCACTCCAAATGTCTTCTGTTGTGAGCTGAATTGCCATGTTTTACAGTAACTTTTATATCGATTTTTGCATACATTTCATTCATTTGGGCTAGGATAGTACATAATCTATGTAGTTTATGTTTATTTGCCAAATTATGGAATCTACACCAGTTTCTGTTTAAATTCGCAGAATTCAAGACGTTTTACAGCAATTCTAAGGAAGGTCAGAAAAGCTCGGAAAGCAACTACTGAAGTCCAGAATCAGAGAGTACAGAACTAGGACAAACCGAGCTGAAGCCAGAGCTACTCTATGTGGAGTACACCTTACTCGATCTCGAGTAGAGAGTCCGAGCAGACTTGGTCGACAAAGCCTAGTCGAGGAAACCAAGTCCGAGGCAACCTGACTCCGGAAGCCAACTCGATCTCGACAAGACCTAGTCGAGATCGACTACACCTCAGCGCCACACCCGGAGTCGAGATCCTTGTCGAGCTCGAGTAAACCCTAACGCCAGTCCGAGTCCGTGCCGAGGAGAGGCTGCTCGACCACACAAGACCGCACACCCTACTCGATCTCGAGTTGTCCTAGTCGAGATCGACGGAGACAACGACCCCAGATCCGAGCCTTGTCGAGCACCAATCATCCGAGGAAGCCAAGCCACACCAGTCGACGACGAATCCTAGTCGCGATCGACGAGCCCTTGACGATGTCGAGTAGACCAGGTTCTGGAAACGCGCCGCCATGAGCAGTCCGAGTCGAGCTGGGATTCCTTGGGCACGAAGGAAGTCGAGAAGGCCGAAATCTATCATCATCTATCCATGGAAGGGAGATCTATCAACATGAATACATCTTACCTAGTTTAGATTTATCTTTTCCTTTTAGATTAAATTCCTATATCGCTTTTATTTATCAATAAGGCTTTTAGATATAGTTTTAGATATAGATAGGAGATTCTATCCTTGATTAGCAAGGAATAGAAGACTATAAATAAAGCCCTAGGGGCTGAGCATTAGGCATCTTATTCCAATTCAATTTCTGTCGGAGAGAAGTAGTTCCACAGATACAGTTTAGGAGTTCTAAGGTTTTTAGGGTTTTGGCATTCAACGAAAGTTGATTGCCGGGATTGTAAAGGCTTTTAATATAGTTTAATGCAAGTTTCTTTTTATACTTCAATGTCTGCTATTGCGATGAGGTGTGAGTAGTCCACCCACTTCTGGGGCTGGGGTGAGCCCGACGATGGCCATGTGAGGTGATGCGGTGAAGGTCAGATCTTTTAATGCAATTCGTCTTCTATCCCTATGAGCATGATTCTTTTGCGAGAGTTGAAGGTGATCCTTGTTTGTGTTATTGAAGCAAAAGTGATCTTAATGCAACTTGGGTTAATTATGTGAAAAGGGTTAGTAACAATTAGGGTTTATGCGAAAGCCTTTATATGCCTATTTGTTAGTAACGAAAGTTATTTTGATGAAAAGCATGATCTTTTATGCCTTTATGTGTTACTTTGCATGGTTATCGTTGTGGTGTTGATACCCTGGCTTTGGAAGTCTTTTATATATTGAATTTATTTCGTCGGAAATCTGAGTTTTGGGTTCGAAATTTACGATTTACAGTTTTCTGAGTTTTTAGTCGATACAGAGGGGGAGCTCGTCGAGATCGAGTAGGCCTTAGTCGATCTCGAGTACGGTCTCGTCTAGGTCGAGTTACTGTTCTGCTTCTGTTGTCGATTTTTCAGTTTCTGTCAACTTGCTGTCGTCGATCTCGAGTAGGTTTTAATCGAGATCGAGTACGTCTGTTGCTTTATTTTCTGCTTTGCTTTGTCTTTTCTGCTTTTATTTCTGTCTTTTTGTTCCTGTCTTTTCTGTTGCTTTTGTGAGATCTGTTGCTACCTAAGAACCGCTGATGTGCTTCCTCGTGGATTCAATCCTGACAACCTTCTACTACAACGGGAGGAAGTCTTGTATTTATTTGCTGAGATAGGGAAGTCAGTCTGATCTATACTTTATATTTGTTCTTGTTTCTTAACCATGACAGTTGGAAGCGTAGTGTTGGGGAAGTCAGTGTGAGTATAATGCCTTTAACAATTTGGTCCAAGATTAAGATAGGTTCCCTAAAGCCTGTGGATGCTAGACTTTATATGGCCAACAACACGGTGGTCATTCCAAGAGGCATGGTGGACAATGTGCCAGTACAAGTAGGTAAATTATTTGTCCCTGTTGATTTCCTAGTTGTTGATATGGAAGAAGATCCTGCTTGTCCAATTATTCTAGGAAGACCCTTCTTGGCAACAGTGGATGCCAACATAAGCGTAAGGAAAGGAGTGCTCACCTTCAACATCAGCGATGAGGTAATTGAATATTCCTTTAATAAAACTGAAAGGCATATAGGTCCAATGGAAGAGGTAAAATCTATCTCAGCTTGCTACATCACCTGAGGGGAACCCAAGGTCAGAAATATGACCCCTGAGGAGCTGGGAAAAAGGGACATGGAGGCCCAGGTGGAGGAGATCATGGCAATCCTAAAAGAGGACGCAAAAAATCCAATCGACACAAACCAAGGTACATCGTTATAGACTAATTATTTTTCGGATGCCTTGACAGGAACTAAGTATGGGGTCAAGATCGACCAAGATTCCTCGACATCGAGGACCCTAGTCGATCTCGACAAGAAACAGAAGCCTCTACCAGCACCAGCGTCATCGAGCAACAATACAAAAGCTGAGGGCTACTCGACATCGAGTACGCTACTCGAGATCGACCACCACTCGGCTGCCTCGACTTCGCCTTCCTCGATGCTGATGACTCCAGAGCCTGAATCCTCGTCGACATCGAGTAGGCTACTCGATGTCGACTACCACCCTACTGGCCCAGCTCCTGCTTCCTCGACACTGAAGCCTCCAGGAGCAGAATCCTACTCGAGATCGAGTAGGCAACTCGATGTCGACAAGCCCTTCCCTTCGTCGACTCCTGCATCCTCGAGCAGCCCACCACCAGAACCTGTAGACTCGTCGAGATCGACTAGCCCTAGTCGAGATCGACCAAACACCGTGGTTCCCGATTCCGTCTCTACGAAGGTAAGCCAAGGTATGGATCTTTCTTCTCCTATTTCCATCAAAGATCTATCTATACATGAGAGAGGTTTGCCTTGGTATGTACGCTTATGTAGGATATCCAATGATGAGCCCAAGGAGTATGAAGTTGGAGACAAGCTCTATGTCTCTAAATCAAAGGATCATTGGTTTCCCAACAAATTCCCCAAGAAGCGGATGGGACCTTTTGTGGTGAACAAGATCCATTCTGGAGGATTGCAGCTGATGGACAAGAATGGAGTCTTATTTGAGGCCCAAGCTACATGGGCCCTACAAATTCCACCTTGAGCATAAATGGAAAGTCGGCCTAGAGACTATAAAATCTAGAGCTTGTACATAGGCTTTTTTGGGACTTTTTGAACTTTTTTTTTTGGGGTTTTGATTTTTGGTTTTGGTTGTATGTCTTTAAGAATACTTCATATGGATAGTCTTGTTTTAGTATAACACTTTCAGGTCACCGAGGCATATAAAGGTCGCTAAAAGTGGAAAGAAGGAGTCCTTGAAAAAACAGTCAGAATCGACGAAGGCCAAGTCGACGACGACAAGAAGGAGCAGCCCAGACACTACTCGATATCGAGTAGGCCAACTCGATATTGACAAGCCACCAGAGCTCCTCAACTTCAGAAACCACTGGACGTAGACAAAGCTACTCGATATCGAGTACTTTGTACTCGAGATCGACAAGCACCTCTACTCGACATCCACTGATCCGCCTTCCTCGATGTTTTATCCTGTGAGTTCCTTCCTTTACTCTTGTTTCTATTTGTTTTTATAAAGTGAGGACACTGTAATGTTTAAGTATGGGGTGGGGGAAGGGCTTACTTTATGCATATTTTCCATATTTGACATTATTTGTGCATATTTGGAGTTTATTTCTTGAATTGCTCATACATGGCTATTTTGGAATGCATTATTGATTTATGGATAGGCTTATTTGCATGTTTTCCAAAGTTTGAGAAAAATGACCCCCATTTAAAATTTTGATTAGTGTCATGGAAGCTTATATTGAACTCGACGATGCAAAATTGGATTCATTAGAGATATAGCATGAAATTGCCTAGTAAAGGGAAGTCACAATGAAATGCATATTTTGATGAAAACCATGAAATGAGGTAAAATTTGAAGTTGCTTTTGACATGTTGCATGATAAGATGATGGAGGACTTTATATTTCCATAATATGCTCATATTGTTTATATCCTAGCCTTACCTATGCTTATGCATCACAAAAACCATAATATGCCTTATTTCATATATTGCTCCACATGTTCTAAATATTGCCCTTCTTTACCTTATCCGGAGATTATGTTAAGAATGACGTTACATTATGGAGATTATCATATGGTGTTTGTGTTCATTATTGGAGTTTGGAAGGAAATTGTTTGAAATATATGGAAAATTTAATGAGTGAAAGAAAATCCAATCACTTCAGGAGATAAAGGTAGATTGACCCTGCTCTCTGAGATAATAGTTTGGAGAGACGGGACACATTGTGAGGAGTCCAAAGCACTAAGTATCCAGGGCCATTGATGACACCCATGTTTGCGACTCGCGAGAAGGCAGTGCTGAGGTTAGAGAGGTAAAAGCATTATTATTGAGAAAAAGCATTATGAAAGGTGATGAATCTTATAAGAAAGAATGTGGTATGAAATTCAATTTGGAAATACTCCATTTCCCCGGATCATTAGCACCACATTGCCAAAAATTGCCCACCTTTAGCCTTTTACCAATCTACTCCTTATTTGAGCTTAAATTAGAGTCCTCTTGATTATTGTTGCTTTGTCACATAAATTGTTTTTGGTATAACCCATCCTTTTGTGAGTAGATGTTGCTTTTTTATATTTGTACATGCATGGATCTGTGACACAAGTACCATTTCGAGGATGGCAATTCACTGCAGGGTTATATGAGAACGAATCTGATATGTTGAGAGTTTTGATTTCTTCCCTTGAATGACAAATAAAAGTATTGCTTGAGGACAAGCAAGCTTAAGTGTGGGGTCTTTGTTGTGAGCTGAATTGCCATGTTTTACAGTAACTTTTATATCGATTTTTGCATATATTTCATTCATTTGGGCTAGGATAGTACAAAATCTATGTAGTTTATGTTTATTTGCCAAATTATGGAATCTACACCAGTTTCTGTTTAAATTCGCAGAATTCGAGACGTTTTACAGCAATTCTAAGGAAGGTCAAAAAAGCTCGGAAAGCAACTACAGAAGTCCAGAATCAGAGAGTACAGAACCAGGACAAACCGAGCTGAAGCCAGAGCTACTCTATGTCGAGTACACCTTACTCGATCTCGAGTAGAGAGTCCGAGCAGACTTGGTCGACAAAGCCTAGTCGAGGAAACCATGTCCGAGGCAACCTGACTCCGGAAGCCAACTCGATCTCGACAAGACCTAGTCGAGATCGACTACACCTCAGCGCCACACCCGGAGTCGACGAGAAGAGGTGCTAATCGAGAAGCCGAGGACGAAGACGCCGAGCAGCTCTACTCGATCTCAAAGAGATCCTTGTCGAGCTCGAGTAAACCCTAATGCCAGTCCGAGTCCGTGCCGACGAGAGGCTGCTCGACCACACAAGACCGCACACCCTACTCTATCTCAAGTTGTCCTAGTCGAGATCGACGGAGACAAGGAGCCCGGATCCGAGCCTTGTCGAGCACCAGTCATCCGAGGAAGCCAAGCCACACCAGTCGACGACGAATCCTAGTCCAGATCGACGAGCCCTTGTCGATGTCGAGTAGACCAGGTTCTGGAAACGCGTCGCCGTGAGCAGTCAGAGTTGAGCTGGGATTCCTTGGGCACGAAGGAAGTCGAGAAGGCCGAAATCTATCATCATCTATCCATGGAAGGGAGATCTATCAACATGAAGACATCTTACCTAGTTTAGATTTATCTTTTCCTTTTAGATTAAATTCCTTTATCGCTTTTATTTATCATTAAGGCTTTTAGATATAGTTTTAGATATAGATAGGAGATTCTATCATTGATTAGCAAGGAATAGAAGACTATAAATAAAGCCCTAGGGGCTGAGCATTATGCATCTTATTCCAATTCAATTTCAGTCGGAGAGAAGTAGTTCCACAGATACAGTTTAGGAGTTTTAAGGTTTTTCGGATTTTGGCATTCAGCGAAAGTTGATTGCCGGGAATGTAAAGGCTTTGAATATAGTTTAATGCAAGTTTCTTTTTATAAATCAATGTCTGCTATTGCGATGAGGCGTGAGTAGTCCACCCACTTCTGGGGTTGGGGTGAGCCCGACGGTGGCCATGTGAGGTGATGCGGTGAAGGTAAGATATTTTCATGCAATTCGTCTTCTATCCCTATGAGCATGATTCTTTTGCGAGAGTTGAAGGTGATCCTTGTTTGTGTTATTCAAGCGAAAGTGATCTTAATGCAACTTGGGTTAATTATGTGAAAAGGGTTAGTAACAATTAGGGTTTATGCGAAAGCCTCTATATGCCTATTTGTTAGTAACGAAAGTTATTTTGATGAAAAGCATGATCTTTTATGCCTTTATGTGTTACTTTGCATGGTTATCGTTGTGGTGTTGATACCCTGACTTTGGATGTCTTTTATATATTGAATTTATTTCGTCGGAAATCTGAGTTTTTGGTTCGAAATTTGCGATTTACAGTTTTCTGAGTTTTTAGTCGATACAGAGGGGGAGCTCATCGAGATCGAGTAGGCCTTAGTCGATCTCGAGTATGGTCTCGTCTAGGTCGAGTTCCTGTTCTGCTTCTGTTATCGATAGTTCAGGTTCTGTCAACTTGTTGTCGTCGATCTCGAGTAGGCTTTAGTCGAGATCGAGTACGTCTGTTGCTTTATTTTCTGCTTTGCTTTGTCTTTTCTGCTTTTATTTCTGTCTTTCTGTTCCTGTCTTTTCTATTGCTTTTGTGAGATCTGTTGCTACCTAAGAACTGCTGACGTGCTTCCTCGTGGATTCGATCCTGACAACCTTCTACTACAACGGGAGGAAGTCTTGTATTTATTTGTGGAGACAGGGAAGTCAGTCTGATCTATACTTTATATTTATTTCATACTTGACCATCCTCCTGCAACAACATCTTCTCAAAGAAAAAAAGCATCTGCTATGGCATTTGAAGATGGGGGCAACTCCCAGGGTTTCATTGCCTGTCAAAGTGTTGGTGAAAGATGTCACTTCAAAAGAAGCAAATTCCCTCCTCAAAATCAAAAGTGAAATCAAAGGGAAAGAAATCAAAATTCGGTGAAGCTTCAAAAGCACACAAGAAGCATAAAGTTCAAGTGCAGAAGCTAAAACCCTGTTTCAAGGGTTAAACGCCACAAAAAATCATCGAGGAGGCTTGTGTTAAAAATTTCCAAATCTTATGCGAAGAGGGTGTTCTAACCGCAAGTGTGATGGACGATTTTTAGTTGCCTAAACCGTATCAAAATAAATTCGAACTTACTCACTAATGTAGTGTGATAAGTACGAGTCGATCCCACAGAGAATCAAGTTATTCATAAGTAAAGTCTATTTAGCAATTAATAGTAAATAGGGGTTTTTATATAATGAGAATAAGAAAGAAAATAAAAGAAACTATAAACAAATTAATGGAGATAGAAATTAAGAATAGAGTTTCATCTATATATATCCACTTTAGTTTGACTAGTTGATCATTGATTCGTCTTCAAGTTCTCTTGTCATCATATTATTGTTCCTGTCCTTATCTTATGTAAATTACTAGTCCTACGAGTCCTAGTAACCCTTACTAATTAGATAACCCTAACATGGTCAAGTTTAACCTAATAGTAGCATTAAGATTAAGGATTAATCAGGATACATGCAACACAAAACTACGAGTCAGCATTTAACATATAATTGATTCTCTACACACTAGTTTAGTCCTACGAGTCCTAAAAAGGCGTGATTGCTACTATGGATTAAGGTTCGCTATGAGGAATCTATAAAATCCTAGCAAAAATCTCAACTAGTTGGCGGACTAGAAGAAATCAACAATATTAGCAAAAGAATCAATATGAATCAATAGGAATAGAACAAGAATAGAAATCTCACAACTTTATTAAATCAAAGCTTCAATCCATAGACGAAACGTAAGAGTTTAGATCCATAAAAATAAGACAAAACATAATTAGGGTTTAGAGGAATAAAACGAAGTCGGTTGCGACCTGTGTTGCCATTCTACCGTAGGAATGTATATATATCAAATAGAAACTAAACCTAATCTAACTAATTCTATCTGTCTTAATATGAATATATAATAATATAAATATATCTAATTTATATCTAATTTGGTACAAGGTAATGCGACACTTGTGAGACCAACGCCGAAATCGCATCTCCTCCATTGGATATGGTATGTCGGTATGTACTTCATCAGCCCAAATTGTAAAGGTTCGGAATTTCAAATCCTAAATTTCTGCAAAAAGGAAATTAAAAATGAACTTGAACTGAACTCAAAACTCATTTAGCGGATTCCGACTGAAATATAAAATTTTGCGAATAATTTCCGTCGTTTTACCTCAAAAATTCAAAATAATTATTGGATAGCGATATCCTTTTCAATTTTAAAAATATAATTGATCGAGAAAGCGAGATTCGGGGAACTAACATTCAAAAAACTAATTGCGAGATTCAAAATTCGGGTATTCGAGATTTATTTCCGGTTATTTGTTTAACCACTTTCACACTCCACCATCACCCATTCCCATCGCTCACCTTACCCTTCAAATCACCTTACCCCTCTCTCTCCCTTTACTGCCATCTTCTTTACCTGCTCTCCATAACCATCATCGCCATCTCCATCCTCATTCATCTTCACCATCACTGTCATTCTTCAGCATCTCTACCATCTTCATCACCACCATTGTCACAACCGGCTTCAGCTCCTCCGCCAGCGCTTCCATCCCCACCTCACCGTCCCCAGCAGCTCCGCCAGCAGCCCCTGTTCGAGCCTAAAACAGAGCACTCCCCTCCTTCCTCCTCCTCAAGAGCACAACACTAGTAGTATCCTCAATAACCCTCAGAGCCACCACTAGCAGCCGGAGCAGCCTAGAAGCTTCCCAGCGACGACGTAAGCCACTGGTACTCCGTCGCCCCGTTCGAGCGTGAACAATCTTCCGGTAAGCCGTTCTCCTTCATTCCCGATCCAAATTACCCCCGAGCTCCTCCATCACACTCACACATGTCCGGCGCAAGTCCGACGAGCCATCGCGAGCCACCGACGAAGCCTAGAACTCAGATTGAAGCTCCGAGTCCGCGAACACCTCGGTGAGCCTTGTTCATTTCATTCCTTTAGCTTCATTCCATGTGTTCGCATCATTGGTGGTCGGGAATTGAGTGTCGCAGAGAAGAGAATGGGCGAGCAAGAGGTCCGGCGAAGCGAGCTCAAGAGCGAGTCCAGGAGTGCAAGGCAAGCGTGAGTTCAAGTAAAGCCAAGCTAGCCGGGAGGAGCTCAGGAGCTCGGGCACTCGACGCCGATCACCATGGCGAGAGGACGGGAGCTTCTCCATTTGAACGCGGGGAAGAAGAAGGCGTGTGACCTGTCCAGTCAGCACCGTGGGCCCACCTCCTTATTTTGTTATTTGTTGAACCGGTTGGGAGTTATACAATTAGGTGGGTTCGGTTCGGTTCGTTTCGGTTTTGGATTTTATAAATATAAGGGTCGGTTTTATTAAATAAAAATAGTTGGGGATTTTTTTAAATGGTTCGGAAATGGGTTATGAAAGTATTTAATAAATGGTTTTTAAATATCATATAATATTGTTTGAGACTTAAAATATATCATTTGGACTTGAAGATTTTTAAAAAAATTTGGAAAATAATTCTAAGGTTTGAAAATGTTTTAATAAACAAATTGAGAAAAAAAAAGGAATTTGACGAGCACTTTCAAGGGCCGGAATTCTTAACTGTTTAATTCGGATTTGAAACGGTTTTGAAACTAACTTGATAATAAGACTTACTCGATGACTAACTTGCATGATAAATGAGCGTTTGACTAACGTCATGATATGTGTGACTAATATCATGACTTATGATGATTTATTATAAGAGGATAAATATTTGTTACCCATGATGATAATGATATATATACTTATGAAAAGTATGAGTATGAAATAGTAATATGCAAATTTGATTATGTATGATATGGGGATTATTTTAAGCTGATGAGTTGGCAAATTATGATGAATAGTATGAGATAAGAGATGGTTGATCGTGGTGAACTGAAAGTATGGTTGTGTGATATATGTGTTCAGAGTGGCTAGAGACGTATACTCAGTGTATTCTCGTTATGTACTTAGGTGTTACTCTGTGAACGTGACTACTGTCTGCTGGATCCTTCTTTGGCTGATCTTCTAGCCAGGTAAGTTCTCCGGGGCTTACTCAGTAAGCAGTACCTCCTACTTGATGTGTAATATAATATGTAGGTGTTGCATATGCTAAAAAGCATGTCATACAGTATCATGCTTAGGAATTGCACTTACGAATGAGCATTCTCATTCTGTATGTGTTTGAATACAGAACGGCCATTATCTGTGAGTCCTAGAGTCCTTGCTAGGGTCATAGGACAACCTAGTCCCATCGGGTTTCGTCCTGAGTCATTCGAGTCATTGGAACACCTTTACTATTATCAACATTATTACATTATTATTTTCTTTTCGCAAGATCCACGATATGATCATGAGATTTAAGATGCTATGGAATCGAACTAGCCAGTCTTCACCCTACCTGGAAGGGGGGTGGTGGTAGAAGAGGGATATACCATTTGGTATTCTTTGTTAAGGCCTTACTTAATATTCTGCACATATGAATTAGGAACATGATAGTGTGGTTAATATTCCAGTACTGCATGAAGGCATTCTTTATTCTAGGTATAGGCGTATTATATGTCCTCAGCGCGGTCAGAGGACCCGCGGGCGGACTCTTGGCCCGACTTGGTGGTATAGTTTGAGGTACCAGATACACTGCTTGATTTTGTGCTGTTATGACGGGGTCTATTCATATGGAGAAGAGTGAGTGTTTGAAACCTGACTTCACCAGATTCATGCTTTTGGAATTTCTCCCTACTTATACTCTGTTATGACCCGGCTCTGCCGTGGCACTAGTTGTATCATTTTCAGAACTTAGGCCCTTTGCATGATAAAGGATTTCCCGCGTTGTAGACTTAGGACATGTACATGGGTTTACCCCGGGGTCTCCATCAGACCTTCCGTATTTGGGTGGGAAATCCCACTTTATACCACAAATCTTTGGTTTCAAACCTTCAACTTGTATTCGGGGCGTAAGATCCCAACGAGGGGTTTCATCCATCGAAACGTAACTCGGGAATCATAATCCCGGGCCGTAACAAAGGTGGTATCAGAGCTGAGGTTTTGCAATCCAAGTACAATAGGTTGAAGAGGTTTTGAAAATCGCCCAATGTTTTCAAATGGTTTTGGAAAATATTTTATAAAGGGCAAAATGAATTTAATTGGACTTAAAACCTAAAATGAAAAATGGGGAAATAATCTCGTGGGTAGAGACCAAAGCGATAGACATCTCTTATGGATGTAGAACTCGGGGAACGGTAGGCGAAATGCTAGGTTTTATTTACAGATGGGCCTAGAAGACTCCGAGTAACACCACGAAGGTTGGAGTGTTGAGTTAGGAGGCCGTGAGGTTTTTTCCCCTCCGGTCAGTCGTCCCTCGAAGGACGGTATAGATCGTCTCTATTCTTGCAGTTATATATATACATATATGCAATTGGGCCCAAGGGCGATCCTCCTCGAAGAGGATCATATTAATCTTGTTGATTGCTTTTGTGCTGAGTGATATTGCGCTTACGATAGTGAACTAATTAGTATGCCTTGACTTGAATCATTTGTTAAAGAATTGTGCAACGAGATAGCGGGAGAAAACCTTGGTCTTATGTAATCAAAATTCTTTTCTTGTCGGAATAGCCCTTCCATAATTCAAACCTCTCTGGTGGTACTGACTCCGTCATCCGCCCCATCAAAACATCAAGGCATGTAGCAAGGATCGAGAAGCATCCACTCTCTCCATTTCGAGTCATGTTTCATATCCCACCATCGATGCTTCTATCGAGTCTCTTACCTGAGGTTGGGGTCTTCAACGGGAAATTGGGGTCGGTCAACTATTTACCTTCGAAAATCGTGTCAGATGTGAGGGTTACCTGAGTATGTTAGTGAGGGTGAGGATTTAAATTGTTTCGAGATAGAAGTGAGTTGTCTTATGGAGCCATCCCTTTCGATCCTCATAATGGCCAACCATGTCTTCTTACCACAAGAGTCTAAACACAAGTTATACCCTCACATCTCGGAAACAACGTGAATGTGATTGTGTCCTACCCAGCAAGTGATACTAGCTTCCCACAGGGAAACGGGGTGGTGAGTCGGTGATTGCCTTTAGAGAATTTTGTCCAGTTATAATGATAGCCTCCTTGTGATTTCATGACATGCTATATTGGTACCTTGCATGGTTGCACTTATGAGTGGATATATGTGTCGTATGTATTGAATTCCCATGATTATTGTCTCCCTATGAACTAGGTCCATGATAGTGTGGTCAACCCTCGTTCAAGGATTAACATATGAAATAAATTGTTAGCATGCTAAGTTAATCAAATTGAACCTCGTTCACTGTGTACATGCTTAATGAGTGTTTCTAGTACCACGTAGGATGTATGCCTTCTCATCATAGGCCCTCGCATGATTGTGTGCCATCTTATCTTGTTATATGAACATGGTTGTATTTGATGTGATAGTTACTATGCACATATGACCTTACCATATCCTCTAGCATGATTATTAGGGTATATCTCAACATTCTCGTAATTGACTTTGCATTGTCTCGATTTCCTTATGTGTGTTCCTAAAATGAGTGATGAATGATACATGTTGAAGAGTCTATAAGGCGATGAATAATACTCTAGAAGGGGGGGTGAATAGAGTATGGACGATTTTCGCAACAATAGAAATTTGGTGCAACTTGTCAAGACCTTGATACAGGCTATCAGGACTCGACGAAGTAAAATCGAATATGATAATGTAAATGCGGAATATAAAAGATGAACACACGAATTGTTAACGAGGTTCGACACCAACTTGGCCTACGTCCCCGCCTAGGGTTATCCAACTCGTAGGATTCAAACACTTCTTATTTCACTTCACTTGAGTCTAGAACTTCCTAGAGAAACTACCCTTTCTCTATACAAAGCCTCACCGCTTCTATTCTAGCTCTCAACCTTACAAGTGAAATAAAAGCTCACACCACACACCAAGTGTGCTTTGATCGAGTATGAAATACCCTAAGTGTAAAATGAATGACTTGTACAATAAGTGCTAGTGTTTCTCTCAACTCTTAAACAATGGTCAACACTTAGGCTTTTAGAGAATGTAAGAGAAACTTGAGATGACGAATGCTTTTAGGATTGCTATGATTGCTTGAGTGCTTGCTTAGTTAGTTCTCATCATTCTTGGCCTTCGTCTTTATATAGTCGGAACACTTGTAGAGCTTTTTGGAGGGAGAACCGTTTGAATTTCAAATTCTTTCCAAGACATTTGAATTATTTCCAAAAGTGATCCTTTGTGTGCCTTCCAAGATGTTCCTTCAATTTTCTTTATGATCACGTATGATCAAATATGGATCGGTTCTTTCCTTGTATGAGAAATGAAATCCTAAAAGAACATACATAATGTATCTAACACATAAAATGGGTTAGATGAGAGACATATATATATAAATCGATTAAGACCAAATCACATCTCATAGCCCAATATAAAGCCCATTATAATTTAGGCCCAACAACGTTGGCCTCAGATTCTTTCCTATGAGAGAACAATTCAAATAGAGAAAATGCATAAGTTATATTCCAAAACATTTTTAGTCTAGGTTTCAAGACCTTGAAACCCAGCCTTTTGTCTTTCATCATCGTTTAGATCACCTGCACGTTAGGTCTCAAGATCTTACAATTAAGGTGGAGTCTTCAATCTCCCCCTTGATGGAAGGCAAAAGTTGTTTCAATATTCATGATATAGTTCCAGCAATCATTATAAGGATATAAGCATATTATACAATATGAGCATAAAATGTTTGGATCATCTACGTTTTTAAAACATCAAAGCACTTAAACAACCAGTGCCAAAACGCAACAACCAAAATATTCTCCCCCTTTTTGTCTTCCAACAAAAGGGTAGAAAGGTGAACATGTCTGAAAACATCAACCAAACACCAGAAGTTTTAAAAGACGAGCAGCGAAATAAGAGTTTTTAGAAAGTAGAGCAAAGAGGGTAGGAAATCAAGGCCTTGAGTCAGAATCCCCATCTGCAACCTTCTTCTTCTTGCTCCTTTGAGCCTTCTTGCCTTTCTTAGCAGAGGATGGTTTAGCAGCAGAGGATGTGCCAGGGGCGCCAGGAGTAGTGGGGTCTTCAGGAAGAGCGATGCCAGCGTCTTCCTCAACCCATTCGCCAAAGGTGGGGTACTGCTTGTTGGGTGGAAGGTACTTCCTTCTGACCTCATCTCTGCACCTCTTCCTCCACCTATCAAGGGCGTCTTTGGTGACCTTGTCTCTCTCCATTTCTGCAAGTTGTCTCTAACGCTCCACATCCATGTACTTCTTGACCACACCATATTGCTCGACTGTGAGGATGGTGAGTTCATGGTGAGTGGGGCGCAGAATGGGACGTTTCTTCACTTGATTTTCAAAGTTACGGATGACATTCCCTGTCTTCTCACGCACATGATCGAAAGTTTCTTGCTCCATTGACATGGTAGAGCATGTAGCAGTGTAGGTTAGAGCATTGAGAAGCATCATCTGATCCAGCTTGCAGTTGACCATAGAGAGTAGCTCATGAGTCTGGTCCTGTCGACTCACCACATCCGACCACATTCTGCTCAGATCAAACCTAAGGTCTTGAATCTCAGTCTCCACAGCAGCCAATCTGTCCTCATTCATATTAGGTTCAGCAACCTGTTTTCCTTTCGAATCTTTCTTCAGAAACCATTGCCCCCTCAGGTTTTTGACGATACCCAATCTCTCAAGACATCCTTCATCAATGATCCCACTATAGGTTTGCTTTTCTTCTCCTGATGTGTCGATGTCAAAGGCTTCAAAGATTTTGGGCAAGAGGTTTGCATAGGGTAATGGCATAGGCCGAGAGGAGGTAGAAACATGGGTCATGTAGTCAAGAATGAGTTTGGGCAAATCAGGCTCATATCCGTTCATGATTAGGAAAAGGATCTCGATAAGATTCTCGGTCACCAATTCTCTGGAATGGATGCGTGGGAAGATACAACGAGCCAGAAGAGTGAAGATGAGCTTGGCTTGAAGGTTTAGGGCAGTGTGAGTGGGTTTGAGGGACGATGAAGATCCAGGGCCTAGAGATTTTAGGAAGAATTCATCTCGTGCTCGTGAGAAACACTCGAATCGGCATGGGAATTCTTTTGTGGGAATTTCAGTTAGAAGATCAAGGATAAGAGCAAGGCTTTCAGGAGAGAGGCAGATTCGGGTGTTTTTGACCTTGGATACTAGGGTTAGGGTTCCATTTACCAGATGAATAGTGAGATTAGCATAAAAGAGTCGGGTAAGCTGGGGATAGGCAAAATTGCTAGGGTTGAGCAAAGTCCAGAAACATGTATGAAGGTTCGATAATGTAAAACAAAGTAATATAAATATACTCTAGAAGGGGGGTTGAATAGAGTATGCCGAATTTTCGCAGATAGTCTCAAGACTTTTGAAGCTCGTGCAAAACCCTTTGAGATTAGACCTAGTGTTTTCTCTGAAAACCTGAATCACAAAGTTAAACAATTCGAACCAAGTGCAGAAATAAGGTAAAGCAGTAAGTAAATGACGCAACGAATTGTTAACGAGGTTCGGCACGAACTTGGCCTACGTCCCCGCCTAGGGTTCTTCCACAACCCTAGGATTCAACATGCTTTATTGATTCACAAAGCTTAGGATCCTAATAGCTCACCGAGAAGCCTCTCTCCTATATAATTGCAATCTAGTCAACTCACGTTCCCTTGGAGTCCTAGACCAATCTAGAAGAGCCCCACCTCTCTCAGCTATCTAGTACAATCCTCTTACTCTCGAGAATCAATAGCCTAGTGCCCACTTCCTGAGTATTAAACTCTCGAGTATAACACTCTCTTAGAATATATCATATAAGCTCACTGTGTAACTCTCAAATGCTTTGAAACAAAATATAAGACTCTTAAGAACAAGCAGAGAGAACACGCTGAAGAGAGAACGTAAACTTGAGGGCTGATTGTGCAATGATATTCGTGAATGTACGTCTTTCTCTCTCTCTCTCTCTCTCTCTCTCTCTCTCTCTCTCTCTCTCTCTCTCTCTCTTCTTCATCTCCTTTATATAGTGAAGATCATTGGCGCCACTTAAGGAAGGAATCTTCTCTAACGCTTGGCTGATCATGGCTATCTTCGAGATCTTCTATACTTGGAAACTTTTGAAGCCGTGATCTCCGATTGTGTCCTTCTTCACTTTTCGACTTTGGAAGGAGATAATATTTGAAAAACTTCCTGAAATGTTAGAATATAATATCTGGAAGCATATAATAATATATAATAATATTCAGACATAATATAATAAAGTACAGGTTTTGTGTTTCATCAACACTGCTAAAGCTTCAAGACCTTTGACAGAAACAGACTGTCAAAGCCTTTGAAACTAATTCCGATTTTCATCAAAGGGAGTGGAGTTATCAATTTCCCCCTTGATGAAAGACAAAACCTGTGCATCCCTGCAACTTAGTCAAGCAGATATATTATATAAGCAGCATCGGACTAAGTACCTGCATGGGTTAGACAAATGTTGGATCATATTTTTAACATGAAAAACATCCAACAAAGTAAAACAAAACAAGGTCTTCCAAGACCCTTGGTTCACAGCAGTTTTAAACCATCAAACCATCTCCCCCTTTTTCTCTTTCAACAAAGGGAGGAGTTTAAAAACAGTTACCAAAATAATTCAAAATTCAAAAGTTCCTTTCAAATCTTAAAGGCAAGAAAAGATTTATCCGATTTTAAAATAATTTCCACAAATAAACTATACTCGGATAAAATAAAATCGGTAACAAATAAAGAAGGTTAAAAATCCATTAAAAATATATTTGATCAAATATCTAAACAGATACCAACCAAATATATGATCCGTTGTATGTGCTCTACTGTTTAGTTCACAACCTTTGAAATGAGGTTCAAGGATCTTGACACTGAGTAGAATTTATCTTTCGTAAAAGGAATGCTCCCCCTACGAAAGTGCATCCTTGTTAAGCATCAAAATCTCTCGTCTTATGAAGGTGAACCTGTCCTCTGCCAAAGGCTTAGTAAAAATGTCAGCACATTAATAATCAGTTGAAATAAACGAAATGGACACATCACCTTTTTAAACATGGTCTCTAATGAAATGATGCCTTACATCAATATGTTTGGTCCTTGAATGCTGAACAGGATTCTTAGTGATGGAGATGACACTTGTATTGTCACACTTAATGGGAATGCCTTTGAGGTTGATGCCATGATCTCGCATTTGTTGAGCTAACCAAAGGATTTGGGAGCAACAGGCTCCAGCTGCAATGTATTCGGCTTCTACAGTGGATAGAGCGATTGAGTTTTGTTTCTTTAAGTGCCAACTGATCAAGGATGCTCCTAAGAATTGGCAACATCCTAATGTGCTCTTCCTATCCACCTTATAGCCTGCAAAATCTGCATCAGAATATCCAATTAATGTGAAATCCTTTTGCTTAGGGTACCATAGTCCAAGCTCCTTAGTGCCATTGAGATATCGAAAGATCCTCTTCACAGCCACGAGGTGAGATTCTTTAGGATCAGCTTGAAACCTAGCACACATGCAAACACTAAACATGATGTCAGGTCTACTAGCCGTGGGATATAATAAAGATCCAATCATTCCTCGATACTCCTTTTGATTGACACTCTTCCCAGTCTTGTCTTGATCTAGAGATAATGTTGAGCTCATGGGAGTCTTGGCTGCTTTGGATTGATCCATCTTGAACTTCTTCAAGAGATCCTTAGTGTACTTGCTTTAGTTGACAAAGATCCCTTTCTTGGATTGGTGAACTTGTAATCCCAAAAAGAAGTTGAATTCACCCATCAAGCTCATCTCGAATTCACTGCACATGATGTCAGAAAATTCCTTGCACAAAGATGTGTTAGTAGCACCAAATAATATATCAGCAACATAAAGTTGAATAACCAAAATGTCTTTTCCTTTGGTCTTGATAAAAAGAGTCTTGTCGATCAACCCCCTTTTAAAATCATTTTCTAAAAGATATTTTGACAAGCGCTCATACCAAGCTCTTGGGGCTTGTTTCAAACCATAAAGCGTTTTGTCAAGTTTATAAACATGATTAGGGAATTCCAAACTTTCAAAACCTAGGGGTTGAGCCACATATACTTCTTCCTCTAAGAAACCATTAAGAAAAGCACACTTGACATCCATTTGATATAACTTTATGCTCATAAAAGATGCAAATGCTAATAAAATGCGAATGGCTTCAAGCGTGGCTACGGGAGCAAAAGTCTCCTCGTAGTCAATACCTTCCTCTTGATTGTAGCCTTGAGCAACAAGCCTTGCCTTGTTCCTCACGATCTTACCATTCTCATCTAGCTTGTTTCGAAATACCCATCGTGTGCCAATGACTGATTGATGCTTTGGCCTAGGCTTCAAGGTCCAGACTTTGTTCCTTTCAAATTCATTAAGCTCACTTTGCATGGCAATGATCCAGTCTGGCTCTTGAAGTGCCTCATCTACCTTCTTTGGTTCAATAAGAGAAACAAACGCGTGAAAAGCACAAAGATCTTTAAGTTTAGAACGAGTTTGAACACTAGATGTAGGGTCAGAAATGATATCCTTTAATGAGTGTGATGAGGAGTATTTGAATTTTCTTTTGCTAGTCTAGGCTCCTTGATTCATCACACCAGTAGGATTGATTTGTGGTACATCTGACTCCATGGATCTGTTAGGTTCAGTTACAGTAGTTTTTGACGTTTCAACACTGTTGGATTGGACACCAAGGGCTTTGGACGAATCTTCAACACCTTGGGCCAATTCTTCAGTGTTGAGAATCTGATTCTGCATGTTCCTCTTCTCTGTGTTCTTGATAGCAGCATCATCACCATCCCCGTTTTCTGTATGGATGTTAAGATCTAAATCTGCAACACTTTCACTCAAAGAACCTTCATAACATTTATCAAATATTACAACAAGCATGTACTTTTTACCATTGGGAGATTTGACTCGCTTAAGACCACATAAATCCATATGTAAAAGTTCAAGGGGTCTAGAAGTACTTACAACCTTTTTGGGTTTGAAAGAGCTACGTGTTTGTTTACCTCATGTGCATGCATTGCACATATCAATACATTTGAAGTCCATCTCAGGTAGTCCTCTTACAAGCCCTTTGGACACAAGCTTCTGTAGTGTATGTGGACTCACATGACCGAGTCTCCTGTGCCAGAGCTTTGGATCGTCTGTCAAAGCCTTTAGACAATTTAAGCTTCCTTGTGCCACTTGCTCAACATTCACGGCATAGATGTTGTTATAACGATAGACAATTAGAACTATTTCACCTGTATCTTCTCTTCGCACTAAACATCTTTTCTTGTTAAATCCAACATCATTATCATAATCACATAGTTGAGAAATACTAAGAAAATTATACTTCAAACCATTAACAAGATAAACATTTTTAAAACAATGGTTGGAATCACTCCCAACACTACCAATACCAACGATGTCACACTTTCCTTTGTCACCAAGAGTGATTGTTTCAGTGGATTGCTCCTTTAGATCATGAAAGAGAGAACTCTTCCCACTCATATGTCTCGAGAATCCACTATCGATAATCCATTTGTGCTCCTTCACCTTGGTGATCTCCTGCAAAACAGACATCAACCTTTGTGGCTAGACCAGTGAGCAAATTTAGATCCTTTATTGGGATAAACCATATTTGGTAAAATAGTGCCTTTGGGGACCCAAACTTGCATTATCCGTTCTTTTCTCAAGTGAATAGGACATGTATTTCGAATAATGTGAGGATCCTTTCTTCTATAGGGGCAGGTCTCTCTTACATATCCCTTTCTCGCACAGTGGTGACATATAGGAGAGGTTCTGCTTCCTTTTGCCTTCACAAAAGTGGTAATGTGTTGCTTCTTTAAAAAACCTCGTGTTGTAACCAATACCACTTCTGTTTAGAGAACTTTGTTGCTCACCCAACATCCTATTAAGAGTGCCCTTGGACTTGGTAAAACTTATGAGGGCTGTCTGTTGGTCTTGAATCTTATTATTCAGGGAGATCTTCTCGTTCTCTAAGTCCTGATGTTCACTTCTCAGAGACGAGAGATCTTGCTTGAGTTTAGATTTCTTTAAGTCAAGAGTCTTGACTTTAATGTCAAGACCTGAATAAGAAATTTCAAGACTTTTGACCCGCCTAGATAGTTCCTCAATAGTTCTTTCCTGGTCCACGGTTTTCCTGATAAGAGTGTTAGTTTGAGAAATAAGTTTCTCTTCATTGGCAATCATATTAGAAAGGAATTCCTTGCACTTGCTATAAGCTCTCTTACGGTTACCTCAAGTTGCTTATCATGGGATTCATCTCCTATGGACATGAGACAAAGGTTGGCCGTTTCATTATCGGAATCTGAGTCACCTTTCTTGAATTGGCTCTTCGTCTTTTGAGGACAATCTCTCACTAGATGGTCTATTTTACCACATTCAAAACAAGACAAAGGTTTAGTGTTCTTGTCATATTTGTTGTATTGAGACTTACCTCGAAATTTAGAAGACTCTGATCCATCTTTGTTGTTGAATTGCTTCTTCATCTTGAGGATTCGAGAAAGACCCCTTGTAATGAGATCAAAGGGATCATCCTCATCATCATCCTCATCTTCAAAATCAGACACATCTTTTGGCTCATCCTTCTTAGACTTGAGTGCAAAGTTCTTAGTGCTTGTTGGAAGTTCTCCATCGTCTTCATTGAGAATCATCTCGTGTGTGATCAGCTTCCCAAGCAAGTCATCAAGGGGTAGCATGGTGAGATTCTGGGCTTCTTCTATGGCTGTCACTTTCGAACCCCATTTGTCTTTTGGGAGGCACCTCAATATCTTCCTTACTTTCTCAACGTTCATAAAGCTCTTGCCGAGAGAGTCAAGATTGTTGGTGATTTCCGTGAATCGTGTGAACATGGCCTTGATAGACTCATCAGGCTTCATTTTGAAAAGTTCATACTTTCGAAGGAAGATACTGATCTTGGTGTCCTTCACTTGGCTGGTTCCTTCATAGGTGACGACCAGCTTGTCCCAAATCTCTTTAGCTGACCTACAAGATGAAATACGGTTAAACTCATCAGTGCTAAGACCACAATAAAGTAAGTAAATAGCCCTGTAGTTTTTGGAGACGAGTTCAAGATCTGCTTGGATGCATTCAGACTCCTTCTTTCGCAATTTTGGTTCCATTTGGTCCGTCTTTCTTCGGAGCCTTCGGACCATTCTCTATAATGTTCCAAAGTTCCAGATCTTGATCTATAATGAACATCTTCATCAATGATCTCCAGTGGACAAAGTTGTTTCCTACAAAGAGTGGTTGTCTAATGGTAGACCTTCCCTGTGCAAATCCTCCGCTTGCTTCACCAGACATGATCGAAAACTCATAAGATTGTTAGATCAAAAGCAGTGAGTAAAGGTCTGATACCAATTGAAGGTTCGATAATGTAAAACAAAGTAATATAAAGATACTCTAGAAGGGGGTTTGAATAGAGTATGCCGGTTTGATAGTCTCAAGACTTTTGAAGCTCGTGCAAAACCCTTTGAGATTAGACTTAGTCTTTTCTCTGAAAACCTGAATCACAAAGTTAAACAATTCGAACCAAGTGCGGAAATAAGGTAAAGCAGTAAGTAAAGGACGCAACGAATTGTTAACGAGTTTCGGCACGAACTTGGCCTACGTCCCCGCCTAGGGTTATTCCACAACCCTAGGATTCAACAGGCTTTATTGATTCACAAAGCTTAGGATCCTAATAGCTCACCGAGAAGCCTCTCTCCTATACAATTGCAATCTAGTCAACTCACGTTCCCTTGGAGTCCTAGACCAATCTAGAAGAGCACCACCTCTCTCAGCTATCTAGTACAATCCTCTTACTCTCGAGAATCAATAGCCTAGTACCCACTTCCTGAGTTATAAACTCTCGAGTATAACACTCTCTCAGAATATATCCTATAAGCTCACTGTGTAACTCTCAATTGCTTTGAAATAAAATATAAGACTCTTAAGAACAAGCAGAGAGAACACGCTGAACAGAGAACGTAAACTTGAGGGTTGATTGTGCAATGATATTCGTGAATGTACGTCTTTTTTTCTCTCTCTCTTCTTCATCTCCTTTATATAGTGAAGATCATTGGCGCCACCTAAGGAAGGAATCTTCTCCAACGCTTGGCTGATCATGGCTATCTTCGAGATCTTCTATACTTGGAAACTTTTGAAGCCGTGATCTCCGATTGTGTCCTTCTTCACTTTTCGACTTTGGAAGGAGATAATATTTGAAAAACTTCCTGAAATATTAGAATATAATATCTGGAAGCATATAATAATATATAATAATATTCGGACATAATATTATAAAGTACAGGTTTTGTGTTTCATCAACATTTCTAAAGCTTCAAGACCTTTGACAGAAACAGAATGTCAAAGCCTTTGAAACTAATTCCGATTTTCATCAAAGGGAGTGGAGTTATCAATGTAGATTTTAAGAGGGAAATGCAAGGCAAGGGCATGGATTGAAGAAGGGTGAAATCGACAGCATCACAAAAGCATAATCTTCGGTTGCAAAAGTCCTGTTTCCAGGACTCTTCAATCTCTTTAGAGCAAAACCAATTGGGGGAAATGCCAGAAGATACCTGGGGAGGACGAGTAGGAGCAGAAGTGGTTGGAGCTTTGCCTTTGGATTTCCTGATCAGAGGTGGTGGAGATGGCGAGTTCTCGCTGGAATCCTCGTAATGATCTTTAGATTGTTCCATAATCTGCTTGCCCTTGTTGGCCGGCATCTTGTACCTCTTAGCAGAAGGAGCAGGAGACAGGGAGGCTGAAGAGCACTTTGATCCCACCATTTTTGTTTTCAGAAACAGGGAGGGTTTTTGGAACTCGGAGAGAGAGAGAGAGAGAGAGAGAGAGAGAGAGAGAGAGAGAGAGAATGAACACATAGAGAGTGAGAGTGGAGTGGATTAGACCGAGAGGAGAGAGGGATTAAAAAGCAGAAAATCTGAAAACTGAATCTTTTCTTTATTTTTTCAAATTGGCAAGTACAGATTCATTAACTCATATGAATAGTAAGTAATGATGATCTGATTTTTCTAAACCCAAAGTGTCAAATCCACTTGCAAAAATTAAAGAGATTGGAATAATTTTAAAATGGGAACCAAAATATGTGAAAACCGATATTTGAAAGAGATAAATAAAATCAAAGAAACTCTTGTTGATTATCCATAAGATACTAACAGAGTTTGATACAATATAATTTTATTCGGATGATCATCTCGGATCCTTATGAAGTCAAGGCCTTGAGATGTCATTTGAATTCTGAACTTTCATATAGGGAGTAATTACTCCGCCTAAGAAAGTGCTTCCTTATTAAGCATACCCAACTCCAATCTAATAAAGTTGAAACGATCTTCAGGGAGTGATATAGTAAAAATATCAGCTAATTGAAAATCAGTAGATATCAAAGGATATTGATACATCACCTTTCTTCACATGATCTCTTATGAAATGATGTCTCACATCAATGTGCTTGGTTCTCGAGTGTTGCACTGGATTTTTAGTGATGGAAATTGCACTAGTATTATCACACAATATATGGATACCTTTAAGATCAATTCCAAGGTCTCTGAGCTGTTGTGCTATCCAAAGGATCTGAGACCAACATGCACCAGCAGCAATGTACTCGGCTTCTGCAGTTGATAAGGCTACTGAATTTTGTTTCTTAGAGTACCAACTTATCAAGGAAGATCCTAGGAGTTGACAACAGCCAGAAGTGCTTTTTCTATCAACCATGTAGCCTGTAAAATCTGCATTTGAGTAGCTTGTTAAATGAAAGTTACTCTGTTTGGGATACCAGAGCCCAAGGTCTTGAGATCTATTTAGGTATCTGAAGATTCTTTTCACGGCAATAAAGTGAGACTCTTTGGGGTCACTTTGGAATCGAGCACACATACAGACACTGAACAATATATTAGGTCTACTAGCAGTAAGGTATAGGAGTGAACCAATCATACCTCTGTACTCTTTTTGGTTCACATTCTTACCATTCTTATCTTGATCAACGGAGAGAGTGGAGCTCATAGGGGTCTTTGCTACCTTTGATTGTTCCATTTTGTATTTCTTTAGTAGATCCCTGGTGTATTTCCCTTGATTCAGAAAGATACCCCTACTTGTTTGAAGAACTTGTAAACCAAGGAAGAAGTTCAATTCTCCCATGAGACTCAATTCAAATTCTGTGCACATAATCTCAGAAAACTCCTTGCTGAGGGAATTGTTAGTAGCACCAAATAATATATCATCTACATATATTTGAACAATCAAAAGATCATTTCCACGAGTCTTGATGAAGAGAGTTTTATCAATCAATCCTCTTTGAAAACCATTTTCAATAAGGTATTTGGACAATCTTTCATACCAAGATCTTGGGGCTTGTTTGAGACCATAGAGAGATTTGTCCAATTTATACACATGATTAGGAAATTCTTCACTTTCAAAGCCTGGTGGTCGAGCAACATAAACCTCTTCTTCCAGGAACCCATTTAGAAATGCACATTTAACATGCATTTGAAATAGCTTGATACACATGAAAGATGCAAAGGCAAGTATTATTCGTATAGCTTCTAACCTTGCTACGGGAGCAAATGTCTCCTCGTAGTCTATACCTTCTTCTTGATTGTATCCTTGAGCAACAAGTCTTGCTTTGTTTCGAATTATCTTGCCTGCTTCATCCAGTTTATTACAAAACACCCATCTAGTTCCTATGACTAATTGGTGCTTTGGTCTGGGTTGAAGAGTCCATACCTTCTTCCTTTCAAACTCATTTAGCTCATTTTGCATGGCAGTGATCCGGTCCGAGTCCTTGAGTGCTTCAGCTGGGGTTTTTGGTTCTACAACGGAAACAAAAGCATAGAAGGCACAAAGATTTTTTAATCTAGATCGAGTTTGTACCCCAGATGATGGATCTGATATGATGTCTTGAGCTGAGTGTGAAGAAGCATGTTTGAACTTTCGTAGCTTTGGACCCTGGTCATTTGAAATAGTTGCAGGCCTTTCTTCAAGGTCTTGAGGGACAATTTGAGAGTTGGATTCTTCAATTACTGAACCCTGATTTTGTAGTTCCGTCTCAAGGTCTTGAGATAGCTCGTTGGTATCTTGAATTTGTTCTTGCATGTTCCTTTCTTGGTCCTGCTTATTTTCAGCCTTGTCCTCATCTTCTCCATCCGAATCATGATGATTTAGATTGAGATCCGCAAAACCTTCACTTAACACACCATTATTGCTTTCGTCGAATATCACATGGATACTCTCCTCAACAATTTTGGTGCGCTTGTTATAAACTCTATAGGCTTTGCTAATAGTAGAATAACCAAGGAAGATACCTTCATCACTACGTGCATCAAATTTTCCAAGGTTATCTTTGCCATTGTTATGAACAAAGCAAGTACATCCAAAAGGTTTGAAGTAGGAAATGTTAGGCTTTCTTCCTTTAAAAAGTTTATAAGGAGTCTTTTTCAAAATAGGGCGAATCAGACATCGATTTAAGATGTAATTGGCCGTATTAACAGCCTCAACCCAGTAGAACTTTGGCAAACCATTTTCCAAAAGCATTGTCCTAGACATGTCCTCCAAAGTGTGGTTCTTTCGTTCCACAACTCCGTTTTGTTAAGGAGTTCTAGGAGCTGAAAAGTTGTGTGAAATTCCATATTTAGCACAAAACAAATCGAATTTAAGTTGATCAAATTCTCTACCATGATCACTCCTAATGGAGACAATAGGTAAGTTTTTCAAGGTCTGCAATTCCTTACAAAGTTCAGAAAACTCGAACAAAGCCTTTGATTTTTCTCTTAAAAAGGAGATCCATGTAAAGCGAGAGAAATCATCAATAATAACTTGGATGTATTGTTTACCCTTTGGAGATTTGACACGCATAGGTCCGCACAAGTCCATATGTAACAACTCAAGAGGGCGAGATGAACTTACAACCTTTTTAGGTTTAAAGGAACTGCGTGTCTGTTTGCCTCTTGTGCATGCATTGCATAGATCTTCTTTCTTGAAGTTCAGATCATGCAATCCTCTAACAAGATCTCTTGTTTTAAGTTTATTGAGGGTGTGCATGCTTACATGACCTAGTCTTCTATGCCATAGGCTGGGGTCTTCTGTCAAGACCTTGAGACACTTGGGTTTTGTACATGTAATATGGTTAGCATTTACGACATAAGTGTTGTTGTGCCTGTGAGCAGTGAGAATTAGATCATCAGTCTCTTCATTCCTGACTTCACACTTGTGTTTGTCAAATCCAACTTCGTTTCCTTTGTCACACAACTGAGAGACACTTAAGAGGTTATACTTTAATCCATCAACAAGATAAACACCCTTAATGCAACTTTCTGAATTACCAATATTACCAATACCAATAATGTTGCACTTTCCTTTATCACCAAGAGTAATTGTTCCAGTGGTTTGTTCCTTAAGATCTTGAAATAGAGATTTCTTTCCACTCATGTGTCGTGAGCATCCACTGTCCATTATCCATTTTGGCTCTTTGCTCTTGATGATATCCTACAATACAAACATCAACCTTTCCGGCTAGACCAATACATAGTTTTAGATTCATAATGAGGATAGACCATGTTGGGTAGTCTTGTCCCCTTAGGAACCCAAACTTGTTTTATCTGCTCATTAAGTCGAACTGGAAATGTATTTCTAATGATGTAAGGATCTTTTCGCCTATATGGACAAGTTTCCTTAACATGCCCGTTCTTACAGCAGTGGAAGCAAGTAGGTAAACGCCAATAGCCTTTAGCTTTAACAAAAGTGGTACTAGGTTTCTTTGGAAAGTTCTTGTTGTATCCAATACCACTTCTATTAATAAAGAGTTGTTATTCAACCAATATCTTATCAAGATTGGCTTTAGATCTAGTGAATTAAATGAGTGAAGTCTGCTGGTCTTGACACTTATCGGTTAGCTTTGCCTTCTCTTTTTTTTTTTTTTTTTTTTTGATCTTAGTCCAGTTCGATCGACTCAGTCGCTCTACATCTGGATCGGGTACTGTATGGCCCATTTAAGGGGTTGACCCTCCCACTCACAAGCGACTCCATGTTTCCAAGGGGATTCGAACTTCGAACCTCTTGGCATGGGATGTAGCCCCACAACCACTACACCAACTTGTGATTGGTTGCCTTCTCTTTCTCTAAATCCTCATTACGATTCTTTAGAGAGAAAAGGCTTTGCCAGAGATTAGAATTTTCTGAGCTCAAGGTCTTGACTATAATGTCAAGGGCCGACCGAGATGCTTCAAGATTTTTCATTTCCAGCGACATATCACTAATACAATTCTGTTGATCTATCAGCTTTTCCTTTAAGGTGTTGATTTCACTGTTGTAAGCATCTTCATTAGAAATCATATTTCTTAGGACTTCAGAAAGAACATTGGGTGGGCTAGACATTAGGTTTCTTACCACTTGTTCAAGGTCTTGAGTCTATGATCCTTTGTGTTCAGCCATAAGACAGAGATTTGCATGTTCTTTTTCAGTGTCTGAGTCACATGATGAATCTGAGTCACTCCAGGTGGCAAGCATAGCCTTTTTCTTTTGTTCATATTTCTTAAACTTATTTCTTTTCTTCACAGGACACTCCTTTATGAGATGATCTGTCTCGCCACACTCAAAACATGTTAGCACTTTTGGCTTCTTTGAGATGTTGGGACACTTGCTTTTGAATCTAGATGAATCGGTATTTTCACGGTTGGAAAATTGTTCTTTCATCTTCAGAATTCGAGCTAATCCCCGTGTGATGAGAGCAAAGGGATCATCTTCGTCGTCTGATTCATCACTCTCAGATTGTGAGTGATCTTTCTTAGCTTTGAGAGCAAGGTTCTTTGCTGTTGAGGGTACTTCTCCATCTTCCTCGTTTAGTATCATCTCATGAGTAATAAGTTTTACGAGAAGATCATCTAATGGTAGTGTAGAGAGATCTTGAGCTTCCTCAATTGCAGTAACCTTGGAACCCCACTTGATTTTTGGGAGGCTCCTTAGAACCTTCCGAACCTTTTCTGGGTTGGAGAAGGTTTTTCCAAGTGAGTCGAGGTTGTTTACAATATGAGTGAATCTTGTAAACATCTCTTTTATTGTCTCCTCAGGATTCATCTTGAATAGCTCGTATTGCCTGAGAAAGATATTAATCTTACTCTCTTTGACTTGACTGGTGCCCTCATAAGTAACTATAAGCTTGTCCCAAATTTCCTTGGCACTTTTGCAAGCTGAGACACGGTTAAACTCATTAGCATCGAGAGCACAGTACAGTAGATTCATAGCTTTGTAGTTCTTAGCAATGTTTGCAAGATCAGTCTGATCGTAATCAGATTCAGTTTTATCAACTTGCTTTCCATCGACAGTCTTTTTTGGAACGTGTGGTCCATTCTTGACCAGGCCCCATAGCTCAAGGTCTTAATCAATGATGAACATTTGCATCAGTGATTTCCAGTGGACAAAGTTATTGCCACATAAAAGTGGAGGTCTATTTATTGACTTTCCTTGAGCAAACCCTCCATCACCTATGGTAGACATGCTGAAAACTCACAACATTGTTAAATCAAAACAGTGAGTCAAGCTCTGATACAAATTGAAGAGTCTATAAGGCAATGAATAATACTCTAGAAGGGGGGGGGATGAATACAGTATGGACGATTTTCGCAACAATAGAAATTAGGTGCAACTTGTCAAGACCTTGATATAGGCTATCAGGACTTGACGAAGTAAAATCGAATATGATAATGTAAATGCGGAATATAAAAGATGAACACACGAATTGTTAACGAGGTTTGGAACCAACTTGGCCTACGTCCCCGCCTAGGTTTATCCAACCCGTAGGATTCAAACACTTCTTATTTCACTTCACTTGAGTCTAGAACTTCCTAGAGAAACTACCCTTTTTCTATACAAAGACTCACCGCTTCTATTCTAGCTCTCAACCTTACAAGTGAAAAAAAAGCTCACACCACGCACCAAGTGTGCTTTGATCGAGTATGAAATACTCTAAGTGTAAAACGAATGACTTGTACAATAAGTGCTAGTGTTTCTCTCAACTCTTAAACAATGGTCAACGTATACTTAGGCTTTTATAGAATGTAACAGAAACTTGAGATGACGAATGCTTTTAGGATTGCTATGATTGCTTGAGTGCTTGCTTAGTTAGTTCTCATCCTTCTTGGCCTTCGTCTTTATATAGCCGGAACACTTGTAGAGCTTCTTGGAGAGAGAACCGTTTGAATTTCAAATTCTTTCCAAGACATTTGAATTCTTTCCAAAAGTGATCCGTTGTGTGCCTTCCAAGATGTTCCTTCAATTTTTCTTTACGATCACGTATGATCAAATACGGATCGATTCCTTTCCTTGTATGACAAATGAAATCCTAAAAGAACATACATAATGTATCTAGCACACAAAATGGGTTAGATGAGAGACATATATATATATAAATCGATTAAGACCAAATCACATCTCATAGCCCAATATAAAGCCCATTATAATTTAGGCCCAACAAGGTTGGCCTCGGATTCTTTCCTATGAGAGAACAATTCAAATAGAGAAAATGCATAAGTTATATTCCAAAACATTTTTAGTCTAGGTTTCAAGACCTTGAAACCCAGCCTTTTGTCTTTCATCATCCTTTAGATCACCTGCACGTTAGGTCTCAAGATCTTACAATCAAGGTGGAGTCTTCACATGTGACATTCTACAATGCCCACTATGTCGTACATAACTCATCATGTATATTTCTATTGTGGGTTTGTGCATATATGATCTTAATATATATATATATATATCAAGCATGATTAGTGAATGAGACGATATGTTGCTAGCTTGTTCAGCGTGCATGAAAAGTTGATTATATGAATATGTTATGAATGTATAGATCGCTATCCCTTGAGATAGGTACATGCTAGTGTGGAATGATGTGATGATATTCATGAGTATTATGTGTTTTTGTGTCACAGATATAACCTCATAGAATACCCTAAGGACATCGTTGTAATCCTCGGGTGGGGATTCTATCTTGGTCTCGTCATCTCTGGTCCTGGTCCATGTTTGAAATCCTTGAGGGAGTGTGTCGCCCTCCCTTGTCACTCCCCTATCTCCTTAACTTCTAACTCTTGCGATCCTCCGATGACCGCCGTCACGAAAGGAAGATCTGGTAATCAAGTGGCACCGGAGCAGCGCACCAGAAGCATGGTGGGCCCATACCCCACAAGATTCTCCCAGCTGACTCAAGGAATGACGTTCTTCATGCAAATCGTGAATTCTTTTATATCAATCGAAATTGGCGTAGTGTGATCGACCTAGAACTGACTTAATCCGATGTGTTAGTGCCTGATGTGTTGAACTAGTGGTGAATGATTGTCTGACTAACTTGTGCTTGCGATGACGTGTATATATGCTTGAATGCATTGACTTGCTGGTAAATAGGTTATGGGTTATATATATATAAGGTGGTGAAACCGAATTCATGGCTAGCCAGGCCGGATCTTCGGTGGCGTTCACTGGCTCGCCCTCTCCAAGTAGGGAGTTGAGTCCGGTGGCTTGGGCGAAGGCCTGAGTCACCATGGCTCCTAGAGCGAAGTTGAGTCTGGTGGCTTGGGCGAAGGCTTGGGTCACCATGGCTCCTAGAGTGGAGTTAGTGTGGCGAGATTCCGAGGGAGAGTTCTTCATTATAGGTAGAGTAAGGCAATAACGTGTGTGGGTAGTGTAGCTCTAGAGGTGGATGAGTGAGCTAGGAGTGGATCGGGCTAGTGTGCCCAGGGGAGAGTGTTTAGGTAGTCCAAGAGCAGATTGTGGGCAACATTATTGATGAGCGATTGAGGAATGTCTAAGGAATCATAAAATTTGGAACTATGTTGTATGTGCAGTGATTGGGAACGGTTTTGGTAAAGGATGAGATTGAGGAAGTGCTAAGGATGAGTAGTATGAGGTTGTTTGGGAAATTATCGATATTGAATATTAGGTTGTTCTTATCAGGATTGTACGTGTGATGAGTATTCTGGGGTTTTTTAGGTAGAATTAGTAGTGCTTGAGAATTCGCGAGTGAAGGATTTCTAGATGCGTTGTTGGAGGATTTTGGCATAAGGAATGAATCGGGATTTGTGAGTGGAGGTTATTGTGGCTATTGAAGTAATTGGGGATGTGAGAGAACTCTTTGTGGAAAGGTTGGTAGCTAGGTAACAATGTTGTCGAGATTTCTAATAAGACTGTGGGCTTGAGGTTAAGATATGGAGACTCTGCCCATGGAGTTGGGAACTAGGCAAGGCTTAAGGCATTAAGAGCGCTAAAGGAAGAAGGATTTTAGAAAGTTTGGCAAAGTTGCGTTGTTGTGGGTAATTCGAGCTAGGGTGGCATAAGGGTTCATTGAAAAAATGGTCGATGAATAGAGGCTTTAGGCCTAAGGCGTCGTGGTCAAGGAATAGTAGGTTGAGTTAAGTTGGGATTATGCAGAGATGAGGATCTAGGGTATGTCGGTTTATAGAGTCAAGAGTGGTTCAGGTTTCGTGAGATTCGGAATGGAAAGAGTAGGTAGAATCACTGGTTGGTCTTTGAGGATAAGCGCAGGTGTTGAGGGTCTCAGTGACTTATGGTTCGGGGTTAGCACTAGATGGGCTTTTGCCTTAGAATTGGTCGGGAGTGTCAGGTGTGAGATGGTCAGTATGAGTTGGGTTCTTAGAGGTGGATGGTTAGTGAGAGTGGTTAGTTGTGCGGGAAGGATGATCAGGTTAGGAAGATGATTCGAGATGTCTCTTTGGAAAATGAGGGTCAAGCAGAGTCATGGGGGTCTAGGAAGAGTAAGCGAGACTGTTAAGAAGCGTCTAGATCGATTGCGAGAGAGGATCAGTAGAGGACTTGAGATTTCTCTTAAGAGGTAAAGAAAAGACTAGTAGGGAATCCCTAGGACGAGGGTGTGCGTATTAGGGAGCCTTAGTAGTTGGTCGAGTTGTTAGCTTGTCGGAATAGGGAACTGTGCAATTGGGAACTCCGCGATATGGTTTTAGGTGGTCGAGTAGGATTCGAGGTCGGCATGTCGAAGTAGGCTGGTTCATAGATGGCTTGATGACATGGGAGTTAGGATACCTAGTAGTTGGATTGGGTATTTGGCCTTGGCGGATAGTTATGATGCTGGAGAGTTTGTTTATGAACGGGATGCAATGATAATTGGAAGTAGTATTGAATTGAGTTGGTAGACCTAGGTGAGGATGATGACCTTGATGCTAGGGATAAGGAGTAGTGGTCGTGTCTTGTTATGGTTGGTAGTTATAGGCAGATTCTCTTGAGGATGTGATCTAGTATATACTTTACTTGGGGCCGAATGTTGTGCGAATTCTATGCGATAGACAATGTTGACTCCCTGAACTATTGCCATAGACAATAGTGAACTATTAGTGCTAAGATGGTTACTCCCCTGAACTTAATGGAATGCTAGTGTGCATAAATATTTGTTTGCCTCTAATGTGATGATGCTTGGTAGTTGGCATAAGTATGATGTGCTTATTTGATTGATATGATGTGACAACTCCTACTCCGTATGATACTATGCTAGATATGTTATGGTATGTGGCTATCCGTGACGAGTATGGCCTATTTATGAGCATGTGATTCGATTGCTATGTTGAACAATTGCTATGTTATATGATGCCTTGATATGGAACTGCTAGGATGATAGAACGGAATTGTTGAAATTGGATTATGACTTGGAACTTAGGAAGGAAATATGGGACTAGCCTTTAGAGGTGGATGATTTTACCTCTTGATATTTGAAACTTTGTTGACTAACGTCGGGTTTAATGGATTTTGAGAAATTGAACGTGATCGATAACTTCAATGATTTTGAGACCAAACCTTTTCAAACTAAGGACCGTCTTGAAATTTTCTAACCGAGCTTGCATTTTGACACCCACAAAGTGGATACATGCATTTTATAGGGGCCCTTATAGACTGCTTGCTAAGACCTAGTGGAGATGATGTAATGCTTAACGAGTTATGATATAGTCGGGAAGTCGGAGTAAGAATGTGGTAGGGGCCCATATTAAATTCTTGCTACGATCTATTGGAGATATTATGGTTGTGATAATGGTACTGTGGGGATTTCATAGGGGCACTTATGAGGTGCTTACGAGATCAATGGCATGATCCTTGGGCTCACCAATTTCAAACTTCATCCCCTGTTTTAAGATTATTTTAGTCTCGGGGTCGAGACTTGTTTTTAGAGGTGGATGATGTAAAGGCTTGGAATTTCAAATCCTGAATTTCAGGAAAAAGGAAATGAAAAATAAACTTAAATTGAATTCAAAACTCATTTAGCGGATTCCGACCGAAATATAAAATTTGGCGAATAATTTCCGTCGTTTTACCTGGAAAATTCAAAATAATTATTGGATGGCAATATCCTTTCAATTTTAAAAATCTAATTAATCGAGAAAGCGAGATTCGGGGAACTAACATTCGAAAAACTAATTGCGAGATTCAAAATTCGCGAATTCGGGATTTATTTCTGTTGGTTTGTTTAACCACTTTCACACTCCACCATCACCCACTCCCATCACTCACCTTACCCTTCAAATCACCTTACCCTTCGAATGGAACCCCTCCATCTCCCTTTACTGCCATCTTCTTCACCTGCTCTCCATCGCCATCATCGTCACATCCATCCTCATTTATCTTCACCATCAGCGCCACCTTCCTTATCCCTCATCACCGTCGTTCTTCAGCATCTCTACCATCTTCATCACCACCATTGTCACCACCGGCTTCAGCTCATCCGCCATCGCTTCCATCCCCACCTCATCGTCGCCAGCAGCTCCACCAGCAGCCCCTGTTCGAGCCTGAAACAGAGCACTCCCCTCCTTCCTCCTCCTCAAGAGCACAGCAGCAGTAGTATCCTCGACAACCCTCGGAGCCACCACCAGCAACTGGAGCAGCCTAGAAGCTTCCCAGCAAGGCCGTAAGCCATCGGAACTCCGTCGCCCCGTTCGAGGGCGAACAATCTCCCGGTAAGCCGTTCTCCTTCGTTCCCGATCCAAATTACCCCCGAGATCCTCCATCACACTCACCCATGTCCGGTGCAGGTCAGACGAGCCATCGCGAGTCACCGAAGAAGCCCAGAACTCCAATTAAAGCTCCGAGTCCGCGAACACCTCGGTGAGCCTCATTCATTTTGTTCCTTTAGCTTCATTCCATGTGTTCGCATCATTGGTGGTCAGGATTTGATTGTTGGAGAGATGAGAATGGGTGAGCAAGAGGTCCGATGAGGCGAGCTCGAGTGCTAGTCCGAGAGTGCGAAGCGAGCTCGAGAGCGAGTCCGGGAGTGCGAGGTGAGCGTCAGTTCAAGCGGGGCAGGCACGTGCGTGGGAGCGAGGGAGTGTGAGGTGTGGTCAGGGAGGTGAGTCCAAGTGAAGCCAAGCTAGCCGGGAGGAGCTCAGGAGCTCGGGCACTCGACGCCGATCACCATGGCGAGCCGACGGGAGCTTCTCCATTCGAACGCGGGGAAGAAGAAGGCGTAGATTTTATAAATATAAGGGTTGGTTTTATTAAATAAAAATAGTTAGGGATTTTTTTAAATGATTTGGAAATGGATTATGAAAGTATTTAATAAATGGTATTTAAAATATCATATAATTTTATTTGAGACTTAAAATATATCATTTCGACTTGAAGATTTAAAAAGAATTTTGGAAAATAATTCGAAGGTTTGAAAATGTTTTAATAAACAAATTGAGAAAAAAAAAATTTGATGAGCACTTTCAAGGGCCAGAATTCTTAACTGTTTAATTCGGAATTGAAACGGTTTTGAAACTAACCTGATAATAAGACTTACTCGATAACTAACTAGCATGATAAATGAGCGTTTGACTAATGGCATGATATGTGTGACTAATAGCATGACTTGTGGTGATTTATTAGAAGAGGATAAATATTTGTTACCCATGATGATAATGATATATATACTTATGAAAAGTCTGAGAATGAAATAGTAATATCCAAATTTGACTAAGTATGATATGGGGGTTATTTTAAGATGATGAGTTGGCAAATTATGATAAATAGTATGAGATAAGAGATGGTTGATCGTGGTGAACTGAAAGTATGGTTGATGCGAGTTTGTTAATTATCTACTTCTATGAATGTGTGATATATGTGTTCAGAGTGGCTAGAGACGTATATTCAGTGTATTCTCGTTATGTACTTAGGTGATACTCTGTGAACGTGACTACTGTGTGCTGGATCCTTCTTTTGCTGATCTTCTAGCAAGGTAAGTCCTCCGGGGCTTACTCAGTAACCAGTACCTCCTTCCTGATGTGTCATATAGTATGCAGGTGTTGCATATGCATAAAAGCATGTCATGTAGTATCATGCTTAGGAATTGCACTTACGAATGAGCATTCTTATTCTGTATGCGTTTGAATACAGAACGTCCATTATTTGTGAGTCCTAGAGTCCTTGCTAGGGATATAGGGCGGCCTAGTCCCATCGGGTTTAGTCCTGAGTCATTCGAGTCGTTGGAACACCTTTACTATTATCAACATTATTACATTATTATATTCTTTTCGCAAGATCCATGATATGATGATGAGATTTAAGATGCTAAGGAATCGAACTGGCCAGTCTTCACCCTACCTGGAAGGGGGGTGGTGGTAGAAGCAGGATATACCACTTGGTATTCTATGTTAAGGCCTTACTTAATATTCTGCACATATGAATTAGGAACATGATAGTGTGGTTAATATTCCAGTACTACATGAAGGCATTCTTTATTCTAGGTTTAGGCGTGTTATATGTCCTCAGTGCGGTCAGAGGACCCGTGGGCGGACTCTTGGCCTGACTTGGTGGTATAGTTTCAGTTACCCGATACACTACTTGATTTTGTGTTGTTATGACGGGGTCTATTCATATGGCGGAGAGTGAGTGTTTGAAACCTGACTTCACCAGATTTATGCTTTTGGGATTTCTCCCTACTTATACTCTGTTTTGACCCAGCTTTGCCGTGGCACTGGTTATATCATTTTCAGAACTTAGGCCCTTTGCATGATAAAGGATTTCCCGCGTTGTTGACTTAGGACATGTACATGGGTTTACCTCGGGGTCTCCATCGGACCTTCCGGATTTGGATGTGAAATCCCACTTTAAACTACAAATCTTCGGTTTGAAACATTCAACCTGTACTCAAGGCGCAAGATCCCAACGAGGGGTTTCATCCCTCGAAACGTAACTCGGGAATCATAATCCCGGGCCGTTACACAAATACGTAGTCTGCCCATCTTAAATTCGCCCAATAAGACCTTAAATTGCGATCTTCCTCTAAATTTATACGATCCAGCTCGAAAATACCTTAAATATATAAAAGCACTAGTGTAGACTCCGAAAATCACTAGTGTAGACAAGAGACTCAAAGAAATTTCTATGAATGATCACTCATCGGTATGGTTCTCATGGCTACCGGAGTATTTATTACGTTAACCTCAAAATAGTTAGGACACTATGAGACCCACATCAAACCTTTCATACTCAATGTTTTAAACTCCAACTAGGTTCAGGGGATGCTCGCATTCAGAATGTATTGATCTATCAACATCGTTAAGCACTTCAAAATCGTCATAAATACCCATAGATTACTAGGCCTTTTGTACTTCGGAATTTCAATAAAGCTCTTTTCATTTTCTTTCTTCTAAACACTTTTTCTTCCTTCTGCGTGAACTTTATCCTCCACAAACAAGATCGGTTTCTAACCGTATTTTTTTTCTTTTCTTATGAGTGTCGAGTTAATTTTATCCTCCTCAAACATTGGTTTTTGATGATTCTTTTCACTCGAGTGAATTTTATCCTCCTCGAGCGGTGTAAGTGAATTTTATCCTCCTTACACTCATCAAACCGACATATAT
Source organism: Persicaria tinctoria (assembly GCA_037127255.1). Taxonomy (NCBI): domain Eukaryota; kingdom Viridiplantae; phylum Streptophyta; class Magnoliopsida; order Caryophyllales; family Polygonaceae; genus Persicaria; species Persicaria tinctoria. The sequence continues at coordinate 76,065,473 of JBANSL010000006.1, forward strand.
ATCAAAACACATAAAACATGCATATAACCGAATTTCCTAGTGCTTTTCATCAGGGGTTTAGACATATACAATAAAAATCATATAAATTTTTTAAAGATTGCTCTAAACTAAACATCCAATCAATAATCAAGTTATAACTAAAGCTAATAATCCAGATTATCTATGTGAATCCCACAAGTGTCATTATTCAATTAAAATTAAAATTTATTAACTCTTAAGCCATGAAAAATCATATATCATCATCGAGGTCATACCAACCATAGAAACAACTTGCTATAACAAAAAAAAAAAAACTAAGACTCGATAACTTATATGAGACCATGGGATTATTATCAAATACTTATAATACAACCTATAATGCAATGCATAATAAAAATTGAAATAAACAGAAAAAAACTAACACATATAAATACGGAGCTACACTTGAGTTCCCCACCCCATGCTTAAAATCTTACATTGTCCTCAAATTAAAGACAAAGAATAAAAGAGTAGGAGGAAACTCACAATGTAATCAGGCATTCCAAAAAGTTCACTTAAATTCAGCTTCGAAGGGGGGATTAAAACGATTTATGCCACAAGGCTGTCAAGGCTCCTCTGAAAAATCCAGCAGCTCACATCAACCAAATTAGGCAGTCACTCCCTTAATTAGCATTGTACACAATAGCAAACAAAGCAAACTACCACAGCAAACGGATAGCAAACAATGTTGGCTCATTGTGCAAACAGAAACAAATCAACTGCACCCTCAGAGCATGCACAAAATTCAATCATGCAACTCACACTCATCCACATTTTGCAAAGCATAATCATGAAAATTGAATGGAAACAGGGAGCATGATACAACTAGGAAAAGAACAAGCACTGGCACAATTCATTCTCAAGATCGACCAATCAAACATTAATAAAAAAAATCCAATCAAATAAACAACACTTCCAATAAATAGGTGGAATAAAAGACTAGATTCCGAAAACTAAAGTGATCAATTTTAGCAACAAAATTAGTCAGATGTCACCTCTAAATTTTATCCAAAAGCACATGCTAGCAAGAGAACTATTAGGACAATCAAATTTCACAAAATTTAGCAAAAACATAAACCCTATAAAAGAAAGAATCTAACACAAACAGATCAGCGCAACTACGCCACAAGCAAACCAGAGTGTTAGCAGGAGTAGCAATGAATCAACAAAATAGCTTGCAATGAACACAACTTAAGCAACAAGTGAGATTAAGAGAACACATAATGGGGCTCAGTCATGAATCTACTGCATTTTTTTCCATACCAAGCCACACCGCTTCTAAGTGCATGTCCTTTCTTTTTCTCTAGGCCTCTTCCTCGGCCTCGTTAGCAGCATCTCGTTCCAAAATCACATCGAGCTCCTCCTCTTCCTTTTCATCCTCCTCTTCCTCAACAATGACTTTCCTTGTCCCTTTTTGCTTGGCACTAAGAGATTTCTTAGTCAGGCGCTGTAGAGAACGCTTGATTTCAGCGATGGTGCTCTCATGGATGGTGCTCTGGACAGTAGCGGGGACAATGGCGTGAGAAGTAGGTTCGGGTGGAGGGAAGCAACAATGGACTGGCGTCCCTTGGGGGTGGCGCCAAGACGTTTAGGTATGGAGGTCTTCTTGGATTTAGGTGCCATGGAGAGATTCAACTAGGGTTTCAGAAAAAGTTGAGATGTAGGAGAAGAGGTATCAGAGTGGGTTAAGGTAAATCTGGAGTTGTGAAAGAATCAGGTAGGGTTTGTGGTTTATAAAGGGATAGAGAGTTAAGTTGATGGGACGGGTTTATGGTTCCAATGAGGGTAATCATAACACTGCCAATTTTGAAAAATCTGATTTCCAAAACCATTCAAATTTCAAACCATCTTGTCACAATTAAATTTAAGAGGGAGAATCCAAAAATATCTTTTCCAAAAATAAAATACTCGGATATAAGATCTTTTTTGAAAATAAAATGTGTACTATAAAGAAGGTTAAAAATCATAAAAACTATATTTGATCAAATATCTAATGAGATATTAACCAAATATATGATCCGATATATGTGCTCTACCATTCAGCTCATAATCTTTGACATAATTCTCAATGGTCTTGACACTGAGTAGAGTTTATCTTTCGTAAACGGAAAGCTTCCCCTACAAAAGTGCATCCTTGTTAAGCATTCCAGTCTCACGTCTAATGAAGGTGAACCTGTCTTCTGCCAAATGTTTAGTAAAAATGTCAGCCCATTGATAATCAGTTGAAATAAAACATATGGACACATCACCTTTTTCGACATGGTCTCTAATGAAATGATGTCTTACATCAATATGCTTGGTCCTTGAATGCTGGACAAGATTCTTTGTGATTGATATGGCACTTGTGTTGTCACACTTAATGGGAATACCTTTGAGGTTGATGCCAAGATCTCTCATTTGTTGAGCTATCCAAAGGATTTGGGAGCAACATGCTCCAGCTGCTATGTATTTGGTTTCGGCAGTGGATAGAGCAACTGAGTTTTGTTTCTTTGAATGCCAACTGATCAAGGATGCTCCTAAGAATTGGCAACATCCTGACGTGCTCTTCCTATCCACCTTATAGCCTGCAAAATATGCATCAGAATACCCGATTAATGTAAAATCTTTTTCCTTTGGGTACCACAAGCCAAGCTCCTTAGTGCCATTGAGATATCGAAAAATCCTCTTCACAGCTATGAGGTGAGATTCTTTAGGATCAGCTTGAAACCTAGCACACATGCAAACACAAAACATGATGTCAGGTGTACTACTTGTAAGATATAGTAAAGATCCAATCATCCCTCGATACTCCTTTTGATTGACACTCTTCCCAGTCTTGTCTTGATCTAGAGATAATGTTGAGCTCATGGGAGTCTTGGCTGCTTTGGATTGATCCATCTTGAACTTCTTCAAGAGATCCTTAGTGTACTTGCTTTGGTTGACAAAGATCCCTTTCTTGGATTGGTGAACTTGTAATCCCAAAAAGAAGTTGAATTCACCCATCAAGCTCATCTCGAATTCACTGCACATGATGTCAGAAAATTCCTTGCACAAAGATGTGTTAGTAGCACCAAATAATATATCATCAACATAAATTTGAATAACCAAAATGTCCTTTCCTTTGGTCTTGATCAAAGAGTCTTGTCGATCAACCCCCTTTTAAAAACATTTTCTAAAAGATATTTTGACAAGCGCTCATACCAAGCTCTTGGGGCTTGTTTCAAACCATATAGCGCTTTGTCTAGTTTGTAAACATGATTAGGAAATTCCAAACTTTCAAAACCTGGGGGTTGAGCCACATAGACTTCTTCCTCTAAGAAACCATTAAGAAAAACATATTTGACATCCATTTGATATAACTTTATTCTCATAAAAGATGCAAATGCTAATAATATACGAATGGCTTCAAGCCTGGCTACGGGAGCAAAAGTCTCCTCTTAGTCAATACATTCCTCTTGATTGTAGCCTTGAGCAACAAGTCTTGCTTTGTTCCTCACGATCTTACCATTCTCATCTAGCTTGTTTCGAAATACCCAACATGTGCCAATAACTGATTGATACTTTGGTCTAGGCTTCAAGTTCCAGACTTTGTTCCTTTCAAATTCGTTAAGCTCACTTTGCATAGCAATGATCCAGTGTAGCTCTTGAAGGGCCTCATCTACCTTCTTTGGTTCTATAAGAGAAACAAACGCGTGAAAAGCACAAAGATCTTTAAGTTTAGAACGAGTTTGAACACTAGATGTAGGGTCAGAGATGATATCCTTTAATGAGTCTGATGAAGAGTATTTGAATTTTTGTTTGCTAGTCTCAGCTCCTTGATTCATCACACCAGCAGGATTGATTTGTGGTACATCTAACTTCGTGGATCTGTTACGTTCAGTTATAGCAGTTTCTGACGCTTCAACACTTTTGGATTGGACACTAAGGGCTTTGGACGAATTTTCAACACCTTGGGCCAAGTCTTCAGTGTTGAGAATATGTTCTTGCATGTTCTTTTTCTCTGTTTTCTTGATAGCAGCATCATCACCATCATCGTTCTCTGTATGGATGTTAAGATCTATATCTGCACCACTTTCACTTAAAGAACCGTCATTGCATTCATCAAATATAACATGTATACTTTCCTCAACTAACTTGGTCCTTTTATTGAAGATTCTATAAGCTTTTCTACTTGTGGAGTAGCCAAGAAATCTACCTTCATCACTACGCTCATAAAAAATTCATAAGGAGTTTTCTTTAAGATGGAACTAATAAGACAACGATTCAAAATATAGTTAGCTGTGTTAACAACTTCAGCCCAATAGGTTTTAGGTAATGCATTTTCTAAAAGCATAGTCCTGGCCATGTCCTCTAGGGTGCGGTTCTTTCGTTCCACAACCACATTTTGTTGAGGTGTCCTAGGAGCAGAAAAATTACGGGAGATGCCATATTTAGCACAAAACAAATCAAACTGAAGTTGATCAAACTCCCTACCATGATCACTTCGAATTGACACTATGGGCTCGTTTCTTGAAGTTTGCAACTCCTTACAATGTTTTGAAAGCTGAAATAAGGCCTCTGATTTTTCTCTTAAAAATGCAACCCAAGTATATCTAGAAAAATCATCAACAACAACAAGCATGTACTTTTTACCATTGGGAGATTTGACTCGCATAGGACCACATAAATCCATATGTAAAAGTTCAAGGGGTCTAGAAGAACTTACAACCTTTTTGGGTTTGAAAGAGCTACGTGTTTGTTTACCCTCATGTGCATGCTTTGCACATATCAATACCTTTGAAGTCCATTTCAGGTAGTCCTCTTACAAGCCCTTTGGACACAAGCTTCTGTAGTGTATGTGGACTCACATGACCGAGTCTCCTGTGCCAGACCATTGGATCGTCCGTCAAAGCCTTTAGACAGGTTAAGCTTCCTTGTGCGACTTGTTTAGCATTCACAACATAGATGTTGTTATAACGATATGCAGTTAGAACTACTTCACTTGTATCTTCTCTGCGAACTAGACACCTCTTCTTGTTAAATCAAACATCATTACCACTATCACATAATTGAGAAACACTAAGCAAATTATACTTTAACCATTAACAAGATAAACATTTTTAATACTATGGTTGTGATCACTCCCAACACTACCAATACCAACGATGTCACACTTTCCTTTGTCACCAAGAATGATTGTTCCAGTGGAATGCTTCTTTAGATCATGAAAGAGAGCACTCTTCCCACTCATATGTCTCGAGCATCCACTATCAATAATCCATTTTTGCTCCTTCACCTTGCAGGTGAACTCCTGCAATACAAACATCAACCTTTGCGGCTAGACCAATAAGCAAATTTAGATCCATTATTGGGATAAACCATATTTGGTAAAATAGTGCCTTTGGGGACCCAAACTTGCGTTATCCGTTCTTTTCTCAAATGAAAAGGAAATGTATTGCGAATGATATGTGGATCATTTCTTCTATAGGGGCAGGTCTCTTTTACATGTCTCTTTCTCGCACAGTGGTGACATATAGGAGAGGTTCTGCTTCCTTTTGCCTTTATAAAAGTGGTAATGTGCTGCTTCTTTAAAAACCTTGGATTGTAACCAATACCACTTTTGTTTAGAGAACTTTGTTGCTCACCCAACATCCTATCAAGAGTGCCTTTGGATTTGGTAAAACTTATGAGGGCTGTTTGTTGGTCTTGAATGTTATTATTCAGGGAGATCTTCTCGTTCTCTAAGTCATGATGTTCACTTCTTAGAGAGGAGAGATCTTGCTTGAGTTCAGATTTCCTTGAGTTAAGTGTCTTGACTTTAATGTCAAGACCTGAACAACAAGCTTCAAGACTTTTGACCCTCATAGACAGATCCTCAATAGTTCTTTCCCGGTCCACAGTTTTCTTAATAAGATTGTTAGTCTGGGCAATAAGTTTCTCTTCATTGGCAATCATATTAGAAAGGAATTCTGATAATGCCTCTTTTGGACTTGCCATAAGTTCTCATACAGTTACCTCAAGCTTCTCATCTTGGGATTCATCTCCTGAGGCCATAAGACAGACATTGGTCTTCTCATCATCGGAGTCTGAGTCAGAATTGCTCCAAGTTGCCACCATGGCTTTCTTTTTCCATCTATCACCTTTCTTGGACTGGCTCTCACTAGTACAAAACAACCCGTTAATACCAGTTCTTTTCTAAGCCGGATATCGGTTATTGAGGCGGTATTAACGGCGCCGGTATTAACTCGTTAAAACCACATTTTTTGTAACCGGTATTAAATATTCTTGGTTACCGGTTATTTCGTAAAACCGGTATTAACTTTTTGAAATATATATTTATACCGATTATTACAAAAAACCGGTAATAACTTTTGGGCTTTAAAGTTGACATAGGTTTTATATAAAACCGGTTTTAAATATTTTTTTTAATATTCTGAATGTTTCTTCCCATATGCACATGTAGCACCTGTAATCCTACGAATCACCAACAAAAATACACTAATTCCTTTCATATTTGCACCCAACTAGTAGTTTTCATTTCACCCATAATAATCTCCATCAAAATCCATATCCAATCATCCATAAATTTACCCATTACTAATCACAAAAGATCCACCCAAAATAATGTTGAAACTATCATTATATTCAACCTAAATTACAAAATACCTTTCAAAATAATCCAAAATATATAGCTAGGTTCTTCTAACATATATGGCAACATCGATCTCTCTTTCATTTCCACCAAAAGACTTTAAAATGATTGTCGACCGCCAAATAATTCATATTCACCTAAACATTGACACAAAAATTAATTATGAGCATAATAATACATATAAACCAATATTATTTATTCCATTAAGTGTACATACCTATATTTTAACTCCAAATCAAGGAAAGGTTGAAGGTATACCACACATTCCTTAATTACTTCACGTATATCACTCTTTTCGAAAGATGATGGAGAAGGCGAAAAATACTATATAAAAGCAAAAAAAATAATGCAACGTTCGTGAAAACAATTAGAACTCTATAAAAATAGAATATGTATATTGAAATGGTTACATACCTTAAGTGGAATGTCTTCAACTCCTTGTCGCATTATGTCATGCATAAATCGACAAATATAGAACCCTCATGACACGCCATCATCTTGTTTTGGACACTTCCATAAGGGGAAAAACATTTAATATAATGTAGAATTTACTTTTTTAAAAAATGTTATTGCATAAAAAATCGTTACCTCGATTACTTTCCATTGTATTTGAGGGCATTGGGATTTCATTGTCTTAACATAGTAGGAATTCAACGCACTACATACAAACAAATAATCAAAATGCATCATATTTAATTATATTTAGATTTATGGAAATCAACATTTTAAATGGGGTTACTAAGGAAAAAAACATACGCTTCACACAAGAGTTTGAAATCTTCTTCCACTGGATTTCTCAATGGATCTAGCCAATAAACTATATTCAATTCCGGATTGATGACGGCTAGCATCCAATGATTTCTACATTAAAAAAATTTACATAAAAAGTTATGTATGTTTGAAAATAAATATAACAAATCATGCTACATACCTTTTATGATATGGAACAATCCACAAACATCTCTTAGATGTTTGGTCACTAATGGTGTTGGCCATTATCCTAGTTCTTCCATCCTTTGTTGGATCAACATGAGTTTTAGCATAGTAAGCAACCCGTCGAGGGCAAATAAACTTGTGCAAAGTCGGCTTATACTTATCGTACAAGTACCTAAACATAAATGCTCAATTTCATTAGCAAATTTTGAGAAAAGCTAATAATAAAAAACTTAACAAAAGTCCAAATGCTTACTTGATATACATGCTGATTTGTTTTGACTCGAGCTCATGACGTTTCAACCATGCGTTAAAGTGTTCTTTCTCTATAGTTATTGTGTGAGTGTATTGTAGTACTTCTTTCGGGATTGCAAGTTCAGCATAAAAATTCCCATGATCAGTTTCTACCATCCGTTTCAATTTAGAGATTGCTTGCACTTGTACTAAAGAACGGCTATCCACAACATGCGGCTTAGGAGCAAGTACTTTTTCCCTCAATGATTTCTGGACCAAGTGCTTAAATATATACATAATCATAAGTCATAATTCATACATGTGACAAATATAACTAGTATGTATTATTAAATAAATTAAATTAAATACCCTTTCTGACTCGAATACGATTAATGATTTAGGCCATCCAATTATGTGTCCTATTGCTTGTGATAAATCTGGAACCTCGTCTGTTGGATATGGCACTACGACGGTCTCTTTTGGATCCTCGTCCAAAAAGGTATCTACGGTAACCTTCAATGCATTGTGGTCCAAAGGTACACCATGAAGAACTCATATGTGGTCCTTTAGCGGAACAAATGCACGTCCTAGAGCCACCGCAGATGGTCGATCGGCCAAAAACAGCTGACATATTTTTAAATTTTCCTAAACATAAAATAAGAGAATAAATTAATAGAATGATTCATTCTACAACCGAACATCCTATACTTGTTGCTAACCAAAAAATATATGCTTCAGATTTCCCTAGGCACTTACAAGATATAATCTCAAACACACATATATATATTATATTTCAACGTGTTTATTAATATAGCGATCATCAAATATCTTTACCAACAGAAGTTAATAAAAGTGATCCATAAAGGCATATATCTGTAACCTCGATTGAAGAAATATATATATATATATAGGGAAGCTTTAAAATGTATAAACTCCTTAACGTGTAAAATATGTTTAACGTGTAAAATGTATTTTTTTAATCAAAAGGCGCGCTCACCATCGGATTTCAAACGGAGACCAAATACCGGCCTTCTCTCTCGGCCTCCCACACCCACCTCGAGCCACCTCCGGCCACCAACCCCTAGCCGCACTCGAGCCCGCCGCTGTGCGCACCTACCGAGCCCAGACTTGGCTTGGTTCGAGCCCAGATGAGCCCAGATGCGCCCAGACACGCCCACCTCTCGCAGCACCGTCGAGCCACCAGCAGCTGCGGTTGTCGGCCTCCCACGCCACCCACGAGCCACCTCCGGCCACCAGACCCGACCAGCTCGAACCCCCTCCCTCAGGCGCACCCCCCGAGCCCGGAACCCCCATGGTTCGAACCCAGCCGAGCCCACACCGAGCCCATCTCTCCCGACACACCTGTTCGACGTTTTTGGCTCAATATACCTTGGAAAACCCGATTTTCTCTTTGTTTCAACACGAATTTGGTATGATTTAGGTTGTTTGAATGATTTGAATGATTTAGGTTGTTTGAATGATTTAGGTTGAGATTGAAAACCCGATTTTCTCTTTGTTTCTAAACTTGTTTATTACAACTATTTAGATTGTTTGAATGATTTAGGTTGAGATTGAAAATCTAGGGTTTGATTTAGGAGCGGAATTTGGGGTTTTTTGCCAAAAGCCAAATTGATTGAAATTGATGATATGGTTGTGTTGTTGGGTTGATTTTGAGCTAATTTCATGTTCATATCATTGTAAAATTGTTTATGGATCATGAGCTAATTGAATTTTAGAATTTTAGATTGCGATATGTTTTAGAATTTGGGGCTTTTTGCCAAAAGCCAAATTGATTGAAATTGATGATATGGTTGTGTTGTTGGGTTGATTTTGACCTAATTTCATGTTCATATCATTATCAAATTGTTTATGGATCATGAGCTAATTGAATTTTAGAATTTTAGATTGCGATATGTTTTAGAATTTGGGGCTTTTTGCCAAAAGCAAAATTGACTTAAATTGATTATATGATTGTGTTGTTGGGTTGATTTGGAGCTAATTTCATGTTCATAGCATTGTCAAATTGTTAATGGATCATGATCTAATTGAAGTTTGGAATTTTATATTGCGATTTGCTTTAGAATTTTGGGGTTTTTTCCAACAGCCAAATTGACTGAAATTGATGATATGGTTGTGTTGTTGAGTTGATTTGGAGCTAATTTCGTGTTCATAGCATTGTCAAATTGTTTGTGAATCATGAGCTAATTTAATTTTAGAATTTTATTGCAATATGCTTTAGGTCGATTAGGTTCTTCTATTTTAGCATAAAAATCATAATTTAGCCTATTAGCTAAATTGGTAGAGCAATGTGCGTTTGCACAAAAGATGTGGGTTCAAATCCCACATATGTTACATAATAGACAAGAGCGCAACAATCGCAAATTGTTAATCATGCACATTATAATCTAAGTTATGCACTTTTTAACCTTAATTATGCACATTTTAATCTTATTTATGCACTTGAATTTTAAAAGCTTATATGTAAAAAAAATCGATTTCAAACATACATCTATCAACCTAAATTATCCGAGAGGTGAACCCAAACTCTCAAAAGTGAAAAAAAAAACAAAATTAAAACATCGATTTCAAAAGCACATCTTTTGACTTATTAATGCGTATTATGATCTTACATTTGCACAATTGTATTCTTAATCTGCACAATTGTATCTTACTTTTGCACAATTGTAGTTTAAATTTGACACAATTGTATCATACTTTAAATTTGCACAATTGCACAATTAAAGTTGCACAAATGCACTTTACAGTTGCACAAATCCACATCACAGTTGCACAAATGCACTCCACAGTTGCACAAATGCACTTCACAGTTGCACAAAAGGTATCGAAAACGGGAAAAAGTACATTTACCCATAAAATTAGACATATTTACCAATTTACCGATAAATTAAACATATTTCAATTATAAATTTTTATAATTTAAATAGGCACATTTACCTATTTACCCCATAATGAATTATTTGTCTGCACAAAATAAACTTATATTTGCACAATTAAATGTTATATGTGCACAAAAGCCAGTTATACTTGCACAGCAGAAAGTGTTACCACGAAAACAAAAATTCTAAGCAAAAAAAAAAAAAAAAAAAATCGGGTCCGAGAAGGGGAGGCAAGGGGGACACACGCATGGACAGGGGGCAGACATTCTACTAATGAAATTAAGCCCATTAGTAATTAAATTAGGTCCATTAGTAATTAAATTAGGCCCATTAGCTAATTTTACGTGATAAACAAATTTTACACGTCAAGGAGTTTTTACATTTAAAGTAAACCCTATATATATATATATATATATATATATATATATTTATATTTATTTATTTCACTTAAATAACTACAAAAAAAAAGTACCTTAGGTGGCTCATTTGAAGGATAACCTGGAATCGAGCACCTATCTTCAACAAAATGTTGTTGTATCTTAGGTTGAGGGGTCTCTTGTTGAGGGCTCTTTGTTGCATTCCCTTCTAGTGGGGTCACTGGTGATCCATTATTTGAACATGCTGAACGCTCCGGATTGCCAAGGCGTTTTTCGAGCTCCTCTAGTCTTTTGCGCAAATTAAACACTTCGACTTCAAGCCTTATGACTTTAGTGCTAGAGTGCCTTGTTTGTCCGTAATACCTCTTAACCCCAAGTCCTGTACCTGCACCCCTAAGTCGACCTGGGTGTTCATCGGTTCCCAACGCCTTCGACAATTCATCTTCTCGTTGGGAGAGTTGTAACTTTCTTTGAGATATTTTCTCTTTGATTATCTCCTATAATGGCACATGATTAAAACCAATATTAAGCAAATTAGGCCAAAAACAATGTTTATTTCATCAAAATGTAGTGGTCTGAGCTGATTTGTGGCTAACACTAACTTAGGCTTCGTTCGTGTTTGATTTAGAGGATTATTCAGTTTTAACTTAGGTTTCCTTAAGATATATGCTCCTTGATTATCTCTTAATTAGGATTTATAAAAGGGCACTGCTCAGTTTGACATAAGTATACAAAACTGTTGACCATAATGAAATCAGCACTATGTACATTTATCTTTCTTTTTCTTAGCTGTTGAGTTATTTAAACAAATCCTTGGTCATTATGCTTTTCTTCATTAAGCCTAGACATAAATGCTTATTCATCTTAAAGGTTTACTTACAAGTCTTTGAGCCACCTTACTCGTATCTGGATCATATGTACCAGTACGAGGATCACGCCTAGCCGCTAGCCACAAATTATCTCTAGGTATCGTATCTGTATCAGGATCCTGATTTTCTGCAATAATATGTAAAAATGAGAGAATCGCATATTAATTAGTTATATGATAATGCTAGTGACGAGGAATATACCATAGTAAATAAACAATGTTTTCAAACTGAGAAGTGTATTACCATTTAATGCTCCATACGATCATAACCTTTTCGAGCACATTTATATGGATATCTTTTCCTTAATGAACAATCTCGGTTAGCATCACTTTGATCCTACAAATAAGAGAACATTACTTTTTGGATACTCATGATTAGTATGACTTGATCATAATAGTGCTTTAGAAGGTGTTATATAAATAATGCACCTTGAATGGTTTAGTACAACGGTGATGAAGAAATGAAGTCCACGACTCTTGATCAATATATGGATACTTAATGGGTGGTTGAGTACGAATTTCACCCGATTTCTTGTCCCTAATCAGCTTGGTAAGAATGGTTTTGAAACTTTTCCATTTGGTACCCGCATCTGAAATAATCATTGCATCCTTCACTTCTGGTGGAATGACAAAATCAGCCTGCGAAATAAGGATAAGAAGCCCGGTCAAAAAGATTTCCTTATCAAGCCTCCTTCCTTTTGCTAGGCCCGCAACAAGCATCACCAACAGGAAGCTTGCAACAGACACAATAAAACTGCATTTCAGCAATATCCCCTTGATTTTTTTTCTAAATTGGTTTACTGGCTAGCTTGTATTTTTATTGCAAGTATTCATGCCAAGAGTACTATATATTTATAGGCAAAGATTAGGGATCAATGTAGCACTCATGTGTCTACATTTTGAAACCTAGTGGACCTACTATCATGACTTGATCCTACCGCTGATTCCATGGTTAATTCCATTGTTTTCGACCCAAAAAAATATCATCTCTATCATTTGCTTCTTTATATGTTAGTAAGTTAATTACTACTTAGTAAGTAGTACTTACTAGATGTCATCTGCACTTCAATGAAATAATGAAAATATATACAAACTTATTTTAACCAGCAATTTTGTGGTAGAATTACACGAACAAGGTATATATATAAGTAATAAATGCTTGAAATTAAAAAAAACAAATTTTTTTTATATACAAATCGTTTTTTTAGTAGCAGGATTTATGAGGCTATAGCTGCAGCTAACTGCAACCTAGCCAGTCTTAATTTTTTTTTTGTTTCTCGAACTAGCCAGTCCTAATGAACGCTAATGTTTTGCAAAAAGAATCTACGAATTTATGTCAGTTACTTACTCATCAATACATATCAGTCACCAATTTATATAAATTTAATTAGTAACTACTTAGCTACAATCTACAGTTATTGGAATGCTTTACATAATAAAAGTATGAATAGAGATAAACAGAATCAAAAAGATTTCCTTATGATTTCCCTAAGAGATATACTAATTCTACAACAAATGGAGAAATAAAGCCTTTGGTTACCTTTATGGACTGGACAATGCACTTCTTTGCTTCTTCTGGGATTTTTCTCCAATCATTATATGCGATTGAGATCCGTGAACGAGCTAAGTATCCGACGACGCTCTCGTAAAATCATGAATTATCTCCAACCGGTTTACCACGCCTATTGAACTTCAACGGAATCTTCGACTGTCCTGCATTAGTCATTCTTCTCAGTTTTGATAGTAGATTCGCTCCTCTAACACATGTCGCAGATTGTCCTCCATCATCACCATCTTAAAAAAACCTATCATCACCCTCACGACAGTCATCGCCCTCGGTAGATCCTTCATCACCCTCCTCATCTCTGCCATCAGATCCATCTTCATCCATATCATCTCGAGTCGGATCCATTAAACTACAAGAATGTAACGAAAACGAAATAGGAAAATAAAAACCTAAAATTCCAATGAGTTTCAAATGAATGCAGACACATTTTAGAGGAATCATCAATGGAAATCTATCAAAAACCTAAAATTCTATCTATTCCAAACATAAATTTGCAAAATCTATCAAAAACCGTAAAATTGGAAATCTAGCAAAAACCCTAAAATTGGAGTTGGACAAGTCCCAAATCGAAGCACAACATTGAAGAACAATTAAACACTTCAACATACAGGCGTTGCAGGAGAAAGATCGATGACTCAGGCATTGCAGGGACTTCGACAACAGCAAGCGGCTCAGGCGAAAGAGAAGAAGAGCGGGAGATTCGCGCGCGCAGGAAAGTAACCAGCAGGTCGTCGCAAAAAGCTTTCGGCGAAAGGATGGAGCAAGGGAAGCCGGCAAGGAGACGAAGAGAGAGACTGAATGTCCGGCGAGAAGGTGGAGCGGTGGTCGATGGGTTTCGAAGGATCTCCAGCGGTGGAGAACAGGAGAAGGAAGAATGAGTGAGATACGAAGAGACGTACTGTAACATATCGATCTTCATTTTTTTTAAAGTAAAACCGATTATTCAATATAACCGGTATTAATTATACGCGCGCATATTTAATACCTGTATGAAATGACAAAACTGGTTTTATTATTCTCAAAATCATCTTAATACCGGTTTTTATAATAACCGGTAACCGAGTGGTAAATTATTACCAGTTTAAAACAACCAGTCTTATAATATCGGTATTAACAAAGACTTTTGTACTAGTGCCGATCTTCGTCTTTTGAGGGCAGTCTTTCACAAGATGGTCTGTTTCACCACATTCAAAACAAGATAAAGGTTTAGTCTTCTTGTCGTATTTGTTGTATTGAGACTTACCTCGAAACTTAGAAGACTCTGATCCATCCTTGTTGTTGAATTGTTTCTTCATTTGGAGGATTTGAGAAAGGCCTCTTGTGATAAGAGCAAAAGGATCATCCTCATCGTCATCCTCATCTTCAGAATCAGATGCATCTTTAGACTCATCCTTCTTAGACTTGAGCGCCAAGTTTTTGGTGCTTGCTAGAAGTTCTCCATCGTCTTCATTGAGAATCATCTCATGTGTGATCAGCTTCCCAAGCAAGTCATCAAGGGGCAGAGTGGTGAGATCTTAGGCTTACTCTATGGCTGTTACTTTAGGACCCCATTTTTCTTTTGGGAGGCACCTCAATATCTTCCTCACTTTCTCAACGTTCTTAAAGCTCTTGTCGAGAGAGTCAAGGTTGATGGTGATTTCCGTGAACCGTGTGAACATGGCCTTGATAGACTCATCAGGCTTCATTTTGAAAAGTTCATACTTTCGAAAGAAGATACTTATCTTGGTGTCATTCACGTGGCTAGTTCCTTCATAGGTGACAACCAGCTTGTCCCAAATCTCTTTAGCTGACCTACAAGATGAAATACGGTTAAACTCATCAGTGCTAAGAGCACAATAAAGTAAATTAATAGCCCTCTAGTTTTTGGAGACGAGTTCAAGATCCGCTTGGATGTATTCAGCCTCAGTCTTCGCAATTTTAGTTCCATTTGGTCCGTCTTTCTCTGGAATCTTCGGACCATTCTCTATAATATTCCAAAGTTCCAGATCTTGATCTATAATGAACATCTTCATCAATGATCTCTAGTGGACAAAGTTGCTTCAAACAAAGAGGGTGGTGGTCTACTGGTAGACCATCCCTGTGCAAATCCTCCGCTTGCTTCACCAGACATGATAAAAAACTCACAAGATTGTTAGATCGAAAGCAGTGAGTAAAGCTCTGATACCAATTGAAGGTTCGATAAAGTATAACAAAGTAATATAAAGATATTCTAGAAGGGGGGTTGAATCGAGTATGCCGGTTTTTTTGCAGATAATCTCAAGACTTTTGAAGCTCGCGCAAAACTCTTTGAGATTAATCGTAATACTTCCTTCTGGCAAACTTGAATCACATTAGTTAAACAATTTGAATCAAGTGCGGAAATATGGTAAAGCAATACGTAAAGGATGCAATGAATTATTTACAAGGTTCGGCACGAACTTGGCCTACGTCCCCGCCTAGGGTTCTTCCACAACCCTAGGATTCAACCGGCTTTTATTAATTCACAAGACTTAGGATCCTAATAGCTCACCGAGAAGCCTCTCTCCTATACAATTGCAATCTAGTCAACTCACGTTCCCTTGGAGTCCTAGAGCAATCTAGAAGAGCCCCACCTCTCTCAGCTATCTAGTACAATCCTCTTACACTTAGTGAATCAATCGCCTAGTGTCCACTTCATGAGTTACAAACTCTCGAGTAGAACACTCTCTCGAAATATATCATATAAGCTCACTGTGTAACTCTCAAATGCTTTGAAACAAAATAACATACTCTTAAGAACTAGCAAAGAGCACACGAAGAAGACAGATTTCACTTGTAGGCTTGAGTGTGAATGAGAGCTCGTGTTCAATGAATGTGTATCTGTCTTCTCTACTTCCTTTCCTTTATAGAGAAAAAATCGGCGCCTCCAAAAAAAAAGAATCTTCTCTTCAACGACTAGGCTGATCATGGATGTCTTCGTGATCTTCTATACTTGGAAACTTTGAAGCCATGATCTCCGATTGTATCCTTCTCAACTTCAAGCTCTAAGGAAGGAGATAATATTTGAAAGACTTCCTGAAATGTTAGTATAAAATATCTGGAAGCATATAATAGCATATAATAATATTCGGACATAATATAATAAAGTACAGGTTTTGTGTTTCTTCAACACAACTGTAGCTTCAAGACCTTTGACATAAACTGTCTGTCAAAGCCTTTGAAACTAATTCTGATTTTCATCAAGGGAGTGGAGTTATCAGAAGAAGACTACATTTTGGCATCCATACCCTTACCTTTCAAACCAGTGGCAGGTGAGATACATGAGAGAAGCCAAGACGCAAGCACCAATGGTTCAATCGAAGATGGAGAAGGGAGCCCGATGCCCCTTGACATGGAATCTCGTGAGTGCACGCTTGAGGAACCTTGTATTTTGGCACCTACTCCACCTATAGAAATCATCCCCAACTCACTCATTGAGGAACCAAGTTTGGAGCCGATTTATGTGGCTCCCAAGCAAGGTAATCATATTTCTTACACTTTTGTGGATATTGGTGAATATGTAGATCATTGGGAGCATTATTTCAACATACCGCCATAGGATCTTTGTTGGTGGTACTACATGCCATCAACGGAAAGTCACCCTCGAGCATATAAGGAGTTGGAGACCTTCTTCAACATCGCACATTTTGACTTCGACCTCTTCATATGTGGTGGCTGCTTACCTAAATGGTGTGCACTGGGGTTTGATTTGCTATAGAGAGCATTGTCGATGTCCGATTGAGTCATGAACCAAGGTGATTAGTTTTAGAGTTTTTTTTTTATGTTGTAGATTAGTTTTAGTTTTTTTTTTCGTGCTTCTAAGCTGCATGTTTCAAAAAAAATGAAAAAAACAATCCGAACCCACTCTTTTCTTTCTCCCTCTTCAGAGAGTTCGGGCTACCGCCTCCTCTTTCTCTGCTCGCGTCTCCTCCTTCCGCCAGCCACCAAGCCACCATCTCCGGCCGCCTAAGATTGATCCACTATAGCCATCTGAGACTGCCAGCGTTTCACCACTGCCTTCCTTCCATCCTGTTCTCAGAGACGGAACCCTAAACCGTATCCACCATCTCTGATTTAGCCACGCCAATCTCCTGCCCACAACCGACGCCGCCCAGCAAAATTTCCGGCATGTGGTCCGGCAACCAGTTTGCCTCCTTCCTCTATTGAACCCTTGAGCTGAGTTTTATTAGTCAGCCCCTCTTGACACCCGACCACCGGCGATTTCCCAAAACTGTTGGAATTTCTCGCCCCCGCCAGCATTGCCCCTCAACCAGTCCCTCTCGGAATGTTTACTAATTGTCGCGACTTCTGCCTCAAATTGCCTTTGATTCACCTTCAGGCGACTTTGAATTTTACAGACCGTGATTTCACTCCGGTATGTGCAGGTATGTCATCCCTTTTCACCCCGTTCATTGATTAGTTGATTATTGTGATTTATGGGAAGAGAATGATGAATTAATTTAGTTGAAATTGCCCATATCTTATTATCTATTCTCGTTGCCTGCGTAGTCACTAGCTGATTTGCATTGTCAATTATCTGTCAAGGTTGGGTAAATTTTGCTGTTATTTATTGGGATTGATAATTAAGGTTTGGTTGATTGAGATCTCTTAACTTAATAGATTGGTTGTTGCTTTGTTTTTCTGGTTGCACAATAGCTAATAAGTTCAGTTCTTGATCTGCTATATGCTTTTGAGCATTCTCCTGCATTGGATTTTGTGTACTATGAGATTTTTCCATTGAGTTTGTTTGCTCTTGAGTCAGTTTGCTATTGATTTTGTTGAGATGCCTTAATGTTGATTTTGAAACTCTTATGCCTTGAAATCTATGTAGCTGATCAGTTTCTTCTCATCATGTCTAAATTTAGCTGAGTTATTTTTGCTACTCTCTAAATTAGTTAGTTTGTGCTTCATGCCAGCCTATATGCGTTTTATGATTGGTTCTTGTTGACCTGCTTGTCTCATGCTCCCTGTGGCCACCAAAACTTTATGATTTTTCTTTATACTTAATGGCCGAGCTTGAGTTACAAGGAGATGGCTTTTTTTATTGGACTAATCCTATTCTTTGAGCTTGGTTGTTTTTATTATACTTGGGCGGTTGGAATGTGCTTGTTGTGCTGTGTTTTTTTTGCCTTGTGTCTTGGCCAGACGTTTTGCAAATGAGATGATGTCTATATTTTTCCAACTCCAATAAGGTTCATAAATGCCGATTACATCCAAGCTGATTCTGAAAGTTCTTGCTGAAACACCCAAGGCTGTAATTTCTACTCTTTTATCATGTTTTAAGGGTGTTAGTATTTAGGAATAGTCACCTATCATGATAAGTTTTATGCTTTTGATATTCCTTTGCTATTGAACCGAATCGGGTACTAATTACTGATGTCTCTAAAGCATCCATGTTTTTATGCATATTTTAGTTCCATATTCTATACACTTTGCATATTTCGGGTTGGGAATATGTCAAATTTATGTAGTATATGCTTATTTGCCAGAAATAGAGATCTACATAAATTTCTGTTTAATATTACAGAATATGGAGTCATTTCGGGAGAAAACGAAGAAGCAAAGACGGAAGCAGCAAGTCTACTCGATATCGACTAGTTTTCGTCGATATCGACAAAAGAGCACGGACACACCAGGATCGAGGAGGACCATGTAGAGAAGCCGAGAAACGAAGAACCCGACTTAAACATTTTACTCGATATCGAGTTGCTAACTCGAGATCGACAACATCCCCGAAGGCCATGCCCAGAGTCGAGGACAACCTGACCGAGGATGTCGACAAGAAGCTACCCGACCTCGCCAGACATGCCGGACACAGAGCAACACACTCGTCGATATCAAGGAAATTTCTCGATATCGACGAAAGCCAAGACACATGTCCGAGTATGTCGACAAGAGGCTACCCGATACACCAAGTCGGCCAAGTCGATGAGACCAAGTTACTCGAGATCGAGAAATGTCCTCGAGATCAACGAACCTCAGGAGCCCATGTCCGAGCCATGTCGAGGAAGAGGAACCCGAGACGCCGAAACACTGAAGTCGACAACCATTCTGCTCGGGATCGAAGAAAACTCCTCGAGATCGAGGAAATCTTCCGGAGACGCGTAACGCGGTTTGGGCAGTCCTACTCGGATTGGGATTCCTTGGGGCCGAAATTGCTGTGTCTATCCGATTCTATTCAAGTTACATCATGGAGAAGAAGATTTATCCACTTGAAGACTTTTTAGATATAATTTCCTTTTTAGATTTATTATTATCATTTCTTTTATTTATCTTTAATGCTTTAGATATAGATTTAGATATAGATATAGATATTCTATCCTTGAATAGCAAGGAGTAAAGGCTTTGAATTTAGTTTAATGCAAGTTATTTCTTTTCATCAATCAATGTCTGAGGTTGCGATGAAGCGCGAGTAGTCCACTCACTTCTGGGGTTGGGGAGAGCCCGACGATAGCCATGCGCGCTTGAGGTAAAGATTCGACTTTTATCATGTTTTGAGCATCTCCTACTTGTTATGTGTTTATTACCCATCTAATTGAGGTCCATGCTAACAACTTGGATTGTAAACATAAAATCAGTAGAGACAATTAGGGTTTCTTGAAAGAGTTGTCTAATTGTTGTAAAACGCGGAAGCTTAGTCGTTTGATGCAATTTACATGATTATCTGTTTTATTTCTGCCTTATGCATGCTTGGTTATCGTTGTTGCAAACCCCAATCTTGGAAGTCTTTTACATACAGTTTAGTTCAAAATCCCAAAGCACTTGTCTTTATTTTCTTTCATTTTAGTTTCTGCCCTTCCTCGAGATCGACTAGCACTCCTCGATCTCGAGATACTAATTCTCGATCCAGCATCATTGTTGCTTCTGTGTGCAGGTGATCGACAAGAGCCAACCCGACGTCGATGACCCTACTCGATCTCGAGTAAGCCTTTGTCGAGATCGACCAAAACTGCCGAGTTGCTGCTGCGCTGTTCGACTGTCCGATCTTCTATCGAGCAACTGTACTCGAGATCTAGGACCCCTATGGTTGACTTCTGCCATGAGATTTCTCCGCTGCCTAGGATCCGCTGACACGCTTCCTCGTGGATCGATCCTGACTTCCTTCCCACTACTGCATCGGGAGGAAGTCTTGTAATGATTTGCAAGGGACGGAATCTGGTTTGCTGTACTTTATTTATATTTAAATTTGCATTCACGATTTTCTCCTACAACAAATTGGCGTCGTTGCCGGGTAAGCTATCATTCGCGCCTTAGTTAGTTAAATCTCACGTCTACTTTGAGTTACTTTACAGGTGTATGCGCCGTTCTGGTCAACCACCTGAGTTTGACGGCTTAGACGAACCGGAACGCCTTCTACACATCAGAGCTAAACTACAAAGAGCCATGGCGGCCGTAGAAACACAAGAACAGCTGATTGAAAGGCTCACAAGGGAACTAGCCGCAAGGGATGTTACTATCGCCGCTGAGAGAGCAGGAAGGGAACAAGAAGCTGAACGCGCAAGGCAAGCAGAAGCTGAGCTTGCTCAATTCCCAACCGTTGCAGAGGATTATATGCATCCAACTCTCGTCGTGCCTGAATCGGCGATTCTAATTCCTGAAAACTCTTTTTAAATTCGCACCCAATTTCTTATAGAGCTTAAAAATAATGCTTTTTATGGCAAATTTAATGAGTGTCCTCTTGAATATATTACCAATTTTTCTGACATGTGTCGTACTCTTGCTGAAGGTACAACTCTGGAATATGTCAAGATGAAGGCTTTTCGCTGGTCTCTCGCTGGACCTGCACTGAAGTGGCTTGAAGGGATGAAACCAAGATCCCTCACAACATTGGCCCAAGTAGAGCAAGAGTTTCTGAACAAATTCTTCCCTCCCGCCAAAACAGCACTCCTCCGCCAGAAAATCACAGCCTTCAAACAGAAGCCTGGGGAACCACTAGCAAAGGTACATGAACGCTACAAAGAACTACCGCGATCTTGCCCTACTCATGGACAGCCACCCTACGTCATTCAGGAGATCTTCTTCAACTCTCTTGACCAAGTCACGAAGGACAGAATCAACCAGTATACTCGCTATGAGTATCTGACGATGCCACCAAATGACGTCTGGGGTGTACTGGACAAGCTCACCAATTATGACAACAAATATGGGTCTACTGCAAACTATGAGGAGAACTCCTATGCCAGGCCAGCACCATCTATGCCACTCTATGAGCCAGCAAAGGAGATTGACTCGGATGTCAGAAAGCACTTCTACAGAGACAAGAATTGCAAGATCCTCAAGCAAGTCAAATACCTGTCTGTCAATCAGCCTTGCATCGAATGCGGATCACAGCGGCACACCACTACTGAGTGCCCACACACTGAGCAAGTCAGGATGGCAGAGACACATGAAGAGGTAGTCTATGCTGGGGTTCCCAATCGCTATATGGGAGATCAAAGGTTCTACCAACCACAGTGGAGCCAAGGTCCTCCTAGGAACCCCCACCATACAGAGCTCCAGGACATCCAGAAAGGGATCAAAAGAAGGATGACTTACAGCTCATCCTTGAAGAGATGCGTCGGAATCAAGGCACCATCAACAACCAGTTCCAGAACATCACTACAAAATTTGGAGAACTGGACATCTGGAAACGGGGAATAGAGACCTAGATGGGTCAAATCGTTGAACAGATCCCACGACCATCCGGACAGCTCGCTGGGAAAACAGAACCAAATCCTAAGGGGAAGACCGGGCACGTGGCAGCTATCAAACTCAGAAGTGGGCATCAATTACACGAGCCAGAGGTCGGGAAGCATAAGGACAAAGCAGAGCAGCAACTCGACAAAGAACAGAAGCAACTCGATATCGAGAAACCAGTACTAGATCTCGACAAGAACCTGCTGGACACAGACCAGAAGTTGAGCTCGGACTCCACTACACAACCAGACAACTCGAGGTCGACAACCCAACTCGAGATCGAGGAACCTGTAGTCGAGATCGAGAAGAATCTGGCCGACGTCGACGACTCTGCAACACCTCCCACGTCTGATCTGGCTCCGAAGCAGAAAAAACCACTGCCTTTCCCTACCAAAGCACAGAAAGATCCCACTGCAGGTAGGTTTAACCGTTTTGTTAATATGCTGCAAGAACTGAACGTCTCCATTCCTTTTACAGAAGCCCTGCAAGAGATGTCTGGATATGTCAAATTTCTGAAGGAAATCCTGAGCAAGAAGCAATCCATCTCAGAGATCGCAGGCGAATGCAAAGTACTCCACTTCCCTGAAAAGAGACCTGACCCTGGTAAGTTTTCTGTTACTGTAGGTTTTGGACAATATAAATATGAGTCTCTGTGTGATTTAGGAGCAAGTGTGAGCATCATGCCTTTATCAATCTGGCGGAAGGTAAAGATATGATGCATAGAGCCTGTGGATGTCAAACTATACATGGCAAACAATACAGTGGTCATCCCTACAGGTATAGTTGAGAATGTCCCCGTCCAGGTTGGTAAATTATTTGTTCCAACAGATTTCCTTATTATAGACTGCGCTGAAGATCATACTAGCCCTATTATTCTTGGTAGACCATTCTTAGCTACTGCAGATGCCAAGATTAATGTCAAAAATCGATCACTCACCTTCACCAATAGGCGATGAGGTTTTAGATTTCTCTTTTGGCCCTGCAAAGGAGGAAATTTCATGGCTAGAGGTGAAGAGCATCAGCAACCACGGGACCAAGCAATCAACGGAGGAAAGCACCAGCC
Source organism: Persicaria tinctoria (assembly GCA_037127255.1). Lineage (NCBI taxonomy): Eukaryota > Viridiplantae > Streptophyta > Magnoliopsida > Caryophyllales > Polygonaceae > Persicaria > Persicaria tinctoria. Next base: position 76,088,713 of record JBANSL010000006.1, read on the forward strand.
CTGTACTCGAGATTGACAAAGGATACTACTCGATCTCCACCAAAGTTCCTCGGCCTCAATTTCCTCTACTGAGCCACAGACTTGCCAAGAACCTAAGTATGGGGTCCATGTACTTGATCTCGACCAGCAGTACTCGATCTCGACCAGCAGTACCCGAAGATTTCTGTTTTTGGTCCGAGAAGGTAAGCTCAGGTATGAATCCTACTCCCCCTCAGTCCAATAAGAAAATTATCAATAATTTAACGGGAGGTAAGACTCCGTGGCGAGAGAATATGCGGAAACTAAGAGCTGGAAAGAAGAAGAAGAAAGAGAAGGAAGTTTATGCAATCAACCACCTGTCAGCTGAGCTTGCATACTACCATCAGGACCTAGATGATCCAGGAGAAGGGCCAAGCATGAACGGGCCCCACATTAATGGTCCTTGAGCGCAAACGGAGAAGTCGGCCTAGGGACTCTAAATTCTAGAGCATGTATATAAAACGTTATGAATTTTGGGACTTTTGAACTTTTTGGTTTTGGTTTTTGGTTTTAGTTTTTTGGTTTAGAATACTTCATGTGGATAGTCTCGTTTTTGTGTGCAATCTAACACTTTTAGGTCGGCAAGCATATAAGGATCGCGAAAAGTGGAATAAGAAGTCCCTGAAAAATAGTCAGAATCGACGAAGGCCAAGTCGACAACGACGAAGAAGAGCAGCCCAGAAACTCCTCGATATCGAGTAGGCCAACTCAATATCGACAAAGGCCAGAAGCTCCTCAACTTTAGAAATCCACTAGACGCAGACAAGCCTCCTCGAGATCAAGTTCACTACTCGAGATCGACAAAGATTTTTACTCGACATGCCTGTTCTGCCCTCCTCGATGTGTTATTATGTGAGTTCCTTCCTTTACTCTTGTTTTTATTTGATTTTATACAGTGGGGACACTATATATTTTAAGTATGGGGTGGGGGAAGGGCTCATCATCATTATTATATGTTTTAGTCTTGCTTTTGATTTTACATGGTGAAATTTTAATTTTTATGTTATGCATTCATGTTTAAATTTTATGCATTTTAGTCTTTTGCCATACTTTAGTCTTGTTTTTAGTTGCATAGAAAAGAAAAAAAAAGGAAAAAAAATGCATGTTTAAATTTTTGCACCCTAAATTATATGTCCTATGAGGATGAATAATGATTGACTTGATCATGTAAACCCTATGGTATGTTTGGAAGGTTTAGCCTAAGTCCTCGAAATTTTTTTCATGTGGATTGTGAACTTGTGATGAAATTGAGCATATATGGTCCTAATGCTAAAGGTTAAAATGCAACAAAAATTGTCCTAGTGAGAATTTTGGCCTTATAGGGAGAACATTAAAAATCCTTCTGCTTTCTTGAGTGTATTTACGCTTCCTATGCATCTCTAAATGTTGTGATAGTTATTCAAAGCCAATGCAATTATATGTTTATGTAAATGAGAATTAAATGATGGAGGCACATTTTAAGCCAATTTTATCCTCTCTTTACCTACCCTGCATTATCCCTCCTTGAAGCCAGAACATTAGCCTGAGACTTTTATTATAAACTCCACAAAATTATCCTTAGCCAAATTGAGCCTGACCCCCATTTGGGAATTAAGACTTAGAGTTGGTTGGAAAGATGGTTTGTGGAAGAAATGAGCTTGTGTTTCATTTCAAGCAAGAAGGATTTTTGAATTTATTAAGATATGGGTTGATTTTATATTTTTATCTTGCTAGGCATACTATGTAAAAGGACTTTTGGCTCACCCTATAAATGCACTAGTATTATTTTAGGTTATTTTCGTTTCAAAAAAAAAATTCCGAAAAAAAAAGAAAGAAAAAAGTACATATGTTTATGAATAAAGTGCATGAGCCAAATTTACCTTAGTTCTTTCATTTTCGCAAGATACATACTTTGGAGAGGTTACATACTTCATTGAGGTGAATTGGAGAGTTTGGTTGATGCATATGATTGAAAGTTATGGTTTGGTTGAGTTGTGTTGGAAATTTAAGAGTCTTGATTCCCGAATTTTATTAAGCACCACATAGCCAAATAATTCCATACCCTTATATTTCTTACCAAGCCCCATTACAACCCCGCCGAATGGAATCTTCTTTGAAGACTTCTATTGAGCGAATTCCTCCTGATAATTCTTGTTGCATTTTCATAATTGGTTGCGAAGTGGATTTATATTTAAATTGCAATGTTTATGAGATTGTATATGGAATCGAGTTGTGAGTTGATCTTCATAGCCTAAACACATTGAGAGTTGAGTGTAAACACATTATCCCTGTGAGGTTGGATTTATATTGTCTATGCCTATGGATCGCTCATATATGTGTGATGACGTTAAATTCACTTGTCTTACATTGCTACTACTTAAGATGTTGCTTTTGACAAGGGAGAAGACTCAAAGGATGTGTTGTAGGTCTTGGTTATGGTATGGTTATTGCTTGAGGACAAGCAAGTCTAAGTATGGGGTGATTTGATGTCTCTAAAGTAGCCATGTTTTTATGCATATTTTAGTTCCATATTCTATACACTTTGCATATTTTGGGTTGGGAATATGTCAAATTTATGTAGTATATGCTTATTTGCCAGAAATAGAGATCTACATAAATTTCTGTTTAATATTACATAATATGGAGTCATTTCGGGAGAAAACCAAGAAGCAAAGACGGAAGCAGCAAGTCTACTCGATATCGACTAGTTTTCGTCGATATCGACAAAAGAGCACGGACACACCAGGATCGAGGAGGACCATGTAGAGAAGCCGAGAAACGAAGAACCCGACTCCAACAGTTTACTCGATATCGAGTTGCTAACTCGAGATCGACAACATCCCCGAAGGCCATGCCCGGAGTCGAGGACAACCTGACCGAGGATGTCGAGAAGAAGCTACCCGACCTGGCCAAACATGCCGGACACAGAGCAACACACTCGTCGATATCGAGGAAAGTTCTCGATATCGACAAAAGCCAAGACACATGTCCAAGCATGTCGACAAGAGGCTAGCTGATACACCAAGTCGGCCAAGTCGATGAGACCAAGTTACTCGAGATCGAGAAATGTCCTCGAGATCGACGAACCTCAGGAGCCCATGTCCGACCGATGTCGAGGAAGAGGAACCCGAGATGCCGAACCACTGAAGTCGATAACCATTCTGCTCGAGATCGAGGAAAACTCCTCGAGATTGAGGAAATCTTCCGGAGACGCGTAACGCGGTTTGGGCAGTCCTACTCGGATTGGGATTCCTTGGGTCCGAAGATTGCCGAGTCTATCCGATTCCATTCAAGTTACATCATGGAGAAGAATATTTATCCACTTGAAGACTTTTTAGATATAATTTCCTTTTTAGATTTATTATTGTTATTTCTTTTATTTATCTTTAATGCTTTAGATATAGATTTAGATATAGATATAGATATAGATATTCTGTCCTTGAATAGCAAGGAGTAGAAGGCTATAAATAAAGCCCATGGGGCTGATTTTAGGAACAATTCAATTCACAGCTAGAGAAGTACTTCACAGAGACGGTTTAGGAGTTCAAAGGTTTTAGGGTTTTGGCGTCCAACGAAAGTTGGATTGCCGGGATTGTAAAGGCTTTGAATTTAGTTTAATGCAAGTTATTTCTTTTCATCAATCAATGTCTGAGGTTGCGATGAAGCGCGAGTAGTCCACCCACTTCTGGGGTTGGGGAGAGCCCGACGATAGCCATGCGCGTTTGAGGTAAAGATTCGACTTTTATCATGTTTTGAGCATCTACTACTTGTTATGCGTTTATTACCCATCTAATGGAGGTCCATGCTAACAACTTGGATTGTAAGCATAAAATTAGTAGATACAATTAGGGTTTCTTGAAAGAGTTGTCTAATTATTGGAAAAAGCGGAAGCTTAGTCCTTTGATGCGATTTACATGATTATCTGTTTTATTTATGCCTTATGCATGCTTGAAACAAAATCTTCTATTTACATTTTGCATGATCCTTCGAAAATGTTGTACAACCAAAATTCTTACTATTACCAAAGCTTTTCGATTATTTATTTCAAAGGAAAAAGACATTTTGTTTGTCTTTCGAAAACGAATACCAAGAAAAATAAAATTTCACCTTGAGGTTTGGTACTATTTACTTAGATGATTTAACTTTATTATATTTAAACTTTATAGAAAATATTTTAAGAAAATACAATTTAAAACTCGTGTACAAAAAACTGTTAGCTCTGATACCACCTTCTGTAACACCCCCTTCTGTAAACGAGGGAATGTTGCAGCGCCAGTGATTACTTGGACTTTAAGGTCTTCGTAACCACCTTAGGCTTATAGGGACATGCTACCATGCTCCCATAAACAAGATGATAACAAAATAAATATAAATAGCAGAAGTCTTAAAATACAATAAATCTTTTATTTTTTTTATTAAACGCATAATTCAAATTACAATATTCAATACAATAAAACCTTACAGCGGAAGACTTGGTAAAAATAAACACTTAAAACTTTATACAATATTTTCTAAAAACTTTAAATAATTAAATCTCGAAAATAAAATGTCTTCTTACTCTTCTTTAACTTCTCTTCAGAGACTCGACCTTAACCTGCGAACTGGAGACTGGGTATTGTACGAAGACAATGACCCCCTAGCCGTCCAAATTAACAAAGGACGGTTAGTTCGCGAGAACTAGCAAGTGACGGCTCGAAAACTGGGACTACTTCAGATTTATACTCATTGACCTTTAATGGTATGAATTTAAACCCGAATGCGATTATTAATTAGAATATTTTAGAGGGGCTAAAAAAGTTTGATGACACAACTGTTATGAAACGGTTAATCCCGAAGGATTGAATAACATAAGAAGTGGGCGACAAGCACCCTTAGGAACCATATCCTGAGTACAGATGGGATATGATATAGCTTGAATTAATGGTGATCACTATGAAACCAAATGTCTATTACACACTTCACTCACTTTCCTCACGTTGAATAGCTTGAACACAACTTCACTTTCCTCACGTTGAATAGCTTGAACACAACTTCACTTTTCTCACGTTGAATAGGTTGAACGCACACAACTTCACTTTCCGATCACGTTGAATAGCTTGAGCACAACTTTATATAACGTTACACATTTTAACACTTTGATAGGTTACACATTTCATTCGAAACACACATCTTAATTAATAATTAATAATTAATAATTACTCATACGATACCGGTCCCGCTCTCAATAGCAGATAACGACCTACTACCTTTTTATTTGGTAGTGTAACATTCCGATAGATAATATATGCGCGTTCGGAATGTGTTAGTTTCATGAAACTTTAAGACCGGAGAATAACGGCTCCGACCTGACTCTACCACATCACTTTCACTTTACTTCACACATTACTTTCACTTTGCTTTGAATTGATTGATACATTTTACTTGCACTAATCTTGATTCAATTGAGTGTCGATCGTAACACGAAATCCTCACATTTTCACTATTGATTAATGACATATCTTAAGTGATCACACAATACAAAAGTAATCCATATTATTTAAAGGTAACATGGATACCAAATAAAATAAAATAAAATAAAATAACGGATGAAAACATCAACGAAATAACATGTTCAATACCTAACTATTTTAGCATGAAAGAACAATAATAAATCATACTTTAAAGAAACGGTGGGTAAACTATGTTATTATTTTATATTAAGATCAAATAATAACTTTACCCAATTATACTTGCCAAATCCAAACTGACGATTAAATAAATTACACAAGACGGGTGAATTGTAATTTATTTTATTTAACTTGGCAAGCAACGAAAGGAAAGAAAACAACTAGACACAAAAGCACCAAAGTGAGCAGAAAGACTCGGAAAGTCACTTGCCTTTTTCGCCTTGTTTGATTTCGGTACCAACTATGGACTTTAAGGAACTCCGTGACGGAATCGAATAAATCGTTAGACGCATCTGGACATAAAATACGAGACACAAGGAAGAGTTTAATAATTGGTATTTTATGCACATAAGTGACTTATTAATTCAAATAAAAATTGAATTAATTACAAAGTCGGAATTTATACCAATTATATCCTCTTTGGAATCTTGTCTCGGGATGGATGTGTAGGGATTCGAGATTATCTCTGCGAATTAAAGAATTTACGCGAGTTAGAATATATTCTAAAACTATGGGATAATTTTTATAAATTTAAAGGCTGAATAAGGGCATATTTTATAAAAATAAAGAGAATGGGAGGAAAGTTGTAATTTCATCATCCCCTTCCTTAGCCCAACACAGAGTACGCACGCAGGTTTGTCGATTGCCGTCGATGGCGAGGCTTCGGTTGCTTGTGACGGTCTCCACAGGGAGCGGCGGCGACGAGGGCTTACGACGGATGCTCTACCATGCTGGGGCGAAACTGCTGGTGGCGCCTAGCGGTAGCGTGATGGCCGGAAGCTGACCGGTGGTGGTCGGTGGCGAGGTAGAGAGATCACAAATTTGGGGCTTTTTTATTTTGTAAGTTTTTTTCACTAATGTTGTGAATGGAATTATTCCTAGAGATGAAAGGAATGGCTTTTTTATTTTGTGGGTTAGGAGCTCGATTTTGACTTCCAATGGTGGGATTGAGCCCCAAAAACTTCGAAGAACTACACCCTTAATCCGATTCGAACTGTAAACGGAAAATTGAATTAAGAAGGGGAAACGATTCGTATTGAAGAGGTGAATCAATTTCGATCTTCATCCTTATCTTCCACGTCGATCTGACGAATTACCAATCCTAGGGTTTTTGAATCTGGACGAATTTGAGGATGGATTCGTAGGTTAGCTAACGAATTGATCACGTGATTGATACGAGGTAATTAAATAGATGTTAATATAGGCGTTTTAGGGTTGAAAGGTCAAAGGAATTAATTCCTCCGTTAAAGACCATGCTCCATTAAAAGGGTTTAGCGTTACAGTGAAGGGGAAGGAAGAAGAAGCGGTTCAATTTGGTTCGGTTCTTATTTTCCTTCATTTGGTTCGGTTGGACCGATTCAACAAAAGACATGGTTTGGTTTCCCCATATATATATGTATGACTATTTATTTAATTTGATTTTCCCTATTAGTATACCTTATTTTAAAATCCTAACTTGGTGACACAACATAAATAACTAAATCAAGTCATAGGTAAAATCATCATATATCTTTATTTAATAAATACGGCATGTTCTTTTATTTAAATAAATATTCCAAATAATTTTTTATAATAATTCAAACTTTATAATAAATATCATAAATTCAGTTTTAACCTTTTTTATTTACTTAAATTAAAATAGAATTACCCAAAAATACTTTGGGGTATTTCATATCTCCCCCCTTAAAATAAGTTTCGACCCGAAACTTGGACAAGGAAAATAGTAGGGAGAAAGGATTTGAAAAGAAGGTTGTGTAATCGGAATCTTTGTTATCATGAGAGGTACGAGAGAATGGATTAATTCGTAAGTCTCGATGTAATAAAACACTATTTGATGGAGAGATTGTTGTCACTACTCACTAGCCAACTTGGGTCCCTTGCTGCCAATTGCTGAGAATAACCGCACACGGAGATAAAACTTGCAGACGATATAGTTGAGCACGTCAAGGATCGGATTTGGTATCTTATGGTTAACTGCGCATGCTACGTTATGATATTGCTCAAAGAGCAAAACAACCTAATTACCTCCATCGTAATTAGTTGTTCACCGAACCCATCCTGGCTAAAGATTGAGAATTATTTATTCTACAACTGCCTGTTAACTTAGGCCTAATCACATAGAGTTGATAGATTTTTCTATGTTTTTTTTTTGTTTTTAACACTTTTGACGATATATTAAATTTAGCGCAAGTTAGTCAACTCTTATCACACGATGAACATGGTCTCCTAGTCTACCATTGGCTTTCTTCTCAACCCCAAATGGCTTCCTTTCCCAGGTTACCAAATGGTCACGTGATGGTTTCAAAGGCAACCATATTAGGCAGAACTGGTATCCTATTCAAGTGTGATGAGTGCTCCATATGAAACGGGTTATTCTTTAGGTCTTTTTCAAATTTGATGACTAACACTTTGCCCGGTGTTTTATCTTCCTCTCGAAGGCAGATTATATATATTTTATGGTAAAAATCATTGGGGGTATTTTCTCAAACATTAGCCAATGGGAGTTCGGAACACAGTTGAAACAATGTCATCACAACATTGCACCTAGATCGGATAGAGAACGTGTGGAGTCACTACTAAAGTCTGAACGGAAGAACACAACGGAAGCATAAAGTTTTGCCCTACCAGTCGGGCAACATAAGGATTGGACGACCTTTCACCGTACACATATACACCAGGTTGATTTCACTTCTTCACTATAAGAGAGTATCATATGAATCACAACACTTATACCCATACCGATTTATGTAATATAAAAGGTTGACGTAGCAAGTGAAGATGCTAGGAATAGATCACTTGATGTGCTAGTTTAGAGTCGATCTCGAGAAGTTTGAGTTGAGAAATTGACCTTTATAGACTTAATTCTTTCACAAATATTACTCATTTCACTTTCAACACCAATTAGAAATTTAGCCTCATCTTTATCACTTTCAGACTCGTATAGAATACTTTTACTTAGAAAATTCTCTTAAGAAAGTTTTTATGTGTATTTGATAACATACACCAACAATCAAAAGAATATGTTAAGATACTTTAGAGTTTACATAAAATAATCTTTAAACACTTGCACACAGGAATATATATATTTTTTTTTTATCAAAAAAAAATTAACACATACTTCTAGGAATAAAAACCTAGAAGAAAAAAAAATCGCACTTGAGAATATTTAAAAAATAAAATCTAACGACTCACATAGTTCCAACTTTAACACTTTACAATATGACAATCACATTGATTAATATTTACAAAAAAAAAATCACGTAAATTCCTCGATTACTAGAATTTATTTTTGGGCATATGCCAAGTATTCAATTTATAATATATTTACTTTACAATAAAGTAATGAAGAAGAATCTAGTAAAATGCTGACAAAGTAGCATAATGTCATTTCTTTGAATTTTCTTTGAGCGGATTAGGAAGAGTAATTTTTTTCTTTAACCACATATATTCATTTTCAAAATTCAAAATTTCATACACCATTTGAAAGTGGAATTTTAAATTTCTTTTACCCGATTTAAAGAAGCAAGGAAAGATAACCAAAATATCTTCTCAATACACTTAAGACCATTTAATAATGTTAAGGAATGGGACCCATCCTATTAGAGAAAAGATGAGAGAGAAACTAGAGAGAGAGACTCCCAAGAGAAACCCTAGAGCCCAAAATCAAGACCGCCGCCACCATGGTCACCGCCGGAAGATCGACGACCCATTCGCCGGAGATGCATCAAGGCTAAAAATCTGGACTCCTATACTCGGGATTGGAAAATACTCATTCAGATCCCCGACTCTCACCGCCAAATTGAAGGAGGAGCTGGAAAAAAAAATCAAGAAGCGCTTGAAAGAAGATGAACGCCAACACAAACCCAAAATCGAAGAGCTGAAACAAGTTTATGCGACGTCGACTTGGGAGCTTCGGAAAGGCTCCCTCTGTCTTGCTTCCAGATTGAGGATAAATTCCAAGGAATATAAGACGGCTGAGAAGAAAGAAGACGGTGAAGGAAGATGCATCTCAGAAACCAAAAGCCCGAAAGAAACTATTGTCATGGTGAATCACAAATCGACCTATGGTCGTTTCTTCTGGTGCCGGCGGCCGAAGTGGAAGCGGTGGCGATTTTGGCGCTCGGGGTTATCTGGTTTCTCTGTCGTGATTCGGGTCCTCCGGGTCACGTCCCTACCCGCTTTCTCTCTCCCGCATGTGGTGTGGTTGTCTCATGAAATGGCTATCCCGAGACTCGTAGCTGCGTTGCCCTATTACAGGTTCTCCCACTCTGTTGACTTATCATTTACAGATGGACTGCTTGCAACACCAAACTTGATCTTTTGAAATTGCAAATTTCGTCTCAATTTTCTGGAAATTTCCCCTTCAATTCTAAGAACCTGAACCCTTTACCCGACTGCTCTGGCTTCTGCTTACCTGAATCTGTGTGTGTTAGAGATGAAAAGAAAAATATCATGAATCCCTTAATTGATGTGTTGCTACTCCTTGCATTTTTTAGTACCCTTGTTGATTTGCTGTGTCTGTATGATTTATCAAATTGCTTGAATATCAAAAACTCTAAGCTTATCAAAACTTTGAATAAAGAACGGGTAAGAATCTCCCTGAAAAACTTGACCCAGATGAAAGATCTTAACAAGCTGCCTGACAATATGAACCTGCCCACTGAACCATACATCGGTACAACTGTCGTCTGGTGTGACAAAAACCTGAAGATTTTTCAGAACTTGGCTGCTGGGGAGTCCTGTTTCAGTTTCTTCCGAGCCTTCAAATTCTCCTGCCACCTCCTAGATTGTGACTATGTGGAAAAACGTCTACCGTTGCATTACCTTGAAAGAGATGCCCATGATGCTGAAATTTCCTTTGAATCTCAGATTGCTTGCACCCAATCTAAGTTTTGGGATAATTGCATTTGTGAAAAATGGTTATCAAATCCTCAATGTTCAGCCTTGTTTCTTATTGTGCTTGACCTTAAGTCGGCCCACAAGTATGATCTGTGTTTAGACCCTTTGATAACATCTAAGAACAACCAAAGATTAGATCAAAAGAAAACCCAAGGCATGATATGTGGCATCCTTAGAAAATGTAATCCGGACTGTCAGTTTGAATATCAACTATGGCATTTCTTTTTGTCTAGTTATCTGTGGTACATTGGTATGTATGTAGCCTTGAAAGTGGATTTTATGATAAAGATTAATGGATTTTGCTTTGATTTCCTGGCTATTTGGAAGTTGTCCATGACAAGGAGGAAGCCTCGACCAAATAAAATTGAACCCTGCACAAATCTTCTCATTACTCCGGAGATTTGCAAGTGCCCTGTTGAGCATCGATCAATACTTGTAGACAAAATTGAAAAAGTATATGAGCCAACTAAATGCTTGGAGGAAAAATTGCAAAGAGATCAAATGAACAAAATGGAAATGATGATAGGCTCTCAACATAACATCTCTCTTGACACCAGGTGTGCATTCTTGTTCTTTTTCAACTCTTACGACGCTGTGCTTTTCTATCTCACCTTCACTGGTGCTGTTGGGGCTGGTTTTATCCCGGCTTGGATATGTGAACTCATTTGTGTCTACCTTGTGTGTCAAATGAACAAACCCAATCGACAAAAGAACTCACATGATAATGCATCCAATTGTCCTCTGCTCCTTTCAGAAAAAGATAAGGAATCGAACAAAATAGCTTTATGCATGCTGGGACAACAACATAAAGAAACAATGAACCAAAAGAAGCGATTAGGAATAAATAATAAGAATTTCGCCCAACAACTCCTTCTCCCTCACCAACTGATTAAACAATCAAAGCTCACTGAACAAGAAAATAAGGAACAAATTAATACCAAAATTAAAACAAGAAGGCATATTTCTAAGAAGAAAAATGAGAATGATAAAAGGGACTACATAAAAAAGAACAAACAAAGACAGATAAAAAATATTTTGAAACCACATTCTCAAATCTTTGACAAGATAGACCTACAAAAGAAAATTGAAAACTCTACACCTTTGCATACTAAGGTTAAAAAAGCCCATAAAAAAACTGAACACAGAGAGAGACCCCAATTTATAATCAAAAGTATAAATGAAGATTAGCTCTTGGAACTCCTGTGGAATTGCTCGTAGGAATCTATGGGCAGAGGTTGACATTTTTTGTAAGATCCAAAGCATACAAATATTGGCATTGATGGAAACTAAGACAGAGCGACAACCAGACGAGAAAATCTGGAAAAAGATTGGCTTCGATACAATTGAATGGGTTCCCGCGGTTGGACGATCGGGTGGGATCTGTGTGTTATGGAAAAGCTACCAATTACACAATGAAACAATAGAACTCTTGGTAAAAGACCAAAGATTTATTTCGTTTAAAATCTCGATCCCAAGTCAAAATGTGGTTCTAGCCATTTTCTTTGTCTATGCTCCACCAAACGAAAGGGAGAAAATTGAATTTTGGAACAAAATCACAAGTCATATTAGTAACATTAATCTCCCATGCATTGTTCTTGGGGATCTGAATGAAATACAGAGCATTAGTGAAAAATGGGGTGGAAACACGCCTAGCCTAAATAGATTCAAACGTCTTCGAGATTTCAAGAACAATTGTGAACTCATGGAAATCCCGACGCTAGGAAACTAGTTTACATGGCGCAAAAACAAAACGGATATTGATAACATATACGAAAAACTTGATAGAGTTCTAGTCCACTCCCAAATCATGCAATGGTTTCCTGAAATTTTGACAACAAATCATGCATTCACATCTTCAGATCACTGTCCAATTTCCCTAGAACTCCGATTAGATAACAACTACAAAGGAAAGCCTTTTCGGTTTGAGAAAATGTGGATGAGCAGAAATGGTTATAGAAACATTGTCAGACAAGCTTGGCGAGTAAATGTCACAGGATCATACATGTTTAAACTTGTTAAGAAAACACTCCTTCTCAAACGTCTCTCTAAACAGTGGAGTGGGAAATCTTTTAGGAACATTTTCAGACAACTCAAAGAAATTGATGACAACCTGATTCAAATTCAAAAACAGAATGCCAGAACACAAGATACACAAACCAGCTTGAAGCAAACTAGACTACTAAATAAAAAAGATAAAATTCTTCAATACCATAAGATTTACTGGAACCAAAGAGCGAAAACTAAGCACCTCAAACTTGTATACACGAACTCAGGGTACTTCCATAAGATAGCTACTGGAAAAAGAAACAGAAAAACAATAAGAGAAATAACAACGGCAGAAGGAACCAAGATAATAGGAGAGGAAAATATAGCAAAGGAAATTAAAACAGACTTTGAGAGGAGATATAAAAAAGCCAATATTAACACACAGTTACTCAATGAATACCTCCAGGTAATCGATCCAGAAATCTCTATAAATGATAATGAATTGTTGGTAAAACCGGTAACAAATATAGAAATTAAAAAAGCGATGTTCGAAATTGGGAAAAATAAATCACCGGGTCCAGATGGGATGATAGCAGAGTTTTATCAAAAATATTGGGATATAGTTGGGCCCGATGTAATTAGAGCGATCAAAAGTTTTTTCCTTTCTGGAAAGCTCTTGAAACAGATTAACCAGACTTTTATCTCACTTATCCCAAAATGTGAAAACCCAAGCTCCACGAACCATTATAGACCAATTAGTTTGTGCTCTACAATCTATAAGACAATTGCCAAAATTATTGCGGATAGATTGAAAACTGTTCTAGAAAAGATTATACACCCATTACAAGGGGCTTTTATAGCAAAGCGAGCAATACAAGACAATGTTCTAATCGCACACGAAATTTTTCACTCTTTCAAATCAAGAAAAGGCAAAGAGGGATGGATAGCACTAAAGTTAGACATGGAAAAGGCTTATGATAGGGTTGATTGGGATTTCCTCTTCCAAGTTCTGAAAAAATTCGGTTTTTGCTCAAGATTCATCTCTTGGGTTGAAGAATGTGTGAAAACCGTCTCCTATTCCATTCTTGTCAACGATGGACCAACCGATGTTTTCAGACCAGAGAAGGGACTTAGACAAGGCGATCCAATTTCCCCGCTCCTTTTTGTTATTGGAGCTGAAATACTTGCAAGGAAACTACAAATGACAAGTAATGAATGAAGAAAAACGATAGGATTTGAGATGACTAAATCGGGAACTAGAGTACCATTTCTTTCTTTTGCAGATGACATCATGATATTTGCCAAAGCAAGCTCAGAATCTTGCATCCAAGTGAAAAAAATCGTTGCTGAATATTGTAGCATATCGGGACAAAAAGTAAATTATCACAAATCAGCTTTTCAAGTAACTTCAGGGGTCACGAACCAACAGAAACAGAATATTCAAAATATACTTCAAATCACCAACCATACTGCACTTGAAAAGTACTTAGGGTGCCCCATTATAAATGGAAAAGTAAACAGGAACACTTTTGAAGACACTGTGGAAAGGACAAAATCTCAATTGACAAAATGGAAGGCAAACTCACTTTCCCAACAGGGTAGAGCTGTTCTAATTAAAACAAATCTTGCTACTAAACCTTACTATGTGATGCAAAATTTTGGACTACCAACCGACACGCATAAAGAACTAGATAAAATTAACAGATCCTTCTTTTGGAATAAGGACATGAACTATAAGCCATTAATAGGATGGGATAAAATATGCAAACCAAAGAAATATGGCGGGCTAGGACTAAACAAATCCAAAGACATGAATAAAGCACTTCAAATGAAGTTATTGTGGAAAATCATGGCTGAACCGAACAATATTTGGGTTAGAATAATTAAAGAAAAATACATGAAGGATGCACCATTATGGGAATATGAAAAAAGAAAACAGACATCTTGGCAATGGAAGAAACTAATGGAAATTAAAAATGAATTTTGTGAAGGGTTGATTTGGCAAGTAGGGAATGGGAAAACAATCAAATTTTGGAAAGATGAGTGGATTGTAGGAGAGAAACTACTTGGGAAAAATATTTCGAACAACCCAATTGATGAACAAGAGAATGTGGAACAATACATAGGGCCTGGAAAAAAATGGAAAGTTGAAGAATTAAGAAAGATACTTCCGCACAACATCATAAGCAAAATTCTAAATATACAAATTCCGATGAATGAAATTGAAGATAGATTGTACTGGAAAGGCAGCCGCAACGGTTGGTTCTCCACCTCAACTGCCCTAGAAATGGTAACAGGACACGATAGACTCCACGAAAGCGAATTGACATGGATTTGCGGGATAGATTGCTTCCCGAAAGTAAAAAATTTTCTGTGGAAACTAGTGATGAATGGTATTCCAACGAAGAAACGACTTGCTGAAAAGGGTGTGGCAGTGCCTCTCCCTTGTATTTTTTGCAACCATTTGGTTGAAGATGCAGAACAGTTGTTTACAAAATGCACCCATTCTCTTGATCTGATTGGAAAGATTGATCGAAACATTGAAACAACAATTCGAAGAGTGGACACGACCAATAAAAATATGAAACAAGCGGTAATGGAAATATTTACCAGACTCACTAAATCTCAAACAACCTCGTTATCATTGATCTGGTGGAGTTTATGGACAATTAGGAATAAAGTAGTATTCGATGATCAAAATTACATGAACGGTCAACAACATGAAGGGTACATAAGACTCCAACTCCAAAATTGGAACCAATCTAAGACACTTCATTGGGAAGAAATAGAAAAAATGAAACATGTAAGTATGCCCAAACAAAGGAAGAAAAAGAATCTTCGTTGGAAGAAACCCGCGGAGGGGTATTTCAAGATAAATTTTGATGGGTCAAAACTTTCCACAGGAGATGCTGCGGCGGGTTTTGTCATTCGAGACCACCATGGTAGTGTCCGGGCTTGCAACACCTTATTGTGTGGTTCTGTTTCTGCTTTGCAGGCAGAAGCTTTGGCTCTTCGGTTGGGACTGTCTGCTGCTTTAGAGCTGGGGATCTCGAAGATTGAAGTGGAAGGGGATAGTCTTTCGGTTATCAACTCAATCAAAGGGATTTGGACGTGTCCTTGGGAGATTGATTTGGTGATCACCGATGCTCTTCTTTTGCTCCACTCCTTTGAATCCTCTTCTGTCACCCATGTTTTTCGGGAAGTCAATCGGGTGGCGGACAAAGCAGCACATCTTTGTCTGCGACAGATTCAAGGGCCGTTTGCTTCTCATCCAGAGCTTCTTGCTCTCGTCCAAAAGGACGCTATTGGGTGGTGGATCAGTAGGGTCTGACACCACCCAAATTCTTGCTTTGTAACCAAAAAAAAAAAAAAAAATGTTAAGGAATGGTAACTTTAACCACTATCTTTTATCATAGATTATTAGAGGATTTATAAATTATAAACGTTATGGATATTTATTCGAACACATTTTTAAACACCAAACACATATTCACTTAAGAAATTTTATAAAGAAAATGTTGATGAGCCATTAAAAATATTTAAGGTGCTTGAAAATCTTGTTGGGATACTTGAGATTTTGGTTCATATAAAATTTAAAGATTTAAACGCTAAATTTCTTGACAATACATCTGAATGAAAATATTCATACTTGAATCGTTTATTCAAACACTTTCTTGATAATACACCAATATTTATTTGACACACTTGGATATACTTTATTTTAATAGGATTTATAATTTCCACTTACAACCCTCAAAAACCGTTACGGAGGACTATAAAAAACTTATGAAATATTATCTCAATAACCCACTTTATTAAATTTTTATTGAGGAAATTTTCACTCTTGTTTTCACAATAAAGGGTATCTAGGATTTTGAAAACCCTAAACAACAAGTTCAAGGTTGTAATTTTTTTTTAACGGTATATATTTTTAAGTTTAATATTTCTCATGGAGAAAATCACATTGATTATTGTATTTCTAAAATACTCAGGTTGAAACAATATCTTGTATTTACAATTTGCATGATCCTTCGGAAATGTTATACAACCAAAATTCTTACTATTACCAAAGCTTTTCGATTATTTATTTGAAAGGAAAAAGACATTTTGTTTGTCTTTCGAAAACGAATACCAAGAAAAATAAAATTTCACCTTGAGGTTTGGTACTATTTACTTAGATGATTTAACTTTATTATATTTAAACTTTATAGAAAATATTTTAAGAAAATACAATTTAAAACTCGTGTACAAAAAACTGTTAGCTCTGATACCACCTTCTGTAACACCCCCTTCTGTAAACGAGGGAATGTTGCAGCGCCAGTGATTACTTGGACTTTAAGGTCTTCGTAACCACCTTAGGCTTATAGGGACATGCTACCATGCTCCCATAAACAAGATGATAACAAAATAAATATAAATAGAGGAAATCTTAAAATACAATAAATCTTTTATTTTTTATATTAAACGCATAATTCAAATTACAATATTCAATACAATAAAACCTTACAGCGGAAGACTTGGTAAAAATAAACACGTAAAACTTTCTACAATATTTTCTAAGAACTTTAAATAATTAAATCTCGAAAATAAAATGTCTTCTTACTCTTCTTTAACTTCTCTTCAGAGACTCGACCTTAACCTGCGAACTGGAGACTGGGGTATTGTACGAAGACAATGACCCCCTAGCCGTCCAAATTAACAGAGGACGGTTAGTTCGCGAGAACTAGCAAGTGACGGCTCGAAAACTAGGACTACTTCAGATTTATACTCATTGACCTTTAATGGTATGAATTTAAACCCGAATGCGATTATTAATTAGAATATTTTAGAGGGGCTAAAAAAGTTTGATGACACAACTGTTATGAAACGGATAATCCCGAAGGATTGAATAACATAAGAAGTGGGCGACAAGCACCCTTAGGAACCATATCCTGAGTACAGATGAGATATGATATAGCTTGAATTAATGGTGATTACTATTAAACCAAATGTCTATTACACACTTCACTCACTTTCCTCACGTTGAATAGCTTGAACACAACTTCACTTTCCTCACGTTGAATAGCTTGAACACAACTTCACTTTTCTCACGTTGAATAGCTTGAACGTACACAACTTCACTTTCCGATCACGTTGAATAGCTTGAGCACAACTTTATATAACGTTACACATTTTAACACTTTGATAGGTTACACATTTCATTCGAAACACACATCTTAATTAATAATTAATAATAAATAATAAATAATTACTCATACGATACCGGTCCCGCTCTCAATAGCAGATAACGACCTACTACCTTTTTATTTGGTAGTGTAACATTCCGATAGATAATATATGCGCGTTTGGAATGTGTTAGTTTCATGAAACTTTAAGACCAGAGAATAACTGCTCCGACCTGACTCTACTGTAACGGCCCAGAATTATAATTTCCGGGTTACGTTTCAAGGGATGAAAACCCTTGTTCGGATCTTGCAATCCAGGTACGGGTCGTGGTTTAAAACTCTTTTAAGATCCGTATAAAGAGGGATTTCAAACCCTAAAAACCTCGAAGGGCCGTTGGGTACCCTTAACCTGTCCTACAACTATGTCGCGTAATCCATTTCAAATGGAAGTAAAGCGGAAGCAAAGTAAATATACAAGTGTCACGGCAAAGCCAGTCAAAACCAAATCATGAGTGGGTAATTACCATTTTACTAAATTAGGATATTAGCTAGATTCTTCGATTCGCCAAAAGGAAACCCCGTCATATAGACATCGAGCACTCAAATCTGCAGAGAATACCTTTTAAAAAAGAACGGGGAAAGGAATCAGATCGAGCCACTCATGCGGGACCGGCAGTCCTCGCTGAGGCCACATAGTATGTGCTATACCTAATAAAGATGCTCTAATGCTGTACGAAATTCAAACACACTAGCATGCTCCTAGTTCATAATAATGTGCAGAAATACTGTAAAGGGCCCAAGACAATGCCAAGTGGCATATCCCTCTCCTACCTCCACCCCTTCCGATAGGTGGAGACTGGCCAGCTCGTGAATGCATTCCATCATATTCGGGGGGCACGCATGCCGAACCCGCTCCACAATAAAGCCCGCAGGCATATCATAATATAAGGAAGTTCATGACTCGATTGACTCAGGGTACCCGATGAGGCTGGGCTACCCTATGACCCTAGCAAAGACTCTAGGACTATCACAGATAACGGCCGTTCTGTGTCAAAGGCATAAAGTAAGCAGATGCTCATTCAATTAGTGCAACCTAAACATGATACTTCATGACATGCTTTTATGCATATGCAACACCTAACATAAAATGCAACAACAAGCATGAATGTCCAACCTGAGTAAGCCCCCTAGGGAACTTACCTGAAGATGCAGAACAGCAAAATAACGCAAGCAAGGGCCCAATTGCAAGTCCAAAGCAATACACACCTATCATCAAGTCATTCCCATAAGCTACTGGAACAACATTCATACACACGAAACCCAAGTGCTCAACATCCTCAAAACCAAACGATAGTAAAACCGTTTTCCAAAATCTTTCTGATACGATCAACATCAACCAAAATCATTTATTTCAATCCAACTTATTGATAAAATCGTACCAACCATATTTCCGAACTCATTTCCCAAAGTTTTCCAAACTCTTAAGTCTCAAGATAAGTCAACTCACTTTTAAAACAATTTCTCAAATCATATTATAGAAATAGTTCTGACATTTTATTTCAAAACCTTGACTTTAATGTTTCAAGTAATAACGATAAACATTTCCAAAATAAATCTCTCTTCACAAACCTTATCAAAAGCAAGAATTAACAAATCATTTTACAAATTCCAAAATCGCATAAAATACATGTTATAATAACATTTTACACATAATATTACTTTCAAATAATTTATAATGCATAGAAATTTCAAAATAAATTTTATCACCAAACCCAGCATTAACATGTAATAATACTAAGCTAGTAAAAGCAATTATATAAAACTATATACCAACATATTATAACACATAACATTTAACAATTCGTACAAATAACAACAAAACCCAACTCAAAACCCAACTCGGAATAGAAGCTGGACCCAAAGCCCAAACCCGAATCCAAATAAAGCCCAACCCATCCCCAAAAGCTGAACCGGTTTTCTGGGAAAAAAAAAGGGCTGAACCGAACCCAGAAAATAGGGAAAAAGAAAAGAAGGAACCGGGTTCCTTGGACCCGTTTCCCTCTTTGCGCCCAAAGCTCGAACAGAGAAGGAGAAGGGGAGGCGGAGCTCCTCGTCGGCGTCCCGTCTCCGACCAAAACCTCGCCCAACCGACCGACAACCCAATTCGACCCTCACCCACACAAGAGGAAACAAGCGCCGAAGGAGAGGAGAGAGGAAAAAGAGGCTCACCGAGGTCGTCAAAGATCGTCGGAGAACCTTCGTCGGAGGCACGATTGAACTTCATCGGAGTCGGAATCGAGAAATCTGGATCTGGGACGGAAAGGAATAGAATAAAGGTGAAGCTTTGTGGAGTTTCGAATCAAAAGAGGGGAAGACAAGGCTGTTACCGAGTTTGTAAAAGTGAAGCAGGGGTGACGGGGGGAGAGGAGGGAAGCTTAGCGCCGGCGGTGACTCTCAGGCGACGTCTGGGTGCTGTTGCTACTGGTCTCGTGGAAGGAGGAGTGAAGGAGCAAGGTAGGAGCTGGACTCCTCGGGTCGGCGAACAGGGGAGATGCGAGAGGGTGGCTCGGCCTGGGGGAAGGCTGAGGGAAAGGAGAAGCAATGGGAAACGCTTCGGCGTGGGTGTGTTTGGGGCAAGAACAGTGAGGACAATAGAAGATGGAATGGGGAAATTGGGATTGTGGGTTTGCTCCCAATTTTTAAGAGGTGAGGGGACCAGTTTTGGATAAGTTTTGCTGCTGAGGAGTTGTAGTCTTGTGTGGTGGGTTGTTTTGTTGCATCACATGAAGAAGAAGACAAGGATGATTGAGTTGTACATTGTAAAATTGTAAGAGCAAGGGAATCTGTTGACAAGTTTTAGCACGCGTGAGAGAGAGACCAAGGAGAGAACAAAAGAAAAGAGAAAAGAAATGGGATTAAAATGATCCCCAAAAGATATTTTAAATACCCAAATAAATATCTCAAAACCCGCTCACTCGACTTTAACCCGACTCAAAAGATATAAAGCTTAAAACTTCAAATTCAAATCGAATTCTCGAACCGAATCAAATAATAAAATTACATTATACTTTCAAATTTTAGCAAGCGAAAGCGAAAATAAATCTAAATGAAAGTCCATTTAGAATAATTATATGCCGGAATTCATTTTAAGAGATTTTAGTTAACCCGATTTAAATTCATATTTAATTTCTTTTTACGAGAATTAGGATTTAAAAATCCGGGTCTTTACATCATCCACCTCTAAAAATAAGTCTCGTCCCCGAGACTAAAATCACTCTAAAACATGGGGATGAAGTTTTAAATCGGTGAGTCCAAGAATCATGCCATTGATTCTGTAAGCATCTCATAGGGCCCGTATGAGATCCCTACAGTACCCTTGACGTGATCATAATATTCCCAATTGGTCGTAGCAAGTATGCAATATGGGCACTTATCACATTCTTACCCCGACCTTTCGGTCATATTATAACTCAAAATCTACTATAGCGCCTCTACTAGGTCTTAGCAAGCATTCTATATGCGCCCCTATAAAATGCTTGTATCCACTTCGCGAGGCGTTGTAATATAAGCCCGGGTGTGAAAATTCTCAAAAAGGGATTCCGTAATTGGAAAAGATTGGCCTCAAAATCGTTGAAATTCTCGGTAACATTTATTCTTTAAAATTTCAAGTAAGACTTTTTCAAACCGCTCAAAATCTTCAAATAAGACGTTTAACCAAGCGACTTTACACCAGAACAAGTAAAATCTTTTTGACCAAAATTTCGTCAAAATCCTCCAAAACCAAATCAGTTTCTCGCATACCAAACAATCAAATTCAGAAGCTGGGAGATGGAATCATCCACCTCTAAGGGCTAATCCCATATTCTCTTCCTAGTTTCCATAATCAAAACAAGCTATCAGTCTCAATTCAAGCAAGTTTCACAAGCCATAAGAAATGCATAACCAAATAACCAGCCAATCTCCAATCAGTACATCATATGACAAGTCTCAAACATATGCATGCCAACACAGTGCCACAAGGTCACATCAAAAGCTCCACATCCTACTATGGGTCATAATATGCATCTCAACCACATAACAAAATCATAATAACATCTCGACATCACATCAGAAGTCATAAAAGTATCACCTCATCATAGAGTCAACGAACCAAAACTCATTGTCAACACATCAACACAACAAAATCATGCCATTAAGATCCAGCGAAAGGGGAGGTCAAGCAGCATATCAATCATCGAATGTCAGCATACTCACCAGACATCATCTTAACTCATCACAACGCCATGTAGCGATCATTTAGTAATCAGACATCATTATCTCATATATATAAATCATATTCATTTTGAAAGCCATATTCGTGATGCAACATATCCATAAGCATGCTTGCTAAACATATAATACAACATCATGTTTACTACCACATAATATAACATCACACTTTCACATAATAACACATCATTATCTCGTATATCAGATCACAACACATCCTAACATGCTCCTAAAACAACATAGCAGAGCAGCAATATATCATGATAACATTTGTCACTACCAACTAGATTTCAATATTGCATAACATGTAATATCATTCTGTATCAGATTCATCATAGTTGCAATCTAACATCATGCCAGCAAATATAAATAAATCACATAATCAAGAAAATTCTCACGTCATACCAGTCAAAATAAAATACAATCCTCGCTCGCCCATCTCCACTCTTAAGCCAAGACTAATCCTCTTCTAGACTCGCCAACGTCAACTCAGACAAAAATTCTCCAAACAAATCCCAATTCATCTCGATGCTCAAATCTCACCCCTCATTCCATCAAGCACTCCCGCACGTCATCCACCTCTAAGAACCCAACTCCTATCCCTAACTTCACACCCGAGAAACCTCTCATACCATATCCTCAATACTCTCAAAAGCCATTCTCCACACTTCATATACTACTCGAGACATCACAAGCACCATATCCTGCTAACCCCATGGATCCCTCCCTCGCGTCTTACCTCGTAATACCATCGATCATCCTAACCGCCTAGAATTCTTTTACCACTCATCAACCACTCCACAAGATAACCCTCACCCACAAGTTCAAAGAATAAGCAATCATGGACATTATTACACATAAGGACCACATCATATCAACTAGCATTTATATCAATAGCATCATTAGTTCAGCATTAAACATTGCAACTGCGTTGATAAATCTCAATTTACCGTTATGCTCAATCATTATTACAAATCATCATATATGCACATAATCAAGTCAAGCTAGCAAGTTTCATCATAACCTTATCTACTAGACATTTCAAGTTTCTCAGCATTTGCAGTTCACATTTTATAGGTAACGAATTTAGATCATGCTTAGCAACTCAAGCATTAACGCATCAAGACATCATGTACATTAGAATTGTAAGGCATCAAATCATATCATCATAGGCAACAGGCAATCAGGCAACAATCATCATCAAGTTAGCACATCAACACGTAAATCGCATCGCTAGAGCAGCGCAATATCACCGTCAACAAATTTAAAAAGGGTTAGCAATTCGAACAAAGAACACTCTCGCTTGCAAGTCATATCGTAATCAGTAACCGCCATTCTCGAAATGTGCTTGTCTTTCCGAAATCGTAGTTCCTGAGGCCCGTGGGTTATGGGCCCACACTTCTGCTACACTGCTCTATCGCTATCTAACTTTTCGTTCGCTCTTCCATGCGGTCGCTCGTCGAAGTTATCGCATAGGGTCCAAGTTAGCGGAGATAGGGGAGTGACAAGAGAAGACAACCCAAAGTTCCTCTCGGAACCAACCACGGACCAATACTAAGACGACAACTAGAGGCAAAACTTCGACCCGAGAATAGCAACGACGCCCTTATGAAAGTCCATTAGGTTGCAATTGTGACAATCAGATACAAATTCATCATGGGGCATATCAATCATATTAATCCACACTAACATGTACCTATCTCAAAGAGAACGACATGCATATTCATTCCAAAAGGCACAGTCAAGTCCTACATTGATGCATGTGAGACAAGCTAGTAGTCTATTATTTCATGGAACCAGATATGTCTAGCAACTTCAAGCAGGATATGTGGAACCAGTAATTATCATACAAGATTCGAAGTCATGCGGGATTTAATGAAGATAACAGGCATCATGAGTATGAACAAACGTACAAGAATGGTACATGCAGAACAAGATGAGGTCAAATATAGCATGGCGATGTACATCATAACGATCAAACTAAGCACCATACGAAAATACATAAGGCGGCATAGTAATGATCACAACTAATAACAAGAATCATATTGTAGGTTCAGAATGGCATGTAATCATACAATGAGATACACTTAGGAAGCATAGATCCTATACGATGCTAGCGATACATGACAAGGCATGAGCATAGACAAGAGTGATTAAATGAGTTCAATATGATGCACGTGAAAGCAAAAGGATCACCACAGAGTAAACAAGATAATATCACGGCGATAGGTTATAATCGTGCCAAGAACGAACCATCATAGAGCACGTATATGGTACAATAGTCATCACATCATAGAACAAGTACAACACATGATCATCTAGCGAGTCATATTGGGAATCACAATCCCTACAGGACACTACTGGCACATATCGGACATGAATGCAATCAAGATAATGCAATTAGATTCATCCTAACATTCAGGTGTCATGTGTGTGCAAAATCATAATCTAACATGGTGTGTGATCATGCGAGGTGTCAAGTCATACGCTCATGCAAATACGAGAAGATGTCATATAGTAATAGAGGAATACCACCGAGTGAGATCATGTAAGAATGCTAGGGCCTACCATTGCAAAAGCAAGTCGGTCATCGAATTTAACATCATCTAGCCAGGATAAGTAAGACATGTTATGGTAATAGGAAGAGGGAAGAACCACACTATGAGGAACCTAGCTCGAGAGAGAATCAGCAATAATGCAAGCAAGATATAATTCACATGAGTCACAACCAAGGATCCTACATGGTACTAAAGGCTCTACTTGGCATACGATACATGCATTCAACTAATCATGGCGACACGTAAGAAATCAATTCAATCACATTCCAACAACATAGAAACATGAGGAAAGTCTTACAATGTATAACACGAGTTCAAGTAATGGCAATATGACTAGAATACGGGGACATGAGCTCAAACCAACACATACTAAGATAAAACATGCATTTCTCAAGACTCAATTATACCACATATTCTCCATCCAACGCAAGCAATCACACAACAACGCAAATTGCAAAACAATCAACGTTAATTAATCTGCCGAATACAGAACAGATGGGAATACTATAGATTCTTGTTACCAAAGGATAATAAGTATTGACACATCATCATCCAACATGCTAAGACGATCATCTATCAGCATTCATACAAAGATGAGTCGATCACACTATCATGTACCTAACCCAGGCAAAACAACACGCATATAGGTTCATATCATGTGGTTCATGCTTTCAATTGATCATTAGCGCAATTAATACAATATGTCAAGTAGGCATGCTATAAACAACGTATAATCATGATAGAAGACAATACATAACACAATACTTAAGCAACGTAACTAGTCACACATGTAAATATAACACAACAACTGGGTACCAATGGTTATTCATAAGGCACGTGTTAGAGATTACAAAATCATGTCATGCAATTTAGAGAGAGTCACCATTACAACCGGACAGAGATTCCTAAGGGCAACCATTGACTTTTCCCGACTGACTTCTCACCCCTCTTTCCCGTGGGACTCTGGTATGACTCTTTGTGGCAAGAAGACACGGATTGATCGTCACAAGAATCAAGAAATACAGCCCAGAAACACCTTACTTTGACTTAAAGGGACATAAGGAACCACCTTCCAATATTCGCTCAGACAACCTTCATATCCATACATGATTCCGACACAATGTGTTTACCAACCCGATTTTCCCCGTGGGAGACACTGACATACGGGAGAAAGACTCGATAAGATCCTCAAGGGTTTAGCAACGTGGAACGGGCTATCACACATAACTTGGTTGACCATACAGAAACAAGGGTACTCCCACTATTCCGTTTTCACAGATCAGTCAATACACATTTAATTGTTAGGCATACCAGTCAGTTATCTAGCATAGCAAGCACTCAACACAGAATCAGTTAGTGACACTCATAATGACCTCCTTGGAGTCTTCCAGACCCATCTGTAAAGAACAAGCTAATATTTCGCCTACCCATTTCCAACTACATCCAATAGGGATGGTCTAACGTCTTTCTACCCACTCGATCCCCTCTTTAGTTGGTTTTCCATATTTTATGATAAGCCAAGTTCATTACTTAGTCCAGTTTCGGTTAGACAGCTTAAGTTCATTTTGCCCTTTTTAAAATCCTTTCAAATCCTTTTGAAATTCATGGGCGTTTTTCCAAAACATACACTCGACCCTTGCGTACCCAAATTGCACAACCTCAGCTCTGATACCATCTTTGTAACGGCCCAGAATTATAATTTCCGGGTTACGTTTCAAGGGATGAAAACCCTTGTTCGGATCTTGCAATCCAGGTACGGGTCGAGGTTTCAAACTCTTTTAAGATCAGTATAAAGAGGGATTTCAAACCCTAAAAACCTCGAAGGGCCGTTGGGTACCCTTAACCTGTCCTACAACTATGTTGCGGAATCCATTTCAAATGGAAGTAAAGCGAAAGCAAAGTAAATATACAAGTGTCACGGCAAAGCCAGTCAAAACCAAATCATGAGTGGGTAATTACCATTTTACTAAATTAGGATATTAGCTAGATTCTTCGATTCGCCAAAAGGAAACCCCGTCATATAGACATCGAGCACTCAAATCTGCAGAGAATACCTTTAAAAAAAAGAACGGGGAAAGGAATCAGATCGAGCCACTCATGCGGGACCGGCAGTTCTCGCTGAGGCCACATAGTATGTGCTATACCTAATAAAGATACTCTAATGCAGTACGAAATTCAAACACACTAGCATGCTCCTAGTTCATAATAATGTGCAGAAATACTGTAAAGGGCCCAAGACAATGCCAAGTGGCATATCCCTCTCCTACCTCCACCTCTTCCGATAGGTGGAGACTGGCCAGCTCGTGAATGCATTCCATCATAATCGGGGGGCACGCATGCCTAACCCGCTCCACAATAAAGCCCGCAGGCATATCATAATATAAGGAAGTTCATGACTCGATTGACTCAGGGTACCCGATGAGGCTGGGCTACCCTATGACCCTAGCAAAGACTCTAGAACTATCACAGATAACGGCCGTTCTGTTTCAAACGCATAAAGTAAGCAGATGCTCATTCAATTAGTGCAACCTAAACATGATACTACATGACATGCTTTTATGCATATGCAACACCTAACATAAAATGCAACAACAGGCATGAATGTCCAACCTGAGTAAGCCCCCTAGGGAACTTACCTGAAGATGCAGAACAACAAAATAACGCAAGCAAGGGCCCAATTGCAAGTCCAAAGCAATACACACCTATCATCAAGTCATTCCCATAAGCTACTGGAACAACATTCATACACACGAAACCCAAGTGCTCAACATCCTCAAAACCAAACGATAGTAAAACCGTTTTCCAAAATCTTTCCGATACGATCAACATCAACCAAAATCATTTATTTCAATCCAACTTATTGATAAAATCGTACCAACCATATTTCCGAACTCATTTCCCAAAGTTTTCTAAACTCTTAAGTCTCAAGATAAGTCAACTCACTTTTAAAACAATTTCTCAAATCATATTATAGAAATAGTTCCGACATTTTATTTCAAAACCTTGACTTTAATGTTTCAAGTAATAACGATAAACATTTCCAAAATAAATCTCTCTTCACAAACCTTATCAAAAGCAAGAATTAACAAATCATTTTACAAATTCCAAAATCGCATAAAATACATGTTATAATAACATTTTACACATAATATTACTTTCAAATAATTTATAATGCATAGAAATTTCAAAATAAATTTTATCACCAAACCCAGCATTAACATGTAATAATACTAAGCTAGTAAAAGCAATTATATAAAACTATATACCAACATATTATAACACATAACATTTAACAATTCGTACAAATAACAACAAAACCCAACTCAAAACCCAACTCGGAATGGAAGCTGGACCCGAAGCCCAAACCCGAATCCAAATAAAGCCCAACCCATCCCCAAAAGCTGAATCGGTTTTCTGGGAAAAAAAAAGGGTTGAACCGAACCCAGAAAATAGGGAAAAAGAAAAGAAGGAACCGGGTTCCTTGGACCCGTGTCCCTCTTTGCGCCCAAAGCTCGAACAGAGAAGGAGAAGGGGAGGCGGAGCTCCTCGCCGACGTCCCGTCTCCGACCAAAACCTCGCCCAACCGACCGACAACCCAATTCGACCCTCACCCACACAAGAGGAAACAAGCGCGGAAGGAGAGGAGAGACGAAAAAGAGGCTCACCGAGGTCGTCAAATATCGCCGGAGAACCTTCGTCGGAGGCACGATTGAACTTCATCGGAGTCGGAATCGAGAAATCTGGATCTGGGACGGAAAGGAATAGAATAAAGGTGAAGCTTTGCGGAGTTTCGAATCAAAAGAGGGGAAGACAAGGTTGTTACCGAGTTTGTAAAAGTGAAGCAGGGGCGACGGGGGAGAGGAGGGAAGCTTAGCGCCGACGGTGACTCTCAGGCGACGTCTAGGTGCTGTTGCTACTGGTCTCGTGGAAGGAGGATTGAAGGAGCAAGGTAGGAGCTGGACTCCTCGGCTCGGCGAACAGGGGAGATGCGAGAGGGTGGCTCGGCCTGGGGGAAGGCTGACGGAAAGGAGAAGCTATGGGAAACGCTTCGGCGTGGGTGTGTTTGGGGCAAGAATAGTGAGGACAATAGAAGATGGAATGGGGAAATTGGGATTGTGGGTTTGCTCCCAATTTTTAAGAGGTGAGGGGACCAGTTTTGGATAAGTTTTGCTGCTGAGGAGCTGTAGTCTTGTGTGGTGGGTTGTTTTGTTGCATCACATGAAGAAGAAGACAAGGATGGTTGAGCTGTACATTGCAAAATTGTAAGAGCAAGGGAATCTGTTGACAAGTCTAAGCACGCGTGAGAGAGAGAGACCAAGGAGAGAACAAAAGAAAAGAGAAAAGAAATGGGATTAAAATGATCCCCAAAAGATATTTTAAATACCCGAATAAATATCTCAAAACCCGCTCACTCGACTTTAACCTGACTCAAAAGATATAAAGCTTAAAACTTCAAATTCAAATCGAATTCTCGAACCGAATCAAATAATAAAATTACATTATACTTTCAAATTTTAGCAAGCGAAAGCGAAAATAAATCTAAATGAAAGTCCATTTAGAATAATTATATGCCGGAATTCAATTTAAGAGATTTTAGTTAACCCGATTTAAATTCATATTTAATTTCTTTTTACGAGAATTAGGATTTAAAAATCCGGGCCTTTACATCTACCACATCACTTTCACTTTACTTCACACATTACTTTGACTTTGCTTTGAATTGATTGATACATTTTACTTGCACTGATCTTGATTCAATTGAGTTTCGATCGTAACACGCAATCCTCACCTTTTCACTATTGATTAATGACATATCTTAAGTGATCACACAATACAAAAGTAATCCATATTATTTAAAGGTAACATGGATACCAAATAAAATAAAATAAAATAAAATAACGGATGGAAACATCAACGAAATAACATGTTCCATACCTAACTATTTTACCATGAAAGAACAATAATAAATCATACTTTAAAGAAACGGTGGGTAAACTATGTTATTATTTTATATTAAGATCAAATAATAACTTTACCCAATTATACTTGCCAAATCCAAACTGACGATTAAATAAATTACACAAGACGGGTGAATTGTAATTTATTTTATTTAACTTGGCAAGCAACCAAAGGAAAGAAAACAACTAGACACAAAAGCACCAAAGTGAGCAGAAAGACTCGGAAAGTCACTTGCCTTTTTCACCTTGTTGGATTTCGGTACCAACTATGGACTTTAAGGAACTCCGTGACGGAATCGAATAAATCGATAGACGCATCTGGACATAAAATACGAGACACAAGGAAGAGTTTAATAATTGGTATTTTATGCACATAAGTGACTTATTAATTCAAATAAAAATTGAATTAATTACAAAGTCGGAATTTATACCAATTATATCCTCTTGGGAATCTTGTCTCGGGATGGATGTGTAGGGATTCGAGATTATCTCTGCGAATTAAAGAATTTACGCGAGTTAGAATATATTCTAAAACTGTGGGATAATTTTTATAAATTTAACGGCTGAATAAGGGCATATTTTATAAAAATAAAGAGAATGGGAGGAAAGTTGTAATTTCATCATCACCTTCCTTAGCCCAACACAGAGTACGCACGCAGGTTTGTCGATTGCCGTCGATGGCGAGGCTTCGGTGGCTTGTGACGGTCTCCACAGGGAGCGGCGGCGACGAGGGCTTACGACGGATGCTCTACCAGGCTGGGGCGAAACTGCTGGTGGCGCCTGGCGGTAGCGTGATGGCCGGAAGCTGACCGGTGGTGGTCGGTGGCGAGGTAGAGAGATCACAAATTTGGGGCTTTTTTATTTTGTAAGTTTTTTTCACTAATGTTGTGAATGGAATTATTCATAGAGATGAAAGGAACGTCGCGATGTGGGTTAGGAGCTCGATTTTGACTTCCAATGGTGGGATTGAGCCCCAAAAACTTCGAAGAACTACGCCCTTAATCCGATTCGAATTGTAAACGGAAAATTGAATTAAGAAGGGGAAACGATTCGTATTGAAGAGGTGAATCAATTCTAGCAATCAATTTCGATCTTCATCCTTATCTTCCACGTCGATCTGACGAATTACCAATCCTAGGGTTTTTGAATCTGGACGAATTTGAGGATGGATTCGTAGGTTAGCTAACGAATTGATCACGTGATTGATATGAGGTAATTAAATAGATGTTAATAGAGGCGTTTTAGGGTTGAAAGGTCAAAGGAATTAATTCCTCCGTTAAAGACCATGCTCCATTAAAAGGGTTTAGCGTTACAATGAAGGGGAAGGAAGAAGAAGCGGTTCCATTTGGTTCGGTTCTTATTTTCCTTCTTTTGGTTCGGTTGGACCAATTCAACAAAAGACATGGTTTGGTTTCCCCATATATATATGTATGACTATTTATTTAATTTGATTTTCCCTATTAGTATACCTTATTTTAAAATCCTAACTTGGTGACACAACATAAATAACTAAATCAAGTCATAGGTAAAATCATCATATATCTTTATTTAATAAATACGGCATGTGCTTTTATTTAAATAAATATTCCAAATAAATTTTTATAATAATTCAAACTTTATAATAAATATCATAAATTCATTTTTAACCTTTTTTATTTACTTAAATCAAAACAGAAATACCCAAAAATACTTTGGGGTATTTCAGACGCAACCCTCCACTTCTGCCACCCTACTTGAATCCGATGTCCGATGTCTTTGTCCACACCTCCGTCACTCTGCATCATCGATCCTAAGTATTTAAAACTCTCATTTTTCGGTACCACATCCTCGCCAAGCATCACATCCTGATCCGATTCTCCCTCTCCTCCTAGTCTGAACTCCAAATATTCCGTCTTTGTTTTGGGATTAGGTTGCTCGGGGACGAGCAAAAGTATAAGCATGGGGTGGTTTGATAGTCTCTATTTTAGTTATATATTTGCATATTATATTATGTTATATTCATGCATATTTTACATACTTTACAATTAATTTCTATTACTTGGTTTTCGGAGTCTACACTAGTATTTTCATGTATTTCAGGTATTTACGGGCTTGATCGTATAAAATTGGAGGTTGATCATAGCTTATGGGATTATTTTGCAATTCAAAAGGCAAGATGGGCCGGCTCAGATCGACACTTTAGCTGATGAATTTGGAGGAGAAGTGGCCTCTGGACGTGTCTCACGAAGTTGCCATATTTGTTTTATTATATTAATTTAGCTAGATAGACTTACCATTTACATGTAGATAGAATTGGATGGCAATATAATATATTTCAGTATATATTAGGCGAGATTAGATAGATAAATTAGGATAGAATATTAGATAGATACATTATATTATACTAGGTTAGGCACCGCGCGCTTATGCGTCCGGTCTATTCGTATTTAGATTGCAAATGTTGCATTTTATATGTGTGTAAATATTCATATGTGCAAATAAGAATGATTGAGTTATTTTCCAAATAAATTAAATTTTATAGTAATAAAAACAATAATTGTATCATTATAAGAAACTGGAAGGATAGTCTTTTAAAAAATTTCATCAAAGGAGTAAGAATGATGACTTTCAATTAAAAAAATTAAAGAAGGGTAGTCTTTTAAAAAGTTTATTAATTAAAACAAAAAAAGAAATCCAACACTATAGAGTTCGGAAATCATGATCATTAATCATAAAAAAAAGATATAATAATTATTATTATTAGAATTATTAATTATTATCTAATTAAAAATATAAAATCGGTTTAATTTGAGAAAACCTTAAAGTTACAACTTGGGTAGCTAAATTAAAAACACAAAGTATAGTTGATTTGAGAAAATCTTGATATTGTAACTTGGATAGTTTAATTACAAATATAAAGTAGAGTTGATTTGAGAAAAGTTTCAAGTTGTAATTTGGGCATTTTAAGAAAAAAATATATAGTTAGGTGAAATTGATGAAATATGACAATTTATAATTTTGAAAAGACATAAAAAGGACCTTGAAATAAAAAAAAATATTTTTAAATTCAAACTTTTAAGGGTAAAAAAGACATAGTTAATATAAGATGATAATATTTTATAGTAATAAAAATAATAATAGTTTCATTATAAGAAACTAGGAGGGTATTCTTTTAAAATTTTCATCAAAGTAGAATGATGTCTTTCAATTAAAAAAATAAAGAAGGGTATACTTTTTAAAAGTTTATTAATCAAAACAAAAAAGAAATCCAAAAT
The DNA here is from genome assembly GCA_037127255.1 of Persicaria tinctoria. Lineage (NCBI taxonomy): Eukaryota > Viridiplantae > Streptophyta > Magnoliopsida > Caryophyllales > Polygonaceae > Persicaria > Persicaria tinctoria. The sequence goes on from JBANSL010000006.1 coordinate 76,121,465, forward strand.
TATAGAGTTTATAAAAAAAATGATATAATTATAACTATTATCTAATTAAAAATATAAAGTCGGTTTAATTTAAGAAAACCTTAAAGTTACAACTTGGGTAGTTAAATTAAAAATACAAAGTATAGTCATTTGAGAAAATCTTGTAATTGTAACTTGGATGGTTTAATTTCTTGTAATTGTAACTTGGATAGTTTAATTAAAATTACAAAGTAGAGTTGATTTGAGAAAAGTTTCAAGTTATAATTTGGGCATTTTAAGAAAAAAATATATAGTTAGGTGAAATTGATGAAATATGACAATTTATAATTTTGAAAAGATATAAAAGGACCTTGAAATAAAAAAAAAAAATTTTTAAATTCAAACTTTTAAGGGTAAAAATGACATTTTATAAAAAAAGATGGAAATAGGTATTTTTCACCTAAAAAAACAATTAAAAATTACAAATGGAAAGTTACTATTCATTTGAAAGTTCACACCATTATAAGGTGTAAGATATACAAGTTCATACGGCAAGACAAGAGAGACGAGAAGCCGTATGGCTTTAGATTAATATGCTTCTAATTGTTTTGGTTCGTGTTTATGGAGTGCTAAACTTCTTTGGGTGATATTGTTTATGTTATTGGTGTTATCTTGATTAGCTACCTTGATAATATTGATTTCATGCTAGGATTTAATATTTTCGTATTTGTGTTATTTTCGTAGTAGCACGCATAAGATTGTGGATTCCGTGTTTGAAGCATGATTAAGTAAGAAGTTGACATATATGTCTTAAACATTGATTTACCCTGTTTAATTGGTGTTATTTATATGCTCAAGTTCGTGGGACTATTTGCTATCTCTTTGTTAAATCTTAACCGTGTTAAGGTTGCAATGAGGTGTAAGGGATTAAATGGACTCGTAGGACTTTTAATCTATATAAACCAACACCAGAGGAATTCGTAGGAAACGATATTAGCTTGAAAAGGATTCGATGATCAATAAGACCAACCAATGTCGAGAACTTGTAGGTGGAAACGCTTTCCTTATATCCTTTATTTTCTTTTGTCAATATTATTTTCTTTTATTTTCATTCATAAAAATCTTATCTTTTATATTGATAAATACACAATATTTAGAAATACTTGATTCTCTAGGGTTCGACCCCTTACTTGCATACTATAATAGTTTGTTTGTTTGGGAATTGTTTTTGGCGAGGTAAATCAACGATTTTTCCCTCCGTCAATCAATATAATCATCATCACCTTCCAAATTGCAAAGGTTTACCTTTATTACCTCTCGAGCCTCAGCAGATGGCTCTAGACATCGTTCATCAACGGGCAAGCTCAAAACGAATGCATCGGATGGAGTAGAAGACACAACACATGAAACCTCATGCGTCGACTCATGAGATTCCATGTCAAGAAGCACAAGACCCTCTTCTCCATCGTCAAAGAAACTATCGTTATCTGTGAATAATTCCTTCTCGTTCTGAACATCATTATCATGTTGAAACCAACTAGGAGGGAATGAATTAAGCATAATGACTTCGACATGATCTTCCTTTCTTGCATCTTTCAATGTCTCAGGGGATGGCAGAATGGGGGGGCTTTCTTTATCAACTTGAGGGTCGGCCATCTGCTCTGCTATTATCTTGCTTGATGTTTGAGTAAATTGGCTAATTTGTTCCCCGATGTTTTTTATCCTCTCACCATTCTCCTGCATCGCTTGAGTAAGGGCTTGGATTTAATCATCCAAGTTTGTGACAGAGTCCCCCATTGGTGGTGATACCGAAGTGAAGGATTCTTCCTGCGCAATATGGTAATCCATATAATAGAAAAAATCCCACAACCCCGACAAACCTAACCGTGCTAGGCCTCCGTTACTCATGTACTCAGCAAGCACTCGGGTCTCAGCAGTCATCCCGTCAATTATGCAAAGAGTCATATCTCGGATGTTGTCTTGATAACCCCATGAATTACGGATTCCAACATATCTCTGCAATCTGGTAAGATATTGGTGAAAGTTCTCACCTTCAAACTGCAATAACCTCAACATCCTACAAGTTCGTAGCAAGGGTGTTATGAACCGTACGATAGGTTCACAACAAGTTAGATATATACAAAAATTGATAAACACAAAACAAAGAAATAAACTTTGATTCCCCGGCAACGGCGCCAATTTGATGGACGGTTTTTAGTCGCCTAAACCGTATCAAAATAAATTCGAACTTACTCACTAACGTAGTGTGATAAGTACGAGTCGATCCCACAGGGAATCAACTTATTCATAAGTAGAGTCTATTTACCAATTAAAAGAAAATAGGGGTTTTTATATGATGATAATAGAAAAGAAAATAAAAGAAACTATAAACAAATTAATGGAGATAGAAATTAAGAATAGAGTTTCATCTATAAATATCCACTTTAGTTTGACTAGTTGATCATTGATTCTTCTTCAAGTTCTCTTTTCATCCTTTTATTATTCTTGTCCTGATCTTACGTAAATTACTAGTCCTACGAGTCCTACTAATCCTTACTTATTAGATAACCCTAACATGGTCAAGATTTAACCTAATAGTAGCATCAAGATTAAGGATTAACTAGGATACATGCAACACCAAACTACGAGTCGGCATTTAACATATAATTGATTCTCTACACACCAGTTTAGTCCTACGAGTCCTAAAAAGGCATGATTGCTACTATGGATTAAGGTTCATGTTGTGAGCCTAATTTGCCATGTTTTATACTTACATCTATATCAATTTCTGCATGCATTTCATACATTTGGGCTAGAATAATACAGACTCTATGTGGTTTATGTTTATTTTCCAAATTATGGAATCTACACAAGTTTCTGTTTAATTTCGTAGAAATCGAGGCATTTTACAGCAATTCAGAGAAAGGAGGAAAATCTCGAAGTCAACTACAGAATGTCCAAGGTCAAGGAGTAGCGGAACCAGGACAAATCGAGCAAAGAACGAGAAACACCGAACTCGACACAATTTGGTCGATATCGACCAACTTTGGTCGATATCGAGGAAGCTGGTCGATTTTTCACCAGAAGCCCAGGATCGAGTGAAGAAACACATAAGAGGTCAATTTCGACCATACTGGTCGATATCGACCAAAACCAGGTCAAAAATCCTGTCAGAAGCCGAAATCGAGTTATCAGAAGAAAATCCGAGAAGATAGCTCGATATCGACCACTTTTGGTCGATATTGACTAGTCCCTAGAGGCCGATTTCGAGCGAATCCGAGTCTGAGTGCTGAGCTGGCTTTCTTCCACATAAAGCAAGAGATATTCTATCAACTCAAGAGGAGATTTATCATGTTCTATCAAGAGAAGAAGGATTTACCCATAACTAGTCCTAGTTTCCTTTTAGATCTATTTGTTTTATTTCCAAATTTAATCTTTAAGTCTTTAGATAGATAGATTTAGATATAGATAGATGTTTCTTTCCTAGATTAGCTAGGGAATGAAGCCTATAAATAAAGCCTTAGGGCTTGAGTTTTATTGATTCAATTTGACACACAATAAGTTACATAGAGAGGTAGAGAGAGATGTAACGGCCCGGGATTTTGATTCTCGGGTTACGTTTCAAGGGATGAAATCCCTCGTTAGGATCTTGCGCCACGAGTACAGGGTGAAGGTTTTAAATTCTATAATAACATTTTGAAGTGGGATTTCATACCCAAAATTCGAAGGGATCGTTGGAATCCCCGGGGAAGTCCCCTGTACCTGTCGTAAATCTAAGCGTGAAGAACCAGTAGTCATGCAAATAACAAAACCAAGGTGTAATACAAGAGGGTGCCACGGCAGAGACGAGTCAAAACCAAACCAATAAGCATATTTATCGAAATCTAATAGGCAATGTTAGTGGGGTTAGACCATTTCTTCAGAATCGCCCAAGAGAGTTCCCACGTCACGGAAGCAAGGAATAATCATGCTGCAAAACAAACCTAAAAAAATATGTATGCGGGTTGGTGTCAGATCGAAACCCTACGCAATATAATCCCAAACAAGCAGACACATACACACGCTAGTCTTAATAAATATGCTTCTAGATGCAAGGCGGAATTTTACACACTAACATGCTCCTAGCATCAAGTGCATGAATATAATAAGGCCTTAGAACCGAATACCAAGTGATATATCCCTCTCCTACCTCCACCCCCTTTCGATAGGGCGGCGACTGACCAGCTCGTGAATGCATTCCATTATAATCGGGCGGCACGCATGCCCAACCCGCTCCACAATAAAGCTCGTAGGCATCTTATAATATAAGAAAGTTTCATGACTCGATTGACTCAGGATGGGACCCGATGGGACTAGGTCGTCCTATAACCCTAGCAATGACTCTAGTTACTTCACAGATAACGGTCGTTCTGTTTACAAAAACAATGAGTAAACGAAAGCTCAATCATTAGTGCAATCCTAGCAAGATACTACATGGCATGCTTTATTATGAATGCAAGCAGCTAGTATGCACATGGCTACAAGCAGGGAGATCTCTTTTCGAATCTGAGTGAGCTCATATAGGAACTCACATGGAAGTGCAGGACAACAGAAGGCAACAACTAGGTATACAGAAAGCCTACATGTCACAGATGATCACCTAACACATATATAAGTAATATAAATAAGTCTACTTCTAATGTTACTTAAAGCATATAATATCACACACGAGTCATCAAATTTATTCACCAAGTTAGCTTTTAAAACCGTTTCAAAGTCCGATTCAGATAGTTAGAAATTCCGATCCTTTTGAAATTGCTCGTCAAATTTCTCTTTTCTAAAATCCAAGTCTCAAAATATTATATTTTCTTTTAATTACCGTAATATTATACCTTTAATCCCAAAATAGTATTTTATGTCTTAAATTGCAAATAATAGTATATAATATTTTAAATACCATTTATTAAACACTTTCATAAAATATTTCCAAATATTTTAAAGTCTTGACCATTTCCATTTAATAAAATCAAACTTTTTATGGAATTAACAAACTGCCCTTATTTTATAAAAAAAATTATAAACCGACCCCCTTTTATTTTGTTAAAACTTCAAAACCGAGCCTTCCTATTTTCCGAAAAGAAATAATCCCGGAGCTCTGACTTCTCTCTAAAAACTAGAGAGAGAAGTAGACTTCTCTCTCATCTACACCTAAACACCATCAGCAATACAATACCAAACAAATACGACAAAGATCTTATGATCCCTACTCCATCCATAGCAGCAGCAACAACAACAAATTAGGGGAACAATCGAGATCTAATCTCAACCCCAAATCTAAACATACTAGGGGAACAATCGAGATCTAATCTCAACCCCAAATATAAACAAACTAGGGGAACAATCGAGATCTAATCTCAACCCCAAATCTAAACAAACTAGGGGAACAATCGAGATTTAATCTCAACCCCAAATCTATAATATAAGAGTAAAATCCAATTTTACCCAACCCACCATTATTAACTTTTAAGCGTTCAAGGCCAAAAACATATACCCAAAACCCCAACGACAAATTTTTCACATTTAATCCAGTAGAATCTCTCAGCACCAACAATGATTCTACTTATTCTCTATGACAGATGACAAGACTCCAGGTCCTGACGGTTTTCCACCAGAGTTCTATAAAAAATATTGGGATATTGTGTGTAAATTAGTATGTAAAGCTGTTAAATCCTTCTTTCATTTTGATGTGCTTCTCAATGAAGTAAATACAACTTTCATTTCAGTCATTCCAAAAATTGATACACCGTTTAACATTAACCATTACCGTCCGATTAGTCTGTGTAATACTATTTATAAGGTTATTTCGAAATTATTGGCTAATCGGTTGAAGCCATTTTTACCTCGCATAATTAATCCATTCCAAGGAGCTTTTGTACAAGGAAGAAATATTCAATATAACATATTAATAGCGCATGAAGTTTTCCACTCTTTTCACAACAAGAAGGGTAAATTTGGGTGGATGGCATTAAAATTAGATATGGAGAAAGCTTACGACAAAATAAGTTGGAGTTTTATTCGCACAATACTTAACAAATTTGGTTTTGATTCTAGATGGATTGAGTGGGTCATGACCTGTTTAACTAAAACTAGCTTCTTGGTTTTAGTTAATAATTTGCATGGCCATACATTTCAAACCTATAGGGGAATACGATAGGGAGATCCTCATGCACCTTATATTTTTGTATTGGTTATGGAACTGTTAGGGAGAATGTTGCAACATGAATCATTGGAATGTGACCCGTTGGTTGGAATCAAACCTACAAGTAACAGTGATCCTATTCCTTTTCTCTCCTTTGCAGATGACACACTTATTTTTGGACGAGCTGATGAGTTAAGTCTTCATACAATTAGAAATCTCTTGGATACTTTCTCCAGATATGTCAGGAATTACTATTAATTATAATAAAAGTTCGTTACAAGTTTCTAAAAATATATCTGTCAGCAAAGCTCAGTCTCTTGCTCAACAGCTAAATATTCCAGTTACTAAATCAATGAAAAATACCTTGGTATACCACTAATTAGTGGAAGGGTTTGTAATGCCTTGTTTGATGAGGCAATAACAAGCCGTAAAAAACAGTTGTCAAAGGGGAAATCTAATACTCTCTCACAAGCTGGTAGATCGGTTCTAATTCAGACAAACCTAAATTCTAAAACAAATTGTTTAATGCAATCATTTCTCCTTCCAAAAGGAGTTCTACAAAAAATTGATCAGATAAACAAAAATTTCTTTTGGAATAAACTGCAATCTGATAATTATCATCCTTTAATCAGCTGGAATCATCTGTGTACTCCTAAAAAAGATGGAGGATTAGGTTTTAAATTGGCTGAGCAAACAAATATTGGCATGCAAATGAAACTGCTTTGGAGAATAATGGCTAATCCTGATAATATTTGGTCTAAGGTAGTCACGGATAAATATCTCTCAAAAGAATCTCTAATGGAAAGAGGTAGATTCAAAACATCTTGGCAATTTGGCAGGCTTCTTAATGTTAGAGATTTATTCTCTAAAGGACTGCTCTGGCTAGTGGGTAATGGAAAAACCAAAAATGTATGGTCTGACATTTGGGTAAATGCGCAATACCTTCAAAATTTTCAGAATGATCGTAATCCTAACTTAAAAGTTTGTGATTTATTTACAAATACCAGCTCTTGGGATATTGATAAATTAAATAGTATATTCCCCTCTCATATTATTCAAGCTATTACTAATATCCATATTCCAGTAATTGATATTCCTGACAGGTTAATACGGATTTATAATAGTAATGGAAAATTCTTTGTTAAATCCACGTCTTCTATTTGTAATACCGGGAATACTAAGAAAAATTCAGCAGAATAGATTTGGAAACTTAATATTCCTCCGAATATTAAAACTTTTATTTGGAAAATTATTTTAGATATCTTACCTACCACGACCCGTCTAAATAGATATATAAATAGAGTTCCTAATACTTGCTCTCTTTGTAATTCTGATATAGAAGATACAAATCATTTATTGTTTAATTGTCAGATCACAAGATCTCTTATTCAAAATCTGGGTATTAAGCTGGGAAAATGTTATAATATTTCAAGGTTAACTAGTAATGTTTCAGAAAATATTTTAAATAAGAGGGCTCTTAATATATATTTTACAGACTTATGTCATTTATGACATTCTATTTGGGAGCTCAGAAATAGAATTATTTTTCGCAATACTTCTGATACAGGTATTATCTATGCTCTAACTCAAACTATAGATAAAATCTCTTGCTGGAATAAAGAGCAGGTTGGTTGTATTGATACTCAACCGCAGGTTTGTTGTATTGTGAGGAATAATGACGGTCTAATTATTCGGATTCATAAATGTAACGTTAGGATGTGTTATGTCATTCTAGCAGAAGCTTTTGCAGTTTATACAAATATAAGACTTGCAGCGGAGATGGAGATCCGAAGAGTGATTATTGAAAGTGATTGTGCAATCATCGTCAATGCCATCAATCAAGTGAATAATATAACATGGGAGGTCGCTCAAATTATCGAAGAGATCCATTCGTTAAGCAAAGAGTTTCAGAGTTTCACTATTCAGCACTGCTACAGAGAGGCAAATGGTGCAACTGGTTTTCTTGCTAAATCTCAGTTGAATTGTAATTTTATTTTGAGTTCCGGTTGTTGTGAGTTCCAGAACATCATCTTGCGAGATGATCATGGATGTCGGTAATACATCCAAATTTTTGTTTACGGTAAAAAAAACAAGGGAAATTTACAGAAAACCACCCTTTAAACAGGTATGTTTTCACTTAACCACCCTTTAAATGTAAAATTACAGAAAACCACCCTTTAAAGGGTTTTTAATTACAACTCACCACCCATTCATTTATTTTTACTAATTTATCATTAAATATACTATATTTTCATATTTTAAACTCAAATTTGATTATAAATTTATTCAAAATTTTAATTTAAGGGATTAATTAATTTTAGGGACAATTTTATTTATTTTAAAATAATAATAATAAATATAGTCTAGAATTATTATCTTAATTTATGTTTGAACATATATATAATTTTTTAAAATATTATGTAAATTACTCTTATTTATTTATATTTTAAATATTTTAAACATATTATAGTATTATTTATTTATATATAATTTAAATATTTTTGTTCAATAATTGTCTTTTAAAAAAAATATTAAAAAGGTCTATTGTTATATTTAAGTTATACGGTTAATCGATAAAATATTTTTTTTAAATTTGGGGTAAAAGGCAGGTGAATTCCCTCACATATATAATTTTTTAAAATAAAGTTATCTATTAAAAATAAGTTAATATTTTTCAACTTAAAATATAGGTTTAAATGTTTAATCCATTTTATTTGTTATAGATAAGTTTTTTCTTTGAATTTCCCTATTTTTTTTAAAAAAAAATAGTAGGTTATCAATTGATTGTATAGCTTAAATATAATTATAGACCTTTTTGAATATTTAACAAAGGTTAATTACTGGAAAATAATTTAACTATAAATAAATAATAATTTTAAGGTTATTTTTAACTTTATAAATAGAAATTATGATTTCTAATCATATTATAAAGAAAATATTAATTCACATAATATTTAAAAAAATCATAAACATTTTCAAACATAAATAAAAATAATAATTCTAGGCTATATTTATCATTATTTTTTAAAAATAAATAAAATTATCCCTAAAATATAATTAAGCCTTTAAATTCAAAATTTTAATAAATTTATAATCAAACTTGAGTTTAAAATATTAAAATATAGTATAGTTAATGATAAATTAGTAAAAATAGATGAAGGGGTGGTTAGTTGTAAATAAAAACCCTTTAAAGGGTGGTTTTCTATAATTTTACATTTAGTGGGTGGTTAACTGAAAACTTACTAATTTAAAGGGTGGTTTTCTGTAAATTTCCCAAAAAACAATGATTCTACTTACAACAAAAATATCATTGATTATCTTACAGCTAGCGTGTCGATACCAACATCTCCGACCACCCCTTATCAGAACACCTTCTACTTGTTTCAACAACAATGTTGGGAAACAACGGTGGGTTAAACTCTGGACCTCAGAATCAAATCCATGGGGAAAAAAACAACAGAAAAAAAAACTCAATCTTGGGGAACAACTGAGATCTGACCATCTCAACCCCAAATCCAAAACAACCTACTACAAATCTAATCTTGGTAATCTCCGGCACCGATCTGACTTGAAAAATCACCAGCAACAATGAAATAAACCTACAAAAACACCAACTTTCACGGCTGTGATTACCTTAATCGGAGTGGTCTCTGTGATTTCAGCCCGGATCTATGACCTCCTACGCCGATTCCTTTTGGATCCACTCGCTCTCACCACCAGGGGTCACCGCCTCTCTCAATCCTCTACTCTCTCTAGTCTCTCCCATTGTTGTCTTCGTCTCTTCGAATCCAATTGCTGATTTGAATGAGGCACCCCTCGCCACCTCCTTATGTCTGCCGCATCCTCTTCGCTGGTGTGTTGTGCATTTGTAGCGATGGAAACCCTCTCCTTCTTTCTTTTAAAATTACAGAAAAGAGGAAAAAAAATTGAAAATCATAACTGAATCACCACCACCCGCCTATCCTTCACCGGTGTCCCCTGACTTGGACTCCGTTCTGCCGCCTTGGTGGTTTTCGGGCTGTTTTCCTCCTTTCTCGCATATAGGGGTTTCTGAGTCTGTCCTCCTCGGTTCGCCACCACCCTCAGTACTCCCTCTGCCGGCGTCGGCCTCCGTCGTCTCGATTCCAACCCTCTCCCCTCCACATCCTCGATTGCGCGCCTCGGCCGCCTCCCTCCACATCATCGTTTCGCTATCCCTTCCTTTCTGCTTACCATTCGGTGAGCCCATGGAGAACTGAGATCTCGCTTGAGTCGGCCTTCCCCTGATCTCCAAGGCTGATTGACCCAAAAATCATTAAAACAAAAAATAATAATAATAAAAATTATGTGTGTATTTGATATTTTCTTTTGTATCGATATCTTATACACACATGAGCACCTATATCGATATCTTATTCGCTCCTAACTTACTCGCTTCTACCCTTTTTACCCGTTTCCTTTGATCTTGAGTTTTTGTCGAGCTGAGTAAAGTCGTTTTATTGGGTGTGGCTTCGTTTAGTTTCCGGATAAAGTTGCACTCTCGGACGCCCTGTTGTTCGTGTTGACCGTGGAAGTGTTCGTGATTCTCAAAGATCTCTCATGTAGGCGGGGGAACGTCGTTGATCCATATTTCCCCAGGAGACGTCCTTTCCGCTATTGAGTTTCTGCCTCTGTCTCCCCGACGTCGAGATGTCGTGTTTGTCATTCGGCTTTCCCATGTTCTCGGCATTCGCTGCCTCCATCCGGTGTCCTACGTCTTCCTCTCTACTGGCCTTCTTCGCTTTGATCTTTGTATTCGGGTTTTTTCATTGCTTTATGCTAGTTTTGGTTGTATCATGACGGTTAGCCCGTCTGCCGTCTTCGACCTCTCGTTGTCTCAGACTTCAATTGAAGTCTGAGACTTCGAATTATTTCCAGTTAATTTTTTTTTTTAAATAAGCCCAAAATCCCATCAGATTTTTGAGGTTAAATATAATAGGCCCACAAATACTTCTTTTAAAACACAATAATCCGGCCCACAGGAAAGAAAAACACAGCCCAGTCCAAGTTGACCCAATCCATCTCTCACACTTATTTCCGAATCTGCTCAAAATGGAAATGAAAAGGAAAAGAGGGGCCCAAGGCCAGCTGATGTGGCAGATAGAGGTGGGGCCCGCCAGGTCTCCTTCTTCCTCCAGTTTCTGTCCGCCTCTGCGATTTTGAATTGAGAAACCCGACGTCGGCGCTTCCTCGACTCCCTTCCGTATGCTCCAGCCAGTTCGCTCGCTCTCGGCTTCTCGGTTCCGTCAGCGTCTCGATCCCTTCAGCTTCCTCTCTCATTCCCACACTCACCCTCGCTCTCCCATATCTTTCACGCTCTCGACCCCGCTCGATCTCGCTGGAAACTCACCGAGGGGTGGAAAATAAAACACCCAGGAAGCGAATAAGAAGGAGGGAAAAGTAGGTGCTCACCGAGGGGTTCAAAGCTCGTCGGAGAATGATCGTCGGAACTCGATTCAGGCACATCGAAGGCTCGAGGTGCCCTTGCTTGGCCTGGGGAGGACAAGGTGCGGCTTTTACACCATTTTAGGGAGAAAGGGGGAGGAAGAAGCCTTACCGAAGGGGTTTGGAGGAAAACAGGGGAGATAGAGGAGCAAGGAGGGTACGGCCGTCGGCTGCTTCTCCTGGGATGTTCCGAGGCTGCTAGGTATCGCCTTGGACGTCAGAGGAGAAGCGGAGCAAGCCTCGGAGATGCTGCTGCTGCGGGGTACGATAGAGAGAAGAGGGAATGTGGTGGTACCGCTGGAGGTGCCCGGAACCTAAATTGGTGGTGACGGGATGGAGCTCCGAGGAAACAACCAAGGTTGTGTGGTGTGTTATTAGACAGAGGTGAGAGAGGGAGATAGGGGGGGAATGAAAATATGGGGGTTAGCGTGTGTAGAGGGGATTGTTGAATTGAAGTCAAATGGCGTGGCCTGTGTCTGCCTTTGGCTTCAAAGATGGGAAAGTGCCAAGGGAGAAGATAGAAAGGGGGATGTGGGTGTTTGGTTTGATTTGGAAAAAGCTGGTACCGTTTTCAGAGGAGGGTAAGGGAGGTGAAGACAAAATGAGAAGGGCTAAAGATAATAAGGGGTTGCAAAATCTCATTTCAAAATACCCGGAAACAAATCTCAAAATCTGTTCTCTCGACCTTATCTCGACTCGATTAAAATAAATTATTAAATTTTTTATCTGAATTAAATAATGAAATACGAACATTATTTTCCAATTGTCGACATACGAAGGTGGGAGAAAAAATCTATTTTTCATAAATTTTAAAATTTGACCGAAATCCGCTTTAAGAGTTTCGAGTTCGATTAAATTGATGATGAGTTTTCCTTAGAATATCCTATTAAAATTCATTTTTCTAAAAAATTAAGATTTGAAAATCCAAGCCTTTACATCATCCACCTCTAAAAACAAGTCTCGTCCCCGAGACTAAAACAAAAACAAGGTAGGGGATGAAGTTTGAAATTGATGAGTCCAAGAACCATGTCCAAGGATCTTGTAATCATCTCGGTTGCATCTTAAGGGATTCTTACAACATCCTAGTCACGGTCGTGACATCTCCAATTGGCCTTGACAAGTATGCAATAAGCGCCCCTATCACATCCTCGCTTTGACTTTTCGGAATTACCACAACTCTAAAACTTCGTAATATTGTATCCACTTCTTGAAGTATCATAGAGTTGTCCGGTTTTGAAAAGCTTCAAAGGGGATTCCGCAATTGAAAAAGATTGGCCTCAAAATCATTGAAATTTTCGATCGCGTTCGGTCTTCCCAAATCCAAGTTAGTCGTTTCCAAAATCTTTCAAAAACCCTTTAAATCCCAAGTTGGTCAAGCCAATTCAGAACTCAAGTGGTGGAATCATCCACCTCTAAGGGCTAAACCCAAATTCTCTTCCTAGTTTCCAATCTTAAGAGCAATTCCAATATACAAATCTCTAGCCATTATCAGAATCTATATAACCAAGACATGCCACATCATAACCAACCACTCAATCCGGGCTTCTGGCGTCGCTGGACTGGGCTACCACTCAATCCGGGCTTCGAGATCTCTGGGCCAGTAATGGGCTAAAAGCCCAATACCAGGTTATGTTATGTTCTTCCCTTCATACCTTATACAAGATATATATATATATATATATATATATATAGTATAGTTTATACATATATATGTTAACCCCGCTATAGTATAGTCTCGTTAGAGGATCAAGCCTAAATAGGCTCAATACGACTCAGTCGAGACGCATACCTATAGTGCAACATATATGTATAATATATACTATAATATACCTGTATAATCATCATACACACATACATGTCCTAGCATACATATAAAACAATATTACATGCCAAAGGAAAAGCTTAGGAAAGTAAACACACAACATTACAAACACCCCTCTACTTTTCTAAGTGTTGCACTAGGCAGACTCAGACTCAACATGTAAGTGGATTCTTCATGGCCAGGTCCGTCCTTAGCCCAAGCATTCATCACACACAGAGATCACTCAAGTTCCTCCAAGTGGAGGAAGTTCCTGCAAAACACAAATTTATCATGAGGGACAATTTTAGTGCCAAAATCTGCAGGATTAATTCTACCATCGATTTTCTTAACATGAATGATGTTATCTTCAACCTTTTCATGAATGAAATGATATCTAACATCAATATGTTTAGTACGCTCATGGTACATGAGATCTCTACACAAATATAGTGCACTTTGGCTATCTATATGCAGTACAGATGTATAATGCTTTAATTCCACCTCTTTCAAAATACCCTGCAGCCAGATAGCCTCTTTACAGGCTTCTGTAGTAGCAATGTATTCTGCTTCAGTGGAAGACAATGCAACTATAGGCTGTTGTTGGGACTTCCAAGAAATACAATTATCTGCCCATGTATAAACATAGGAAGTAATATATTTGCTAGTGTCCTTGTTACTAGGATAGTCAGTATCAATAAAGCCATGTAATTCAGATGCATAAGTATGCTCAGAATATAACAACGACAGATTAACAGAGCCAAGCAAATATTTCAACAAGTATTTCATGGATAACCAGTGCTTCTCAGAAGGTTTAGACATAAATCTACTTAGAGTACTGATAGAAAATGCCAGATCAGGCCTAGTACATATCATAGAGTGCATAACAGACCCAACATCAGCATCATATGGTATAGACTTCATATTTTTCATCTCAATAGCAGACAACACATCATCAGACTTAGTCAAATCAAGATGAGGACCTAAAGGAATATTATTCACTTTGTCACTAGAAATATGAAATCTATCAAGCACCTTATGAATATAATCACATTGATGCAGCCATAATTTTTTATGCTTTCTATCTCTAAGAATGGACATTCCTAAAATTTTCTTAGCAATACCCAAATCTTTCATGTCAAAGTGCTTCTGCAAGTTCTTTTTAATGTCTAAGATGCAATCTTTAGATTTAGAAATCAATAGAATATCATCAACATATAAAAGCACATAAGCAGCAGGACCATTTCCTTTAATACCTTTAAAATACAAACATGTATCAAACTTACTTCTTTTAAACCCTAAACTGAATCTCATACATCTATCAAACTTAATGTTCCATTCTCTTGGAGACTGTTTAAGACCATAGATAGATTTATTCAGCAGGCAAGCATAGTTAGGATACACAGAATCAACAAAGCCTTTAGGATGTCTCATCTATATAGTTTCATCCAAATCACCATGCAAGAAAGCAGTTTTAACATCCATTTGCTCAAGATCAAAATCATGCACAACAGTCATAGCAAGTAAGAGTCTAAGAGTCTTATACTTAACCACATGAGCAAAGATTTCATTATAGTCTTCACCCTCTCTTTGGGTGAAGCCTTTAGCAACAAGCCTGGCTTTATATCTAGGTGGATCAGTTTTAGACACACCATCTTTTAGTTTAAAAATCCATTTGCAGTCAATAAGTCTAGCATTTTCAGGTTTAGCAACTAAAGACCAGGTTTGGTTAACCCTCATAGACTCAATCTCTTCATCCATAGCCTTTTTCCAATTCTTATAGTGAGCACACTTTAAAGCATGTTCATAAGTATCAGGTCTAAATGATTTAACCACATCAGACACAAGGCAAGCAAACTCAACAATGTTGTTTATGAACCTTTTATTTGGAATGACAGTCCTAGGACTCCTATCCCTAGTCAACTGCCAATTAGTGAGATCATGACTTTCAGCAACTGAAGAACTAGAGGAACCAGAACCAGATGCAGGCATAGACTCAACAGTAACATCCTCATCCACAGAAATAGGAGAAACAGAAGAGGAAGGCAAATTAACAGGTTCAATAGCTTCCCCACCCAATTGGTGAGGTTGCACAATCACAGAATCAGAAGGGGTAGAAACAGAAGAGAGAGTAAGAGGAGGGGAGGGAGAATAACCAGTATCAAACTCATCATCATATTCAGTGTCATTGTTCTTAGGAACAAAGAACTAATCATCATTGTGTTCCTGCATATTAGTATCATGTATAGTAGGAACAAAAGTCATTTTAAAGTGAAATTCATTCTCATTAAAAATAACATTCCTACTCACAATAGTTTTATAAGCTCCAGGTTGAACAAGTAACAATTTATAGCCTTTAACACCTTGAGGATATCCCAATAGGACACACTTTTGTGACCTGGGATTCAACTTACCTTGATTAATGTATGAATATACAGTGCAACCAAAAGGTTTAATATGATCAAGGTGAGGCTTTCTTTTATACCACAGTTCATAAGGAGTTTTAAAATCAATCACAGAAGAAGGGGTTCTATTTATCAAATATGCAGCAGTCATAACAGCTTCACCCCATAAAGAATGCTTCAAACCAGAGGAAATAAGCATGCATCTAGCCTTTTCAAGAAGAGTCCTGTTCATCCTCTCAGCAGTACCATTCTGCTGGGGAGTTCCAGGAATTGTCAAGTGCTTTTTATTGCCATTTTGTTTACAATAAGCATCAAACAAGGAATTACAAAATTCAAGACCATTGTCAGTTTTTAAACACTTAAGAAATAAGCCAGTTTCCTTTTCAACCATAGATTTCCAATGTTTAAAAGTTTCAAAAGCTTCATCTTTAGTTTTCAACAAAAACACCCAAACTTTTCTACTATAATGGTCAATCAAGGACATAAAATATCTTTTTAAACCAACAGTAGATATTTGGGCAGGGCCCCATAGATCAGAATGAACATAATCCAAAGGAGCAGTTGAAACAAATGCAAATGATTTAAAACCTTTTCTAGTATGCTTACCTAAAACACAATTTTCACATAATTCAATGGAACAAGGTTTAGCAGGAATAACACCAGATTTATACAGGTTCTCAAGACCTTTATTACCAATATGACCTAACCTGATATGCCATAACATAGAATCATGCAAAGACATAGGCTTATCAATGGCAGTAAAAGTAGTAGCAGAGGAATTCACAATAGGAGTAGCAATCAGTTCATATAATCCAGCCTTTCTTAAGCGTTTAATCACTGGTTTACTATCCTTAGTAACAATCCTCACACCATTAGAACTGTACACATCATATTGTATTTCCTCAAGAGCACTTTCAGACAATAAATTTCTTCTTAAATCAGGCACCCATTTAACATCCTTTATAACTCTAACAACATTGTCAAACATTCTTAAAGCAACAAAACCAACACCTTTTATTTTAAGCACAGAATGATCACCTAGCATGACAGTACCAACATCATAGCATTTAAGGTTAGAAAACCAAGACTTATGAAAGGTAGCATGCATAGTACATCCAGAATCTAAAATCCATGCATTGGAGTCACTAGAATTTAACAAAGCAAGAACTTCATGAGTATAATAAGGATGAGATTCAAGCACAGTAGAAACATTAGGCTTTTTACCAGCAAGTCTTTCATCTTTCTTCCTCTTAAAGCAATGTTTCTCAATGTGACCAGATTTAGAGCAGTAAGAACACATAAGGTGAGATTTATCAAGTTTACCACTTTGATGATTTTCAGTTTTACTGGAATCTTTCTGAGGTGGTTTGTTGTTGTTATTGTTGTTATTATTCTTATTGCCTTTAAACCTACCTCTAGCAACAAGCACTTCATTCTTATTGTCAGGTTTATGGTCATTTTTAAGCTCATACTTGTTTTTAAAGACCTTTAAAGTATCATTTTTCTGAATAATGGACTCAAGAATAACTTTCTTTTCCAACTTATCAGTACTGTATTGCACAACATCTTTAAAATTATCAAATTGAGCAGGCAAAGAATTTAACAACAAAACACATTGCTGAGTTTCCTCAACTTTATCACCACATCTTTGCAAATCTTGAAGAATAGTGAGAAATTTATCAAGATTATCAGACAAGAGGCAAGAAACATCCATCTTGAAATTAAATAGCTTATTAAACAAATTAACACGAGAAGGGAGAGATTTTACCAAGGACAAGCTTTCCAGACCTTCCCAAAGCTTATCAGCAGTGTCAAAATTCAATACCTGTCTAGCAACTTCGTCACTTAAGCGAAGCATAACTTCACTGTCGGCCTGTTGATCAGTCTCAAAGATCTTTTCCTTTGTTGTCCCCTCTGGAAACTTGTTGGTTACAACAATCCAACATTTTTCTTTGATGAGAATTGCCTTCATTTTCAGCTGCCACATAGCAAAATCCGTGTGGCCATTGAAGGGCTTCAGGTAAGTGCCTTTTGTCACCCATAGTTGTTTTATTGTACCTGTAAACACAACTAAACAGTTAGTAAATGACTTAAAGAGCACAAAAGCGATTCAAGATAGTATGAATCTAACAGTGCAACTAAGGATCCTATCAAGCCAAGCACAAAACAAGAAAACTTGAAGCTCAGAAGCACTAAAAACACAAGATCCAATAACAGAAGACCTAGATCTAGCAAACAAGGGTGTGGTACGTCGTGCAGGGGGGGTGCTGCACCAGCGATGTCGCCTTTTAGGTCAGCCCGAGGCCCTACACCCGTTCTCTATCCCTAGATTCGTCTATAAATCGTCTATAAATCAGTTTTGGATAGCGGAAGCGAAATAGATCTAAAGCGATAATCGAAAGATCAAACAAAGAATCACATGCAATAGAACACTCAAGCAATTTTACGTGGTTCGGTATAATACCTACATCCACGGGGCCTCAAGAGTTGGCCGAATCCACTATAAGAGAGTTCGTACAAGGGATGATACAAGCAATGAAAGCAAGCAACCCTAATCTAACATGCATGTGAATCAGAGGTACAAGGAAGAAGAAGAAATCCCCTTATATGGGATAAAACCAGAAGATCGATAGAGAAATCGATCTCTAGAACCCGAGATCTCAGAAGACGAGGAGAGCGGCCACCCAGGAGGACACCGGAGGTCGATCCACCTTCCAAAGAAGCCACCAGCAACCTTTCTTCTCCGAGCGCTCAAGAACCGAAGGCAAGAGAAGGAGAGAAAGCTCCAAACCCTAGAAACCCTAATTGGAGAAAGAGAGCGTTTGTGAGGAGAGAGAAGACAGAAGCTGAAGTGTCTCAACCCGAAGCCAGGAAGCGAAGCTTTATAGCTAGGTCAAGCGCCCATCACCAAAACACCGCGTTCCAACTAAGAGAGGTAGGTCAGGCTTCTAGCAATGCTGGACTGGGCTACCACTCAATCCGGGCTTCGAGATCTCTAGGCCAATAATGGGCTAAAAGCCCAATACCAGGTTATGTTATGTTCTTCCCTTCATACCTTATACAAGATATATATATATATATATAGTATAGTTTATACATATATATGTTAACCCCGCTATAGTATAGTCTCGTTAGAGGATCAAGCCTAAATAGGCTCAGTACGACTCAGTCGAGACGCATACCTATAGTGCAATATATATGTATAATATATACTATAATATACCTGTATAATCATCATACATACATACATGTCCAAGCATAAATATAAAACAATATTACATGCCAAAGGAAAAGCTTAGGAAAGTAAACACATAACATTACAATCTCCACCATGGGTGACATTACAAGCAATAGTCATCATGAGGTCTTGTAAGGGTTGTAATTGGGCTTGGTGAGAAAATTAAGGTAGAGAATGTTTTTGCCTTGTGGTGCTCATAATCCGGGAACGAAGTTCCTAGTCACCAATTACAAGCTCAACCAAAACTTATCACAAACAATCAAACTCAACACTCAAGCACAACACAATACAAGAACTCTTTTTAGACCAAACAATACTCCCAAATCATTTCTAAAGGTGATGAAGGATGGTTCTTTTTATTTCAACTTCTTTTTTTTTCTTTCTCGACTTTTACTCTTAAGTGAATTTTATCCTCCTTAGGCCACGAGTATACATATATATACATAAATTCATAGAACCAATCCTCATAATAAGCCCTAAATGAATCAACACAGTACACAATCTCATTCTCAAAACACTCACTCAACTCAAACCATCGTCTCACCAATTCTAATCCTAATTCCCGGATGTGTTAGGCTACAATTTGCTAAGGAAAATTTTTGTGGAGCTACAAAGATAGGCTAGTAGGCTCAGTTTGGCTTCAAACAATGGATGATATATGCAAGGGAAGATAGGGAATATCATGGCTCAGTAACAATCATGCCTCAATCATGCGAAAATCACAAGTAATAATCAACATATACAACCTTGACATAGATATCAATCCCAATTCTCAGAGGTAGTCACATTGGAGAGTATCACACACAAGAAGCAAAGAGGACATCCATAAAGCATAGTCCCAAAAAGGCTAACAAAAACTCACAAGGTAAATTTTTGCTGAATTTCAATGCCACCTAAAATCTAAGAGTTATACATGCTCAATCAGTCCATTATCTCGTGCTCCCATAGATTAAACAAATTATACGAGGATCAACAATTCAATCATATCATGGGACTTATAATTAGATTATGAAGACGATCGGTACATATGGGGTTATCTAGAATGTCATGCAAGCTGTCTTTTTTCTTTCTTTTTATATGATTTTTCTGTTTTTTTTTTCAATTTTTGTTTTTTTAATATGAAAGACTAAGAAAAATAACCATAAAATGCAAAAACAAGAAAGAAATATATACAATGCAACCTAAATGCAAACATGTAAATGTTCCCTCCCCCACACTTAATTCACACATTGTCCTCAATGTGAAAAATACAAGAGAAAGGAAGAAAACACTTACATAGTCATCTACATGTCAGGCGGAGGCGGAGATGGAAAATTAAAGCGCAACAGTAAGGCGAGCCAACATTCCTCCTCATCTTGACCTCAACGAGACACCACAATACAAACAGGAGACAAGACAACACCAACAAGAAAATATTTGTTGTCCCGACAAGGACAACTCACAATAATGATTGATGGTGTTAAACCACTCACAACAACCCACAACAAAGCCAAAAAAATCAACAATTTGCAAATCGATAACAATAAAGCATAAATTGATCAAAACTAAAATCAATAAACTCAACAAGAAACTCTTATCAAGTTTAGTATCACAGGGTAAGATCAATTTAAACGCTCAAGACTCGAAAATTCTCAAATTTGTAATTGCAATGTAACAATTAGGCACACAAATCTCAAATCCAACTCACAAACCTCAATCAATCCAATTCATCCACAAATTCCTCATCAACAAGTTTCTAATTTACCCAATCCATTCACCAATTTCATAAATTTAACAAAACCTAAAATTAGGGTTTATTAGAACTTATTTAAAGGATTCAATGGAGGAGAGGAGGAGGAGAGCCTGACCGGAGATGATGCTCGGAGGTCCCACCGGCGTGGCTGGTTGAGGCAGCGGCGGGAGGTGGCTGCTGGCGGCCTGGTGGCTAGGGGAGAAGGGAAGAGGAAGTCGGGTGCTGGAACTCGGGAGAGAGACGTGAGGGGCTCCGGGACTCTGAAGGCTGGGCGGAGGTGATCGGCGTAGTGGGAAATGGCTGTTGGCAGCCGGAGGGGAGAGCGCTAGCGAGATCGAGTGGTGGCGGCCTGATGGGAACTCGGGGGAATACTCGGGCAAGAAGACGTGTTTCCTGTCTTCCTTTTTTATTTATTTTTAAGAAGACACAATATAGCTCGGGTGAGGCTTTAAAAACTCGACCGAGTTCTATTTCCCCACCCGAGTTCCTTTTCGGAGACATGTTCGTCACTCGGGTTGGCCAAGGGACTCGGCCGAGCTTCTTACCCGAGTACCCTGCTGTAATTTCTCTTGCTTTTTGGCCCTTTTTGACGAACTTTTTTTTTTTGAAACTTGAAATTGAAAACTTAAATGAACAAAGAAAAAAAAAAAGAAATATGTAAATCTAAATTACTCACCTTGGGTTGCCTCCCAAGAAGCGCTTGGTTATAGTCGGAAGTTCGACATTTTAGTTGTCCATTTAAGACTCACTCGGACATCGTCAGTGCCCTCAGGAACAAATCAAACTCTTGTGCACACCGTCTAGGTAGACTAGCACTACATACAAATAAGTTGAAGTCAAAGTATGTCATCAACTCTTCATATGCCCGAGCATGACTCTCCGCCGTGGGTATGTAGAACAACCATCGGCGGTATGTCAAAATAATGAGCCCCAGGGATCGACATAATCATCGACCTTCTCACCATTGTAGAGGATATCAATTCTTTGCTTGTGAGCCACATAAATCAGCTCCGGACTTGGTTCCTTGATAGGCAAGCTCGAGACAATCTCATCGAACGAAGGAGACAATAAATCAGATGGGATCTCATGCGTCGACTCATGACACTCCATGTCAGGAAGTAGTGTACTCTCCTCTTCATCGCTGAAGCAACCGTCATTGTCTGCGAACATATCCTCCTCTGCGAAAACATTATCATGGTCATAGCTTAAGGGTAGGGGAGGTAGCGGAGTAGACTCGGATGAACTCAATGAGAGGGGAATAGAAAACACACACTCACCTTTATCTTCGTGACTTTCTGAGCTTCCCTCGGGTGTGACAAGCAAGTTCTTGCCACTCCTTAGGGTCGGGTATTCATGGTGAGGCTCTTTATCGGGTTAATCACCGGTTGAGACAGTAGTTCACCCGCTTCATGTGCTAGAATATCATTCCCCACATGGACCATTCGGTGCATTCGTTCATCTAGTTCAACGATCTGCTGACATAATTGCTCATTCTCCTCGTAGGAGGCCTTGAATAGATCCTCCGAAGGCGCATCGAAGTAATGTATTGGTTGAGTTTCTAGCGCGACGGACACTTCCTACAAGGCCTGGTGACTCATGTAGCAGATAAGATCCCAAATTCCCGCCAAAACTAACCGTGCTAGACTTCCTCTGCTCATGTATATAGCACTTGCCTTTGTCTCAGCAGTCATCCCCTCTACAATGCAGACAACCATATCTCCCAAACTATCGTGGAAACCCCGCTCATTGCGGATGTCCACACATCTCTGCAACCTAGTGAGATATAGGTGAAAGTTCTCACCTTCGAACTGCGATAATCTCAACATCTTAAACTGTTAGTAGCATATGTGTTGTGAACCTTCAGATAGGTTCACAAAAAAAGTTAGTAGCTAAATTAACACACAAGACAAACACACAAATAACAACTTGACTCCCCGGCAACGGTGCCAAATATGACAGAGGATTCTCAGTCGCCTTAAATCCTATGAAATAAATCCGGCTAACCTAACTAATGAAGTTTGGCAAGTACGGGTCGATCCCACAGAGAGTCAACGATTTGTATGCAAGTCAAGTGTGTCAACAAGAACAAAAAACACAGAGGGGGGATTTCGATGGTTGAAATTAACTAAGAATGCAAAAGTAAGAAAAATAATAAAGTAAAACATATTAAATGGATGAATACGAGAGAATAGCTCAGGTGAACCAATCTCATCAATCAGGTTTGTTCATTGATCATTGATATCGAAAAGATAACTTCCTCTTGAATACTTTTTTATGGAAAGACTACGCCTTTTGAATCCAACTCCTTATCGAATCTAGTTAACAAGACAACCAGACCCTGAAAACCCTAATAATCAAAAAATCTTGAAACTATCAAGATTCAATTCAATAACCGATTAAGCTTAAAGGAAATCAACAAAGACAATCGACGCACACAACCAGTTATTGCATCAATTGCAAATCGATCCATTCTTTATACAAACCCCTAAATCAACCAGTTTCGGAGATTTATACTTTGCTACTTAAGAATACAAATAATTCAACCAGAAATTACCTATATCGAGCTATAGATTATGATGAAAAGGCATCAGTTGATCAAGCTAATGGAAATTTACGAAAACCCTAAACATTCAACGCAAAGAAGTGATAATATTAAAAGAGGAGTATTAAGATAGAGAAATCTCACAATGAAATTGCAAACCTGAAGCTTCGATTAATTTTCCCAAGCAAAGAGGATTAGTAGTTCATACTTGAGAAATCAAAAAGAGCCTCCCATTTGCTTCGTACCAATTCTGTTCGATCGGATTCACAAAACAAAAACTCAAAACTCCTAGTTGTTCCACCAAAAACCACCGTTTCATCTATCCTAAACATTTAATAATAAAAAATAAATCAACCCATTTCATAAATGAATCCAAGTAACAGTCACAGCCCACGTCTAACGTCTTGCACCCGCTACATAGCTCGGTCTCACCAAGGAACCCGGTCGAGTTCTTCTGATCTCCACCCGAGTTCCTGCTCAACAGCCAACTTGATGTCCAGATTTCGCTATTTTCAAGGCTGAATTTGGAAAAGTCGTAAACACGAAAGTTGTAGGTCTTCGAATCCTCTTTCTAATAAGTATAAGTATGCCCCGATTCGATAAATACAACCTTCGTACAACTTGTTTTAGTGCAGAGTCGCCAGCTTGGACAGCTCCAATCCCATGTTTAGCTCCTCTCATCGGCTCTCGTGCTCTTCTATTCTCGTCCAATCTTCCAACATTGACTCGAGCTTAGCTTCACCTCTTTACAATCTCCTGAAATCATGCACAAACCTCATAGATTCCGACTCTAATTGAAACATAATGAAAACATGAAAACACATCTAAATGCTTATATTAACACTACCTAAATGTGCATCATCATCATGCGAGTGCCTTATAGCTATCGTGATGTGTGTGGTCATGCAAAGTGCCAGACTATTCATTTGCAGAAGCATTAAGAATGTCAGGGGACATGCAAAAACAACATCAAGTGATGACATAATAGGCACACATTGATAATCACCTAATGCTTAACATGCGTCGAAAATAGGCACTAACTCTACAACTCGGTCTATCAATTCCTAAACAGTTAAAGAATCACACATTAGAGATGTTGGGAACAATACAAGACTTCGCGGAGTCTATCCTACGTAAGAGCAAGTCATAAAGTAGGTAAAGCATGAATACACCCAAGTCCTAATTCAGGGGTCCTATAAGATATAGTTTAACCTGATAAGATGCATGGCTATGTAGCATAGGTTACATGTTCATTTGGCAACTAGCACGAATGCATTTAAGGGACCAACCAATCGTAACGTGACCATATAAGGACAAGGGGGGGGGGATATGGCGAAAACGACAACATGAGCTTAAGACAACACAACTTCACATGCATATAAAGCATGCAAGTACATAGGTATAGATTGACAGTATACAACCAGGGCACGTATTTAACACATGGATATACCAAGTCACATCGTGATCCTACATTATGCTAGCAATACATGATAAGACATGGGTATCTTTACAGAGTGAACAAGAGAACATCACGGGCGATAGATTATAATCATGCTAAGAATTAATGAACCGTGATTGGAGTACATGGAATGGTAAAGTACTATCACATCATGGAACAATCATATTCACGTGATGAAGCAAGCATGACTAATTACCACTCGGCGAGTCATATTGGAATTCATAAGCCCTATAGGATACTACCAGCACATATCAAACATGGATACAATCAAGGTACTTTGACTAGACACGCCCTAGCATTCAGGTGTCATTTATATGCGAAAACATGATACTAACTCATGATTTGTACATACGTTCATTAATTAGCACAACAGTTAGCAAAGAGTCAATTAAGCCACATCGTAATGATCTAAAGGCATGATAGACACATAGCGGAGTATAACATGGGTCTAAAGCAAGATAGCTAAGCATGGAATATATGATGATAGATAGTTACGGGTCCATGCAAATATTTAAATGGTACATGTATAAAATATCAAGTCATAGGTTCAGGGAAATACGAGAGAATACCACTGAGCAGGAGAAAACATCACGGAAATCAGGAAGGTAAGCATGTTATGGTTTAGTGGTCATAAAGGCACGAGAAGTAGCAAGAGTAAAACCGATATGCTGAGGGTCACACTATCATGAACCTAACCCAGGAAAGAGAGTGATCATCATGCGACTTTGTAACTTACGACATGTGCATTTAATCAATCATTAGTATGACGAGGCGAGGAACCAATGAAATCAGATTGTGCATGCCTAGGGGATATCACAGGTATACAACGAAGTACGACATGAGACCTAAACAAGGTGGCCAAGCATGGATACATAATGGCATACAACCACGAATTCACATTGACGATCGTCATCGTGATATATGTTGGGAATACCACATAATGTCGAGTTATGCATATACGAAACTAGGAATTATAGTGGTGTGTGCTCTTGCGATGTGTCAGGTCATATATTCATAAAAGTATGTGAGAAGCATGGAGACCATCATGAGATTACAGTTGGGTAAGTATGCTGGAACTTAAGCATTATATGAAGTAGGTTGAACATCAAGTTGTAACACGCACACATCAAGTAAAGAATTCATTCTATCAAGATATCAAAATGGAATGATCATACTACAATGGGCCTATGCACAGAGGGAACATCAATCATGCAGT
The DNA here is from genome assembly GCA_037127255.1 of Persicaria tinctoria. Taxonomy (NCBI): domain Eukaryota; kingdom Viridiplantae; phylum Streptophyta; class Magnoliopsida; order Caryophyllales; family Polygonaceae; genus Persicaria; species Persicaria tinctoria. The sequence goes on from JBANSL010000006.1 coordinate 76,147,454, forward strand.
TTCCTACAAATGACACATACATTCATGCACTAGTTTGACAATGCGATATACTAAGTAGATTATAGTGGGATGATATGAGCAATGAAAGGTAACACGACCCTAAGCAATGGCTAAACATGGACATCCAGGCATGTAGGCATAAATTCACACTAACAATCAATTTGCAGGTCTAGGGGGTAGTTGTTGACGATGCAGGAGTAAATCGAGTATTGAAATAAATATAAAATATAGATCAGATTGACTTCCCTGTCTCAGCAAATAAATACAAGACTTCCTCCCGTTGTAGTAAGAGAAAGGTCAGGATCGAATCCACGAGGAAGCACGTCAGCAGTTCTTAGGTAGCTGTAGATTCTCACAGAAGCAGCAGAAAGACAGAAGCACAGAAACAAGGAAAGAAACAAATAAACCCGGCAAGGGCAAACAAAATAAAAGCAAAGAACAAAGCAAGAAATAAAGCAAAGACAAAGCAAAAGTAACTCGAGGACACAGAAGCTACTCGATCTCGAGTAAGTTGTCCTCTAGATCGACAAAGGTGGGTCGACAACAGAAACTCAAAAACGAAAGCAAACAACTCGACGAAGACAAGTGTACTCGATCTCGACAAGCACTACTCGAGATCGACAAGGACAAGTCAAGTAGAAACTGAAAATCGACAACAAAAGCAGGAAACTCAACTCGACTAAGACTGGACCTCCTCAAGATCGACTAGATGCAACTCGATCTCGACAAAGCTTTCGTCTATCTCGACAAGAATGCAGAAAAACTTAAAATTGTAGAATTAAAGACAAACGCAGATTTTCGACAGAAATAGACTTCAATATATTAAAAGACTTCCAAGGCCAGGGTTTCAACACCACAACGATAATCATGCAAAGTAACACATAAAGGCATAAAAGATCATGCTTTCCATCAAATAACTTTCGTCATTAACAAATAGGCATATAGAGGCTTTCGCATAAACCCTAATTGTTACTAACCCTTTTCACATAATTAATCCAAGTTGTATTAAGATCACTTTCGCTTCAATAACACAAACAAGGATCACCTTCAACTCTTGCAAAAGAATCATGCTCATAAGGATAGAAGATGAATTGCACAAAAGATCTGACCTTTATCGCATCGCCTCACATGGCCACCGTCGGGCTCACCCCAGCCCCAGAAGTGGGTGGACTTCTCACGCCTCATTGCAATAATAGACATTGATGTATAAAAAGAAACTTGCATTAAACTAAATTCAAAGCCTTTTACAATCCTGGCAATCAACTTTCGCAGAAAGCCAAAACCCTAAAAAACCTTAGAACTCCTAAACTTCTCTGTGGAACTAACTAATTGTCTCTGAAATTGAATGAATAAAACTGAGCCCCCTAGGGCCTTATTTATAATCTTCCTTCCCTAGCTATTCTAGGAAAGAAGATATCTATCTCTATCTAAAATTATATCTAAATTGCTAAAAGATAAATAAATTGACTTATGGAAATAAATCTAAAAGGAAAAGATAAAACTAAATAGGGTAAGTCTTCATGTCTTGATAGATCTTGTCTCCTTGATGATAGAACTTGATGGAATCGGAAAGATCTTCGGCCAAATCGACTCCTTCGCGACCAAGGAATCTCAATTCTACTCGGACAGGTCTCGTCGAGAAGTTTCTGGAATCTGGTCTACTCGACCTCGACCACGGCTCGTCGGCCTAGACAAGCATGGTTCGTCGAGTGGACTCCTCGGCTAGATCTGCTAGATGTGCTCAGACTTGGCTCAATGGGCTCTTGTCGACCTCGAGTAAGCCTTGTCGATCTCGAGTAGGACTGGTCATCGACTAGGCTTCCTCGGGTTGGTGTGCTCGACTAGGCTCGGACAAGGCTCCTCAGGTGCTCGTCGATCTTGACAAGCCCTAGTCGACCTCGAGTAAGGTGGCTTGCCGACTAGGTCTTCTCGAGTGACTCTCCTCGGCAAGCTCGGATCTGGACTCAACGTCTCGTCGACCTCGACAAAGGGTCCTCGAGATCGAGTTGGGTGGTGTCCTTCCTTTCCGCTTCCGCGAGTTGCCTCTTCCGCTGGCAGCGAATTTTTCCGCGGCAGCGAGTGGTCCGCTGCAGTGAGTCGAGTCGCTGGCAGCGAGTCTCGCCTGGTCGTCCTCGGCTTCTCTCCTTGTCGACTCCGGGTATGGCGTCTGGGCTTCGTCGATCTCGACTAGGGCTTGTCAAGATCGAGTAGGGTCCGGAGCTCGGGTTGGTCTGGCTCTCGATCAGGCTCTGCTCGACCAAGGTTGCTCGGACAGGCTCGTCTAGGTCGAGTAGGCCTACTCGAGATCGAGTAGCCTTGACTCTCAGATTGGTTCCGCTGCTTTGACCTTGGACTTCTGTAGTGGTTTTCCGAGCTTTTCCGACCTTCTGTAGAATTGCTGTAAAACGCCTCGATTTCTGCGAATTAAACAGAAACTGGTGTAGATTCCATAATTTGGCAAATAAACATAAACTACATAGATTCTGTACTATCTAAACCCAAATGAATGCAATGTATACAGAAATCGATATAAAAGTTACTGTAAAACATGGCAGATTCAGCTCACAACAGTAGGAAATATAGAATCAGGCAATCATGGACATAACAATCATGGACATAACAATTAAGATAACCCGACGGAGATCCACTCCTAGAATCCCCATGACTTGTTTCCCGTGGAATATTCATGTGACCCTCGAGTAGGGTAGCAAACGGATCAAGTAAACATCGTACTCCAATACAACCTCAAATGTGGTTATTCCTCCCGATTTCCCGTATATTACACCAACATCGAAAGAAAAGCTCAATAAGGACATTAAGTGGTGATGTATAGTAATTGGCTAGAACGACCAATTGCTGAACTAAAAGCGTCAATCTTGCTTATGTTTTTATATCTCCGTGAATTGATGCCGAATTTGTAACGAGTCAAATTCCACAAATAATTGAAGTGGCTCGGGTTGACTTTGAAATTGAGCTACGGTGGATAGTTTTGCAATCGGCTAATTTACCAAGTCCTAATTAATTAGGCCTTCAATTGCCGATCGATGTGCACAGTAGCCTATTTCGATCGGATGACCTTTGATTCCGAATCGGCAACGGCGGACGATCAATTCAAAGAATAACGAGAATGATTTGGTAACACGAAATTAATTTTGATTGGAGAAAAGAAAACAGAATGCGGGTTTGGATTGATAATCGAAGAAGCCTTTAGCCAAAGGGTTTCTTCAATTCTATATTCAATCTAATTTTCTTGATTGTAGAAAAGGGTTTAAATAACAAAGCATGCCAATTCTATCTTTGCAAAAGATAGAATTTTGTCTTAGATAAATAAATATTAAATCCTAATAAGACTAATAAATAAATCCTAGATAAATATTCCCACTTAGTGGTGGTTAAGGAAAATATCGAAAAGGATAGACTTTCCTTTTCCACCTTTATTCACCTAACTAAGTATCACTAAAAATAAGACATTCCATTAATAGGTCAAACTAACATAGGAGTTACTAAATATGTAAAATAATCTAAAAACTAATAATAATAATAATAATAATTAATTAAAAAAATATCTTTTCTTCAAGCCATGGAGGTGCCTTCTTTTTCCTCTTGAGGACGGCACTCTTTGCCCTCAAATCAATCTTGAGAGCTCGCCTGGATCAAGATCATTGTTGGACCCACAGAATGCCATCTTGATCTGCATCATTCTCCCCTTCTTAGCTTCGATTTGTCCTCGAATCGAGTCATTGAAGAGCAGTGGGGAAGGAGCAACCGCCAAAAAGTAACTTCCTTGACAATCAACTTCAGATGGCGTCAGTAGAATTTGAGGAAAAGGAACCTAAAAAACAACACCTGTGATAGGGAACATTGAGCAATCAAAAGGAACAATATCAATAGGCTCAATAACCCTATGAACTTCAAAACTCTCAACATCTGTCATAGGGAACATTCTCAAGAGGTACAATAGCTAACTCAAGAGAAGTGTCTCCAACGTCCTCATCGTTGTCGTCAGAAGCAACCACATCATCCGGTGCAGCACTGCAGTCCACTTGCAGTGCAGATTTGGAGGTCTTCCCGGAGAATTCTGGTAGCGTGTGACCCACCTTTGGAAAGCTCGTCGAGTCAGATTCACAACAAGACTAATTTGACTCAATTCCAAGGTCGGAGTCAACGGGAATCTGCGAAACAAAATCGTCGCGTTGTGCAGTTTTCTTGGCAACGATTTCGACCTCCTCTTGGGCTGCGTCGTTGGTCTCAAAATCCGCAACCTCCCCGTTGGTGGGAGTAATAACAACCTCAGAAGACGGTGTGGGAGGTGGAGGAAAGGCTTGTCGGTTTCTCAATTCTAATTCAATCTAATTTTCTTGAATGTAGAAAAGGGTTTAAATAACAAAGCATGCCAATTCTATATTTGCAAAAGATAGAGTTTTGGCTTAGATAAATAAATATTAAATCCTAATAATACTAATAAATAAATCCTAGATAAATATTCCTACTTAGTGGTGGTTAAGGAAAATATCTAAAAGGATAGACTTTCCTTTTCCACCTTTATTCACCTAACTAAGTATTACTAAAAATAAGATATTTCATAAATAGCTCAAACTATCATAGGAGTTACTAAATATGGAAAAAATCTTAAAACTAATAACAATAATAATAATAATTAAATAAAATATCTTTTCTTCAAGTCAGGGTGGTGCCTTATTTTTCCTCTTGACGACGACACTCTTTGCCGTCAATAGCCCTCGAATCGATCTTGAGAGCTCGATTGGATCAAGATCATTGTTGTACCCACATAATGCCATCTTGATCTGCATCAAGTGGGGTCGGGAAAAGAAGACCGAAGAAGGAAATCGCCAAGCTTAAGAGGTCAAAGGCAATCACACAAGGAATGGAATCCCGACTCTATAATGGTAGATGGTCTCCCCCGCTATTCCATTCACAAAGGCATTTAACACACGATTCATAGTTAAGAATATCAATCAGGTCTCCAATTTAAGCATAGAACAATCAACAATCAAGTCATCCTATGGCTGCCCTTCGAGGGGAGACTGACCAGAGGGGCAAAACCTCACGGTCTCTACCTAACTCGCCACTCCAGCCACTACGGCGCAATCCCATGGAGTCTTGTAGGCCCATCTGTAAAGAACAAACTATATTTTGCCTACCCGTTCCCAACTACATCCAATAGGGATGGTCTAACACCTTCACTACCCCTTCGTTTCCCTTTGTTTGATTACCGTATTTATTGAGTCAGGATCATATTTTGTCCATTTGAGTTATCCATATTAAATTCATTTTGCCCTTTCTAAAACATTTTGAAAAATCATTTGAAAACCATGGGCTATTTTCAAAACCACTTCAACCTATCACACTCAGTTTGCAAAACCTGGCTCTGATACCAACTTGGTAACGGTCAGGGATTTTGATTTCCGGGTTATGTTTCGAGGGATGAAACCCCTCGTTAGGATCTTGCGCCACGAGTATAGGTTAAAGGTTTGAAATTCTATCATAACATTTTGAAGTGGGATTTCATACCCAAAATTGGAAGGGATCGTTGGAATCCCCGGGGAAGTCCCCTGTACCTGTCATAAATCTAAGCGTGAAGAACCAGTAGTCATGCAAATAGCGAAACCAAGGTGTAATACAAGAGGGTGCCACGGCAGAGCCGAGTCAAAACCAAACCAATAAGCATATTTATCGAAATCTAATAGGCAATGTTAGTGGGGTTAGACCATTTCTTCATAATCGCCCAAGAGAGTTCCCACGTCACGGAAGCAAGGAATAATCATGCTGCAAAACAAACCTAAAAAAATATGTATGCGGGTCGGTGTCAGATCGAAGCCCTACGCAATATAATCCCAAACAAGAAGACACATACACACGCTAGTCCTAATAAAGATGCTTCTAGATGCAAGGCAGAATTTTACACACTAATATGCTCCTAAGATGAAGTGCATAAATATAATAAGGCCTTAGCACCGAATACCAAGTGGTATATCCCTCTCCTACCTCCACCCCCTTCCGATTGGGCGGAGACTGGCCAACTCGAGAATGCATTCCATTATAATCGGGCGACACGTATGCCCAACCCGCTCCACAATAAAGCCCGCATGCATCTCATAATATAAGGAAGTTTCATGACTCGATTGACCCAGGCCGGGACCCGATGGGATTAGGTCATCCTATAACCCTAGAAAAGACTCTAGTTGCTTCACATATAACGGTCGTTCTATTTACAAAAGCAATGAGTAAACGAATGCTCAATCATGAGTGCAATCCTAGCAAGATACTACATGGCATGCTTTATTATAATGCAAGAACCTAGTATGCACATGGCTACAAGCAGGGAGATCTCTTTTCAAATCTGAGTGAGCTCATATAGGAACTCACCTGGAAGTGCAGAACTGCAGAAGGCCACAACTAGGTATACAGAAAGCCAACATGTCACAGATGATCATCTAACACATATATAAGTAATATAAATAAGTCTACTTCTAATGTTACTTAAAACATATAATATCACACATGAGTCATCAAATTTATTCACCAAATTAGCCTTGAAAACTATTTCAAAGTCCGATTCATATAGTTAGAAATTCCGATCCTTTTGAAAATGCTCTTCAAATTTCTCTTTTCTAAAATCCAAGTCTCATAATATTATATTTTCTTTTAATTACCGTGATATTATACCTTTAATTCCAAAATAGTATTTTATCTCTTAAATCCCAAATAATAGTATATAATATTTTAAATACCATTCATTAAACACTTTCATAAAATATTTCAAAATATTTTAAAGTCTTGACAATTTCCATTTAATAAAATCAACCTTTTTATGGAATTAACAAACTGCCCTTATTTTAAAAAAAAAATTATAAACCGACCCCCTTTTATTTTGTTAAAACATCAAAACCGACCCTTCCTATTTTTCGAAAAGAAATAAGCCCAATATCCCATCAGATTTTTGAGGTTAAATATACTAGGCCCATAAATACTTCTTTTGAAACACAATAATCAGACCCAAAGGAAAGAAAAACACAACCCAGCCCAAGATGACCTAATCCATCTCTCACACTCAATTCCGAATCTGCTCAAAATGGAAATGTAAAGGAAAAGAGGGGCCCAAGGCCGGCTGATGTGGCAGCTGAAGGTAGGGCCCGCAAGGTCTCCTTCTCCCTCCTGTTTCAGTCCGCCCTTGCGATTTTTAAGGGAGAAACCCGACGCCAGCGCTTTCTCGACTCCCTTCCGTCTGCTTCCCGCCAGTTTGCTCGCTCTCGGATTCTCGGTTCCATTAGCGTCTCGATCCCTTCAGCTTCCTCTCTCTATCCCACACTTGCCCTCACTCTCCCATATCTCTCACGCTCTCAACCCTGCTCGATCTCGCCGAACACTCGCCGCACCTCTCTCCGAACACTCTCACTCTGCTCTCGCATTTTGCTCGAACGAAGGATGGAAAAGAAAACACCCATGAAGCGAATAAGAAGGAGGGAAAAGTAGGTGCTCACTGAGGGGTTGAAACTTGTCGGAGAACGCTTGTCGGAACTCAATTCAGGCTCATGGAAGGCTCGAGGTGCCCTTCCTTGGCCTGGGGAGGACGGAAAAAGCATAAAGGTGCGGCTTTTACACCATTTTAGGGAGAAAGGAGGAGGAAGAAGCCTTACCGAAGGGGTTGAGAGGAAAACAGGGAAGATAGAGGAGCAAGGAGGGTTCAGCCGTCGGCTGCTGCTTCTGGGCTGTTCCGGGGCTGCTAGGTATCGCCTTGGACGTCGGAGGAGAAGGGGAGGAGGCCTCGGAGATGCTGCTACTGCGGGGTACGATAGAGAGAAGAGGGAATGTGGTGGTACCGCTGGAGGTGCCCGGAACCCGAATTAGTGGTAACGGGATGAAGCTCCGAGGAAACAACCAAGGCTTTGTGGTGTGTGATTAGACAGAGGTGAGAGAGGGAGATAGGGGGGAAAATGAAAATATGGGGGTAGCGTGTGTACAGGGGATTGTTGAATTCAAGTCAAATGGCGTGGCCTATGTCTGCCTTTGGCGTCAAAGATGGGAAAGTGCCAAGGGAGAAGATAGAAAGGGGGATGTGGGTGTTTGGTTTAATTTGGGAAAAGCTACTACCGTTTTCAGAGGAGGGGAAGGGAGGTGAAGACAAAATGAGAAAGGCTAAAGATAATAAGGGGTTGCAAAATCTCATTTCAAAATACCCAAAAACAAATCTCAAAATCTGTTCTCTCGACCTTATCTCGACTCGATTAAAATAAATTATTAAATTTTTTATCTGAATTAAATAATGAAATCCGAACATCATTTTCGAATTGTCGACATAAGAAGGTGGGAGAAAAATCTATTTTTCATAAATTTTAAATTTTGACCGAAATCCGCTTTAAGAGTTTTGAGTTCAATTAAATTGATGATGAGTTTTCCTTAGAATATTCGATTTAAATTCATTTTTCTAAAAAAATAAGATTTGAAAATCCAAGACTTTACAAGAGAAGCTTGTGGCCGAGTAAGGTGGAGATTGTCGAGAGGCGTTTTGGCTTTTTCGATTGTAATTTTTCTTTAGTTTATTTAATGCAATTTAGTTCCCTTTTATTATTGATGTCTTTCTAGATGATGAAGAGCGAGTAGTCACACAACTTCTAGGGTTGGGGTGAGCCCGACGGTAGCCATATGAGGTGATGTGGTAAAAGTACAATCTTTGGATGCAATTCGTCTTATATCCCTATGAGCATTATTCTTTTACGAAAGTTGAAGGTGATCCTTGTTTTTGTTATTGAAGCGAAAGTGATCTTAATGCAACTTGTATTAATTATGTGAAAAAGGGTTAGTAACAATTAGGGTTTATGCGAAAGCCTCTATATTCCTATTTGTTAATAACGAGAGATATTTGATGAAAAGCATGATCTTTTATGCCTTTATGTGTTATTTTACATGGTTATCGTTGTAGTGTTGAAACCCTGATCTTGGAAGTCTTTAGTTTATTTGATTTATTTCATCAGGTTTGAGTTCTGTCTTGGGAAATGTTGCGATTTTTAGGTTATGTGTTGGTCGAATTCGAGTTCTGTTTTGGTCGAGATTTTTGGTCGATATCGAGTAGGTAGGTCGATATGGACCAGTTTTCTGTTATGTTTTGCTTGCTTCTGCGTTTTACAGTTTCTGTCAACAGTGTGGTCGATATCGAGCTCTTAGGTCGATATCGAGTGCTCTTCTGGTCGATTTCGTGCTAAGATCTGGAACTAAAAAGGCGGGCGCTGACACGCTTCCTCGTGGATTGATCCTGACTGCCTTCTTCTAGAACGGGAGGAAGTCTTGTATTTATTTGCTAAGTGTTGTAGGAGGAAAATCGAGTATGAAATATAACAAAATAAATCAAACCAGATTCTGTCCACGTAAATAATTACAAGACCTCCTCCTGATGTAGCAGCGGGAAGTTAGGATCGATCCATGGGAAAGCGTGTCAGCGGATCATAGGCAGCGGACGAATCTCACGGTCAGAAGTCGACAACAGAGTCCTCGATCTCGACTAGGGTAGTCGACAGAAGATCGGACAGTCGAACACAGCGCAGCAGCAAGATTAGGGTCTCGTCGATCTCGACTAGAGGCTACTCGATATCGAGTACAGTCCTCGTCGACTTCGGCTTGTCTTGTCGAGTTCCCGCACAATTAAGCTACGACGATCTGGGATCGGGAATCAGTAGTGGAAATCGACCAGGCTTGGTCGAGATCGACGAGGGCAGAAAGCGAAACGAAAGAAAATAAAGACAAATGCTTTGGGACTTCAAAATAAACTTAATGTAAAAGGACTTCCAAGATTGGGGTTTGCAACAACGATAACCAAGCATGCATAAGGCAGAGATAAACAGATAATCATGTGAATCGCATCAAAGGACAAGCTTTCGCCTTTTCCAACAATTAGACAACTCTTTTAAGAAACCCTAATTGTCTCTACAGATTTTATGTTTACAATCCAAGTTGTTAGCATGGATCTCCATTAGATGGGTAATAAACACATAAACAAGTAGTAGATGCTCAAAACATGATAAAGGTCGGATCTTTACCTCAAACGTGCATGCCTATCGTCGGGCTCCCCCCAACCCTAGAAGTGGGTGGACTACTCGCGCTTCATCACAAACTCAGACATTGATCGATTGAAAGAAAATAACAACTTGCATTAAACCAAACTGTAGAAAGTACAACCGAACAAAGCCAACTTGCTCTCGCTCCTTTGCTCCACTCGGCCGCTCACTCTCTCTCTCTACTTCTCCTACTTACTTCTCTCTGAAATTGAATTTATCTAAAATCAGCCCCATGGGCTTTATTTATAGCCTTCTATTCCTTGCTACTCAAGGATAGAATATCTATATCTATATCTAAAACTATATCTAAGACTTTAAAGATAAATAAAAGCTACAATGAAATTAAATCTAAAATAGGGAATTGGGTCGACTCGCTCGGATGGAATTCGTCAAATCGAGTAACGCGGCTTCTGGAATCGTCGTCGATCTCGACAAGGGTCTTGTCGATCTCGAGTAGGAAATTTGGTCGACTGGCTCGGCTTCGTCGTCTCGGCTAGCTGGTCCTCGACAGGCTCGGTCATGGTTCACGGGTCTAGTCGATCTCGAGTTCCTCTCGTCGATCTGGACTAGACTGGCCTTGTCGACTAGGTCTTCTCGGGTGACTCTGCTCGACATGCTCGGACACGGCTTCCGGGCTCCTCGATCTCGAGTAGGTCTACTCAATCTCGAGTAGGGTGTAACCCGGTCTGTCCTTATCTTCGTCTTCTCGATCCGCTCTTCCTCGACCAGGCCCTCCTCGGACACTCTTGGTCGATCTCGAGTAGAGTGTACTCGATCTCGAGTAGAGTTTTCTCAACTTTCTGCTCTGTTCTTAAAATGCACTTTCCTGAGTCCTCGTTCGACGGATCGACGCATATGACCATGCGTTGGAAAGATCTTTCCGAGGGCTACAACTCCCATGAAGATATCATAGCTTGATTCAGAATGAAGAATGGTGAAAAATGGCCTTTTCTCCAGCTGCACCATTCTTAGCTTCTCCGTGAGTTTCCTTTAAGCTCCAAAGTGCGTCCGATTTCTGCGAAATATAACCAAAACTTTGTGTAGACCTCCATCTATTGCAAATGAACATAACTTACACAGATTCTGTATTATTTTAGCCCAAATGTATGAAATGCATGCAGAAATCGACATAAAATTAAGTGTAAAACATGGCAAATTAGGTTCACAACAAACACCCCATACTTAAGCTTGCTTGTCCTCAAGCAATACTTTTAATTGTCATTCAGAGGAAGAAATCAAAACTCTCAACATATTAGATTCATTTCCATATGTCCCTGCAATCAATTACCATCCTTGAAAAGGTACTAGCGTCACAAATTCATGCATGTGCAAATATAAAAGCAACATCTATTCATAAAAGGAGGGTTATGCAAAACATTCATTTGTGACAAAGCATTGATAATCAAGAAGACTTTAGTTTAAGCTCAAATAAGGAGTAGATTGGTAAAAAAGGTAAAGGTGGGCAATTTTTGGCAATGTGGTGCTAATGATCTGGGGAAATGGAGTATTTCCAAACTGAATTTCCACATTCCTTCTCCATAAGATTCATCACCTTTCATAATGCTTTTATCAATAATAATGCTTTTACCTCTCTAACCTCAGCACTGCCTTCTCGCGGGTCGCAAACATGGGTGTCATGAATGGCCCCGGATACTTAGTGATTTGGACTCCTCACAATATGTCCCATCTCTCCAAACTATTATCTTAGAGAGCAGGGTCAATCTACCTTTATCTCCTGAGGTGATTGAATTTTCTTTCACTCATTAAATTTTCTATATATTTCAAACAATTTCCTTCCAAACTCCAATAATGATAATAATCACAAAACATCATATGACATCTCCATAATGTAACATCATTCTCAACATAATCCCCAGATAGGGTAAAGAATGGCAAATATTTAGATCATGTGGAGCAATATATGAAATAAAGCATTTTATGGCTTTTGTGAAATGCATAAGCATAGGTAAGGTTAGGAATTTAACAAATGAGCATTATATGGAAATATAAAGTCCTCCATCATTTTATCATGCAACATGTCAAATGCAACTTCAAATTTTACCTCATTTTATGGTTTTCAATAAAATATGCACTTCATTGTGACTTCCCTTTACTAGGCAATTTCATGCTATATCTCTAATGAATCTAATTTTGCATCGTCGAGTTCAATATAAGCTTCCATGACATTATTTCAAAATTTTCAATGGGGGTCATTTTTTCAAACTTTGGAAAACATGCATGTAAGCACATAAATCAATAATGCATTCCAAAATAGCCATGTAGCAATTCAAAGAAATAATGCACATATATGTCAAATATAGCAAATATGCACAAAGTAAGCCCTTCCCCCACCCCATACTTAAACATTACAGTGTCCTCACTGTATAAAATAAAGTAGAAACAAGAGTAAAGGAAGGAACTCACAGGATAAAATATCGAGGAAGGCGTATCTGGGCAGGTCGAGTAACTATTCTTGTCGATATCGAGTACAGTACTCGATATCGAGTAGGCTCTCAGCGTCTGGTGGAATCTGAAGTCGAGGAGCGTCTGGCTGGTCGATATTGAGTACGTCTACTCGAGATCGAGTAACTTCTGGGCTTCTCCTCCTTGTCGTAGTCGACTTGTCCTTCGTCGATTCTGACTGTTTCTCAAGGACTTCTTTATTCCACTTTTTGCGATCCTTATATGCTTCCCGACCTAAATTAGATTGCACAAGAAAACAAGACTATCCATATGAAGTATTCTAAAAGACATAAACCCAAAAACAAAAACAAAAAACCAAAAACCAAAAAGTTCAAAAGTCCCAAAAATTCATAAAGTCTTATATACATGCTCTAGATTTTAGAGTCGCTAGGCCGACTTCTCCGTTTGCACTTTAGCCTGGCTCATCTTTGTCCGGAGGTATAGGTGGATCTGGTGGTTCCTCCGGTGGTGGGAAATGTGGGATGTCATCCGGGGGCATCTTGTGGAGAAGCTTAAACCTCCCCAAGTGAACGCTCCATGGCTTCACCCATTCATCTTCCTGGGCTCCAGCTGGTATGCATAAAGGAAGATATAAAGGAAATTTGCATACCTCATTATCATACCTCTTCCGCTTCATTGGTTGATTTGTTTGCACATCTCAACCACAGCAAAACGGTGGAGTGGGCAGAGATATTTCCATCTCATCTTGTGGAGTTTCATGCCACTTTGCTGGGACCCCATACTTGAACACAAACATCGATTGCTCAAAATTTTCAGGAATGACCTTTACCTTATAAGACAAAAGCGACCTTGAAGCACCATGGGCAACGACGTCCGGCTTTTGCATTGGTGGCTCTTCTTCTTCTTGGGATCCTTCCAAAGATTCTTCAAAGATAGATAGCGAAGTAGATATCGAAATAGAGGAAGGACATACCTGGGTTTCTGTGGTACAGACGATTTTGGCTAGTGTTTCTGGATCAGCTCCTCCAGAATGTGTATATGTCGAGTCCAGGTAGTTGCTGTCGACTGGCTCATAGAAGGGGACATTGTCGAACCAACTTGTCATTGTTGATTTGGGCGATTTAGCGTAATGTTCCCATATACGCAACACAAGCTTAGCTTCTGCCTACCTCGCACGCTCAGCTTCTTTTTCCCTCCCTGCTCTTTCAGTGGCGAGAGCAGCTTCCTTGGCGGCTAATTCCGTCCTTAGCCTCAGTATCAGCTGTTCTGGTGTTTCTGCGGCCGCCATGGCTCTTTTCAGTTTAGAATGGATGTTTAGGACGCTTTACGGATCATCTAAGGTGTCAAACTCAGGTGGTTGACCAGAACGGCGTATACACCTGCGAAGTAACTTCCTAAGGCGCGAATGATAGCTTCCCCGGCAACGACGCCAATTTGTTGTAGGGGGGAAATCGAGTATGAAATATAACAAAATAAATCAAACCAGATTCTGCCCACGCAAATAATTACTAGACCTCCTCCTGATGTAGCAGCGGGAAGTCAGGATCGATCCACGAGGAAGCGTGTCAGCGGATCCTAGGCAGCGGACGAATCTCACGGTCAGAAGTCGACAACAGGGTCCTCGATCTCGACTAGGGTAGTCGACAGAAGATCGGACAGTCGAACACAGCGCAACAGCAAGAACAGGGTCTCGTCGATCTCGACTAGAGGCTACTCGATATCGAGTACAGTCCTCGTCGACTTCGGCTTGCCTTGTCGAGTTCCTGCACAATTAAGCTACGACGATCTGGGATCGGGAATCAGTAATCGAAATCGACCAGGCTTGGTCGAGATCGACGAGGGCAGAAAGCGAAACGAAAGAAAATAAAGACAAATGCTTTGGGACTTCGAAATAAACTTAATGTAAAAGGACTTCCAAGATTGGGGTTTGCAACAACGATAACCAAGCATGCATAAGGCAGAGATAAACAAATAATCATGTGAATCGCATCAAAGGACAAGCTTTCGCCTTTTCCAACAATTAGACAACTCTTTCAAGAAACCCTAATTGTCTCTACTGATTTTATGTTTACAATCCAAGTTGTTAGCATGGATCTCCATTAGATGGGTAATAAACACATAAACAAGTAGTAGATGCTCAAAACATGATAAAGGTCGGATCTTTACCTCAAACGTGCATGGCTATCGTCGGGCTCGCCCCAACCCTAGAAGTGGGTGAACTACTCGCGCTTCATCGCAAACTCAGACATTGATCGATTGAAAGAAAATAACAACTTGCATTAAACCAAACTGTAGAAAGTACAACCGAACAAAGCCAACTTGCTCTCGCTCCTTTGCTCCACTCGGCCGCTCACTCTCTCTCTACTTCTCCTACTTACTTCTCTCTGAAATTGAATTTATCTAAAATCAGCCCCATGGGCTTTATTTATAGCCTTCTATTCCTTGCTACTCAAGGATAGAATATCTATATCTATATCTAAAACTATATCTAAGACTTTAAAGATAAATAAAAGCTACAATGAAATGAAATCTAAATTAGGGAAATATATCTAAAGTGTCTTCAAGTAGATAGATCTCTCTCTTCATTGATGTATCTTGATAGATCGGATGGAATTCGGCAAACTTCGAGCCCAAGTAATCCCACACCGAGTAGGATTCGTTAAACCGAGTAACGCGGCTTCTGGAATCGTCGTCGATCTCGACAAGGGTCTTGTCGATCTCGAGTAGGAAATTTGGTCGACTGGCTCGGCTTCGTCGTCTCGGCTAGCTGGTCCTCGAAAGGCTCGGTCATGGTTCACGGGTCTAGTCGAGATCGACGAGACTGGCCTTGTCGACTAGGTCTTCTCGGGTGACTCTGCTCGACATGCTCGGACACGGCTTCCGGGCTCCTCGATCTCGAGTAGGTCTACTCGATCTCGATTGGGTGTAACCCGGTCTGTCCTCGTCTTCGTCTTCTCGATCAGCTCTTCCTCGATTAGGCCCTCCTCGGACATTCTTGATCGATCTCTAGTAGAGTGTACTCGATCTCGAGTAAGGTTTTCTCAGCTTTCTGCTCTGTTCTTAAAATGCACTTTCCCGAGTCCTCGTTCGTCGGATCGATGCATATGACCATGCGTTGGAAAGCTCTTTCCGAGGGCTATAGCTCCCATGAAGACATCAAAGCTTGATTCAGAATGAAGAATGGTGAAAAATGGCCTTTTCGCCAGCTGCACCATTCTTAGCTTCTCCATGAGTTTCCTTTAAGCTCCAAAGTGCGTCCGATTTCTGCGAAATATAACCAAAACTTTGTGTAGACCTCCATATATTGCAAATAAACATAACTTACGCAGATTCTGTATTATTTTAGCCCAAATGTATGAAATGCATGCAGAAATCGAAATAAAATTAAGTGTAAAACATGGCAAATTAGGTTCACAACACTAAGACAGGGAGTCGATTTAATTTCATATTTTATATTTAATTTCATACTCGACCATCCTCCTGCGACAACAAATTGGCACCGTTGTCGGGGAAGCGATCAATCGCGCCCTTTTTAGTTCTTTTTCCTTTCTTTATATTTCTTTTTGCTTTTTAGTTCCTTTTTACTTGTTTCTTTTTGCTTTTTTTTTTTCAGGTGCATGCGAAGAACTGATCGCACACTCATAGACCCTATTCTCGAGCCTGGACGCTTCTTCCATCTTCAACAAAGGCTTAGAAGGAGACTTAGGCGACTCATCCCAACGACGAGAATTCGGGCCAGCTCACACCTGCTCATGAGCTTGAGGAACTCCGTTTGCGGATAGAGGAGTTCACCACCGGAGAAGCAGAACACACCTGACGAGAGGCGGAATTTGCACAAAATCAACAACGGTGGGAGGCAAGGCTAGATCCCGAGATCAATGCAAGAAGATAACTTGAGGAGCGGATTGGGCATGTCCCAGCCAACACAAAGGAATATCTGCATCATACTCTGGAAGTTCCAGAATCGACGATCGTTCTTCCCTCTATAAATTTTGAAATTCGTCTTTCTTTTATTTCTAAAATTAGGAGAAGTCAGTTTAGGGGAAGAATCAATGAGTGTCCTTTAGAGCATGTTACTACTTTTCTAGATTTATGTGAAGCAATTGATGATGGTGCTAATCTAGAATATCTAAAACTATAGGCTTTTCGTTGGTCCCTTGCAGGAATATCACAATAGTGGCTGGAAGGATTGCTTGCACAATCGATTTGCACTTGGAACGAACTACAGGACCTGTTCCTCAACAAGTTCTTTCCTCCTGGAAAGACAGCTGCTCTCAGACAACAGATTGCGACTTTCAAACGAAAGCCAGGGGTGACACTAACACAGGTCTGGGAGCGCTACAAGAGGCTTCTGAAATCCTGTCCTACGGATGGACAACAACCCTACGTCATCCAGGAGATCATCTTCAACTACCTAGATGGGCCTACTAAGGATAGGATCAACAACTACACCGCCAATGGGTATCTCGAATACACTCCACACCGTGCTTGGGAGGTGTTTGAGACGCTGGCTAACTACGACAATACATATAGGACTTCTGCGGCCTCTTTTGAGGAAACGTATGAAAGGTCTGCCCCATCTATGCCATTGTATGTGCCACTAAAGGAGGTTGATCCAGACGTCAGGGAGCAATTCCAGAATGACCAGGTACGTCATCTTACTAAAAAAGTTAAATTCTTGTCTAAAAATCAACCTTCTTTGGAATATGGGTCTGTGAGGCACAACACCACTGCGTGCCCACACGTCGATCAAGTACATCAAGCAGAAACCCACGAAGAGGTAAGGTACTCGGGACACTACTCAGGACAACACCAAAACTAGAACTGGAGCTATTATCGCCAGCCCCAACATCAGACCCACCCGCCTTACAAAGCTCCTGGTCACCCCGACAAAGAAGATAAGAAAGATGACCTGCAGACCATTCTTTAGGAGATGCAAAGGAATCATTCAAACACCAAGCAATCTATCAATTCCATCCACACTCAGCTGTATGGTGTCTAAAGGTTCGATAATATAAAACTAAGTAATATTGAAATACTCTAGAAGGGGGGGTTAAATAGAGTACGCCGGTTTTTCGCAGATAGTCTCAAGACCTTTGAAGCTCGTGCCAAAACCCTTTGAGATTAGACTTAGTCTTTTCTCTGAAAACCTGAATCACAAAGTTAAACAATTCGAACCAAGTGCGGAAATAAGGTAAAGCAATAAGTAAAGGATTTGATGAGTTGTTTACGAGGTTCGGCATGAACTTGGCCTACGTCCCCGCCTAGTGTTATTCCACAACCCTAGGATTCAACCGGCTTTTATTGATTCACAAGACTTAGGATCCTAGTAGCTCCCCGAGAAGCCTGTCTCCTATACAATTGCAATCTAGTCAACTCACGTTCCCTTGGAGTCCTAGACCAATCTAGAAGAGCTCCACCTCTCTATGCTATCTAGTACAATCCTCTTAACACTTAGTTAATCAATCGCCTAGTGTTCACTTCCCGAGTTACAAACTCTCGAGTATAACACTATAACTGAATATATCCTATAAGCTCACTGTGTAACTCTCAAATGCTTTGAGATGAAATAACAGACTCTTAGGACAACAGAGAGCACACGAAGACAGATTTCTCTTGAAGGCTTGGAGTGTATGAAAGGCTCGTGTTTAATGAATGTGTATATTCTGTCTTCATCTTCCTTCTTTTTATATTGAGACAAATAGGCACCAAGGATCTTCTCCAACGGCTAGTCAAGATCATGGCTTGAGCTGAATCTTCTATCTTTGGAAACATCGAAGGCCACAATCTTTCCGATTTGAATCTTCTCAAAACGCATCACAAGGAAGGAAATAATTCGAAAATACTTCCTGAAAGGTTAGTTAAGTATATAATAATATAATGGAAGTATATAATAGTTTTAAACAATATTCGAACATAATAACATATAGAACATGTTTTTTATTTCATCAACACTGTTAAAGCTCCAAGACCTTTGACACATACATACTGTCAAGGCCTTTGAAACTTATTCCGATTTTCATCAAGGGAGGGAGTTATCAGTGTCAACTCTAGGCTTGGGGAAATCGATATCTGGAGGAAATCGATTGACACACAGATTGGCCAGCTGGCAACATCCGTCCCCAAACAATCAGGTACGCTCCCTGGAACCTCTGAACCTAACCCTAAGGGTAAATCTACAGGACAGGTGGCTTCCATAATTTAAGGAGTGGGCGACAGATGCAAATGCCTGAGTAAACGACGGAGGAGAAGTGCAGTGAAGACTAGTCGATATCGACCAACCCAGTCGATATCGACCAGTCCCCAATCGATATCGACCCCCCTATGGTCGAAATCGACCCTACTCCTCGACAAAACCTGAGGCCAGCCGATCAACTCGATATTGACTAGACACAGGTCGATATTGACCAGGCACCAGTCAAAATCGACCAACAAAAAAGAAGCTGTATTTCCCGATAAAATCTCCAAAGGATCCAACAGAGGAGAAGTTTCAGCGTTTAATCAAGACGCTTCAAAGGCTCAACGTCACGATACCCTTCACAAAAGCTCTTAATGAGATGTCATCCTACGTCAAGTTTCTCAAGGAGATTCTCAGCAAAAAGCGATCAATGGCTAAGATCGCAGAAGAGTGCAGCCAGATAGACGTTCTTGAGAAAACGCCAGATCCAGGTAAGTTTGCTATAACCATTGGATTTGGTCAATATAAATTCAATGTTTTATGTGACTTGGGAGCCAGTGTGAGTATAACGCCTTTATCAATCTGGTCCGAGATTAAGATAGGTGCCCTAGAGCCTGTGGATGCTAAACTTTATATGGCGAACAACATGGTGGTCATCCCAAAAGGCATGGTGGACAATGTACCAGTGCATGTAGGTAAGTTCTTTGTCCCTGCTGATTTCTTAGTTACTGATATGGCAGAGGACCCTGTTTGTCCAATCATTCTAGGAAGGCCCTTCTTGGCGACAGTGGATGCCAACATAAGCGTAATGAAGGGAGTGCTCACTTTCAACATCAGCGATGAGGTAATTGAGTATTCCTTTAATAAAACTGAAAGGCATACAGGTCCCATGGAAGAGGTCAAGTCCATATCAGCCAGGTACATCACTTGCGGGGAGCCTAATGTAAGAAATATGACCCTCATAGAGCTGGCAAATAGGGATATGGAAGCCCAGGTGGAAGAGATCATGGCCATTCTGAACGAAGAAGCAGAGAATCTACTCGACGTTGACCAATGTAAGTCGATATAGACTAACTACTTTTCGGATGATTTGCCAAGCCTTAAGTATGGGGTCGAAATCGACCAGGAAAAATAGACTAGAGCACAGCAGCAGTCGATATCGACCACCCTTGGTCGATATCGACCAAATCATACAGAGATGCGACCTCCCAAAATTGAGTCGATTCCACCTGTCGAGACGAAGCCAGCCGAAATTGAGCAAGACAACTCGATATCGACCAACCCTGGTCGATATCGACTAACCTTGGTCGATATCGACCAACCCAAATCGACCCGTCTTCGTCTTCATCGACTTAAACTCCACCAGAACAGTAGCAGTCGATATCGACTGATATAGGTCGAAATCGAACAGATCCTCAGGAGGCCCCTGAGTCCGATTCTGCGAAGGTAAGCCAAGGTATGTATCTTTCTTCTCCTATTTCAATTAAAGATCTATCTATACGTGGGAGAGGTTTGCCTTGGTATGTGCGCTTATGCAGGGTTTCCAATGATGAGCCTAAGGAATATGAAGTTGGAGACAAAGTCTATGTCTCACAATCAAATGATCATTGGTTCCCTAACAAATTTAAGAAGAAGAAGATGGGCCTCTTCACGGTGAACAAGATCCATTCCGGAGGACTACAACTGATGGACAGGAATTGGTCGATATGGACTAACCCTGGTCGATATCGACCAACCCAAATCGACCCGTCTTCGTCTTCATCGACTTAAACTCCACCAGAACAGCAGCAGTCGATATCGACTGATATAGGTCGATATCGAACAGATCCTCAGGAGGCCCCTGAGTCCGATTCTGCGAAGGTAAGCCAAGGTATGTATCTTGCTTCTCCTATTTCAATTAAAGATCTATCTATACGTGGGAGAGGTTTGCCTTGGTATGTGCGCTTATGCAGGGTTTCCAATGATGAGCCTAAGGAATATGAAGTTGGAGACAAAATCTATGTCTCACAATCAAATGATCATTGGTTCCCTAACAAATTCAAGAAGAAGAAGATGGGCCTCTTCACGGTGAACAAGATCCATTCCGGAGGACTACAACTGATGGACAAGAATGGAGTCATGTTTGAAGCCCAAGCTACATGGGCCCTGCAGATGCCACCTTGAGCTTAAAGGAGAAGTCGGCCTAGCGACTATAAAGTCTAGAGCTTGTAAAAAGACACTTAGTTTTTGGGATTTTTGGACATTGCTGCTTTTGGTTTTTGGTTTTGGAAATGATTTTTAATGTTTTTTCAATTGTGGGTATTTCTTTTCTAACAATTTTTGCAGGTATAAAGAAGGAAGCAACAACTAACTCGATTTCGAGCAGATTTGGTCGATATCGACTGGTGCACTCGATTCTGATGATCTACACATCTGTCTACTGAGTTTTCTTTCTTTACCCTTGTTTTTATACAGTGAGGACACTGTAATGTTTAAGTATGGGGTGGGGGAAGGGCTTAGTTTATGCATATTTGGCTTTATTTGACATTATGTGTGCATATTTCTAGTTTATTTCTTGAATTGCTTATACATGGCTACTTTGGATTTCATATTTTATTTATGCGCTTATATGCATGTTTTCCAAAGTTCATAAAAAAATCACCCCCATTTTAAATTTTTTGATAAGTGTCATGGAAGCTTTAATTGAACTCGACGATGAAAAATTGGATTCATTAGAGATATAACATGAAATTTTTTATATGTGTGCATATTTTTATTGAAAACCATGAAAGGAGGTAAAATTTGAGGTTGCTTTTGACATGTTGCATGATAAGAGGATGAAGGACTATATATTTTCTATATATGCTCATATTGTTATATCCTAGCCTTTACCTATGCTTATGCATCACAAAAGCCATATTGAGCCTTATTTCATATTATGCTCCACATGATCTAAATATTGCCATTCTTTACCTTATTTCCTATCCGGGGATTATGTTGAGAACGAAAGCTACATTATGGAGATTACAATATGGTGTTTGTGTTGTTATTATTATTATCATTATTGGAGTTTGGCAGGAAATTGAAATATTATGGAAAATATAATGAGTAAAAGAAAATCCGGTCACCTCAGGAGATAAAGGTAGATCAACCCTACTCGCTGAGATAATAGTTCGGCGAGATAGGACACCAAGGTGTGGAGTCCAAAACACTAAGTATCCACGGCCATTCATGACACCCATGTTTGCGACCCGCGAGAAGGCAGTGCTGAGGTCAGAGAGGTAAAAGCATAATATTGAAAAAAAAAGCATTGAGCGAATGAGCGAAAGGTGAGAAATCAAAGAAAGAAGGAATGTGGTATGAAAGTTTGGAAAGTACTCCATTTCCCCGGATTATTAGCACCACATGACCAAAAATTGCCCACGTTTAGCCTTTTATCAATCTACTCCTTATTGAGCTTAATGAAGTCCTCTTGATTATGAATACTTTGTCACTTATGAATTGTTTTGCATAACCCTCCTTTTGTGAGTAGATGTTGCTTTTTATTGCACATGCCTGGATTTGTGACATTAGTACCTTTTCGAGGATGGTAATTGAGTGCAGGGTTATATGAGAATGAATCTAAGATGTTGAGAGTTTGTAATTTCTTCCCCTGGATGACCATTTAAAGTATTGCTTGAGGACAAGCAAGCTTAAGTATGGGATGTTTGTTGTGAGCCTAATTTTCCATGTTTTATACTTACTTTTATATCAATTTATGCATGCATTTCATACAATTGAGCTAGAATAATACAAATTTTATGTGGTTTATGTTTATTTGTCAAATTTTGGAATCTACATTAGTTTCTGTTTAATTTCGCAGAAATCGAGGCATTTTATAGCAATTTAGAGAAAGGAGGAAAAGCTCGAAGTCAACTACAGAAAGTCCGAGGTCAAGGAGTAGCGGAACCAGGACAAATCGAGCAAAGAACGAGAAAGATCGAACTCGATACAATCCGGTCGATATCGAGGAAGCTGGTTGATTTTCCACCAAAAGCCCAAGATCGAGTGAAGAAACACAAAAACGGTCGATTTCGACCATACTGGTCGATATCGACCAAAACCAGGTCGAAAATCCTATCAGAAGCCGAAATCGAGTTGTTAGAAGAAAATCCGAGAAGATAGCTCGATATCGACCACTTTTGGTCGATATCGACCAGTCCCTAGAGGCCGATGTTGAGCGAATCCGAGTTCGAGTGCTGAGCTGTCTTTCTTCCACATGAAGCAAGAGATATTCTATCAACTCAAGAGGAGATTTATCAAGTTCTATCAAGAGAAGAAGGATTTACCCACAACTAGTCCCAGTTTCCTTTTAGATATATTTGTTTTATTTCCAAATTTAATCTTTAAGTCTTTAGATAGATAAATTTAGATATAGATAGATGTTTCTTTCCTAAATTAGCTAGGGAATGAAGCCTATAAATAAAGTCTTAGGGGCTGAGTTTTATTGATTCAACTTCACAAATAATAAGTTACATAGAGAGATAGAGAGAGAAACTTGTGGCCGAGTAAGGAGGAAATTGTTGGGAGGCATTTTGGCATTGTTCGGTTGTAAGTTTTCTTTAGTTTATTTAATGAAATCTAGTTCCCTTTTATTATTGATGTCTTTCTGGATGATGAAAAGCGAGTAGTCACCCAACTTCTAGGGTCGGGGGGAGCCCGATGGTAGCCATGTGAGGTGATGCGGTAAAGGTACAATCTTTGGATGCAATTTGTCTTCTATCCCCATGGGCATGATTCTTTTACGAAAGTTGAAGGTGATCCTTGTTTGTGTTATTGAAGTGAAAGTGATCTTAATGCAAATTGGATTAATTATGTGAAAAAGGGTTAGTAACAATTAGGGTTTATGCGAAAGCCCCTATATTTCTATTTGTTAATAACGAGAGTTATTTGATGAAAAGCATGATCTTTTATGCCTTTATGTGTTATTTTACATGGTTATCGTTGTGGTGTTGAAACCCTGATCTTGGAAGTCTTTAGTTTATTTGATTTATTTCATCAGTTTTGAGTTCTATCTTGCAAAAAGTTGCGATTTTTAGGTTCTGTCTTGGTCGAATTCGAGTTCTGTTTTGGTCGAGATTTTTTATCGATATCGATTAGGTAGGTCTATATCGACCAGTTTGAGTTTTTTGTTCTGTTTTGCTTGTTTCTGCATTATAGAGTTTCCATCGACAGTGTGGTCAATATCGAGCTCTTAGGTCGATATCGAGGGCTCTTTGATCGATTTCGTGGTGAGATCTAGAACAGAAAAGGCGGGCACTGACACGCTTCCTCGTAGATCGATCCTGACTGCCTTCTACTACAACGTGAGAAAGTCTTGTATTTATTTGTTGAGACAAGGAGTCGATTTAATTTCATATTTTATATCTAATTTCATACTCGACCATCCTCCTGCGACAACAGTTCGCTACGAGGAATCTACAAAATTCTATCAATAATCCCAACTAGTTGCGCGGACTAGAAGAAATCAACAATATTAGCAAAATAATCAATACGAATCAATATGAATAGAACAAGAATAGAAATCTCACAACTTTATTAAATCAAATCTTCAATCCATAGACGAAACGAAAGAGCTTAGATCTCCATAAAAATAAGACAAAACATAATTAGGGTTTAGAGGAATAAAACGAAGTCGGTTTCGCCCGGTCTCTCCATTCTGGCGTAGGAATGTATATATATCAAATAGAAACTAATCCTAATGTAACTAACTCTATCTATCTTAATATGAATATATAATAATATAAATATATCTAATTTATATCTAATAATATAAATATATATAATTCTATCTATCCTAATGTGGCACTTGTGATACCAACGCTGAAACCGCATCTCCTCCATTGGATATGGTATGTAGGTATATACTTCATCTGCCCAAATACGTAGCCGGTCCATCTTTAAATAGCCCAATAAGCCCTTAAATTGCGATCTTCCTTTAAATTGGGAAACCCTTCTTAGAAGGTGTGCTCAAGTAATTCGAGTGATGCATATAAAAAAAGGGACTTGAAATTAGTCCGAAAATCAAACTACTCAGAATCATAAAAAAAAATGGGTTTTCAAAGAACTACGAGCGGCTTGATCCCTCATAAAGGGGGTACGTAGGCATGGCCAGTCAAAGTGCTAGGTACAGCCACAGAAAACAAACAAAACGTCTTCTTTCCTCAAACAAGGAAGAAAAAGAAGTGAACTCCTATGCTATGTAGTCGCATGAGCATTGTCCCAACTACAAGGAGAAAAATCCAATATAGTCTAAAGACTGGCACATTTGTGCTTGTACTGAAAATGAGTCAAACGAAAGGAGAGAAGAAGAAAGAAACACTTTGTCTTTCAAAGACATTCTAAAAAAGAGAGACAAAAAAAAGGCTTATGCCTAAATTTCTCGACTTTGAATATCACGTCCAAAAGTGGTGATCAAATCAAGTTACATAAATCAAATGTTCCTCCCAAGGAAAACTATGTCGAATACCTCAAAACTTGACCAATAATTAGTCAATGTTTTTGATGGATGGTTTTTAGTCGCCTAAACCGTATCAAAATAAATTCGAACCTACCTAATTAACTAATGTAGCGTGGTAAGCACGAGTCGATCCCACATAGAACCAAGTTATTCCTAAGTTAAGTTTATTTACCAATTAATATGAAACGGGGGTTTTTAGGTAGTGAAAATAAGAAAGAAAATAAAATAAACTATAAACAAATTAATGCAAAGCAATTTAGAGAAAATCGTTCTACCTACAACTATCCACTTTATTTGGTTGAATTGATATTGTAACTTCCGCTTGTCCTTTTATGATTCCTATGAATGCCCTTGTCCCGAACTAATATAGTTACTAGTCCAATCAGTCCTAGAAACCCTTATCAATCGAACAGTCCCTAAAGAATGATTTAACCCAATTGATAGCTTTAAGACCAGAGATTAACCAAGGTATTTGCAGTCCCTAAAGAGGGATTTAACAACACATCCAACTTCCTACCCATCCAATTAGTTCAATCAGCCCTAAAGGGATAAGTTTGCCACTTGGGTTAAGGTTCACAATCAGGAATCTACAAAACCCTCACAATTGAATTGATTCTACCAAGTTGATCAGTCGAGATAGAATAAAACAATAAACAATAAAGCACAAAGAAGTCGAAACATTCAAATATAGGAAATAAGAAACAAGAATCAGAAACTCACAATCAAACCAAACAAAGATTCAAATTGTAGACAGAACGGAAGAGTTTAGGTCTCCATAAAAATAAAACAAAAGACAATTAGGGTTAAGAGTACCAAAATCAGTCGGCCGAGACCTCTTATGTTCGGCCTCTTGTTCCCATATGAATGTATATATCTTATTCTTATATAAAAAGCACGAGTTGCCTAAATGAATAGTTAACAGACCCGCATGCCCCTGCTTCAACTCCCAAATTACTCCTGCTATGTTGGGCTCCAAACAGGCCTCAAAACGTTAAGCCCAGTTGAATTTTCGGCCCAACCAATAACATGCATTACGCAAAGAAATTTAAAAAAAAACCCAATTGAACCTACCCTATTACCCACCTCTCCTATTTCTTCTTCCCTACGGAGAAGCCTCCTGAGGCGCCTAATACGACAGTGAGGCCACGTTTTTGGATGGGCATGATGAAGAAGGCGGTGGCTGTAACTTCTACACCCACTCCAACCTCACGCCACGTGTATGCGTCCTAACCTCTTCTCTCTATACGTGTACACGTTTTGATCACGGTAGATTAATTCCCCCCAGTTCAATGTTAATTTATCCAAGCTACGCAATCTCCGGTGAGCTACATCACCGGCGTTTCCTGCTTCCTACCCCCGACTACTGGTAAACACCAACTACTCTCCTGTATATTTCCGATTTGGGTTGTGCACAGGTTACAGAATTCCACACTTCCAGTCCGATTTGGGTTGCTTGCATCCCACTTTCAAATCCGAACTTTCATACCTTCTAACTCCAGTCGCTCCCAGCCTACACAAATTCACATTTTCAAATTGAACTGAGTAGGTAGCAGCTTCACAATCCTGTAAACTTCAGTAGATTTATACTAATTATTTATGCACTCTTGGTGTTCGCTTAAATGCACGCCTTATTAAAAAAACATAAATATTGTTGGCCTTTCTACTGGAATAAATACTTGGCATCTTCCTCAAGGCTGTGCTGACCGGGCATCGCATGAGTTGTTATCACGCCCATTTTTATGAGGGAAAAAACAAAATATCTTTTTCTCCTCTTCCCATACCTTGCTTAGTACAATTTGTAGCCTACGTAACTGCTTACCAACTCCCTGACATTCTGTTTTCTTCCTGTAATTATATGCTCTCTGTTTAAATTTAGATTCAATTTTCCCTAAGAAACTATGCTGTTTTTGTCTCTTTCTTGATGCAATTTGTAGTGTCCAGCCGTTGTAGCTTGTCTTTGTTGGGGTTGTCGAAGCACCCATCCATAGTTTTATTGCTTACTATGATTGTGTACCTCATGTGTCCTCACAGTTTACAATTTAGCAGCATTTATTCTCAATTATGAGGGTTTAGAACCATGTGGGTTTCTAGATTAGCGTTAAGGCGTTTGATTAGGGTCCTGCTGTTCACAGAACTAGGTTTAGAAAGGGTTTATAGATTATGTTTGGTGATAAATGAAGCTGAGAAATAGGAGAGCAGCAACATCAGAGATTCAACACAAATATATCAACAATTTTTCTTTAGCACATCTTAAAAATTACATTTGCATTTCCTTCATGCTCCCAAGTTGGAAATAAACAAAAAGCGAGACTAGATACATTTTAATATATAAAAGTACTAACACTCTTTAATGAATTTTAATTAACCAACACAATGTGCTGCCAAACTACTTCACAGACCAACAATTCAGGATATAAAGTGGCAAAATACAGATTATTGTGAAGTGAAGAAGAAGATGAAACATACCTAAATCTACCCTTGAGGGAACTCAATATATCCTTGGTTTTTAGCAGCACTTGTGTTGTGGCAGCCAAATTCTTTTAGGAGTGGGTTTCATACAGCCCTTATGACAGAAATTTGTAACCAGATGAGTTGCCGAAATAAGGTGAATTGGAGAATTAGGCACTCCCCATAAAGTATTTTTCCTAACCTTCTTAGCATTGCCTGTGTTCACTCTCCATCCTTTGATCTAAAGTTTATTTTTGAACATACAGAAAAAAACGTTTCTGCTTAAAACTTGGCACAAATGTTGATTTAAAAAACGATTTATGGTGAGAGACTAAATGTACCAGAAAATACTCTAACTTTCCATAAATTTTATGTGTTCTTTAATAATATTTAAAAGACCACTACACATTACTATGTACGCAATCTTTCAACTTTTTTTGGAACAGGCCGGTCTAAATTGCAATTGTGTTTTGTTGGACTATACATTTCACTAAAATTACCATTTCCTGAGTAGTTTGTTTACGGGTTCCAAACATAACAAGAGAAGTTCACGCCTACGGAAATACCGATGACACAAAGAGCCAAATTTGGCTCATGTACACGCTTCTATAGCAAACTTTTTCTTCCCCATTAAGTGGCTCCTCTTTAGCTGCAGGATGAAGACAAAGAGAGTTTACCTTGACAAACAATCTCTTCAAACAAAGAAAGATGAAGTTCGAGTTGTTACAGTACAGTTAAGGTAATTAGAAAACAGCGTGCCAAGCAAAGCCCAGGAAAGACAAAGTTTCAGCGAATGCTCTTCAAGGGTAGTCAAATGTTCATGCATTGTAACTAACTTCCTACTTACGTTATCCACCAGGGTAGTCAAATGCAGGCTGTATTGTTCGGTTTGGATGTAGATATCTACAACACCATTATCCAGAAGGGTCAAAATTATGAGATCACCAACCCTGTGGTGAAAGAGGTTACTAAAGAGTACAGAGTTGCAGACAATGAGATGCAAATACAATTCTGTAATTCAACAACCGTGGCACTTGTACATGGTGATGCTTCTTCGAGCCAGCTGGATTCCCATTACCTTTCAGTTAAGCAGATACCACGGACAGCCTCTTTGGATGACAGATTTGGTACGCTCTCTTACTATCATACACCAACAGTTCAAATGCATTTATTCTTGCTATGTTTTTTCCAAAGGTTTCCACATTTACTATATTTTGTTTCCCATAGTCTTACTTTATGTTTTTTCTGCCATTCAAGATCTTTTAGGTATCCTCCTAGACATAGAAACCCCAAGAGAGATAACCACAAAGCGGTCTACGATGGCTACAGTGTGTGAGATGGTCGTCACTGATGATAGGTAAGCTCATGCCGTTGCCCTCATTCATTTAAGTTGCATTACCTTTATGACCGAAAACACCACTTTCAGAATATTCCCAGATCTAGAGCACAATTTGTGCACCGAGGCAAACATATCGTGCCGGGGAAAAATGGAACATCCCTATTTACATGCTCCCTTACAACTACAAATTCCCAGTCTCTACATTAACTTAGACGCCGACTCTTATTTGTAATACAGTTGCACAAACAAAAAAAAAGGAAAACTGGAAAATTTTTCTAAAATATGTGCTGCACTGTAAAAGCATCAGATTACGACCACCAAGTATCCAGTTATTAGTCTAACGGAACTATAAGTAACCTCTTATAAAGGTGTGCGCTCTCCTTCTCTTATTTTATATAAAATTAAGCAAAGCAAACATGATTAATTCCAAATAAAAAAACGCTTATGATTAAGGAAAATATTACAGGTTTCTCACTGAAAACCACATCAGCATCTGAAATGGAGGTGGATCCTAAAGGAGATAAAGCCACATCTCTCAAAGAATGGTATGGCGCCAACAAAAATCCATAAAAGTTTGGAACTTTGTAAATAATATCTACTAATACACTGGTACATTTAAAATGACCTTTTACAGGTCTTTTGCAAATCTGGATCTGCTTGAGAACCGGAAGTTGCACTTAGCAAACTTCTGCTCAGTTTCACTTCCAACAGAAACTACTCAGATTAAGGATGCACTTGCAAAAAAGGTACACTAAGTTTACTTATCTACAACTGAAATTTTTAAGTTGCTTGCACCTACAAACTCAAATGCACCACAGGGGAAAAAGTTTTGGTTGCCTTTAATTTTTCCTCCCATTTACTTATAGGGAGAACAAACCAAACCAGAGGACAAAGTGAAGCTAAGTGTTCGTATACTGGATTTCAAGAGGAGTAATTTTAAAGTCACTCTTGGCTGTTCAAACTGCGGCAAAAATTACGAAGCTGAAAAGGGCCAAAGGTTCATGTGCGATACCTGCAACCTCATGGCAACATCCGAAACAAAGTAAACAAGCGTTCTAAGTTTACCTTCGTAATAACCATTTATTAGCATGATCTTGTCCAGCTCATATACAAAGTGTTATACTTATTTTCAGGATTTACTTCAACTTCAAGGCCACCGACGGCTCAGGCACCATTTATTTGGCGGCATACACAAAAAACGTAGAGAAAATCCTGAAAATAAAGGCCGATGATATCTACGGTATGACCTCTGAGGTAAGGTTACGACATCTCTATTCCAACTGCTGCTTCAACTTCTTATCTAATTAGAGAGGGAAATATAGGTTTCCTTTTTGTGTCATTATTTTTCTGGAACAAAGACACAACAAACCACACACTCATAGGCTAAGGTTTGTGAAATGAATACAACAACTACAAGGACTCTCCACTAAAAAAACCGCTATGAAACTCCATCATAAAGGGCCTTTGACAGCTACAGCATAAGAAGACACGTATGTTGTAAAATTAGCATGCACCATAACAAAGTTAAGACAAACCTAATATAACACAAGATGTAAGAATAACTTACCCTAAAAAAAAACCATAGATCAACAGGGTTTTCCTAGAGGCATACTTCTCAAGAAAACCTCAACTGCCTTAATTCATTAATACAGAAGATGTAGCTAAATAGGTGTTGTACAACAATTTCATGTACACATTCATATATAACAGAGATTAAAACTTACAATTTTAGGCTTATTGTGCACTCAGATTAGATTAGATTGCTCTTTTCCAATATTATACCAATTTGCTCCTACATATTTCAAGCGTACATTCCAACATTTCAGTGTAATGTTGAATGAATCGTAACAGATAGACACACAAGACTTCGTTAAATGGTTAATCTCTTAGATCTCAACACCTTATTTGTATGCTTTTGCAATTCTCAAAATTCATGTCTTTGTTAACAGAAAACAACTCACACATTGCAAATTAAATTGTAATGCAGGAACGTGATTCTTTCATCGAGAATGCCAAAAACATACTGCGGACCCGGGTTACTAACCTCATTATCACTCCAGTGCCGTCGCTTCTCCTTAAGCACAGCGTCGTAAAGTGGATTTTGAAAGATGTGTCTGATAACTATTGGAAAGATACTGTACAACTACTTTTGGCTTCCTACTGGTACAGGACTACTAAAATGTTCCTTAAAA
Source organism: Persicaria tinctoria (assembly GCA_037127255.1). Classification (NCBI taxonomy): domain Eukaryota; kingdom Viridiplantae; phylum Streptophyta; class Magnoliopsida; order Caryophyllales; family Polygonaceae; genus Persicaria; species Persicaria tinctoria. The sequence goes on from JBANSL010000006.1 coordinate 76,178,583, forward strand.
CCGGGGGAAAAAAAGCATCCTAAGCAGGCATCTCCTACTCTTTTGATCAACACAGAGGGCTAGCGTGGACTTGGAGCAGCCCTTTTGTCACCAATAAAGGATACTTTCTAAAGCTTAGCAGCTTAAGTATGAAACACTGAGCTCACTGGCATCTTCGTCCTTTGGGCATAGCAAATGCTGAAGCTGATTTTGACAGAAGCCAACTACCAACCCATTTTGCCTTAGCGAGTTTGTACTGACGAGGATTGTACTAACCACGATCGCAGTTAGCTATGCAGTAGCAAACAAAGACCTAAATCAGTTGTAAATAATTTTATGCATCTTAAGTAGTTCTAAGATATTACAAAGAAAAAGAAGAGGAAAGTGAAAACATTTCAACACTGCGAAAACAAACTCTTCCAAATAACAAATATAAAAAATAACAAATTTAAAAAAATAGAATTTCCTAGAAAAATATTTTCTTACTATGCGCTAACTGAGTCCTTCAATCCTTTTTCCCACATTTCAGAAAACACATACCACACGTGAATTCCTGCAGTGGCATTATATAATTTCCCTCAATTGTATCTGGTTGCACCATATATGCACGTTGTATACTTGGCATCTATCATGTTACCATATGCGCTCTTAGTGTTTCACTTATAATTCACGCTTTAATTGCACATTCAGTATAAGAACACACAATAACTTTATTAGATATGTTAACATGTGCAGTTCTCTCTCAATATTCTTTCAGGAACTCAACATGTTGAAATTATTCAACTGACAACCTTGACATACTTGGAGAACAATACACACGCAAAATGACAACCCACTTTGACACCCCGTAGCCTTCAAGCAGAAAGAGAAGTCGAAGACGGATCCAAGTCCCCCCAGTATGCATAGGTATTGGAAGTGATCACATCCCAACCAATGCTCTACACATGCCTCCTTCAACAAGCTGCGGCAAATGTCAAGCAAAAAAATTTGCATTCGAATGGAGAACTTTTTGTTGTTCTGATGGGGACATACAACTTGCAGCAAATGACACCCCACCCGAACTGTTCAGGCTTCTTACTGACAACAATGAAAATTCAACCCACTTCAAGCAATACAGCAGAGTGTACAATAACTACTTTGCTTTCAGCTCAATGGGTGGAAAAATTAAAGGGAAAAAACAAAAAGGTATATACACATTTCGCCTGCAAGGACAGGTATATCATTACCTCCCAGATTTGTTACCAAGTGATAATAACCCAAAGTACTTGCAAATGTATTTCTACGATGGTACTTTTGACATTGATGATCCATCAAACCACTTCCACCATCTGCGACCAGAAATACTTTCTACACTTACATCAGCAATGGATAAGAATCCATATGCAACTTTTTTCAGATCGCTTCGGCACTACAACATCAATGAACAGACAACAATCAGCATTTCAAAAAGTCCAGTTCTAGATCAACGAGTCTACAATTCTCCGACAAGTGATGAGGTCGCAGCAATCGTAGTAGACGATTTTAATCCTCATCAGGTATACAGTCCAGACATTGTTATATATGGAAAGTCCAATGAATCACATAGAGTTATGCACTATTATGGCTGTTACGATCCATTACAATATCCACTCCTTTATTTACAAGGAGAATCTGGTTGGCACCAAGGTCTAAAAAGATCCTCTGTTAACTTGGCTGGGCTCGGTGGGGTCAAGACGCTGGAGGGAGAGATCGTGTGTGTGGGCCCACATACGGGAGTCACGAACAACATATAAACCCAACGAGGTTCCATCTCAAAACCAATAAGCAATGAGAGGAGTAGCCCTTCAACCTTATATGTTGTTCAAGTATTCTGATGTGGGACAACCACATTCCAACACGCCCCCTCAAGTGCAACGACATTTTTTTTTTTAGCCAACAAGTTGCACTTGCCACATGCGCTTAGATGGGAACCAATGCCCGCGACATGCCTACGGCCAGCAACCCCACCAGATAGAGCCCAGACCACAACTAGCCGAACCCGGCTCTGATACCATGTTAACTTGGCTGGGCTCGGTGGGGTCAAGACGCTGGAGGGAGAGATCGTGTGTGTGGGCCCACATACGGGAGTCACGAACAACATATAAACCCAACGAGGTTCCATCTCAAAACCAATTGGCAATGAGAGGAGTAGCCCTTCAACCTTATATGTTGTTCAAGTATTCTCTAGATTACCGATGTGGGACAACCACATTCCAACATCCTCCATCAGAACTAGACAAAGTTACGATGATATAACTTTCCCGGTATCAACTTGCTTGGTTCAAAACGCTGAAGATTTGTTGGCAAGAGAAGTCGAAGGTACAATTAGGCTTTGATGCAAGCAATAACTTACACTATATTAATGCATGCTAAATTTGCCCTCTAAAAATTGTAGGTGCCCAAAGAAGACCCCCGAAAGAAGGCAAGGAAATATCATGCAGAGAGTATTATGCTTACAAAATCCAGGTGCGCCCTCATAATTACCTCATTTATGCCGGCAGGATATTCCAACAATATGTAGTTGATATGTATGTGAAAATTGAAAACACCAGATTAGATTTCTTACGAAAAAATCAAGCAACCATTAGAAGTGAGCTATATCAGGGAGTTTTAGACAGTTTGAACCAGGGTTATTCAAATGCATCAGACATTGGGCGCCGAATCATACTACCACCATCATTCATTGGCGGCCCAAGGGATATGAAACGCAGATACTTAAATGCAATGACTCTTGCCCAAAAATATGGCAAACCAGATTTGTTTATTACTGTCACCTGCAATCCAAGCTGGCCTGAAATCAAAAAAGAACTTCGGCAGGGAGAAAAAACAGAAGATCGCCCAGATTTAATTGCTAGGATATTTCGAGCGAAATTGGTCATGCTCAAATCACTGATAGTAGAGAAGAAAATATTTGGCTCCATCGCTGCTAGAGTTGATGTGATTGAATTCCAAAAAAGAGGATTGCCCCATGCCCACCTACTAATAATATTTACACTTGAAAACAAGATTCTTAATCCAGATGATTTCGACAAGTACGTATGTGCAGAGCTGCCTTCCCGCGAACATTCCCACCTGCGTCGGATTGTGTTGAAACATATGATTCATGGACCATGTGGGCGACAAAACCCTAAATCCCCATGCATGAAACAAAAAGGCATGCGAAAAACATGCAGGTTTAATTACCCTAAGAAGTTCGCAGATTACACAACATGTGCTGAGGATTCATATCCTATTTACAGAAGAAGAAATAATGGTGACAAAATTTTCCTAAAAGATGCTACATTAGACAATAGATGGGTTATCCCTTACAACCCTTACCTTCTAGCAGCATTCGATTGTCACATCAATGTGGAAGTTTGTTCTACAATAAAAGCTGTCAAATATCTATACAAGTACGTATACAAAGGCAATGACCGCATTAGTTTCAACATTGCTAGAGACAGCATGTCCAACCAAGACGAAATACAAAGCTACCAATCTGGTAGGTGGATTTCACCTCCTGAAGCTGCATGGAGAATTTTATCTCTGGATCTATATGACATAAACCCAGTTGTAATTCCCCTTCAAGTACACCTGCCTGAAATGCAGAATGTAACCTTTAGAGAACATGAAACCTTAGAATCTATAGCAACAGATGAGAGTCGCCAAAGAACCATGCTATCAGCCTTTTTCAGAAACAACCAAATAAACCAAACTGAAAGAAAGCTTTTATATCATGAATTCCCTGAACATTACGTATGGGATGCCACACGAAAGGTATGGAATGCACGAAAACAACGAACTGCAATCGGAAGACTTGCATATGTAAGCCCATCAGAAGGAGAGCGATATTACTTAAGGCTTCTACTTGCAAATGTACGAGGACCTACCTCATTCGAAAACCTACTGATAGTAAACGGATATACATGCAACTCCTTCAAAGAAGCCGCACAAAAGAATGGATTACTGGAAACAAATGGATATGCAGAATCATGCATGGAAGAAGCATCGCATGCACAAATGCCGCGAGCATTACGTAGATTATTTGCAACCCTACTCATCTTCTGTGAAATAGAAAATCCACAGGCTTTATGGAAAAAATTTAGCTCAGCACTTTCAGAAGACTTCACACATCTTTACAAAAATGACACAACAACAGCATTAAACCAAACTTTAGTAGAGATTGAAAATCTCCTAGAAAGCATGGGAAAATCTTTGGCGTACTTCAACCTACACAACCAGCTCCCAATCGAACACGCATACCGGATCCTATATGCCTTGTATCCTATCACTTTCTCACAATCGGAGTGGCTCCAAGCAGATCAAACATATGTTCCAGACGCTCACGAGCCTCGCAACGCCATCAGAGACGACTTGGGGGACCCCTCTAGTGCACCCGCATAAACTCAGAAAACAGCTCTTAAGGCCAAAGACAAGCGGTCTGATGTACCAAATGCAAAACGAAGGCTGTGGGACTTGGAGAAATCAAATTGGAAGGCACTTACCACACAGAAATTGGAGATGGAGTCTTGCATATGCCATCTAGTGACGAAGCCATCACTAGGGGTCTTTTATTGAGTAACATGGCGTCTTTTTTTTTGTGGGCTTGTTGTTAGGATCAGTTAGTTCATTTCCTTACTTTATGCAAAATGTATTTTTGCTCAGGTTCCCAGTCTAAGATTACAAGGTCCAAACAACCTTTGATCTTATACTTGAAATGCATTAGGCTCAACAAAGGTCTTTTGGACATCATCATTCGCGACATAGTCGTTGGTGTTTGATGCTCATAAGCCTTTGGGTGTATGTCCGACTACCGATGGCCTTGGCCTGAAGTGATAGGATCTACACGGCCCATGGCCCCTAATATGCGATGGAACCAAGCCATAGTGAACCTATGTGCTTCATCGATTTGAGGAATCCCCTCCTTTTGTACTTAGAGCCGACTGGCTACAAACTACAGTGTAAATATCTCGCTTTAAGTTTTAATATATTTTAACCTTAAAATAAAAAAATAAAAAAACTAAAGAGGTAGTCGAAGCTCTGAATGCTCCTATTCCAACAGAGTTCATTAGCGATTCTAAGATCTTAAATACCGAGCAACGTGCCGCATGCAAAACCATCATGCACCACATTAAGACAAAGAAAGCCGGTGCCTTTTTCATTGATGGCCCTGGAGGTTCAGGTAAAACATTTCTTTACTGTACGCTGTACGCAAAAGTCAGATCACTTGGGAAAATTGTACTCCCAACAGCTACATCAGGAATTGCTGCGTCAAACATGCCAACAGGAAGAACAGCACACTCCAGGTTCAAAATATCCCTTGACACCAACGACTCATTCATCTGTAATGTCTCAAAACAAAGTGCTTTAGCCTTTCTACCGAAAGAAACATCACTTTTCATTTGGGATGAAGCATCTATGGCAAAAAAAACAAGATATTGAGGCTTTGGACACTTTATTACAAGATATTTGTGAAAGTCAGGATTTGTTTGGTGGAAAGGTTGTAGTTTTCGGCGGTGATTTTAGGCAAGTTCTTCCCGTTTTACCACAGAAACCACAACGAGAAGCAGTTGAAGCAAGTTTAGTAAGTTCATATTTGTGGCCCCATCTAATGAAATTCCATCTCAAAGAGAATATTAGGTCAAGAGAAGATCAGCAATTCTCACACTTTCTTCTACAACTAGGAAATGGGGAATTACAATTTGAAGAACATGCATCAATATATTTACCCGCAAAAATGTTCACATGCGTCAACATAGAAGATAACTGCATAGACCTCCTACTAAGATCTACATTTCCCGAACTTCAAAACCACCCTGTCAATCCTGATATATTCAGTGAAAAACTAATTTTAGCACCAAAAAATGAAGACGTAGACTCAATCAACAGATCACTTATCGCAAAATTCCCGGGTAGAACAATGGCATACAAAAGTTTCGACACTATAATCGATGATCAATGCAACCTTTACCCATTGGAGTTTCTGAACACATTATGTCCCTCTGGAATAAGCCCACATGAACTTATCCTAAAACCAAATTGTCCGGTTATATTACTGCGCAATTTAGATCCGTCAAATGGCATGTGCAATGGCACTAGAATGATTTGCAAGCAATTTTTCAAAAATCTAATACAATGTGAAATTGCAGCAGGATACTACAAAGGCGAACAAGTTCTCCTTCCAAGAATTACGCTGAAACCACCCCCTTCAACACGCTACCCCTTCCAGTTCCAAAGAAAACAATTTCCAATTAAACTATGCTTTGCAATGTCAATAAACAAAGCTCAAGGACAAACCTTACAACAAGTTGCGATATATTTAAAGCAACCATGTTTTTCACATGGTCAGCTATATGTCGCACTATCTCGAGCACGAAAAGGTAGTCAGGTCAAGATTTTTAAAACCGACTCCACGAACATACCACGACAACCATTCTGTGAAAAATGTTGTTTCTTTCGAAATATTGAGGAGAGCTCACATCATTTAGTTGTCACATATCTCCGTCTCCAACAGGTAACTACATTTATCTTAATACCTAATTTCCATGAAACCACAAAATAAATATTATGCATATACTTTCCTTCCTTTTCAATAAATATATATGTAGATATTTTTTTTTTGGTGCTGTCAATAAATATACATTGTCTGACAGGGAAGAAAACACAAGGTCACAACAAAAGTGCCCTCACATACATTCTAAATAGTTCGGATCGCAGCTAACATCCCTTCAAATTACACAAAGGCCTCAACTGCTACAGCCGGCATACAACGACGCTCTACAATTTTATTACAAGCATGTAGACTACAACAGCATCTTACTAAAAACTCCATGTTTGTTATTATTGTAACACCTTTGCAACCATATTTCCTACCCAAAATACGCAAATAAATTGCACCCAAAATTCGCACGCGGGTCACACCTAGTATATCAAAACAAAACCTACGCTATTCTATCTATCATGTTATGAATATATAATATTATTATATCTAATTCTATTTATCTAAACTATAGTATTACTTAATTAAAATGGAAAGTGAACCAACGTTGCTAGCCCTGACTTGCATTGATGATAGTCCAACCTCCTCCTTTCTTTGTTTGAATGTCGTTGCAAGCCCAAAGCGTGGCCCAAACTTCAACCGGTCCGCAACTACTGTGATTTCCGACTTCATTATACGCCTTAATGAATTTGCAATTTCTCCTAACTTAGTCCAGGTATACCTGAAATATATAAAAACACTAGTGTAGACTCCGAAAACCAAATAATATAGATTAAGCTATCAAATATGTAAAAATGATCTAAACTAATATGCAATTCCACACTAAAAACATGACTAAAATACACTCTATCGGTTTTCTTCTCTCTCAAAAGCCAAAATGCCTAAGCCTCCCAAAACCCTTCAAACCATCCCAAACAAAAATTGGCCTACATGATATATATATATATATATATATATATATATATATATATATATATATATATATATATATATATATATATATATATATATATATATATATATATATATATATATATATATATATATATATATATATATATATATATATATATATATATATATGGTCATTCAAAGCCCCTAAAACTCAAAACTCAAACTCAAAGGTAAAAGCCATCAAATGCCTTGACTTTAAATGATATGGGTATAAATTTCAAAATCATCTCATATGATGTTTTGATCATAAGGCTTCAACCACAAAGGTTACAAAACTCATGTCTTTGACACCAAGTTGTCAAAACCAAATTAATCTAAGACCAAAAATCAAACTAAGATCGGTCAAAAGACAAAAGTTCAAGCCTACGACACCCAGTCATCAAAACCAAATTCTTGTCCCTCACAAGAAAATCATCAAATCCAAATTCAAGCTTAAAGTCGAAAATCTCCGACCAAAAGCCAAAAACCAAATAAGCCAAAAATCAAATTGGCAAAAAGTCAAAACAAAATTGACTCAAAGCCAAGAATACAATCAGTTTAAAAGTTCAAAAACCAAACTGGTTGAAAAGCCAGAGAGGCAGAAATCTGATATCGAGAAGGAAAATATTTCTGACTCTCACGTACCCATACCAGATTACCTCTCATTGGTCATAAGCAAGTTCAAAGTAGAATTGCTTTTCATATGTGATAAATTTTTTATCGGAACAGTAAATACATGTTCCAGTTTTTTTTGGATTACAAATCAAACAAAAAGCTTTCTTAAGCAAAGTCCGCTTGAAGAATAAATTGTGCATAAATAGCATATGTGTCGAACTTTGAACGCGTTCGATATCTCACACGTACAAAGTTTGGGGGGCAACTGTTGGAGGGTAAAATTTCATGAATTTTATTATTCGTGGCATAAATAAATTTATCACATCTATTCCATAAAAAAAATGTGGTAAATTTTTCTCAAATCAAACACAAGTTTACAAATTCAAAATTGGGCCTATCAAAAAATTTCAGGCCCACACTGAGTTAGCCCAATACTAATGAAAGGTCATGCACGCATTGGTAACTATTGAGAGCATTGGTAACTATTGAATCTGGAGGTTACCACTGCTAACTGCTCTCCACTGCAAACTTACGGTTAACAAGGAAAAAAAACTGAAGGGGAGGTGGTTCTACAGTTATACAGTACCTGGGTTGAAAAGGGGTTTTAATTAACTCCCCCCCCCCCCCCCCCCATTTCTTTCTATAAAAAGCTACAGGCTAAAATCAGAGGGGCTCCCTTCCGGCTGGCTTCCTCTTCTTCCTAACAGGGGCAAAAACCAAACACATCTTCTTCCTCCTATCCGGCTAGTAACTGTAAAAGCAAACAATTGTTGCTAGCTCTTGCTTTCCTCTTCCTGCTTCAAACAAAAGTCCACCTGCAACAACAACACCAAAAACAAAAAAAGGTTGAATCCTATCTACAACCAACAGAAGAAATAAGGATAGAAAAAAAAGAGCAAAGCCTTATTTCCTTGTCCCGTTGATCACCATCCACCAGTGAGCAAGAAAGCAAAAGAAGTGGCTACAAGGTTAGGTATAGCTCACGCTGAAACTCATTGTGTTTATTTTGTATCCTGGTTTAAAAAGGAGCAAAAAGGATGGAAGAGACATACATACATCTCACCTAGGGGATGACCTCATCGTAGGCAGAAGGTTTTCACTTTCTGCCTAGGGGTCGCCTCATAGTAGGTTGAGAGTAGCTCGTAGTGGCTTGAGAGTTTATACTTTCGCCACTACACCCCCGATCCCGGCGCGGATCGACTCCCAAGGATCGAAGTGCTGTCGGATTTTGCCCAGAGTTCATAGGCAATGAAATGTCGAATTCTATGGGATATCAAAAGCAAATGGAGCACCTTCTGTGATACCAACAACTGAGAGGCGCTAGGGTTAAACAAAAATTATGTTTTCTATTTACAGTTACTATCAAACAACACCAAATTAAACTCCATTGAAAACTAAAAAAAATGCGGTTCATAGGGAAGGTGCAGAAACTGGAGCAAACCAAAATCAGCCCATGTCTACACGAAACTAAGATTCCAATTCAGTGAAAAGAAGCAAAAAAGGGGGAAGGTAGGCTAACATACCCACCCAAGAAACCAAAGTAGCCACCGATTCCGACGTCGCAGAGTCGCACCTGAATTGTTGCATTGCCCTTATCAGTCCCCTGAACACTGAGTTTGAGCTCTCTTGTGGCTTTCCAAAATCCAAAAGTCTCCAAACAAAAAAATCCCAAATCAAAAGTCATCGACTTATTTTCCCAAACCAAAATCAGTCTTTTGCAAATCTTGCAATTCGGTGAAATCAAAGAAAAGAGGATAAAATTTGACTTACCTAAACCAAACTGGTTGTCATACCCTGTTCTCTCAAGTGCCCAAACTTGGAGTTCCTCTCGTGCCTCCTCAAGTTTCCCGAACTCGGAGTTCCGATGGCCCAAACCAAAAGCCCTAAGGTTGCTCAAATTGCAAACCTGGACGTTGCGAATTCATACTAAAATCAGTCAATCAATTACGCTCAGCTGAAAGGGGATTCAAGATTTGAGGAGTTAATCACCAAAGCATCAAGATAAATAGGTGAATTTGAGGTCGAAGGCTTCGGGGAGGGGCTGAGCATACCGGGGCGATGGGCGTCGTCTCGTGCCATGCCCACGAACCTCTTTTTTTCCGAGTTCTAAATACCTTGTCCAGAACTCGTGAGGCCATCGATGACCTCAAGGCGCTGGTGCAGATCGCCGCTTTGTGATGTTGCCCTATTTTCGGTATAAGGAGAAGCTAGGGTTGTGTGTTTACAAAATAAATAAAAATGCACGCTCAGTTAAAAATATTTGATGATGTTGAAGAAATGGGCTTTGCCAGCTTGTTCCAACATTCAAAGATCAAAATAAAATGGAATTGGGCTCAATCGGTTGGTTTGAAGTAAACAAAAGCCTAATTTTTATTTTATAAAGAACAAGTCATGTACATATATACGTACATGTTTGGAAAATTTTGTTTAATTACAAAACCTACCCCCTAAAATATATGAATTATAATTGGTACACGTTAAGAATTCGACTCTATAAATTTTGACTTATAAAATTCTTTGTCAATTAATTCTAGTGGGCTAATCTCAAACCGACTTCAACAAACACGAAGTCAAAACCTCAAATCAAGTTTCACCAAATATAAACTTGGTTTCTATTCAGAGCTACGTATGGACTTGATACTCTTTTACGAGTTACGTAGAAAATTCGATATAAAATTTTAAATATGTCGAATTCAGTCACCGTTTAAAAATTAATTCAAATTTGTTCTCAAAACGAACTAGGAGTGATTTGATTCTCTTCTAAGAGATACGTAGGAAACCCGATACAAACCTATAGCTCATCGGGTTCAATCACATGGTCCTCAAATGACCAAAAGGGCAAAACCACAAAATCAATTTGGTTCCTTCTTTTTAAGAACTACGCAAGATTTGATCCCGTCCAAACAAGTACGTAGGTAGCTCGACATAAAGCTAAAAGCTCGTGGGGTTCAATCATCAATCCACAAAATCAAATTGCTTCTTCAAAATAGAACTACGTAAAGACTTGACACCGTAAAATCGGTTACGTAGGTAGCCCGATATAAAATCTCAAAAATATATCGGGTAAAGTCGTCCGCCTCTAATTTTACTTCTAAATGAATATGAGGTCAACACCAATTAAATTAAATCGGTTCCTTTTTTTAAGAACTACTAAGATTTGATTCCGCTTTATCGAATATGTAGGAAACTTGACGTCAAGCCAAAGCCCGTCAAGTTCAATCTCAAACTAAAAAAAGCCTTTCTTCGTTTCCAAATGAAGTTAAATCAATCAAGTAAAATCAGTTCGTTTAAAACTACTTAAAGACTTGACACCGTAAGTGGCATATCCCTCTCCTATGTCTACCCCTCTTTCCGTTAGGGCAGACACTGGCCATTTCGATGCTATAGCATATCCATCATCGTATATACATGTGCAAATCTAATCAATCATCATACTCATCATGCTTAGGCCTGATGGTGCTGGGCTATCATATCGTCCCATATAATGACACAACGACTCAAGAAAAACCCGATGATGCTAGGTTATCCGATGACCCTATCAAAAGACTCTAGGACTCACAGATAACAACAGTTCTCTTTTCAAACACATAAAGAATAGAGATTCGCATTCATAAGTGCAAGTCCTAAGCATGATACTACATGACATGCTTTTATGCATATGCAACACCTACATACTATATGACACATCAGGCAGGAGGTCCAAGTTGTTGAGTAAGCTCCCGTAGGATACTTACCTGGAAATGTTGAACAACAAAAGATAACGCAAGCGAAGTCCAACAAGCGACAATCAACTAACAAATATACAAATATGCATAAGTCTAAATAAGTCACACAAGGCGCCCCTAACTATCATACATAACCTCACATATCCCATTTCAGATTATCCCATCTTATCTCATCATAAATCATTTCATTTTCATATCATCTCAACATATAATATCTCATCCGTCATCTCAGCATATAACATTTCATGTCTTATTTAAAGCTCACATAATTCTCAAGCAAGATTCTACAATAAATTCACCGAGTTAAATCAAGTAAATCATTTTCCCAAAGTTTTCCAAATTCTTAAATCTCAAGTTAAGGAAATTCAGAAAATCAACAATTCTATTAACATCGCACTTAGCTCAATCCCAACATTAAATATTTAAACCTTAAAACCAATATCTCCAAATCATATCATAGAAATAATTTCGACATTTTATTTAAAAACCTTGACTTTAATGTTTTAAGTAATTTAAGACATTGATAAACATTTCCAAAATAAATCCATCTTTGTAACCCAATTTATAAATCAAACCCGACGAATAACTTTAAAATCCCATTTATAAGAACATCTAATAACATACTACAAATAATATTTAAAATATAAGAAATCACCAAAAACAAATCCATCTTAATATCCGACCTTTATCAAACAACAATACCAATTTACTTTCCCATTTCAAAAATCATATGTTAAAACATCACATAATGTCATAATAATATATATAATAATTTCCAGAAAATGTATATATATTATTCAACAAAAAATCATTTTAGTATAATAATAATGATAATCTCACAACCATAAATATAAATCATAACACATATATGATATGTAACATAGCTTAAATAACAACAACAATTTATAGCCCAATCAAGGATCCAAAGAAAGCCCAAGACCCAGCCAAGTTCCCTGATCCGACCCGATTCCAGAAAAGAAAGAATAGAAGGAAAACCCGGTACCCTGACCCGATACCCGAGCGCACAATCCCCAAACCTAAAGAATGGAAGGAACCCGAAAGTGAAAAAAGAAATCAGGCCCATGACCCGGATATTAGGCCCAAAGGGAACGAGGATAGGAGTTGTATCTCCTACAACAAAGAAAAAGCTTGGACCCGCCGACGAAAAAATGAAGGGGAAGAATAAGAACTCAGGCTCGCCAACGACTCTTTTCTGACCCCAACTCTCCCCAACTGAACGCATACCGATTCTGACAAGACCTTCGCAACCAAAGTCAAACGCGGCAAGGAGAAGGGGAGAGAGAGAGAGAGAGAGAGAGAGAGAGAGAGAGAGAGAGAGAGAGAGAGAGAGAGAGAGACGATGCTCACCAATGGAGTTTGATTTCGCCGAAAAATCATCCGATAACTTCCTTCGACTTCGACGGTGATGAAATGTCCTTGTTCTTGGCCTAGGAAGGGTGAAGGGGGGTTAAAGGTGCCACTTTACTTAGTTAGGAGGTGAAGAAGGTGAAACCGAGCCTTACCGCTCCTTAATCGGAGAACAGAAGAAGGGAGAAGGAAGCGCTCGACATCGGCATCTCCGTCTGCTCCTGGGTGGCAGTTCTGACTACGTCGGACATTGGAGAAGATGGGGCTCAGTTGCTGATGCCGATGGGAGGTAAGTGGAATAAGCCGTTGAAGGGCTCAACTCGGCTTCTTAGAGAACATCGTTCCAGTGCTTGGACAGTGCTGGAAGTGAGGACATTTTGGGGGTGATTTTGGCTTCGGAAAATAGGTCTTTGAGAAGGGTTTGTGGCTGTGAGATTCAGAGGGAGAGGAGCTGCAATGGTGGTGGTGATTGTGTCTCGACAAACGAAGAAGACAAAGCGGTTTTTGGTTTTGTTTTATGAGGGAGAACGAGGATGAGAGGAGTGAAATGGTGTGCTGAGGCTGAGGGATTTGGGGTTTAATTAGGGAGAAGGTGAGCTGAGAGATGTAGGAGGGGGGTGATAATGCATATTTCATATAGGCATTATAGGCATTTCTTAATGTAATTGGGTAGTGGTTTTGGTATGACTTGAGTCTAGTTTCATATATTGCTTGTGAAATATTCGAGTTCGGAATATACACGTTTTTAGTGTTTATTTTGCAGAATTACATTTTGACCTTAGATGGACTTTGGGAAGAGCTTAAGAAGCATGTTTTGGAGCATATGGAGGCTAAGGAGGAGCTAGAGAGGAGCAAGAAAGCACGACATTGGAATCTGTTGAAGACAATTGAGGATCGTCGGACACTGCATAGGCGGCGCCCGCCGCCCGCCGTTGGCCTGTTTTCTGGATACGCGGTTTTGGATCCGAAGACATTATTTCCTATTAGTTTATTCTATTTAATACTAGGGTTTTTGCTGACACTTTAGAGTCTTTATTAGGTTATTTTCAATTCATTGTCAGAGAGGGAGGTTGATTATTGTGAGACGATGAACACAATTAGAGAGAGAGAGAGAGAGAGAGAGAGAGAATTGGCCTATGAGTTGCTAAACTCGTAGTTTCGCTTGTGATTCGAAGACATGGTTGTTTGGTTTGTGAGGATTTGATTCTATATAGTTCTTCATGTTCTTAGTTATCATCTTGTGCTTAATTATTTTATTTGTGTTCCTTTTTATGCCTGATCAACAAGTTAGGAATTGCATCTTAGCTATAAATTCCTTGTTGTTTTCTCGATAGCAAACAAAGTTATTGATGATTGTGATGTCTCTTTGTCTTTTTAGTGGATGATTTCAATTGATCTATGTTGAGGATATTCGATTAGGGCTGAGTTCAGTATGCGCCTATTAGTCTTATTTGTGTTGAGTCAATGTGCCTATTGGTCTTGATTAGTTGAGTGATTAATGCTATTCTTTAGTGATATTGAATAAGATTAGTGAATCTCTGCGGATCTCTCAACTTTAGTCAAGTACACCTAGGAATATGAATAATTAATAGATCCATCCGAGGACAATGAATTCCAACCATTGCTAGAGAATTGCAGGTTAAATGTTCTTTCTACTTTTATATCGATTTACTTTGCGATCATAAATTTGGTTACTTTTACATCTTTGTTACTTGTTACAAATCATTGCTTAGCTATAAGAGTATTTGATTAGAGTTATTGAATAGGAAATCGCTTTACCTTGTGGGTTCGACACCAGACTTCATTGCTATACTAGTAGCTATTTGGTTTATGAAGTGATTGATTTGCCTAATCTTTTTTTTTTTTGTTTAAGTTTTGATATTATTACTAATTTGGGGAAGGGCGTAAGTGCCAATGTCATTCGTCCCGCACCAAGTTTCTTGGTGCCGTTGCAGGGGAGAAGAAAGAAGTTTGTTTTCCTTTATCTTATTCAATTACTCTTTACTTTGAGTCTTTTGTGTCCTTGTATGGTTCAAACTAGATCTTCTAATTCATTGCCTTTCTATTTTGATCCTGAGGTTGAAAGATCTCTTAGGTTGAAGAGAAAGCTTGTGTTTGAGACAAACAAGGAGATGGCAGAAAATGGTGTTGTTGATCCGCTAAGAAGGACCATGAGAAACCTAAAGGTACCTAATTTGAGTGCTCAACCACTTGTAGTTAGTCTTCCTGATCTCCCTCAGGGTTCAAGATTTGAGTATAAGTCGAATTGGCCTTCTATTTTTCCCTACTTTCATGGATTGCATGGGGAGGAACCAAACAAGCACCTTGCTACCTTTGTAAGTGTGTGTGACAGACTTAGACCCAAAGGCCTGAACGATGACCAATTGAGGTTGAGAGTGTTCCCCTTTACTTTAAAAGATTCTGCAAGGGATTGGCTTTATTACCTACCCGCAGAAAGCATTACTACTTGGGTGCAATTGAAGAAAGCTTTCCTGCAAAAGTACTTTCATGCGACTCGCCTCAACAAACTTAAGAAGGAGCTATCCAGTATTGCGCAATCACCTATGGAGAGTCTTTATGAGTATGTTGAGCGGTTCAAGAAGTTTAACGGTAGTTGTCCGCAACATGGTATACTTGAGCATGATCTAGTGCTGTATCTTTATAAAGGCTTGCTTGACACCGATAGGAGTTTCATCAATGCTACTAGCGGAGGAGATATTTTGGATAAAACACCTCGGGAAGCAATGCAGATTTTTGAAGAGTTGGCCAATGCATCGCAACAATATGGGAGACACCAAGGAGTTAGAGGAGTTCATAAGTTGGATAGTTCAAGAGATGGACACAAGGATGATATCGATAAGCTTATAGAGATCGGGAACAAGATGGCTATGCAAATGAATCAACCCCATCAGCCTAGACCTTGTGGTGTTTGTGGAGATCCAACTCATCCGAATGATAAGTGCCCCTTGATTTAGGGGGGCACTACTGAAGTGAATGCTATGGATTATGGACCTCGCCGCAACTTTTGTGACAATTACAATCAGGGCTACAATTCAAACTATCAAAGTGGATTCATCGGTAGAGGCCAACAGCAACAAGTTCCTTTTCAGAGAGGACAATTTGAGAATCGTCCTAGAAACACCCAACAAGAAGATAGAGATGAGACATTGAGGTTGTTATTGGACAAGATGAGTGTTCAAGAAAAGTTATTGAGTCGGATGGCTAAGGAGATTGGTGAATTGAAACCAAAAGATTCAGGGAAGTTACCATCGCAGGTGGTAGTGAATCCGAATGAGAATGTTACCGCTAGGATCCTTAGAGGAGCTAAACAAGTGAAAGTTCCCACTAGGAATATTGAAGAGAGGCTTAGGGAAGAAGTTGATTCAGGAAGTAAGGAGGAATAGACGGAATTGGAGACACACTTCATAGACGGCGCCCGCTGCCTCCTCTAGTGACGAATCCGACTTCTGAAGTTGTTCAATCCCTGAAGAATTCTTCTAAAGAGTGGTCTTATGAGGTTTCAAGACCTGCACCACCCTTTCCTCGGGCATTAAGATCTGATTGTTAGTGGAAAGATGAACAAATTCTTTATGACACCTTTGCTCATTGTGAGGTAAATATTCCACTTTTCAATTTGATTAAAATTGTGCCTCGCTATGAGAAAGTCTTGAAAGAACTATGCACGATGAAGCGCAAACAAAGGATGCGAAAGAAATAAAAGGTAAGTTTAAGTGCGAATGTTTCTGCTTTACTTCAGAAACGATTGCCTGAAAAGTGCGGAGATCTAGGTATGTTTATTATCCCATGTGCAATAGGTAATGCTAGCTTCACCAAAGCTATGTTAGACCTAGGTGCTTCAATTAATGTTATGTCTTTTAACTTGTACATGTTTTTAGGTCTCAGTTCATTGTCTGAAATTGGTGTTACTATACAACTCGCTGATCGTTCTAGTATTCAGCCTAGAGGAGTTGTTGAGAATGTTCTGGTTAAGGTGAATGATTTGATATTTTCGGCTGATTTCTTCATTCTAGACATGGAACAAGGTACACCTGAAACCCCGATTATCTTGGGCAGGCCATTCTTGCGAACGGCTAAGACTAAGATTGATTGGTTTGAAGGTTCACTAACTATGGAGTTTGATGGTAGAAAGATTGAGTTTTCTATATTTGAGCCTATTGTTTCTTCTGCCAATAATTTTGTAGATGTTCTTGACTCTAATGAAAGTAATCACAAGAATGAATCAAATGGTTTGTTAGATGCTTCTGTTGAAACTGAATGTATAAATCTTGAGTTTTCTAACAAAGATGAAATTGGATTAGAGGAAGATGACATTGAGAGAAAAATTGAGAACTTGTTTAATTCACATGACAATGTGTCTAACTCAACTGAGTCTATTGCTATTCCCTATGACAAATTGATTCCTAACAATGTCGAGGTTTTTGCAATTGTAGGAAAACCTCCAGGAGTAACTCATTTGAAGAAGGAATCAATGGATGCAATTGATGGATATGTTGGAGAAGTTCCTAAAGTTCCACCTCTTGTCTTGAAAAGGACAAGTATGGAGGATCTTGGTGGAATAACTTGATCAAGAAATGCATCACGTCGAGCCAAAGACGTGAAACAAAGGTGCTTCTTGGGAGGCAACCCAAGGTAGTTAGGTAGTATTATTTCTATTTTGCAATTAGTTTTCAATTCAATAAAGTAGAATCAATCGTGTCACTGGATTTCGGAAGCAACGGTAAGTGAAACCTGTGTTGGATCGAGTTTTGATTGATTTGGAGTACGGAGTCACATTATGTCGACACGACGCCCGCCGCTAGTCACACCACGCCCACCGCCCCTTGTTCGCCAAACGAGTCCGAATTTTGGTAAACTTGGAAAAAAAGTTTCTATCTTTCTTATTTTTGGTTATTTTCGTTTTAGTTTAGTCTTATTTATTTTATATCTTTATAGGATTAGATTTATTTTCCTCTTATCTTGTTTTAAGGTTAGATTATTTTTTATCTATTCTAGGTTATATTATTTTCTATCTATTTAGGTTAGTTTATTCTATCTTTTCTATATTATCTATCTATCTTAGGATTAGATTTTTCTTATTAGGATTAGTTTCTTTATTTCCTAGGATTAGAGGTTCTATCTTTTCTATTTTTATTTTATTTAGTTCTAATGTTTCCTATTTTTCTTTTTGATAGATATTCCTTCCAATTCACTATATATTGCTACTCTCTATTAAAAATCAAACAAGCTTTCTCAAGAAATATACAAAACCCAAAAGCCTATTGGAATCCATTCCGAATACCTAAAGCCTTGCGTTTCAATCGATTCTATCTACCAAAACACTTTCCACCATTACCCTACATCCACGAAATTTAACTTTTCCATACCATTCCCATACCTATCACGAAAGAACCCTTTGAAACCAAGTTGTTCATGACAATTTCGAGTTTGGAGGGCCGTGGACATCGGTCTTCCAACGTTTTCACTCGGATTTGTGGTTCTGCGTACATGACGCCTGCCGCCCTAGACATGGCGCTTCCCGTCGCTACTGCGAGCCCGTGTTTTGGCCGTTTTGTGGTTTTTTCTTTGATTTTTCGTCGAGCTGCATCATGTCTGCTGCTCCTGTTATGAAGATACCCCATTTGCTGTCTTAGGAAGAAAAGGATCGTTGGCTCAAGCTTGAAAAGAGGCGGTATGAATCCACCCTATTCTTTTATCGCCCGACATTGAAGAAATTGGGAATATTTGAGGAGGTCCACCGACTCCTGCAAGATAGGGGATTGAGCAATTTCTTGGTTGTATCTGATTTTACCTATCCGACACTAGTGAGAGAGTTCTTGGCTACCCTAGATTATCGTTCTGATATGGAGATTTGTTTTCAGTTGTGAAATCAGAAGTTCGTGGTATCTAAGGATCTCATTGCACAAGCCTTTGGTTTTACCAAAATGCCTATCGATGCCATATTTGGGGACCAATTGGGTGCTCTAAATCCTCTTGATGTGTGGGAGGAGGCTAGAAATCAGTTCTTAAGTCGAGCCAACAACGTTGTGTATCCACGATTACTCATCCTGCGTTGAGGTTGTGCTATTTGGTACTCTGCAACTCTTTCTTGGGTGTGGAGCATTACTCCATTGTTACTATGACAACCTAAAGCTATATTTGCTGCTTGATTCTGGGAGGGGTGCACATCCCTGACCGGGTTAAGCTATTATTGGGAAACTGTAAAGAGGTGACTAGAGCTACTCATGTGAGGCCGGAATACATTATTATTTTCGGAGGTTTGATATCGCTGATTGCTCGCCGAGTGGGTGTCTGTCTTGATGATTTGCAGCCTCTCGATGAAAAGAATGTTTACAATCTTGCCAGCCTGGAATGGTGGAGCATGACTGAGTGGGCCCAGCGTCCGGAACGCGATATTGATTGCCCTTCAAGACATCAATCAGCGGTCTGGACTCAGACACGCCTTCACAGTAATAGGTTAGTCATTTGCTTCATTCAAACCCATTATTTTTATATTTTTCATTGTTTCTTTTTGTGTTTCTATGGATTGAGGACAATACAACATGTAAGTGTGTGTGTGTGTGTTTGGGGGGAGGGGGGTGGGGGGGGGGGGGAGAGAATGAAGTGAATTAGTTAGGTTAGTTCATGTTTGAATTTATATTTTTGAATGTTTGTTATTTCCTTTATGTTATAGAAAATGTAAAAAATGAAAAAAAAGTGAGTCTTGTTTTATTGTTTTGCATATTGTGTTATCAAAGATTTCCATCTAATTTGAGTTTGTCCTATTTTGACTTTATACTGGAATGATCATATAAATCATATGGAATTATGGAATGATTTGATCTTATCTTGAAAATTGGTTTTTATGTGATATATGATTAAGTACATGTAATTGAACATGTATGATCCATGTTTGGGAGTATGCTTGAGATGCAACAAAAATTTGTCCTAGTAAGATATTTTTGTCCTTATAAGGGATAAATCTTTAATCCTTTTTTTTTCCTTGTGTGATTTACTCTTCCTATGCATTTATCATGGAATATTCCCATGGTTATCTATTTTCAAGGACGACTATATACATGTTCATTGCTTGATAAGTTCAAATGATAGAGCAACATTTTAGCCACATATTTATCCATGTCTACCTTATGTTATATCTTGCTTTGAAGCCAATTTGAGCCTTTAGCCTTTTTTTTGTTATCTCCACAAAATTATCATTCCTAGCCTATGATGAGCCTTACCCTTACTCTAGGGGAATTGAGATTTTGAGTAGCTTATGGAATCTATTTTGGAGATTTAGGAAAATGAAGCTAAAGTGTCATGTTATGGTTTATGGTTTTGAGAAGATGTAATCTTATTTGCTTATTTAGTCCCTCATTCTTATGCATTTTATTTTCATGTGTTTTCGCTCAAAATAAATCCGAAAAAAAAAGAAAAAAAAAAGAGGAATAAAAGCCATTTATTTTATTTTTCATAATGAGGAAGAATTGGATTTATGTTGGTTATTGATACGTTTGAGTTACCCGATCGTTCGCCTGTGGGATCAAGATCAAGAATCACACCGTATATTTGCCCGGTCTTGCAATGCTCTTTGATATCTCCTGATTGAAGAATTAATTAAACTAATTAGCAAACTAATTATAGCGATTGATTTTACCTTGATAAATTTAAATAAACTAATAGCAACGAAAAGGGAATCAAAGGAAGCGAGGGAGCGAGGACTAGGTGACGCTTGCTGGAAGCGATCCGGAACACACAGGAGCGATAGCTCCTCAGGGCGTGCGGATGCGCGAGACCAAGTTGCCGGGTAAGCGCGCAGGAGGTTGGGTGCGAAGACGAAGCCACGGGACACCGTACGCTGGCAGCGAGGGCGCTCCTGGTGCTAAGCACTGAAGCCTAGGGAACTGGGTGTCGAGGGTCACATCGCCGGTCCTCTTCTTCCTTGATGCGATGACTTGACTAGTGTTTAGGATGTGTTTTGTTTCAGTTGTGTTGAGAGTGAAGGTGATGGTGATGGTGATAGTGCCGAATGACTTAGAACACAAGAGCATGACGACTTTGGGGATTGAAATAGAAGAGTACGTCCTTTAATCCCGTTGGAGGGTAAAATTTCATGAATATTTTTTTTCCCTTTAAATTCATGATTTCAAATTATCATCACATTTATTATACATTAAAAAGTGTGATTGATTTCTTCTCTTTTAAAGATAAAGCTTGAAAATTCAAAACTGGGTTATGTGAATTTGGTGGAAGGCCCAATTTTTGCCAACCAAAAAGCCCAAAACACATGTTCAAATCTCAGCATAAGTTACCTGCTAATTTTGATTACAGCAAAAGAAAAAGAAGAGAAATACATGAAAAAGGGGTGTGTAACTGGCAGTACGTGACAGTGTACACTTTACACAAGTAACTGCTTCAATTTCATCCTTTAAAAGGCTACTGCTGCTGATGGGTCTTCCTCTTCGGACGGTTTTCTCCTGGCTTCTTTTTCCCTTTAGCCTATCCAACTGCAAAAACAAAAGAAAGTAGTTTTCTTCTCTTGCCTGGTTGTTCCACCCTCCTGGGCATAAACCTGCAAACACCCACAAAACAAAACCCAGTAAGAAAAACTAAAGAGAGCTTTCTCCCATCAACCTCCTAAGAGAAGGTAGAAACACAAATCTCATCTGTTTCCTAGTATTCTTTTGTTTCTTGCAGGTTAATACAATGAAGACCGGTGGGGCGTTGTAGGTTCGAAATTGAGAGTTTCACCTAGCGCCAAAATTTGTAGTCGGTTTGAAATTGAGAGTTTCACCGCTACATCCAATCCTACGGGGTTGATCTACAGGGTCGATATGCTGCCCAATTTTGCTCATTAAGGAGTCCAAATTGAGGGCCGTGGTGACTGGTCAAGGATGACAGTTTCTCCAAATTCCAAACAAAATAAGGGGTTTCACGGACAAAAAAAAGAGAGATCAAAGTCCAGACAGAAACCAACTTAAATTTATGCTGCCTCTTTCAATCTAACTTTATTTGAGAAAGCTCACACAAATTACAACAAAGATTTTCATCCATTGCAAGAAGGAAAATCAGACAAACAGATTTCATCACCCATCTCGACATGGCCAAATAAGAAAAATGGTTTCAATTGAAACTCAAATATAATGAATTCCATTATTTCAGTTGAGCCTCTTTAAGGCCAAAATAGGCTAATTTCATACAAACTGAACGGAACTATGGAAGGGCTACATTCAACAGGATGCCCGAGTTGGTACCGGAAAAAAAAAAAATCAAAGAAGAAGAACAGGAGGGGAAGGAGGAGAAAGAATAGGAAACTCAAATCTACAAACTCATCTGACATACGGAGTCTAAATCTTCAATTGTCAGTACCCTTTTGTTTCTCCTTGAGTTCGGTTTCGAAGGCCACTCCGTCGGCATCGATTCTTCTTCCTTGCTTGAATCGCCGGTTCTTCTGCCTTGCCTTAATTGCGCCGGGCTGGACTGAAAACGCCGCCAGCGCCGATGGGGGAGGGCACCTTCAATCTCCGATTAACAGCCGTTGTTCCTGACTCGAGTCAAGGGCTGAGCGGTGGAGTTCTTTCTGATAGCGTTTACAAGCTGTTGGGAGATTTTTAGGGTTAAAATTAAAAATCAACACCGTAAAATTAAATTCACAGAAAAAAGAGCGTGTGAATTGAGGCTTGGACTAGAATTAGAGTTCCCGAATACATATGGGCTTAGTTGGATTTGGGATCCGGGCTTAAAGCCCACAAAACACAGTCTGAATTTGCATTAATAAATATGCATATATATATTGTGTACATTCATACGGTGTGAGCTTTTGGCTATAAAAAAAAATGCGTGTTTAATTACACAATTTACCCACTAAAATATAAGAATTATTTTTGGCATAAATTTAGAATTTGAGTTTGATAAAAAACATAAAATCAAACTCGTTAAATATTCTTTGCCAATTAATTCTAGTGGGTCAATCTCAAGTCGGCTCCTAAACAAAAACGGAGTCAAAAGCCTAAACCGAATTTTCCTAAATTAAAATCGGTCCTAGAGAGAACTACATAAGGACTTGACACCGTAAAATCGGTTACGTAGGTAACCCGATATGAATTCTAAAAATATGTCGGGTACAGTCGTCCGCCTCTAAATTCCCTTTAAATGAATATGAGGTCAAAACCAAACAAATGAAATTGCTCTCGTTTAGAACTACGGGTGATTTGATTCTCTTCTAAGAGATACGTAGGACACTCGATACAAAGCTATAAGCTCGTTGGGTCTATGTTCATTTATCCGAGAGAGGTTGTACAAGTAACCATGGCCTCATATTCGGAAGAGATGGAAACCATGGCCACAAAGGTTAAGCCTTCAAGAGCCAAGAAGGGCAAGGAGGTTCAACAAATATGCCAAGTCCCCAAAGTGGATGCAAGAGAGAAAGACCGGTTGGAGCTAACGAGTTCAGATGCTTCAATGGTTAAATCTCAAGCAAACATCTCACAAGATGGAACATATGTGATGCCAGTATTGACTACCAGCACATCAAGTATCGAAGAGCAGCTTCAAGAGTTGCAAAGGAAGCTTGATGAAAAAGATGCTCAAATTGCATCACTCCTCGCTCAAATCAATATTCAAGCTCAAACAAATAGACAAGAGCAATCAAGGCTAAATGGTGAAGGGTCAAGCGGTAGCACATCGATCTCTTCACAAGAAATCAAAGAGATGATTACTCAAGGGATAAAGGAAGCATATGCATCACAAAATCTGATAGTGCTCGGGTATAAAAAGCCGTATCCAGTACACTATGATTCGATGCCATTTCCCCAGGGCTACCAAAGACCGAGCTTTGAGAAGTTCGATGGCCTTCATGGTTCACCCCACGAGCACCTAGCTCATTTTTATTCTGCTTGTGGTGAAACAGCGTTGAACGATGCCTTATTAATTAGGCAATTCGTTCAATCTTTAAAGGGATCGGCATTCACTTGGTACACTCAACTTCAACCAGGGTCGATTCAAACATGGGACGA
Organism: Persicaria tinctoria; assembly: GCA_037127255.1. Taxonomy (NCBI): domain Eukaryota; kingdom Viridiplantae; phylum Streptophyta; class Magnoliopsida; order Caryophyllales; family Polygonaceae; genus Persicaria; species Persicaria tinctoria. The sequence continues at coordinate 76,202,711 of JBANSL010000006.1, forward strand.
TCTACAAAGAGAGTTCCTAGCTCAGTTTGTGAGCTCAAAAGCGAGAGTTTCCATTCTAGATCTCGCAAACACCTATCAAAGGCCTAACGAGCTCGCGAACGATTTCATCGCTAGGTGGAGGAGTATAAGACTCCAATGCCATGAGAAATTAAGTGAACAAGCGTGCGTTCAAATGTGCACCAACAACTTAATACCGGAATTAGCGGTACATGTTGGAAGTGCCGAACCTCGTTCATTTAATGAGTTGGTATCTAAAGCGTGCAATGTTGAAAAACAACTAGCACGAGGATCCCACGGGCCTCAAGATAGTGAGGCTAACAAAAATGATGGCGACGAGCTACAAGAAGAAGAAGAGTCTATGGCAACTTTCGCCAAACATGATCGAGAGTTCGTTCAAAAGGAGCCAGCCAAGAGACTCACTCTTCATGAAAGAAAGAAAAAGAAATATCCCTTTGACGATGATGATGTACAAGGGATATTTGACGAATTAATGAGTGCTAAGCTTTTAACACTCCCGGAGCCAAAAAGGCCAAAACAAGTTGGTATGACGAGTGATCCAAAATATTGCTCCTACCACCAGTTTGTTAGTCATCCAATCAAGGATTGCTACGTCTTCAAAGACATCATAGAGGAGATGATTAACAAAGGAGAAATTGAAATCGAGGGGGTAACATCCTCAACTCAAACAGCTTCATCAAATACCATTTCAACGGTAGATGTGGCAGAGTGCACTCCCTCGCTCCAAGTGTCTTCTCAAACAGAAAAGACATCTGCTATGGCTATTGAGGCTGGGGGCAGCCCCATGGTTTCATTGCCTTTTAAAGCATTGGTGAAAGATGACACTTCAAAAGAAAAGTCCTCGAAAGACAAAGACATCGCTCAATGTTGTATGGTCTCATGGACCCATGACATGGACGAAAATGAAGCAGGAGTTAAAAAGATTACTCTTCACTCCAAGAAGCAAATTCTCTCCTCAAAATCAAGAGAGAAATCAAAGGGAAAGAAATCAAGCTTCGCAAAAACTTAAAAAATGCACAAGAACCAAAAAGTTCCAGTGCAAAAGCTAAAACCCTCTTTCAAGGGTAAAGCTCCACAAAAACTTGTCGAGGAGGCTTGTGTCAAAAATTTCCAAATCTCATACGAAGAGGGTGTTCTAACTGCAAGTGTGATAGAGCCTAGAGTGTCCGCATTTGAAAGGCTCGAGACGACTTTAGGTGGAACTCCTAAATCTTCGGTGTTTAAAAGGGTTGATCTAGCCTCTACATGTGAAGCACCGAAATCTTCTGTATTTGAAAGACTCGAGCTAGCCTCAACAAATGAAGTATCCAAATCTTCAGTGTTTCAAAGGCTTGAGATGGCTTCGACAAGTGAAGAATATAAACCTTCAGTGTTTCAAAGGCTTAATTCAGCCTTGACAAGTGGAGAATCTAAGCTCCGGTATTCGAAAGGCTCGGAAAAGTTGATGAGCCTAAAAGCAAGAAAGTCCAAACGAAAAGGACTAAAAGCAAGAGCTCCGGAAGAGACAATCAAAAGTTCTCGTCCGTAAGCTCAACCAAATCATGGACACCTAAAGTCAAGTAAAAGTGTCAAAATGACCCAGTAGTCTCTAAGGCGGAAAAACAAGTAGTTTTGCCTAGAACTACATGAAGACTTGATCCCCATCAAGGGGTACATAGGAAATTTGGCATAAAAAAAATCTATGTCAAATTCAGTCGCACAAAAAAAAAAAAAAAAAAAAAAGAGTTTCCGGGTTCGCATATGATAGTCAGGTTATTCGGGAAACCCTTCCTAGAAGGTGGGCCCGAGTGATCTGAATGATGCGGTAAAAAAACAGGAAAAGAAATCCCGGTATGCAAATGATAGTCGAGTTTTTGGGAAACCCTTCCTAGAAGATGTGCTCAAGTAACTCGAGTGATGCATATTTCAAAAAAAAAAAAAAAGGACTTGAAATTAGTTCACAAATCAAACAACCCGGAAGCACATGAAAAATGGGTTCCCAAAGAACTACGAGCGGCTGGATCCCTCACAAAGGGGGTACGTAGGCAGTCTAGCTAGTCAAAAGTGCTAGGTGCAGCCACAAAAACAAACAAAACGTCTTCTTTTCTCAAACAAAGAAGAAAAGGAATTCAAATCCTCTTCTTATGTAGTCTTATGAGCATTGTCTTGACTACAAGGAGAAGAATCAAATATAGTCCGAAAACTTGCAAGTTTTGTCTGCATTGAAAATGAGGCAAAAGAAAACAGAGGAGAAGAAAGAAATTGTCTTTCAAAGACACTCTCACAAAGAGAAACAAACGAAAGGCATCTGCCTAAATTTTCCGATTTTGAATATCACGTCCAAATGTGATAGTCAATTCAAGTCTCATAAATCAATCTTCATCCCAAGGAACCATAAACCAAAAAGGTCTCAAAACTTATCCAAGTTTTCTTCTCTCTCAAAGTCAAAAAGACCTAAGCCTCTCAAAACCCTCTAAAAACAATATATGGCTTACATTATTTGCATATGTACGTCATTCAAAGCCCTCAAAACTCAAAACCAAATCTGAAAGAAAATGCCACCAAAGTCCATTGGCTTCAAATGGTATGGGTATCATATTTCAAAATAATCTCATATGAGATTTTGATCACAAATCTTCAATCACAAAGGTTACAGAAGCTCAAACCCACGACACCAAGTCGTCTAAACCAAATTTAGTCTAAGACCAAAAATCAAAATGAAATCGGTCAAAAGACAAAAGTTCAAACCTACGACGTAAGTCGTCGAAACCAAATTCTTGTCCCTCACAAGAAAACTTTCAAATCCAAATTCAAGCTTAAAGTAAAAAATCTCCGACCAAAAGCCAAAAGACCAAATCGGCAAAAAGTCAAGGCAAAATTGACTCAAAGCCAAGAATCCAGTTAGTTTAGAAGCTCCTAAGCCAAACTGGTTGAAAATGCTTTCTTAAGCAAAGGTCCGCTTGAAACACCAATTGTGCATAAATAGCACATTGTTCGAACTTTGAACGCGTTCGATATCTTACACGCACAAAGTTCGGGGGGCAACTGTTGGAGAGTAAAATTTCATGAATATTTTTTTTCCCCTTTAAATTCATGATTTCAAATTATCATCACATTTATTATACATTAAAAAGTGTGATTGATTTCTTCTCTTTTAAAGATAAAGCTTGAAAATTCAAAACTGGGTTATGTGAATTTGGTGGAAGGCCCAATTTTTGCCAACCAAAAAGCCCAAAACACATGTTCAAATCTCAGCATAAGTTACCTGCTAATTTTGATTACAGCAAAAGAAAAAGAAGAGAAATACATGAAAAAGGGGTGTGTAACTGGCAGTACGTGACAGTTTACACTTTACACAAGTAACTGCTTCAATTTCATCCTTTAAAAGGCTACTGCTGCTGATGGGTCTTCCTCTTCGGACGGTTTTCTCCTGGCTTCTTTTTCCCTTTAGCCTATCCAACTGCAAAAACAAAAGAAAGTAGTTTTCTTCTCTTGCCTGGTTGTTCCACCCTCCTGGGCATAAACCTGCAAACACCCACAAAACAAAACCCAGTAAGAAAAACTAAAGAGAGCTTTCTCCCATCAACCTCCTAAGAGAAGGTAGAAACACAAATCTCATCTGTTTCCTAGTATTCTTTTGTTTCTTGCAGGTTTATACAATGAAGACCGGTGGGGCGTTGTAGGTTCGAAATTGAGAGTTTCACCTAGCGCCAAAATTTGTAGTCGGTTTGAAATTGAGAGTTTCACCGCTACATCCAATCCTACGGGGTTGATCTACAGGGTCGATATGCTGCCCAATTTTGCTCATTAAGGAATCCAAATTGAGGGCCGTGGTGACTGGTCAAGGATGACAGTTTCTCCAAATTCCAAACAAAATAAGGGGTTTCACGGACAAAAAAAAGAGAGATCAAAGTCCAGACAGAAACCAACTTAAATTTATGCTGCCTCTTTCAATCTAACTTTATTTGAGAAAGCTCACACAAATTACAACAAAGATTTTCATCCATTGCAAGAAGGAAAATCAGACAAACAGATTTCATCACCCATCTCGACATGGCCAAATAAGAAAAATGTTTTCAATTGAAACTCAAATATAATGAATTCCATTATTTCAGTTGAGCCTCTTAAGGCCAAAATAGGCTAATTTCATACAAACTGAACGGAACTATGGAAGGGCTACATTCAACAGGATGCCCGAGTTGGTACCGGAAAAAAAAAATCAAAGAAGAAGAACAGGAGGGGAAGGAGGAGAAAGAATAGGAAACTCAAATCTACAAACTCATCTGACATACGGAGTCTAAATCTTCAATTGTCAGTACCCTTTTGTTTCTCCTTGAGTTCGGTTTCGAAGGCCGCTCCGTCGGCATCGATTCTTCTTCCTTGCTTGAATCGCCGGTTCTTCTGCCTTGCCTTAATTGCGCCGGGCTGGACTGAAAACGCCGCCAGCGCCGATGGGGGAGGGCACCTTCAATCTCCGATTAACAGTCGTTGTTCCTGACTCGAGTCAAGGGCTGAGCGGTGGAGTTCTTTCTGATAGCGTTTACAAGCTGTTGGGAGATTTTTAGGGTTAAAATTAAAAATCAACACCGTAAAATTAAATTCACAGAAAAAAGAGCGTGTGAATTGAGGCTTGGACTAGAATTAGAGTTCCCGAATTCATATGGGCATAGTTGGATTTGGGAGCCGGGCTTAAAGCCCACAAAACACAGTCTGAATTTGCATTAATAAATATGCATATATATATTGTGTACATTCATACGGTGTGAGCTTTTGGCTATAAAAAAAAAAGTGTGTTTAATTACACAATTTACCCACTAAAATATAAGAATTATTTTTGGCATAAATTTAGAATTTGAGTTTGATAAAAAACATAAAATCAAACTCGTTAATTATTCTTTGCCAGTTAATTCTAGTGGGTCAATCTCAAGTCGGCTCCTAAACAAAAACAGATTCAAAAGCCTAAACCGAATTTTCCTAAATTAAAATCGGTCCTAGAGAGAACTACGTAAGGACTTGACACCGTAAAATCGGTTACGTAGGTAACCCGATATGAATTCTAAAAATATATCGGGTACAGTCGTCCGCCTCTAAATTCTCTTTAAATGAATATGAGGTCAAAACCAAACAAATGAAATTGCTCTCGTTTAGAACTACGGGTGATTTGATTCTCTTCTAAGAGATACGTAGGATACTCGATACAAAGCTATAAGCTCGTCGAGTTCAATCGCCAAAAACAAATTCAAATTTGTCATTTAAAAGAACTACATAAGATTTGATCCCGTTCAAACGGGTATGTAGGAAGCTTGACATAACGCTACGAGCTCGTCAAGTTCAATCCCGATCTTCAAACGATCACACTTTTAAAACCAAATCAAGCTTGGTTTCTATTTAGAACTACGTATAGACTTGATACTCTTTTACGAGTTACGTAGGAAATTCGGTATAAAATTTTAAATACGCCGAATTCAGTCACCGGCTACAAATTAAATCCAAAATAAATACACATGATTTTCCGTGTAAGTGATAGCCGTTAAGACGAGAAACCCTTCCGAGAAGGTGTGCTCAATTTATTCGGGTGATACATGAGAAAATCTCATGCATATGATAGTGTGATTTATGTTAGGGCTACCCTTCCGAGAAGGTGGGTCCTAATACGATCCGATGATGCATGAAAACCTTTAAAGGGGTAAAAAACACCAACTAAACACTCTGAACTACGTGAGGCTTGATTCTCTTCCAAGAGATACGTAGGCAACCCGCTAAAATTCGGGTGCAGCCCAAATCACCAAAACCATTCAAATATTGGTATCGATACGACTTAGAATCAAGAGGATAACCAAAAGGGGTCGAACTCAAATATTATAAATTAAATAAAATGTGTTCTACAATTATATCGCGCATTTTTGTTCAACAAATCCATAAAGGGGTTCCTCAATTTTATTCAATCCGATTTAATCAAAGAGAACTACAATGTTTAAATAGAAAAGTAACAACCAGTTCTAATCATGCAAGATAGAATTTAGGTTGATAAAGATAGATGAAAATAATCTAAAGATAAAGTAAACCTAATGAAGATATAATTCTAAAACTTAGATACAGGAATTACATCTAAAGAAGATATAAGTAAATCCATCTTATTACTAAATTTCATAAAATGACAAACTATTGTGAAAGAAACAAAAACAAACAAACAAAAACTAAGGCAAAGGCAAAACCAATAACAGCGATGGCTAACACTTAGCCAAAATCCAACAGGTAAACACATCAGCAGCGACGACCACAGTGCTGGCGACGGATGCTGCAGGCGCAGCAAGTCTGCTGCGGCCGCTGCCAGCGGCAGGCGCGAGCAGAAGGCTCCTTCTCTGCGACGGTTCTGGCCAACTTTTGTATTTGTGGGTTTTGATCTTTGTTTGGTATCGGATGAACAAGAACATAAATTGATTGCGAAGACTTTTGGATTGGGGAATTGGAGAAACCTTTTAATCCTAAAAAGGTTCCTCAATATATTTTCCAATCTAATTAATTTAATGAAAGTACAAGTGTTTAAATAGGGAACTATACTTATTCTATCTTGTGCAAAAGATAGAGTTTTGGCTTACATAAAGAAATACTAAATCCTAATCATACTAATAAATAAATGCTAGATAAATATTCCTACTTAGTGATCAAGGAAAATATCTAGAAGAGATAAACTTTCCTTTTCCACATTTATTCACCTAACTAAGTATTTCTAAAAATAAGACATTTCATAAATAGCTCCAACTACATAGGAGTTACTAAATATGGAAATAACTGATAATAATAATAATGATAATTAAATAATATATTTTCCTTAATCCATGGTGGTGCCTTCTTCTTTCTCTTGAGGAAGACATTATTTGCCATCAATGGCCCTCAAATCGTTCTTGAGAGCTCGTCTAGATCAAGATCATTGTTTGACCCACAGAAGGCCATCTTGATCCGTATCATTTTTCCCTTCTTAGCTTCAACTCATCCTCGAATCGAGTCGTTGAAGAGCAGTAGGGAAGGAGCAGCAATAGGAAAGTAACTTCCCTGAGCATCAACTTGAGATGGCACCAGCAGAATTTGAGGCAAATGAACCTCAAAAACAACACCTGTCATAGGGATCATCGAGCAATCAAAAGGCTCAATAACCCTATCAACTCTAGAATTCTCAACATTAGGAACATTCTCAAGAGGTACAATGGCTAACTCAAGAGAAGTGTCCCCAACGTCCTCATCGTTGTCGTCAAAAGCACCCAACACAACATGCATATCATTGTAGTCCACTTGCAGAGCAGTTTCGGGGGTTTTCCCGGAAGAGTTTTGCAGCATGTGACCCACCGTTGGAAAGCTCATCGAGTCAGCTTCGCAACAAGACTGATATGACTAAATTCCGATGTCGGAGTCAACGGGAATTTGCGAAACAAGTTCGACGCGCTGTGCTGAATCTGGGGCAACGATTTTGATCTCATCCTGGGCTGCGTGCGCGACTGAATCAGGGGGGCCGGATGGGATGGCCGTGGGTGCAGCCTGATTGGTTTCTGTGCCACAGTGCGCTTCCCGTCTTGCAGCATCCTCCTTCCGGGCTTTGTATTGGCGATGTCGTACCTGTTCCTTCAAAACAGCTTGAGGAGATAAGGGTAGGAGGGTGAATCTCCTCCCACCAAACTTAAAAGTAAAGGTATTTAAGCGACCATTATAAAGAACTTGCCGATCATTTACCCAAGGTTGGCCTAAAAGAATATGACAACAATCCATTTTAACGACATCACACAACACTTGATCACAATAATTACCCATTTGAAACGAAACCAAGCATTGTCTAGTAGCAAGAGGGTTAGCGTTACCATCCGTGATACCGTTATAACCATCGTGTTGCAGTCGAGGTGCAGTTGCGAGATGGAGGTACTCGACCACCTTTTCGTTGATCAAATTACAAGAGCTCCATTCATCGACGATGACCGAGAGTGTGGATGCCTGAACCACACACTTGGTGTGAAAGGTGTGCTCCATTTGATCAGCCGTTAGCGCTTCCTGAAATGGAAGTACACGTCGATTGGTTTTGTTGAACAAGGCAGCCAAATCAGCACGTTCTTGCGCCCTTATAATGGCTAAGCGATTGGTCCATTGGTTTTTATCAGCTTGAACGAGGAACCGAACGTCGGCGATGGTAAGTGGTGCAGGAGGGGTAGGGGAAGGGTTAGGGTCGATGTCGTTAGACATGTTCCTACAATATCAGAAGAGCAACAAGTAAACGAAGCAAAGACCAGAAACCAAGTAATGCAAGCCCTTTTGATCCTAAGAGTGATTCAGTTTTAGAAATCAAAGAGGATGGAAAACAAGGCACTAAATTCAAGCAATTCCCCTGGACACATAATTTTTCAATATTGAAGACAACAAGTAAAGATCAAAATTGCAAATTAAATCAGCCACAAGTCGAATATCAAGGATATCAAGTATAAACAAGCGGCTAATGAATAAGAAAAGAAATATACAATGTGATGCTCTAAATATATGAATATGTAGCAATCGACAACAACAATCACAAGGGCAATCAAGTGCACACACTCCGTCAACTATTATCTGATGGTTGCAATACGGTTTAGAAAGAGAGGGGTGTGACCAAGGCTCCTGTGTCGGCACAGTAAAAAATCACACAAAGTAGGGTTCTTTTGTAATACTTTAAACCAAATAGATCATCTAACCAGTAGCAAAGAAAAGAAATAACAATATGTAATGAGTTACTAACTCAAACAAGGAGGTATGCTATTTTTTTTAATGCTCTCGGCTTTATGTATTTTTTTGTTGGCTACGAAATAGCTACGTAATGTTGCTATTATGCGACAGAAGATGCCAAGAAGAACGAAAAAAAAAAAATACACTACGATGATCTAAAAGTAAGCAAAAATAAGAAAAATAAGGGAAATAGGCTAGAAACTGGAAAAAATTAGTGTTCTTTAGTGGTGCAAGTTCATATAATGCTTTAATCCAAGAATCACAGTCATAGGCATGATATATAGCAACAAGGAATAAAAGATCAAAACTTGCCATCAAGAACTCAATATCTTCCAAATCAAAGATCCAAACAAGAAAGAACTAAAATAAAGTGCCAATTTTTTTTAGGGTGAATAATAAAGATTTAACTTTTATGCAGCGGGATGGTGAAAAAAAGGCACGAAAAACAAATCACTCAATTAAATAATCAAAAGAGTAAAAAGCTTGCATACACGTGAAATCCGATATCACTTGATACGTTTGGGATACCCGATCCTTCGCCTGTGGGCTGAAGATCAAGAACCACCTCGTATATTTGCCCGATCTTGCAATGCTCTTCCAATATCTCCTGATTAACAAAATTCACTAAACTAATTAATAAACTAATTGAAAGCCACACTTGTTAACTTAAAGAATTTGTAAATAAACTAACTAAACTTAACTAAACAAAAGCAACAGTGTTAACTTAAGCAATTTTAAACTAATGAAATAACGGTGGAAGGAAATAAATTAACTAATTCAAATTAACGGCTCGTTTGTTTGGATAACTACGGAATGGAAAGGTAAGGTATTAAATTTTAGACATAAAATGTATATGATCATCATTTTTTATGAGCTTGGAGGAGAGAATTGGGAGGATTATTAGCCCATCCTAGAGGTATTAGTAACCCTCCTTCAAATTAGGGAATAGAAGGGTAACACATTTACATGAAAAATGGGAGAGAAAGGGGAATGATTAGAATAGTGATCAATGAATCTTAACTTAAATATGGACTACATTCGTAAGGGTAATCATTACTTTCCCCTACCAAAAAACAAACGGGGGATAATAAAACTTAAGCTAAGCGACTAAAGAAGGAAAGCAAAAGAAGCAGGTGTGCGCAGCCCTGGATGCGCGTCTCCAGATGCGCGGGAGAGCCGGAGTCGATCGCTGGTAGCGAGGCGAGAGTCACAGGAGAGAGCGACGCTGAAGCGCGGGAGCAGTGCTCCTCAGGGCGCAGCGTCCAGTGACTGCGAGGGCGAGAGTAGGTGCGAGTACAGGGGCTTGCGCGCGCGGCGGCGGTGGAGCTGCACTCGCTGGAGCGAGCTGGGATGCAAGCCGGGGTCACCAGGGGTTGCCGACCCGCTTCTTGAAATGTATCTAATATTCCAGATGCTGTGTTTAATTAAATTTGATCAAGGAAGATCAAAGTGACAGTAATGGTTATGGGTGCCGAATGGGGTAGAACAGAAGAGCTTTGAAGGCTTTTGGGATTGATAATCGAGAACCTTTTAATCCCATAAAGGCGTTTCTCAATTCTAATTCAATCTGATTTAATTCAAAAGGAACTACATTGTTTAAATAGAAAACTAACAACCAATTCTAATCGTGCAATATAGAATTTAGGTTGATAAAGATATATTAAAATAACCTAAAGATAAATAAACCTAACTAAGATAGAATTTAATTAATTACTTAGTGGACAAGAATTACATCTAGAGAGATATAATTAATTACACCTTATTTCAATATATCTAAATAACATAGGGGAAATCAGCCAACACATCCAAGCTACTCGATATGGGCCTCAAGAGCACTCGGCATGGGCCATGGCCCACTCGACATGTATCTTGAATCTTCTTCCATGGTGGCGCCTTCTTCTTCCTCTTGAGGACAAGACTCTTTGCCATCAATGGCCCTCGAATCGGTCTTGAGAGCTCGCCTGGATCAAGGTCATTGTTGGACCCACAGAAGGTCATCTTGATCCGCATCACCACTCGACATGAGATGCTCTCGAGTAGCCCATGTTGATGCCGAGTATGTTCATGTCATGAAGGGTGTTGACGAGGCTTCATGAGATCCGTTTGTGGACGCAAGCTCACATCCGGTGCTGACGGGGTAGTCTTGAGCAAAGTGATCCATGGTGGCCTGAACCCTTGCTCCGTCGTTCCTTTGTAACAGGCAAGAAGGGCTTTGGTTGCGTCTTGAATTCTCTTGGACCTTGCATGAGTGATAGGACCATAGAATGGAACCTTCATGTTATCCTTAATGTCATCAGGAGTCATCGACAATTGCACTGCATCATTCTCATCCACTTGATTTCGATTTGTCCTCAAATCGTCGTCAGAGTCATCATCAGGCATGAACAAGAATATATCAGCGACGTTGAAGTTAGAATGCACATTGTACTTGTCGACAGGGAGATCCAGCTTGTATGCATTAGGACCCATCTTTTGAACCACTCGAAATGGTCCATCTCCCATGGGGTCCAGCTTAGATTTCCGTTGTTACGGAAACCTTTCCTTCCTGAGATGCGGCCATACCAGATCACCAACGTTGAACTGCACATCCTTGCGATGCTTGTGCTTCGCTGCCTTGTATTGCGTAGTCTTCCTTTCCGATTACGCCTTGGTACGCTCATGCAAGCGCTTGATGAAGTCCACTTGCTTAGCTGCATCCATGCTCTCCTTTCCCTTGAGTGGCCGAGGCATCATGTCCAGTAGAGTAAGTGGATTTCGGTTATATACCACTTCGAAAGGGGTCTGTTTAGTTACAGAGTGCCTAGACCTGTTATATGCAAATTCAACAAATGACAGGCATTCTTTCAAGCTCTGCAGGTTAGTTCACAGAATGACTCTAAGAAGAGCCCCAAGAGTTCTATTTGTAACCTCAGTTTGGCCATCAGTTTGGGGGTGACAAGAAGTAGAAAATAACAGTTTTGTACCCAACTTAGACCATAAAGTTTTCCAAAAACAACTTAAAAATTTAGCGTCACGGTCAGAAATGATAGATAAAGGCAATCCATGTAAGCGAACAACATCTTTAAAGAACAAGTGTGCAACATGAATAACATCATAATTTTTGTGACATGGAATGAAATGATCCATTTTTGAATTATGTCTACAACAACAAAAATAGAATCATGACCCTTAGAAGTTCTAGGCAATCCTACAATGAAATCCATAGATATAAATCTTCCCAGGGTGCATTTGAAATAGGTAATGGTTGATATAGACCATTTGCATTGGATTTTGATTTAGCCTTAGCACATGTGACACAACTTTTGACAAATCTAAGCACATAATTAGACATTTTAGGCCAAAAGTAATGTTCCTTTAGTCTAGCTAGTGTTTTTTCGAAACCCCCATGTGTAACACCCCCTTTTATAACACGAGGGAATGTCACAGCGCCAGTGATTACTCGGACTTTAATGTCTTTGTAACCACCTTAGGCTTATAGGGACATGCAACCATGCTCCCATAAACAAAGATGATAATCTTAAATACATAAATGAAATACAATTAAATCGCGGAAGACATAACTATTTATTAATCTTTCCTCTAAAATTTAGGACTTAAATTTATAACTTGACAATATTACAACGAAAGACTTTTAAATAAAATCAAATAATAAAACTCGACCTAAAGCTGCCGTTTTAAAATGTATATCTAGAAGTTTTAAAATGTAAATTACAATGTTAAGATAACTTAAATATCTTCTCAACTTCTCTTCATCTTCTCTTCTGAGACTCAACCTAAACCTGCCGTCACAAACAATAGGACGGTTAATTCATAAGAACTAGCAAGAAACGGCTCGAAATTGGGACTACTTTGGATTCAAAATCATTGACCATGATAAGGTATGAATCTAAACCCAAATGCGATTATTAAGAATATTTATGTGAAGACGCAACAATTTAAAACACGACTCCTGAGACACGGATAACCCCGAAGAATTGAGTAACAAAAGATGCGAGCGACGAGCACTCTTAGGAACCATACTCGGAGTACAGATGGAATATGATACAACTTGAATTAATTGTGATCACTATACAACATCTTTCTCACTATGTTAACAAAATGTATATCCCACAGTACTTCACTCACTTCCTCACGTTGATTAGCTTAACCACAAATTTATTTAACACACACTTCACTCACTTCCTCACGTTGAGTAGCTTAACCACAAATTTATTAAACACACCACTCACTTCCTCATGTTGAGTAGCTTAACCACAAATTTATTTAACACACACTTCACTCACTTCCTCACGTTGAGTAGCTTAACCACAAATTTATTTAACACACACCGCACTCACTTCCTCACGTTGAGTAGCTTAACCACAAATTTATTCAACACACTTAACACGTTTACGACTTTTATTATAAGTTGAAAGACTTGCAACACACACTATTTTTTATAATATGATATCGGCCCCGCTCTCATTAGCAGATAGCAGCCTACTACCAGAGGTAGTGTAACATTTCTTTAAGGAAATGTGTTAGTTTCATGAAACCCTTTATAGACCGGGTTCTCGCAGCCCCGACATGTTTCCATTACTTTCACATTTTTTACACATTACATTCACTTTTCATTACGTTGATTACTACGTTTTACATGATTGATCTTGATTCAATTGAGTTCCAATCGTAACACACAATCCTCAAATTATTACTATTTACTTTTACTTAAGATAACCTAGGTGATCACACAACACACGATAACCCATGTTATTTATAGGTAACATGGATGCCAAATGAAATAAAAGCAATTAAAATAAAAATATGAAAACATAATAAAAAAGGCATGTTCCATTCCTAACCGCATCAGCATGAAAGAATAAGAATAAATCATGCTTTAAATAAACGGTGGGTAACTATATCATCATCTTATCTTAAGCTTGCCAAATTCAAACTGAGCGGTAAATGAATAACACAAGTAAATGAATTGTAATTTATTTTATTTAACTTGGCAAGCATTCCAAGGAAAGAAAACAAATTGACACGAAAGGTACCAAATGAGCAAAAAGGCTCGGAAAGTCATTTGTCTGATTCGTCTTGTTGGATTTCGGTACCAACTATGGACTTCAAAGCACTTGGTGATGGAGCTGACGAAGTCTACGGACATATTTATATGTATGAAATACAAGACATAAGGAAGTATTTAATAATTAGAATTTTAATAAACGGATCTGACTTATTTAATTCGACTAAAAATCGAATTAATTTAAGGAGTCGGAAATAATACCAAGATGACCTTCTTGAGAAATTTGAATCATTGAGGACGGGTAAGGATTTGATGATCACACTGTGGATGAAGAAGATTACGTGAGTTAGAACCTCATCCAAAAGTATCGGATAATATTTGGAATTTTAAAAACTAAAATAAGGGCATATTTTACAAAAACATAAAGTGTGGGAGGTTTTGTGTAAATACCCACAAACAGACCTTAGCCCGACAGTCACATTCTCGCAGCTTCAACAGTGATTTTCGGCCATATTCTGGCGGTTCGTTCTCCTTGCACAGAGCTCCATTTGAGGCATGTGACCTATGATGCTGACGAGTGGAATCTCTACTTCAGGGTGGCTATGTTTGTTTTGTCGGAAGATAAATGAAAATGTAGATACAAGTAGTGAAACAGTGGCTGCGATTTGAATAAAACAGCACACTCATAAACATGCTTGGTTAAGTAAGTTCGACCCCAAATTGATATGGTTTAGGATCAATTAATCAAGTTCGTTTCAACTTACCCATTGAACATGGATATGTGATGTTGGATACAATTAGGATCGCAGTCCCAATCGACGACTAGAACCCCAACGACTGATGCATAAACATCCTCACTCGTTAAATTTCGATCGGAGACTCGATCTCAAAATATAAACCAAGGAATTAGGGACCTGTTCTCTTACTGATTATGGGGAATGGATCTGCAGTTTAGGATCAGAATGAAACCATTGATGTTAATTAATCATCTGACATAGTCGATTAATTAACGGATTGATAACATCTCACCGAGGTATATTCAGGGACTTAGCATGGAGGCTTCAGGACACCGCATGGGTTGCGAGTAGAGGAGTTGGCATGACAGCGCTGCAAGCTTTACGACAGAACTAATGCCAGCAACAACGGCCCAGTACGGAGACATCGACGTAGCTTAAAAGGTGGATGTGTTGAGCATCCAGCAGGACAGAGACAAGACTGCTGGCCTTCGTTCGGAGCTACTTCGGTCGGCCTGGCTGCGTGGTACCTCTCCTGGGGACTCCTAGGTGCAATGGTAGTCGAAAACGGTGGTGGAGCAGGTGGAGTCGGTGGCGACTTCATTTGAAGGATGAGATAGGAGGAGTTGTTTAGGGTCAATCCGGGGTTTGGCATAGCTCTCAACGGGGATGATTAGGATCTCTAATCCCAAAATTGGTTAATGGAATCAGATATGGATCCCTTTAGGAATGTTTTAGAGTTGATTCGGTTGAGATACGGGCGAGATTTGCGGGAGGTAAAAATCACAAATTTCAACAGTTGAAAACGGTGGAGCTGGAGGTAGGGGAAGACAGGTTCGGTTCATCTTTTTATTTTATTTTATTTTATTGGTTGGTTTGATTCAAGTGAACCCAAAGAAAACCGGATCAGTCCTTAAATACATTTTACCTATTTATAAATATATGCATATCCGAAATTTTATTTATTAAAATTCTTCATCAGTTAAATAATAAAAATAACAAAATACTTAATGAAATACATTTTATTTTGCATAACACAATTTTCTAAAACGTTATATTAAATACTTTTCGCCAATTTAAAATAAATTATAATTACGAATCCTTCTTTATTTTTGAAGAAAATATATTACTTTGTCTCAAAATAATATAACTTGAAAACTTATTTATTTACTAGATATGCCCATAAGACGAAATATCTTTAAACTAGTTATAAAACTTTATATATATTCAATTTCAAAAAAATATTTCTAAGTTCAAAATAGAATACGTACCTTTATTTACCAAATTTATATTTACTTATAAAGAAATACCCAAAGATAATTTTGGGTATTTCACCATGCCCCTTAGACTCGTGAATTTCTTCAGTTAACAATCGTCGAAAAGCAGAAGATGGGATACAAAGCTTCCCCATCTTAAAATAATAACCATTATCAAGAAAATATGAATCAACTTCACCTTTGGACACACATTGAGCATATATAGTTTTAAAGAAATCATCAGAAGCATACATTTTATTTATTAAAGCAAAACCCAAAACATGTGCATCCATATGTTTAAGGAGGACATACCTGCGTGATAGCGCGTCAGCTACCACATTATCCTTTCCCTTCCTGTGGTGAACCACATAAAAAAACGTCTCCAGAAACTCCACCCATCGAGCAAGTGCCCTGCTGAGCACTGCTTGTCCCTTAAGGTACTTCAGAGCTTCATGATCTGAATGAATCACAAACTCCTTAGGCCAGAGGTAGTGTTGCCGTGTATGTAAGCAGCGAACTAGCGCGAACAACTCCTTATCGTAGGTATAATAGTTGAGCTCTGCGGGGCCCAACTTCTCACTGAAATAGGCAATGGGGCGCCTATTTTGAAGTAGAACTTCACCAATGCCAGTGCTAGAAGCACCACACTCGAGTTCAAAAGGTTGTTGGAAGTCAGGGAGTTGCAGCACTGGAGCATAGGTGAGGCGATCTTTGAGAGCGTCGAATGCCCTCTGATGTGCATCAGTCCAGCGAAACGTCACATCTTTGTTGATCAGCTCATGTAGGGGGCGGAAATGGTGCTAAAGTCCTTGACGAAGCGTCGATAGAAGCCAGCAAGGCCCAAGAATGAGCAGACATATGTAGGAGTCTGCGGGTGACACCACTCATGTATAGTGCAAACCTTCTCCTCATCCACCTTCAATCCAGATGCAGACACTACAAAACCAAGGAAAATGGTAGACTCGGTTGCAAAAGAACATTTCTTTAAATTGCCATATAATTTATCTTTTCTAAGACAATCAAATACCAATTTGAAATGACTCAAGTGATCATGCAGGTTCTTGTTATATATTAATATATTGTCAAAATATACAACAACAAATATTCCTAAGTATCTCCTAAGCGCATGGTTCATAAGCCTCATAAAAGTAGAAGGAGCATTTGTTAAACCAAAAGGCATTACTAACTATTCATATAAGCCATAGTTAGTTTTAAAAGCCGTTTTCCATTCATCTCCCTATTTCATCCTAATTTGATGATAGCCACGTCTAAGATCAATTTTAGAGAAAATGCATGGACCATATAATTCATCAAGCATATCATCTAATCGATGAATAGGGTGACGATACTTAACCATTATTTGGTTGATTTCACGACAATCAACACACATGCGGCATGAGTCATCCTTCTTTGGAACCAAAATGACAGGCACGACACAGGGGGAGACTTTCTCTCACAAAGCCCTTATCCATTAGCTTCGTGACTTGGCGTTGCAGCTCCTTTATTATTGATACATTTTGGTTAATTACCCGATCCTTCGTCTGTGGGCTCAAGATCAAGAACCACGCCGTATATTTGCCCGATCTTACAATGCTCTTTTATATCTCCTGATTGAACAATTAATTAAACTAATTAGCAAACTAATTATAGTGACAGATTTTAACTTAACAAATTAAAATAAACTAGTAACGAAAAAAAGGGAATCAAAGGAAGCAAGGGAGCGAGGACTGGGTGACGCTCGCTAGAAGCGATCTAGAACACGCAGGAGGGATAGCTCCTCGGGGCGTGCAGATGCGCGAGAGCACGGAGCCGGGTAAACACGCAGGAGGCCGGGTGCGAAGACGAAGCCGCGGGACACCGTTCGCTGGCAGCGAGGTTGCACGCTAGCGAAGACGAGAGTGAGGGCGCTCCTGGAGCGAAGCGCCGAAGCCCAAGGAAACGGGTGCCGAGGGTCACAGCGCTGATCCTCTTCTTCATTGATGCGACGACTTGACTAGGGTTTAGGATGTGTTTGGTTTTGGTTGTGTTGAGAGCGAAGGTGATGGTGATGGTCATAGTGCCGAATGACTTAGAACACAAGAGCATGAAAGCTTTTGGGATTGAACTCGAAGAACCCTTTAATCCATAAAGGGGTTCCTCAATTCTATTCAATCTGATTTAATCAAAGAGAACTACAATGTTTAAATAGAAAACTAACAACCAATTCTAATCATGCAAGATAGAATTTAGGTTGATAAAGATAGATGAAAATAACCTAAAAATAAAGTAAACCTAATGAAGATTTAATTTTAAAACTTTGTGGACAAGAATTAAATCTAAAGAAGATATAATTAAATCCACCTTATTATTAAATTGCATAAAATATCAAACTAATTAATTAACTAGGTGAATGGGCCCACACATCACAAGGTACTCGACATTGGGCTTCCATCCACTCGACATTCCCTTGGCCGACTTGACATGAGATGCTCTCAAGTAGCCCATGTTGATGCCGAGTATGGTCAAGTCATGGAGGGTGTTGACGAGGCTTCATGAGCTCCGTTTGTGGACGGAAGCTCACATCCGGTGCTGGCGGGGTAGTCTTCAGCAAAGTGATCCAGGGTGGCCTGAACCCTTGCTCCATCGTTCATTGGTAACGGACAAGAAGTGCTTTGGTTGCATCTTGAATTCTCTTGGCCCTTGCATGAGTGATATGACCATCGAATGGAACTTTCATGTTGTCCTCAATGTCACCAGGAGTCATCGACAATTGCACTGCATTAGTTATAAGGTATATTGGTTGGGTGTTGAGATTGCATGATATGTGAGATGATGAGATTTGAGATGATTTTTGGAGTTTTTGCATGATAAGTGGTATGATGAGATTTGCGATGATTTTTGGAGTTTTTGATGATATTGAGAAATGTTGTGCATTTTTTAGCTTGATGGTATTGAGTTGGTTTGTGTTATGTTGAGAGTTTTGGAATCTTGTTTTCCCGGAATTTATATCACCACATGACTAAATACAATTCCTTTCCTTATGTTTCTACAAAGCCCCATTACAACCCCGCCGAAGGAATCTTCTATGAAAGTTTCCATTGAGCGAAAGTCCTCTTGATGTCCTTATTTTTGAATTGACGTATTTGGTGGAGATTTTTTGATATAAATGTCAATATTTGAGTTGATTCTTGTATATGGAATTGAGGTGAGTGTGGCTTAAAGGATAAACACATGAGAGTGAGAGATACACATTTTATCCTTGGTAAGGTTGATTTTTTAGCATGCAAGCAACTTGATCCCATATATACATGTTACCACGTTTATATATTTGATTATATTTTCACGGTCGATGATGTTGCTTTTGACGAGTAAAATTATGAAAGACTTCCTATGGGATGTGAAGATTATGTTTTGCTTTATGGTTGCTTGAGGACAAGCAAGAGTTAAGTGTGGGGGGATTTGATGATGCATATTTCATATAGGCATTATAGGTATTTCTTATTGTAATTAGGTAGTGACTTTTCTATGATCCGAGTCTAGTTTCATATATTGCTTGTGAATTATTCGAATTCGGAATCGACGCGTTTTTAGTGTTTATTCTGCAGAATTACATTCCGACCTTGGATGGACTTTGGAAAGAGCTTAAGAAGCATGTTTTGAGCATATGGAGGCCAAGGAGGAGCTAGAGAGAAGCAAGGAAGCATGACATTGGAATCTGTTAAAGACAATTGATCAGGAGCATCGGACAAAACATAGTTGGTGCCCGCCGCCCTTTGCACGGCGCCCGCGGTGGGCCTATTTTTAGAATACGCGGTTTTGGATCCGAAGACATTATTTTATACTAGTTTATTCTATTTTCTTCTAGGGTTTTTGCTGACTCTTTAGAGACTTTATTAGGTTGTTTTCAATTCATTGTGAGAGAGGGAGGTTGATTATTTTGAAACGATGCACACAATTAGAGAGAGAGAGAGAGAGAGAGAGAGAGAGAGAGAGAGAATTGGCCTATGAGTTGATAAACTCATAGTTTCGCCTGTGATTCGAAGACATGGTTGTTTGGATTGTGAAGATTTGATTCTATTTAGTTATTCATGCTCTTATTTTTGATCTTGTGCTTAATTATTATATTTGTGTTCCTTTCTATTAATGATCAACATGTTAGGAATTGTATCTTAGCTATAAATTCGTTGTTGTTTTCTTGATAGCAAACAAAGGTATTGATGATAGTGATAACTCTTTGTCTTTGTAGTAGATGGTATCAGTTTATCTATGTTGAGGATATTCGATTAGGGCTGAGTTCGGTATGCGCCTATTAGTCTTAATTTGGTTGAGTCAATGTGTCAATTGGTCTTGATTACTTGAGTCCTTAATGCTATTCTTTAGTGAAATTGAATAAGATGAGTGAATCTCTGCGGATCTCTCAACTTTAGTCAAGTAGACAAAGGAATATGATTAATTAATAGATCAATCCAAGGACCATGAAATCCAACCATTGTTAGAGAATTGCAGGTGAAATGTTCTTTCTACTTTGATATCGATTTACTTTGCGACCATAAATTAGGTTACTTTTACATCTTTGTTACTTGTTACAAATCATTGCTTTGCTATAAGAGTCTTTGCTTAGAGTTATTGAATAGGAAATCGCTTCTCCCTATGGGTTCGACACCAGACTTCATCGCTATACTAGTAGTTATTTGGTTTATCAAGTGATTGATTTGCCTAATCTATTGGTTTTGTGTTTAAGTTTGGACATTATTACTAATTTGGGGAAGGGCGAAAGTGCCAACGACGTTCGTCCAGCATCAGAGGAACTGATTGTTCCTTGCTGGCAATTTGGATGAGAAGGAGGGACGAAGAAAAAGATAGTGAGCTGGAATGAAGAATGGCAGGGGAATCCGAGCAGAAATCCGAGAGAGAGAGAGAGAGAGAGAGAGAGAAGAAGACGAAGGAGAAGAAGAACAAAAGAAAAGGAAAAGAAAGAAAATAGAAAATGGTTCCAAAATGACAATTTTAAATCCCTCAAATCGAAACTCGAAACCCGCTAATGCCGACACTAATGAAATTTCAAATCAAAATTTTCAAATAATCTTCAAACGGTCGTAATGAAATTAAATTTCTCAACTCAAAGCCCGAAAGCGGAAATGGAATTCCTCAAAATCCAAATTCTAAAATGACGCCAGAAGGATTTGAAAATCGAAACTTGTACTCGAGGATGAGTTTTTTTCCACTTTTACAAATAAAATAAAATAATAATATATTTACTTAAAATAATATTAAAATAATACAAAAATATATTGGGTCTTCACATTCATCCACCTCTAAAAACAAGTCTCGTCCCCGAGACTAAAATCATTCTAAAACAATGAGAATAAGTTTGAAATCGGTGAGTTTGAGGATCATGTCATTGATCCCGTAAGTACCTCATAAGGGCCTTTTAAATCCTCATAGTATCCATGCCATGGTCATAATATCCCCAATTGATTGTAGCAAGTATGTGATATGGGCCTCTTTCACATCCTTAGCTCGACTTCTCGATTATATCATAACTCAAAACATCATAGCGTCCCGACTAGGTCTTAGCAAGCAATCTATAAGTGCCCCTATAAATGTTTGTATCCACTTCGTGAGACGTCATAATGTATATCCGGTTCAATAAGTTTCAAACGAATTTTATAAATGGAAATATTGACATCGATATCATTTAAAATTCTCGATAGCGTTTATTTTTTAAAATCGAAATTGGGTGTTTTCAAAACCGCTCAAAATCTTCAAATCCGACGTTTAACCAAGCAACGTTTTCACCCAAAACAAGCAAATCCTTCCAAATCAAGATTTGTCAAAATCTTCCGAAAACTAAATCAGTTTCCCGCATATCAATCAATCAAATTCAGAAGCTAGGAGGTGGAATCATCCACCTCTAAAGGCTAATCCCATATTCTCTTCCTAGATTACAAAATCAAATCAACCTATCAATCTTAATTCAATGGGAATCATAAGCCAAGAAATACATAATCGTATAAATCAACCAATCTCCACCCAACACGTCATAAGGCAAGTCTCAAAGCACATACTAACACATGCCACAAGGTCACATCGAGCATCTCCGCATCATACTAAAGGCCATAATATGCATCTCAACAACATACCAACAATCATAACAAACGTCTCGATATCACACCAGAAGTCATAGAAGTATCTCCTCATCATAGAGTCAACGAACCAAAACTCATTGTCAACACATCAACACAACAAGGTCATGCTATTAAGATTCAAAAAAATGAGAGGTCAAGGAGTATATCAAGCAGTATACCAACAATCATAACAAACGTGTCGATATCACACCAGAAGTCATAGAAGTATCTCCTCATCATAGAGTCAACGAACCAAAACTCATTGTCAACACATCAACAAAACAAGGTCATGCTATTAAGATTCAACAAAATGAGAGGTCAAGCAGTATATCAATAATCAAAATGTCAGCATATTCACTAGACATCATCTTAACTCATCACAATGCCATATAAAGAACATTTAGTAATCGGGGACCATTATCTCATATCTATACAAATCATATCCATACACCAAGTCATATTCATCTTTTAATTAACATATTCATAATCATGCTTGCCAACCATATAATACAACATCATGTTTACTACCACATAATATAACACCATGCTTTCACACAAGAACACATCATTATCTTATATATCATATATCATATCACAATACCTCATAATATTCTTCTAAAACAACATAGTAGGATAGCAATGCATCAATATATCATGGTAGCACTTGCCACTACCAATAAGGTTTTTAGTATCGCATATAAACATGTAATATCATCCCATATTAGGTTCATCATCTTTGTTATAAAACATCATGCCAGTACATATTAATAAATCACATAATCAGGAATATCCTCACATCCTCACCAATCAAAATAAAACGCAATCCCCGCTCGCTCGGTTCCAATTCCCAAATCAAGATCATCCTCGTCTAAATTCATCAACATCAGTTTCGAAAACATCCTCTAAAAGAAGTCCTAATTCATTTCTATACTCCAATCTCGTCCATCATTCCATCAATCACTCTCACTAGAAATCCACCGCTAAGAACTCATCCTCCATCTTTAACTTCACACCCGAGTGCCCTCCCATATTATATCCTCAATACTCTTAAAAGCCATTTCTTACACTTCCCGCACTTCCCAAGATATTACAGGCTAACCACAACTTCTCTAGTAAAACTCCTCGATCACCACCTAGCCTTCCTATCCTAACCATACCATCGATCACCTAAAGATCAACCTAGAAGGCTCATAAAAAACCACCAAGCATTGCCTCTTATAAACCCCAAAACACACGCGGTCTTACCTAAGCCAACATCCCTCTCCTGTGACTTACCTCATAATACCATCGATCATCCTAACTGCTCAAATTCCTTCACCACCCTCCGACCATTCTTCAAGATAATCTCACCCACAAGTTCAAAGATGAAGCAATCATGGACATTTTTACACATAAAGACTCCTTCATATCAACTAGCATTTTATCAATAACATCATTAACTCATCATAAAAAATTGTAACTGTATCAATAAGTCTCAATTTACCGTCATGCTCAATAATTATTGCAAAACATCATATATGCACATAATCAAGTCAGGCTAGCATGTTTCATCATAACCTTATCAGATAAACAATTTCGGTTTCCTAGAATTTGCAGTTCATATTTTTATAGGTAAGGAATTTAGATCATGCTTAGCAACTTAGAGTAGCAACACATCAAGTCATCATGGTACATGCGAACTATAAGGCATCAAATCATATCATCATAGACAACGAACAATCAAATAATATTCATTACCAAGTGTTGTAGGAGGAAATCGAGTTTAAAATATAATAAAATAAATCAAACCAGATGTTGCCCACGTAAATGATTACAAGACTTCATCCCGATGTAGCAGTGGGAAGTCAGGATCGATCCTCGAGGAAGCGTGTCAGCGGATCTTAGGCAGCGAAGAAATCTCACGGATGGTGATCATCCACAGTGTACTCGACCTCGACTAGGTGGTAGTCGACAGGGGTAAGTACAATCGATTTCGAGCAACAGAAGACGTTGGGTGGTGGTCGACATCAACAAGTCCTACTCGACGTCGAGTAGGTTTGTCGTAGTCGAGTAGTCTGTCGAGTACTGCAGAGACACAAGCAACATCGATCTTGCTCGATCGAAGGTCAGTAGTCGACGTCGACTAGGGTCTAGTCGAAGTCGAGCAGAAACAGTACCTAAACGAATGCAAATCTCAAACTTTAAACAATGTATGAAAAAGACTTCCAAGATCAGGGTATGCAACAACGACAACCAAACATGTATAAGGCAAGATAAATAACGATAATCATGCAAATCGCATCGAAGGAACAAGCTTTCGCCTTTTCCAACAATTAGACAACTCTTTCAAGAAACCCTAATGGTATCTACCGATTTTATGTTTATAATCCAAGTTGTTAACATGGATCTCTATTAAATAGGTAATAGACACATAAAAGGTAGTAGATGATGAAAGCATAATAAAAGTCGGATCTTTACCTCAAACATGCTTGGCTATTGTTGGGCTCGCCCCGACCCTAGAAGTGGGTGGACTTCTTGCTCTTCATCGTAGGAAAAGACATCATTGATGGAAAAGAAACTTGCATTAATAAACTAAACAGAGCTTACAACCGATCAAAGCCAACTTGCTCTCGCTCCTTTACTCCACTCGGCCTCCACTCTCTCTCTCTACTCTACTCTACTCTACTCTACTCTACTCTACTTCTCCTTCTCTCAAATTGAATGAATAAAATTCAGCCCCTAAGGCTCTATTTATAGGCTTCATTCCCTAGATAATTAGGAAATAAACTCTATCTATATCTATCTCTGTCTATCTAAATACTTAAAGATTAAACAATGAAATTAAAGGAAATAAATCTACAAAGAACTATATCTAAAGTACATAAATATCTCTTCCATTGGACTTTGGATAGAACTTTAATTAGAACTCGGATATGCTCGAAATCGGCTTCTGGGCACCACTTGATATCGACCTCGCCTAGTCGATATCGACCTGCAACTCTTCGGCTTCACTTCCTGACTCGATATTGGCTCCAGCGGATGAAAATCGACTGGCTTCAACTCAATATCGACTAGCTTAAGTCGATATTGACCTGCAATTTTCCACTTCAGCTTCCTTAGTCGATTCCTGGGTTTCTGCTCGATTTTGGCCAACTCGATATCGACCACCTCTTTCCTCCTTCGGCTTCCTGGGTCGATTTCTGGCCTTGGGAGAAAAATTGACCAAAATTAGGTCGATATCGACCATGTCTGGTCGAAATCGACCTCTTCTGTATTTTCCAGCATCCTGCTTTGTTCTTGAAACGCACTTTCTCGAGTCCTCGTTTGTTGGATTGACGCATATGAGCATGCGTTGGAAAGCTCTTTTCGAGGGCTACAACTCTCATGAAGACATCAAAGCTTGATGCAGAATGATGAATGGCGAAAAGTGGGCTTTTCTCCAGCTGCACCATCCTTAGCTTCTTCATGACTTTCTGCGATTTCTGCGAAATATAACAAAAACTTGTGTAGACCTCCATAATTGGCAAATAAGTGTAAAATACACAGATTCTGTATTATTCTAACCCAAATGTATGAAATGCATGTAGAAATCGATATAAAAGTAAGTGTAAAACATGACGAATTAGGCTCACAACACCGAGTCATCGGATCAACACGTTAATTTCTATCGTCACGTCAGTGAAATATCGCTATCAACTAATTTAGAAAGGATTAGAAATTCGAACGGAGGACACTCCCGCTTGCAAGTCATATCGTACTCAGTAACTGTAATCCTCGAAATGTGCTTGTATCGTCGACATTATTGATCCTGAGGCCCGTGGGTTATGAGCCCACGCTCCCGCTCCGCTGGTCTATCGCTATCTAACTTCTCGTTTCCTTTTCCATGCGGTCGCTCATCCAATGTATCACGAGGGAGTCCAAGTTAGCGAAGATAGGGGAGTGAAAAGAGCGGATAACCCAATGTTCCTTTCGGAAACAAACACGGACCAAAGTGAAAGACGGCAAGACTACAGACAAGACTCCGACCCAAGAATAACAACGATGCCCTTATAGAAGTCTGATGGGTTACAATTGTGACGAGCAAAAATGAATTCATCAGGGAGCACATCAGTCACATTAATCTATACTAACATGTATCTATTATAGCAAAATCATGCAGATTCATGTCATGTGGCTCATGCTTCCATTAAATCATTAGTACGATCAATACAATAGGGCAACTAGACATGCTATGACAACATATAACAACGATATAAAGCAAGGCACAAACGATATCTAAAGAATGTAACTAATCATGGATGTAATAATATGAGCAGTTGTTCACTAATGGTCATTCGCAAGGTACATTCCAGAGATTACAGAATCATATTATGTCGTGCAATTCAGAGAGAGTCGCCATTACAACCGGATAGATATACCTAAGGGCAACCATTGACTCTTCCCAACGGACTCATCTCCCCTCTTTCCCGTGGGACTCTAGTACAATCTTTGTGGCAAAAAGACATTGGTTGATCGTCATAAGAATCGAGAAGGACATCCCCATAAACACCTTACTTCCTAACTCGGAATTTCCTTAAGAACCATCTTCCAATATTCACTCAGACAACCCTCATTTCCAAACATAATTCCCGAAGACAATGTGTTTACCAACTTGATTTTCCATGGAATAGACTGATATTCAGGTGAAAGACACGATAAGACCATCAAGGGGTTAACATAGTGGAAGGGGTTGTTCCACACAAGCTGTGCTTGACCATATAGAAATAAGAATACTTCCACTATCCCATTTCCACAGATCATCCGAGTTAAGTTTCGAAGGTCGGATACATTCGTTCAGATCTTGCAATCCAGGTACGGGTCAGGGTTTCAAACCTCTTTAAATAATAGTAATTAAAGCGGGGATTTCGAACCCCAAAACCATCGCAGGGTCATTGGGTACCCTTAACCTTTCCTAAGGACTAAGTTGCGGAAATTTCTTTAAGGAAAGTGGAACGGAAAACGAAAGTAAAGTACAACTTGCCACGGTAGAGCCGGGTCAAAAACATAAACCATAAAACATAATTAAATAACACTTAGCCAAATTAGCGGGTTAGGCTGATTCTTCGCTTTTTTCCAGGAGGATTCCCCGTCATAGAAGCATGGAGCAAGCAAGGAGCAAGTACCTAAAACTATCCACGAAGTCAAGCTCAATGACGCTTGCGGGCCCAAAAGACTGCGTTGAGGCCATATAATATGCCTATACCTAGAATAAAGGATGCTCTAATGTAGTACGGAATTTTACACGCACGACATGCTTTATTAGGATATAAGTGCAAAAAGATAGTAAAGGCGCCCAAAGAATGTCAAGTGGCATATCCCTCACCTACGTCTACCCTCCTTTCCATTAGGGCAGACACTGGCCAGTTCGATGCTATAACATATCCATCATCGTATATATAAGTGCACATCAAATCAATCATCATATCATCATCATCATACTCATCATGCTCAGGCCCGATGGTGTCGGGCTATCATATTGTCTCATATAATGACACAATGACTTAGGACAAACCGGATGATGCTGGGTTATCCTATGACTCTAGCAAAAGACTATAGGACTCACTGATAACGGTCGTTCTCTTTTCAAACATATAAAGAATATGGATGCTCATTCATAAGTGTAAGTCGTAAGCATGATACTACATGGTATGCTTTTAAGCATATGCAACACCTACATACTATATGACACATCAGGCAGGAGGTGCGAGCTACTGAGTAAGCTCCCGTAGGATACATACCTGGAAATGTCGAACAACGAAAGATAACGTAAGCGGAGTCCAACAAACAACAATCACCTAACAAATATACAAATATGCATAAGTCTATCTAAGTCACACAAGGGGCCCCTAACTATCATACAAAACGTCACATATCCCATTTCAGATTATCCCCTCTTATCTCATCATAAAACATTTCATGTTCATATCATCTCTACGTATAATATCTCATCCATCATCTCATCATATAACATTTCATATCATATTTAAAGTTCACATAATTCTCAAGCATGATTCAACAATAAATTCACCGAGTTAAATCAAGTAAATTATTTTCCCCAAGTTTTCCAAATTCTTAAATCTCAAGGCAACTCAGAAAATCAACAATTCTTTTAAAATCGCACTTAGCTCAATCCCGACATTAAATATTTAAACCTTAAAACCAATATATCCAAATCATATCGTGGAAATAATTCTGGCATTATATTTCAGAACCTTGACTTTAATGTTTCAAGTAATTTAAGACATGGATAAACATTTCCAAAATAATTCCATCTTTATAACCCAATTTATAAATCAATCCCGACAAATCACTTTTAAATCCCATTTGTAAGAAGATATAATAACATTTAAAATATAAGAAATCACCAAAAATAAATACATCTTAATATCCCACCTTTATAAAATAACAATACCAATTTACTTTACCATTTCCAAAATCATATGTTAAAACATCATATAATGTCATAATAATATATATAATAATTTCCAGAAAATATATATATTATTGAACAAAAAATCATTTTAGTATAATAATAATGACAATCTGACAAACATAAATATAAATCATAACCCATATAAGATGTGTAATATAGCATAAATAACAACAAGTTATAGCCCAATCAAGGATCCAAAGAAAGCCCAAGACCATGCCCAGTACCCTGATCCGACCCGATTCCACAAAACATAGAACAGAAGGAAAACCAAGTTACCTGACCCGATACCCGAGCCCACAATCACCAAACCTGAACGAGGATAAGATCTATCTCTCCTACAACAAAGAACAAAGCTCAGACCGGCCGACGGAAAAATGAAGGGGAAGAAGAAGAACTCAGGCCCGCCGGCGAGTCCTTTCCAACCCCAACTCTCCCCAACTGAACGCATACCGATTTCAACCAGACCCACGCAAGCAAAGTCAAATGCGGCAAGGAGGGAGGGAGGGAGGGAGGGAGAGAGAGAGAGAGAGAGAGAGAGAGAGAGAGAGAGAGAGAGAGAGAGAGAGAGACGATGCTCACCAATGGAGTTTGATTTCGCCGGAAAATCGTCCGATGGCTCGGTTCGGCTCCGACGGTGATGGAATCTCCTTGTTCTTGGCCTAGGAAGGGTGAAGGGGGGTGAAAGGTGTGACTTTACTTAGTTAGGAGGTGAAGAAGGTAAAACTGAGCCTTACGGCTACTTAATAGGAGAACAAAGGAAGGGAGAAGGAAGTGCTCGGCGTCGACATCTCCGACTGCTCCTGGCTGGCGGTTCTTGCTACGTCGGACATTGGAGAAGACGGGGCTCAGCTGCTGATGCCGCTGGGAGGAAAGTGGAATAAGTCGTTGATGGGCTCGGTTTGGCTTCTTGGAGAACTGTGTTGCGGTGCTTGGACAGTGCTGGAAGTCAGGACAGAAGGGGAAAGAAGAAGGTAGAATGGTGGCCATTTTGGGGGCGATTATGGCTTCAGAATACAGGTCTCCGAGGAGGGTTTGTGTCTGCGAGATTCTGAGGGAGAGAAGTTGCAATGGTGGTGGTGACTGTGGCTCGGCAAAAGAAGGTGACAAATCTATTTTTGGTTCTGCTTTGTAAGGGAGAAAGAGGATAAGAGGAGTGAAAAGGGGTGCTGAGGCTGAGGGATTTGGTGTTTAATTAGGGAGAAGGTGAGCTGAGAGATGTAGGAGGGGGGACCAAATGTTCCTCGCTGGCAATTTGGATGAGAAGGATGGATGAAGACAAAGATAGTGAGCTGGAATGAAGAATGGCAGGGGAATCCCAATAGAAATCTGAGAGAGAGAGAGAAGAAGAAGAAAATGAAAAGAAATAAAATAAAAAATGGTTCCATATTGACAATTTTAAATCTCTCAAATCGAAACTCGAAACCCACTAATCCCGACTCTAACGAAATTTCAAATCAAAATTTCAAATAATCTTCAAACGATCATAATTAAATTAAATTTCCCAACTCGAAGCCTAAAAGCGGAAATGGAATCCGTTAAAATCCAAATTTTAAAACGATGCCGGAAGGATTTGAAAATCAAAACTTGTGCTCGAGGACGAGTTTTATTCCACTTTTACTAATAAAATAAAATAATAATATATTTACTTAAAATAATACTCCCTCCGTCCTAAAATACATTGCATTTTAGCATTTTGCACAAGTTTTAATAAAACACTTTACTTTTAAAAAAACATCATCATTACACTAACTTTTTCATAAATTTTATTATTTTTTAACACCCACTACACATTTTAACCAATCAAATTATGTTTCTGCATATTCGTTCGTGCATGTATGTTCTTTGTATGTCCAACATGATTTGTGAATGAATTGTTAGGTTGCTAGCTTGTTCTGCGTACGTGTAAACTCGATGCTATGAACATGTTATGAATGCATAGATCGCTACTCTTCGAGATAGGTGCATATTAGTGTTGAATGATGTGATGCTATTCGTGATTATTATGTGTCTGCGTGCCCCAATTATAACCTCATGGAGTACCCTGAGGGCATCGTTGTAATTTGTGGGTTGGGATTCTATCTTTTAGGGTTGTGCATCATTCGGTCCAAACCGAATTTTTGGCCCGAACAAACTCAAACCGAACCTAACTGAAGTTTTTCGGTTCGGCTTTAGGTTCGAGAATTTTCATTTTTTCGATTCGGTTTTTGTTAAACCGATTTTTTATACACTACATAAATACAGTGTGTGTGTGTGTATATACATACATACATACATACATATATATATGTATATATATGTATATATATACATGTATACATATATATATATATATATATACACACATATATATATATACATATACATACACACACACACACACACACACACACACACACACACACACACACACACACACACACACACACACACACACACACACACACATATATATATATATATATATATATATATATATATATATATACACATATATACATATATATACATATATATATATATGTGTGTGTATATATGTGTGTGTGTGTGCGTTTGTGTGTGTGTATATATATATATATATATGTATATATATATTTGTGTACTTTATATATACACACACACTTATTGTTTTCACAAATAATATATGTGTGTGTGTGTGCGCGCGCGCGTGTGCGTGTGCGTGTGCGTGTGCGTGTGCGTGTGTGTACTTTATATATACACACATACTTAATATTTTCACAAATAGTGTATATATACACATATATACACTGTATTTATATATACTGTATATATATTTGTATACTTTAAATTTTGTTTAATGGAAATTCAGTTCAATTATGTTAAAAACGAACCGAACACAAACTACACCGGTAAATACTCGAACCAAAACTAATACTTTAAGTTTGGCTTTCGGTTTGAAATTTTGAGTATTTCGGTTTCGGTTCGTTCGGTTCGGTTCTACCCGGTTCGGTTAGTTTTTAGACCGATGCACAACCCTACTATATTTGGTATCATCGTCCCTAGTCTTCGTTCATGTCTGAAATCCTTGAGGTAGGGTGTCGTTCGCCCTTGTCTCTCCCCTATCTCCGTAACTTCTAACCATAGACCAATCCCACGCGAACTCCAATGATTTAATTGTTCAATTAACTAGGACATATAATCATTCCTAAGAGAAAAGAGATAGGTGCCTTGTAAAATCTTGTTTTCTTCAGTCGTGGATTGGATCTTCTCAAAGAACAAGGACTCGTTTAATAAAAGTTTTCTTTTAGCAAAAGAAGGCGATCATTCGATGAACGCCGACACGAAAGGAAAGGCAGACAACCAAGTGGCACCAGAGCGGCGCGGTGGAAGTCTGATGGGTCCATGACCCAGAGACTCCAAGGACTACATCGTTGATGGTGAAAATGATGAATATGCTTTCAAGACGGAAGTCGTGCACAGGGTTCTCCCAGCCGACTCAAGGAATGACGTTCTTCATGCAAATCGTGAATTCTTTTATATCAATCGAAATTGGCGTAGTACGATGGGCCTAGAACTGACTTAATTCGATGTGTTAATACCTGATGCGCTGAACTAGTAGTGAATGATTGACCGACTAAATTATCCTTACGATGTTGTATCTTGTTGCTTTAGTGTACTGACCTGCTAGTAAATCAGTTATGGGTGATGTAGATGATGGTGTTTTCCATCTTGGGCATGTGTCGAGTGATTCCTTGGTGAGACGGATCGAAAAATGGCAGGTAGACGGAGGTCTTCGAGTAGGGTCATTGGTTGTGTGAGATGGGGTGTAGCAAACGTATGTCAGCTTGGGTAGAGTCAAGTGAGTGGGGCTTGTTAGAGATAGTGGTCGGTGAATAGAGTTGAGTTTCTAGGTAGGCCTTAGGTGAGTAGTGGAGTTAATGTGGTAAGACTCTAAGGGAGAGATCTTCGTGAGAAGTAGTGTGAGGCAATAGCGTAAGCGGGTAGTGTAGTTCTAGAGGTGGATGATGGAGTTAAGAGTCGACCGGGGGGATTCTTCAGGGGATGTGTTGTTAGACGGGTTAGTGTGCCTGAGGAGAGTGTATAGATAGTCTAGGAGCGAATTGTGGGCAGCGTTGTGGATGATCAGATAAGGAATGTCTAAGGAATCATAGAATCCGGAACTAGGTTGTATGTGCGGTGATTGGGAGCAGTCTTGGTACAGGATGAGGTTGAGGAATCGCTAAGGAAGAATAGTATGAGGTCGCTTGGGAAATTATCGATCTTGGTTATTAGGTTGTTCATATCAGGGATGTACGTGTGATGATTATTTGGGGATTGCTTAGATAGAATTGGTAGTTCTTGGAGAATTTGAGAGTGAAGGATTTCTAGATGCGTGGTTGAAGGGGTTTTAGCGTAGGAAATGAATCGGGATTTATGAGTGGAGGTTATTGTGGCTATTGACGTATTTGAGGACGTGAGATGAGTCTTCCAGGAAAGGTTGGTAGCTAGGTAAGGATGTCGTTGAGATTTCTAGTAAGACTTTGGGCTTGAGGTTGATACAGGGGGGTTTTGAGCTTGGAATTGGGAACTAGGCAAGGTGGAAGGCATTGAGAGCGCTAGAGGATGAAGGATTTAAAAGATGTGGCGAGATTGCACTACATGGGAATATTCGGATGAGATGCCGTAGGAATTATGTGGAAATAATGATCGGTACGTAAGAGGGCTTAAGCAGTAGAGATTTCGAGGTTCGAGGAAGCGTGATCTGAGGCAATTTGAGAAATGTGCAGAGTTGAGGGAGCTAGTCCAGGTATAGGATCTAGAGTAGGTCAGCTTGAGAAGTCATGAGTAGTTCAGGTTTCGTGGGTTTCGGAATGGGATGAGTATGTAAAACTAGTGGTTGGTCTTTGAGGATAGGCGCTGGTGATGAAAGTCTTAGTGACTCGTGGTTGAGAGTAGCACTAGATGGGTTTCCGTGTTAGAGTTGGTCGGGGATGTCAGGTGTGAGATAATCAGTATACGTTGGGTTCTTAGAGGTGGATGGTTAGTAAGAGTGGTTAGTGGTGCAGGGAGTATGATCAGGATAGCAAGGTAATTCGAGATGTCTCTTTGGGAGATGATGGTCAGGCGGAGCCTTGAGAGCCTAGGAAGGGTCAGAGAGATTGTTCATAAGCGTCTAGATCGATCGTGACAACGGTTCAGTCGAGGACTTGGGATTTCTCTTAGAAGGTGAAGATGAGACTAGTAGAGAACCCCTAGGGCGATGATGTGATTTATAGGGAGTCTTGGTAGAAGGTCGAGTTGTCCAGCTTGTCGGAATAGGGAAATTCTTTGATTGGGAACTCCGGGAGGTGGTTCAGATGGTCTAGTGGAAGGTAGGGCATGAGATTGGAGCATCGAGATATATTGACCCTTAGATGGCTTGATGGCATGGGAGTTGGGATACCTAGTGGTTCGATTGGGTATTGGGCCTTGATTGCGGATGGTTATGAGACTAGAGAGTTTGTATATGAGTGGGATGCAATGATAATTAGATCTAGAATCAGATTGAGTTGGTAGACCTAGGTGATCGAGGTTGATCTTGATGCGAAGAATGGTGAGTAGTGGTCGTGTCTTGTCTTGATCGGTAGTTGTAGGCAGATTCTCCTGAGGATGTGATCTAGCGTATGCTTTACTTGGGGCCGAATGTTGTACGAATTCTATGCTACAGACGATGTTGATTCTCTGATGTATTGCCGTTGACGATAGTGAATTGTTAGTACTATCATAGTTATCTCCTGAACTCGATGAAATGCTAGTGTACGAAAGTTTTTGTTTGTCTCTAATATGATGACGCTTGGTAGTTAGCATGAGTATGATGTGCTTATCTGATTGATATGATGTATTGCTTATCCGATTGATATGACGTGCTTATGTGATTGATATGGTGTGTAACTTCTATGAGATAATGTGATAAATCCTACCATGTACGATATGATGCTAGATATGTTATGGTATGTAACTGTTCGTGAGATGAGTATGACCTGGTTATGAATGTGTGATACAATTGCTATGTTGAACAATTGTTATGCTATATGATGCCTTAAATTGGAATTGCTAGGATGATTGAACCGAATTGAGGAGATTGATTCTGACTCTGAACATAGGGAGGAAATATGGGATTAGCCCTTAGAGGTGGATGATTCCACCACCTGAAAGTTTGAAACTTGCTTGATTAACGTCGGGTTAAGGGATTTTGAATGGTGTTTAAAAAGGACTAACTCGTATTTTGAAAGACTGAATACGATCGAGAATTTCGATGATTTCGAGGCCAATCTTTTTCAAATTGAGGAACCCTTTGAAACGTTTTTCACATGCGCTTACATTTTAACACCCCACGAAGTGGATACAAGCATTTTTATAGGGGCTCTTATAGATTGCTTGCTAAGACCTGGTGGAGATGCTATGATACTTTTCAAGTTATGATATAACCGGGAAGTCGGGGTAAGGATGTGATAGGGGCCCATATCACACTATCGCCACGACCTATCGGAGATATTAGGATCATGACGACGATACCGTGAGAATCTCGTAGGGGCACTTATGAGGCACTTACAGGATCGATGGAATGGTCCTTGCACTCACCTATTTCAAACTTCAACCCCTACCTTGTTTTGGTTTTAGTCTCGGGGACGAGACTTGTTTTTAGAGGTGGATGATGTAAAGGCTTGTTGTTGTACCAGGATGTGTCAAGTATGAAAAATAAATAAAATATAAAGCAAACTGACTCCCTGTCTCAGCCAATAAATACAAGACTTCCTCCCGTTGTAGTAGAAGGCAGTCAACATCGATCCACGAGGAAGCGTGTCAGCGCCCGCCTTTTCAGTTCCAGAACTCAGCAGAAAATCGACCAAAAGAGTGCTCGATATCTACCTTACCACTCGATATCGACCACACTGTTGACATAAACTATAAAACACATAGAAAACCAGAAACAGAACATAAAACTCAAACTGGTCGATATCGACCTTACCCCTCGATATCGACCTCAAATATCGACCAACAGTAGCTCGGAATCGACTAAAAACATAAATTTAAACTCGAAAATTTTCGCAAGACAAAACTTAAGACTGATGAGATAAATCAATAAACTAAAAAACTTCAAAGATCAGGGTTTCAACACCACAACGATAATTAACCATGTAAAATAACACATAAAGGCATAAAAGATCATGATTTTCATCAAATAACTTTCCTTATAAACAAATAGGAATATAGAAGCTTTCGCATAAACCTTAATTGTTACTAACCCTTTTTCACATAATTAATCAAGTTGCATTAAGATCACTTTTGCTTCAATAACACAAACAAGGATCACCTTCAACTTTCGCAAAAGAATCACGCGTGTAGGGATAGAAGATGAATTCGCATCAAAAGATTGTACCTTTACCGCATCACCTCACATGGCTACCATCGAGCTCACCCCGACCCTAGAAGTTAGCTGACTACTCGCTCTTCATCATCAAGAAACACATCTATAATAAAAGGGACCTAAATTTCGTTGATAAAATAAAAGAAAGCTTACAACCAATCGAAGTCAAATCGTCTCTCAACTCTTCTTGCTCCTACTCGCCACAAGCTCTCTCTTTCTCTCTCTATGTAACTAATTGTAACTAAATTTGAATGAATAAAACTCAGCCCCTAAGGGTTTATTTATAGGTTTCATTTCCTACCGAATCTAGGAAAGAAACATCTATCTAAAGACTTAAAGATTAAATTTTGAAATAAAACAATTATATTTAAAAGGAAACTAGGATTAGTGCGGATAAATCCTTCTTCTCTTGATAGAAATTGATAAATCATCTCTTGATTTGATGGAATATCTCTTGCTTAATGTGGAAGAAAGCTAGCTCAGCATTCGGACTCGGGCTGCTCCAAATCGGCCTCTGTAGGTTGGTCGATATCGAGCTATCTTCTCGGATTCTTCTTCCAACACTCGATTTCGGCTCCCAGGAGGAATTTCGACCGGGTTTTGGCCGAAATCGACCTCTTCTGTGTTTCTTCACTCGATCCCGAGCTTTTGGTGGAAAATCGACCAGCTTCCTCGATATCGAACAAAAGTGGTCGATATCGACCAGATTGTGTCGAGTCGATCTTTTCTCGTTCTTTGCTCGATTTGTCCTGGTTCCGCTACTCCTTGAATTTGGACTTTCTGTAGTTAACTTTGAGCTTTTCCTCCTTCCTCTAAATTGCTGTAAAATGCCTCGATTTCTGCGAAATTAAACAGAAACTTGTGTAGATTCCATAATTTGGCAAATAAGCATAAACTACATAGAATCTGTATTATTATAGCCCAAAGGTATGAGATGCGTGCATAAATCGATATAAAAGATAGTATAAAACACGGAAAATTAGGCTCATAACAAACACCCTATACTTAAGCTTGCTTGTCCTCAAACAATACTTTTAATGGTCATATAGGGGAAGAAAACAAAACTTTCAACATCTTAGATTCATTGCCATATGTCCCTGCAATCAATTACCATCCTCGAAAAGGTACTTCTGTCACAAATCCGTACATGTGCAAATAAAAACAACATTTACTCACAAAAGGAGTGTTATGCAAAAACATTCATAAGTGACAAAGCTTTCCAAACTAATAATCCGGCGAAACGGAGTACTTTCCAAACTTTCATACCACATTCCTTCTTCTTTTGGATTTCTCACCTTTCTCTCATTCGCTCATTGCTTTTTTTTTATTATATTTCTTTTACCTCTCTAACCTCAGCACTGCCTTCTCGCGATTCGCAAACATGGGTGTCATGAATGACCCCGGATACTTAGTGCGTCGGACTCCTCACCGGTGTATCCCATCTCGCCGAACTATTTTCTCAGCGAGCAGGGTCGATCTACCTTTATCTCATGAGCTGATCGGATTTTCTTTTACTCATTAAACTTTCCATAACTTTTTAAACTTTCCTCCCAAACTCTAATAATGATAATAACAGCACAATAACCATATATTACTCTCCATAATGTGACATCATTCTCAACATAATCCCAGATGGAATTAAGGTAAAGAATTTGAAATATTTAGATCATGTGGAGCATAATATGAAATAAGGCATAATATGGCTTTTGTGATGCATAAGCATAGGTATGGCTAGGATATAACAATATGAGCATATATGGAAATATAAAGTCCTCCATCCTCTTATCATGCAACATGTCAAAAGCAATATCAAATTTTACATCCTTTCATGGTTTTCAATAAAATATGCATTTCATTAATTGTGACTTCCCTTTACTAGGCAATTTCATGCTATATCTCTAATGCATCCAATTTTGCATCGTCGAGTTCAAGAAAACTTCCATGACACTTATCAAAAAATTTCAATGGGGGTGATAAAAATAATCTTTGGAAAACAACATGCATATAAGAACATAAATAAAATATGAAATCCTAAGTAGGCATGCATAAGCAATTCGAGAAATAAACTAGAAATATGCGCACATAATGTCAAATATCATCAAATATGCACAAAGTAAGCCCTTCCCCCACCCTATACTTAAACATTATAGTGTTTTCACTGTATAAAAAATAAGGATAAGGAAAGAAACTCACTAGACATGTGTGTGAATTGTCATAATCGAATGCAATGTTGTTGTAGGGCTGGTCGATTTCGAGGGCCATGGTCGATATCGACCTAGATAACTCGAAATCGAGTTGCTGCTTCCTTTTTTATTCCTACAAAAATTAGAAGAGAAATACCCACAATAGAAAATAATGTCCAAAACCAAAAACAAAAGCAAAAATGTCCAAAAATCCCAAAAGTTAATTGTCTATTTACAAGCTCTAGACTTTATAGTCGCTAGGACGACTTTTTCCATTAAGCTCATGGTGGCATTTGCAGGGCCCATGTGGCTTGGGCTTCAAATAGGACTCCATTCTTGTCCATCAGCTACAGTCCTCCGGAATGGATCTTGTTCACCGTGAAAGGACCCATCTTTTTCTTCTTGAATTTGTTAGGGAACCAATGATCATTTGATTTGGAGACATAGAACTTGTCTCCTACTTCGTATTCCTTCGGCTCATCATTGGAAACCCTGCATAAGCACACATACCAAGGCAAACCTCTCCCATGTATAGATAGATCTTTAATTCAAATAGGAGAAGAAAGATCCATACCTTGGCTTACCTTTGCAGATTCGGATATCGGGACCTCCTCAGGATCTGGTCGATATCAAGCGGTAGTGGTCGATATCGAGTGATGCTGTTCTGGTGGATATTCAATCGATGAAGACGAAGACGAGTCGATATGGGTTGGTCGATATCGACGAGGGTTGGTCGATATCGAGTTCTTTTGCTCGATTTCGTCTGGCTTCGTCTCGATAGGAGGTGGTCGATATCGACCAAGTTTGGTCGATATCGAGCTGTTCTGCTCGATATTTCCTGACTCGATTTCTGGGGGGGTTTAACTTGGGGGGGTCGATATCGACCCGTATGGGTCGATATCGAGTTGTTCTGTGACTCAGTCGATTTTCCTTGGTCGATTTTGACCCCATACTTAAGACCTGGCAAAGCATCCGAAAAATAGTTAGTCCATATCGACTTACCTTGGTCTATGTCGAGTGGATTCTCTGTATCTTCGTTTAGGATGGCCATGATCTCCTCCATTTGGGCTTCCATATCCCTCCTTTCCGGCTCTTTGGGGGTCATGTTTCTTACCTTAGGCTCCCTGCAAGTGATGTACCTAGCTGATATGGACTTGACCTCTTCCATGGGACATGTATGCCTTTTAGTTTTATTAAAGGAATACTCAATTACCTCATCAGTGATGTTGAAAGTGAGCATTCCCTTCCTTACGCTTATGTTGGCATCCACTGTCGCCAAGAAGGGCCTTCCTAGAATGATATGACAAGCAGGATCCTCTGTCATATCAATAACTACGAAATCAACAGGGACAAAGAACTTACCTAATTGCACTAGTACATTATCCATCATGCATGTTGGCATAACCACCGTGTTGTTTATCATGTAAAGTTTAGCATCCACATGCTCTAGAGCATCAATCTTAATCTTGGACCAGATTGATAAAGGGATTAAACTCACACTGGCTCTCAAGTCACATAAAGCATTGAATTTATATTGACCAAATCCAATAGTTATAGCAAACTTACCTGGATGTTGCCTTTTCTCAAGAACGTCCATCTGGCTGCACTCCTCTGCGATCTAATCCATTGATCACTTTTTGCTCAGAATCTCCTTGAGGAACTTGACATAGGATGGCATCTCATTAAGAGCTTCTGTGAAGGGTATTGTGACATTGAGCCTTTGAAGCATCTTGATGAAACGCTGAAACTTCTTCTTTGCTGGATCCTTTGGAGACTTCGTTGGGAAAGGCAGCTTTTTCTTCGTCGGAGGTGCTGATGTCGAGTAGAGAGGGTCGATTTCGACTAGTGCTTGGTCGATATCGAGTTGATCTGCTGGCCTCGGGCTCATTGGAAGAGTTGGGTCGATTTCGACCAGTGGGGTTCGATATCGATTGGGGACTGGTCGATATCGACTAGGTTGGTCGATATCGACTCGTCTCTAGTACCCTTCTCCTCCGCCGTTCGCTTAGGCGTTTGCATCTGTCGCCCATTCTTTAGGCTCATGGCCGCTACCTATCTTGTAGATTTAGTCTTAGGATTAGGTTCCGAGGATCCAGGGAGCGTACCTGATTATTTGGGGACGGATGTTGCCAGCTGCCAAATATGTGTGTCAATCGATTTCCGCCAGATATCGATTTCCCCGATCCTAGAGTTGACACCATGCAGCCAAGTGTGGATGGAATTGATAGATTGTTTGGTGTCTGAATGATTCCTCCGCATCTCCTCAAGAATGGTCTGCAGGTCATCTTTCCTACCTTCTCTGTCAGGGTGACCAGGGGCTCTGTAGGGAGGGGGATTCTGATGATGGGGTTGGCAATAGTAGCTCAAGTTTTGGTTCTAATGTGGCCCTGAGTTGTATCCCCCCTGCATACCTTACCTCGTCGTGGGTCTCTCCTTGATGTACTTGATCGATGTGTGGACACGCAGTAGTGTTGTGCCTCACAGACCCACATTCCAAGCAAAGTTTAACCTTAGACAAAAACTTCACCTACTTGGTGAGACGACATACCTGATCGTTGTGGAACTGGTCCCTGACGCCTGGATCAACCTCCTTTGGTGGCACGTACAAAGACATAGATGGGGCAGGCCTTTCATACCTTTCATCAAAAGAGGCTTCAAAAGTCCCATAGTATTGTCGTAGTTGGCCATCGTCTCGAACACCTCCCAAGCACGACGTGGAGTGCACTCGAGATATCCATAGGCGGTGTAGTTTTTTATCCTTTCCTTAGTAGGCGCATCCAGGCCGTTGAAGATGATCTCCTGGATGACGTAGGGTGGATGTCCATGTGTACGAAAGGATTTGAGAAGCCTCTTATAGCGCTCTCATACCTGTGCAAGTGTCTCCCCTGGCTTTTGTCTGAAAGCCGTGATCTGTTGTCTGAGAGTTGTTGTCTTTGCAGGAGGAAAGAAGTTGTTGAGGAACATGTCCTATAGTTCGTTCCAAGTGCGAATTGATTGTGCAGGCAATCCTTCCAGCCACTGTTGTGCTATTCCTGCAAGGGACCAACGAAAAGCCTTTAGTTTTAGATATTCTAGATTGGCACCATTAGCAATTGCTTCACATAAATCAAGAAAAGTAGTAGCATGCTCTAAAGGACATTCATTGATTCTTCCTCTAAATTGACTCCTCCTAATTTTAGGAATAAAAGAAGGACGAATTTCAAAATTAATAGCGGGAAGAACGATCGGTGATTCTGGAACTTCCAGAGTAGGATGCAGATACTCCTTTGCGTTGGCTAGGACATGCCCAATCTGCTCCTCAAGTTCCCTTCTTGCTTTGATCTCGCGATCTACCCTTGCCTCCCACCTTTGCTGATTCTAAGCAAATTCCGCCTCTCGTCGGGCGTGTTTTGCTTCTCGGGTGGTGAATTCTTCTATCCTTAGTCGGAGTTGCTCAAGCTCCTGTGGTGGTGTGAGTTGGCCCAAATTCTCATCGTTGGGATGAGTCGACATAAGTCTCTTCCTAAGTCTTTGCTGAAGATGGAAAAAGCATTCTGACTCGAGAATAGGGTCTATGTGTGTGCGATCTGTTCTTCGCATGCACCTGAAAGGCAAAAACAAAAAGAAACAAGTAAAAAGAAACGAAAAAGTGAAAAGAAGTGTAAAAATATCTGAAAAGGGTGCGATTGATTGCTTTCCCGGCAACGGCGCCAATTTTGTTGTTGTAGGAGGATATGTCAAGTATGAAATATAAATAAAATATAAAGCAAACTGACTCCCTGTCTCAGCAAATAAATACAAAACTTCCTCCCGTTGTAGTAGAAGGCAGTCAGGATCAATCCACGAGGAAGCTTGTCAGCGCCCACCTTTTCAGTTGCAGAACTCAGCAGAAAATTAACCAGAAGAGCGCTCGATATCGACCTTACCACTCGATATCGAACACACTGTCGACAGAAACTGTAAAACACAGAGAAAAGCATAAACAAAACAGAAAACTCAAACTGGTCGATATCGACCTTACCCCTCAATATCGACCAACATTAGCTCGGAATCGACTTAAAACAGAAACTTAAAACTCGAAACTTTTTGCAAGACAGAACTTAAAATTGATGAGATAAATCAATAAACTAAAAAACTTCCAAGATCAGGGTTTCAACACCACAACGATAACCATGTAAAATAACACATAAAGGCATAAAAGATCATGCTTTTCATCAAATAATTTTCGTTATTAACAAATAGGAATATAGAGGCTTTCGCATAAACCATAATTGTTACTAACTCTTTTTTACATAATTAATCCAAGTTGGATTAAGATCACTTTTGCTTCAATAACACAAACAAGGATCACCTTCAACTTTCGCATAAGAATCACACTTGTAGTGATAGAAGATGAATTCGCATCAAAAACACAAACAAGGATCACATTTACCGCATCACCTCACATGGCTACCGTCGGGCTCCCCCCGACCCTAGAAGTTAGGTTTGGCTCCTCATCATCAAGAAAGACATCAATAATAAAAGGGAACTAAATTTCATTGATAAAACAAAAAAAGCTTACAACCAATCGAAGCCAAATCGTCTCTCAACTCTTCTTGCTCCTACTCTCCACAAGCTCTCTCTTTCTCTCTCTATGTAACTAATTGTAACTGAATTTGAATGAATAAAACTCAGCCCCTAAGGCTTTATTTATAGGCTTCATTTCCTATCTAATCTAGGAAAGAAACATCTACCTATATCTATCTAATGACTTAAAGATTAAATTTGGAAAGAAACATCTACCTATATCTATCTAATGATTTTGGCTCCCATGAGGAATTTCAATTGGGTTTTGGTCGATATCGACCAGTATTGTCGAAATTGACCTCTTCTGTGTTTCTTCACTCGATCCTGGGCTTCTGGTGGAAAATCGACCAACTTCCTCGATGTCGACCAAAATTGGTCGATATCAACCAGATTGTGTCGAGTCGATCTTTTCTCGTTCTTTGCTCGATTTGTCCTAGTTCTGCTACTCCTTGACCCTGGACTTTCTATAGTTAACTTCGAGCTTTTTCTCCTTCCTCTAAATTGCTGTAAAATACCTCGATTTCTGCGAAGTTAAACAGAAACTTGTGTAGATTCCATAATTTGGCAAATAAGCATAAACTACACAGAATTTGTATTATTCTAAGCCAAATGTATGAGATGCATGCAGAAATCGATATAAAAGATAATATAAAACATGGCAAATTAGGCTCACAACAAGGCTTAGATTTTTAAATCCTAATTTTTTTTCGGAAAAATGAAAATCAAATGAATTTAAAAGCGAAATTTAACGGAAAACTCGGTAATTTAGATTTTAGAACTCATAAAGCGAATTCTGGCCCAATTTAAAAATTTTGAAAATTAATTCTGTCTTTTCACCTCGGGTTTTGAAATGAGTCTCCCGATGGCGATATCTTATTTTGTTTAAAATCTAATTGATCGAGAAAGCGGGATTCAGGAAACCAATCATTGGAAATTCGAATTTTCGCTTTTAGGGCCACAACTCTTGTCTCTTTCTCTATACTCTATACACTTATAATAACATACTCTATAGAAATTTATAAACATGTTATTATAAGTGTATAGAGTATAAATATAATTTTTAAAATTTGTTAATGTTAATTTATAACAGAAATCATGAGGTGTAACACTCAGTGTAACACACAAAGTGTTATAGGGGATCCAGATTGCTATTTGACAGCCACATCAACCATGACATGGGGCCCACTCCTTTTTAACTCCGTCTTTCAAACAGAAGGGGAATTGAATGGATTTGTTGGCCCTATTTAGTGTTTGTGCCGGATGCTTCTTTTAAAGGCAAATCATTGGGCCTGTTTTCAAATGGAAATCTGATTTGAGGTTTTAAATAAGGAAAAATGGTCATAGATAGACCATTTTTTTAAAACCCTTGCACAAATAGTATCTATTCTCGAAAAATTTTACAAATAACCCTTTTCCCTAAATTTGGTAAAAATATCCCGATTGCTAACCTGAAATAGGGGGTAAATTTCCCATAAAGAAAAAAGGAAAACAAAAGGAAAAAGGAAACCTTGCCTAAAAAAATTAAAAGGGAAGAAAAAATTAAGAACTCCCCCTCTCTCCATCTCAGTTCTCTCTCTTCATTTTAAAAAAACAAACGAAAGCAAAAGGAAAGGGGAAGACAACCGGCGATTTCGAAAGAAGGAGGCCGGAGAACATCCCCTGCTGTCGGAGTGTGGAGGAGAAGGCACGAACGCTGCCGCCGGACTATAAAGGTACTCCCCCCTCTCCCTCAACCCGAAATCCTTCTCTCTCTTCTTCGTTTTGTGCGACCGTGGGGTGTCAGGTGTGTGGGTGAAGGAGTTGCAGTGGGGTTTAAGGATTGAAGGGAAATGGTGGGTTGAGTGATGGGTTGTGGAGGGGTGATAATGGTGGATGCGATTGAAGGATGAAGAGGGTGGTTTTCGGGTATGGTTAGTGGAAATCTGCATTTAGGGTTTATGAAGGTCGGAGAGGGTGACAATGGTTGGAGTTGAAATTGGTATATGAGGATGATTTGGTGGGTGATTGAATGAGAAGAACTGAGGTTTGAGTTGTGTTTGATTTGGAATTTTTTTTGTTTGAAAGAAAAATTGGGTGACATGGGTTTCGAATTGGATGGGAAAATACGTCATTCATTCGCACATCTTCGTTTTCTGAAGAATCTGCATAACTTAGGTGACAAGGGTAAATGGACTCCTGACACGTGACATTTTCAAGAT
This sequence comes from Persicaria tinctoria, assembly GCA_037127255.1. Lineage (NCBI taxonomy): Eukaryota > Viridiplantae > Streptophyta > Magnoliopsida > Caryophyllales > Polygonaceae > Persicaria > Persicaria tinctoria. The sequence continues at coordinate 76,247,292 of JBANSL010000006.1, forward strand.
TACACGTAAATATTGATATTTAAAGGATACTGTCATAATCGTTTCGATCTGAAATTAAGCGACGATTATAATCTAATATGGTTTTTAATAGTCTTACGAATATCACATATTTCCTTTGATGTCATTCTCTTGTTTTTTGTTTAAATTCCATTGGTTGCTGGACAACAATGTCGTTTTCTGTTTTAATTGAGCTTGTTTTTTTAATTACAAATAAGTTTTGACATACCCGGGTCAGCTGATATTGTTTTATGAACGCTTTTGTTCACCTTAGTCCATATGAGTGATGCTAAAAACCTAATCTTTGTTGAATATTGTGTTGAAAGATACCTAAAACTCAGCCACTGGGGCATTATTTATAGTATTCAACCCTAGCTAATCTATCAAAGAACAATCTATTTATATCTAATTCTTTCTATCTAAAGACATAAGATAAAGTTTAATGAATAAAGGAAATAAATCTATAAGGAAACTATCTAATGTGGATAAATCCCTCTTTCTTTTGATAGATCTTCATGTGGATGGATAGAATTCCAAATATCTTCACTTGCAAGTAATCCATCTTCTCGGACTCGGATTCCACTCGACTCGGATTGCTAACTGGGGTACACGACATCGACTAGTATAGTCGACCTAGACTAGCGTCATCTTCTCCTTGGTTGCACTCGAGCTTGGGCACCTTCTAGAAACTCAACATCTACTCGACATTGAGTAGAGTTACTCGATGTCGACTAGCTCTTGGCTCCCCGAGTGACTAGCTTGCTCGACTTGCTCGTTTTCGACGGAGTGGCACTCAATATCGACTAAAGTTGGTCGATATGGACTAGTTGTGTCGAGTGCTTCCTTCCTTATTTCTTGCTCGATTTGTCCTTGCTCCCGCTGCTCCTTGACCTCGGACATTCTTTAGTTGTCCTCGAGCATCTTGATGATTTCCTACCTTTCTCTGAATTGTTGTCAAATTCTTCGATTTCTGCGAAATTGACCAAAAATAAGCGTAAATGTCTGAAATGCATACAGAAATCGTTATAAATGTAAATGTAAAACATGGAAATTTAGGCTCACAACACTTGGTAGGAATATCAACAGCTCGAATACGGAATATGACTCAGAGCGAGAAGGACGGACACTCTTCGACCCTTACCAACATTCCTAGGCATATTTGTGGGATGGACAACAGAACGATAGATATCCTCTAGTGGGGATTGAATGACGGGAATGACTACCCACCGGAATCAGAAAGTCGGACTACATAAGAGTGAGGCTTCTCCCACTACCCCGTTTGCATAGATTTTCAAAGTCATGTTTCACAGTGAAGGCAGATCGATTAAATTTCTAGCCTAAACATATCAGCACTCGGTGAGGAAGCAATCAATGAGATTAATATGATCCCTTCGAGGAGGATCGCCCTCGGGCCCAATTGATCTGCCTTCGGGACGGCTGGCTGAAGGGGCTAAACCTCACGGCCTACTAACCCAAACACTCCAACCTCCATGGTGGTCCTTGGAGTCTTCTAGGCCCATCTGTAAATAAAAGCTAGTATTTTGCCTACCGGTCCCCGAGTTCTACATCCATAAGGGATGTTTATCGATTTGGTCTCTACCCACGAGTTTGTTCCCCCTTTATTCATTTATGTTTAAGTCCAATTAAATTCATTTTTCCCTTTTGAAAACATTTTCAAAAACCGATTGAAATCATTGGGCGATTTTCAAAACCATTCCAACTTATCGTACTCAGATTGCAAAACCATGGCTCTGATACCACCTTTACAACGGCCCGGGATTATGATCCCTGAGTTACGTTTCGAGGGATGAAACCCCTCAGTAGGATCTTGTGTTCCGAGTACAGGTTGAAGGTTGAAATCGAAGATTAGTAATTTAAATTAGGATTTGGCACCCAAAACCGTAAGGATCGTTGGAATCCCCGGGGTAAAACCTATGTACCTGCCCTAAGTCTATTTCGCGGAACATCCATTTATCATGCAAAATCAACGAAAGTCTAAAAATGATACATAGTGTGCCACGACAGAGTCTAGACAAAACAACGTAAAAGAGTATAAAAGAGTACAAAAGTCTGAACCCGCCAAGCATCCATATAAGCAAAGATAGCGGCTAGCGGTTAGCTGAATTTGAAAAACAAGTGGGGGATCTGGGTCAATCATCAGACCACTCATGCGCATGTGTAAACACACTTTGAGAGGCATATACTAAGCATCTTATTCCTAAGATGAAATGCGTAATGCAAAGCGGAACTGAAATAGACAAGCATGCGGATAATTAAATGCGGACATAAATAAAGAGGCGCGCAGTTACAAGAAATGCCAAATAGCATTTCCCTCAAGGCTCCTAGGGAATCCTCTAGCAACTCCCTTAAAAGGGAACTACCTCACCCACGGTGCAGGCCATCCCTATGTAAGGAGCCTACTAACTTTCAAGGGAAGGCAAACAACGACACCCATAAAAGGCCTAAGGCTTTAAAAGTCCTATGGTGACTTATTACCAAAAAGCCTACCTCACCCATCAAGTGCAAGCAACTTTCTATAATAAGCCCCACTAAGATGACAAGAATAGAGAAAAAAATGTCCCATCCGATAAACACCTATAACGACCGTTTTCTAGCAAAGACATATAACAAGTCATATGGTTTCCATTTTAGACCCTAAGCGTGATTCTAAGTCGTATGGTGCATGAACACTAACCTACTATATAACACCCAGTGCATAGAGCGCCCATAATGAGTAAGTTCAAAGAACTTACCTAGAGAAGCGCAGAATCCAAGCAATACTGCCATCAAGCAAATCCAGGCAGATCAGAGATCACCTAATAATCCCAAAAATAGCATAATCAGTCTAAGTCTAATTTACGCAAGGCACAGAAGTCACATATGAAACATATAAGATACACATAAATGTGATAACTCGACCGTCTCATCATTATTAACACTATCATCTCATCTTCAGTTCTCGTCTCATCTCATTATATCTCATAAATTAACATCTTTCTCAATTCGATCATAACATCATCTTCATCAGCTCATGACAACTTCCATACTTAGCCACTTTCACATATTACTGTTTCATATTCACACTTGGCATACAAATATATATCATCAACATCATAATATCTAACATCTAACTTCTTATAATAAATCACCACAAGTCATGCTATTAGTCAAACATATTATGTTGTGAGTTAAACGATCATATTATCATGCTAGTAAGTCACCGAACAAGTATACTTCCCTAGTTAGTTCCAAAACCGTTTCAATATCCGGGTCAAATAGTTAAAAACTCCGATCCTTGAAAATACTCGTAAAATCCCTTTTTCAATTTATTTATTAAATCACTTTCTAACTTTGAAATTCTGTTTCAAATTCTTTTTAAATCTCCAAGTCTAAATAATATATTTTAAATGCCCAATAACATTATATTTTATTTTAAATACCATTAAATATTTAAATAAGCGGACAAACCCGAACTGAACCAAACACATTTAAGTCCAATCGAACCGAACCGGACTCAAACGAACCAAACCGAACCCATAATTATTAATCCCCAAACCTGATCAATATTAAATATCTAATATAGAATTTGCAAGGGCCTCACAATCATCTCCTACCCCCCGATTTCAAAGGAACTTCCGCCCCGTCATTTCCGTGTTTGACACCCCAACCTCGTCGGCGTCGTGTTGGCCTCCCGCCCAGCTTTGACTCATCCCCGCCTACTCCCTTGGACTAACCTCCCAATCCACGCTCTCACTCCCACGGCTCCCTCGCACCCGCTCGGACTCTGCTCGCACTGCTCCCTCACACTCACGGCCTTTGCAATCGGCCTCGCCAATCGGCCTTTGTAGGTAATGCCAAGCATCCCTCTGGCCCTTCCTTGTCCGGACTTCACAGCTCCCATTTTCATTTTTTGAAAATTGAATCCAAATCCCACTACAACCCGCTTCCTCTCCACTCTTTCCCCACTCCTCTCCGTTTCAATCTCAGCCCCTTTGCTTTTGAATTGCCAAACGCACCACCCCTGAGCCACCCTCGAACCGTCGAGCACCACCGCTCCCCCGCCATAGCACTACCTCTTCCCTACCCTCGCCGTCGTTGTCGTTCATCGCCTTAAGGCCCCGCCGTAAGAGCCTCCTTCTCCGTGGTTCCGTGAACATGACCAGAGCACCATCACCTCCTCCTCCCCCCCTTCGCCTCCAGCTCTTCTTCCTTTCAAGCAGCAGCAGCAGTTAGAAGTTCCTTCGATGCCATGATCCGAGCCCGAGATTCCGCCCAGAAGCTGTTGGCATCGAACCCAAAACCGCACCACTCCACTCCTCTTTTCTCATCCTTCTTTTTGCGAGCTGCTCCAAGGAGTTCCGCCTCGCCCTCCATGGCGTTTCAGAGCACCCAGAGCCTCTGAAGTGTCACCGACACCGCCGCTGCAGCCCCTGACTCCTCCCTTCCCCTGTTTTCCGATTTGCAACGGTAAGTGGCCGTCTTCGCTCTTTTCGTCTCCTTTCGACGTAATGCTTCGGCTTTAATTTTCCAACACACTCCCCAGGTCTTTCTGATCGAAGAATCCACCTCGAAGCACTCGGACGCCGCCTCCCCGAGCTCCGTTCCAGCGAGACAAACCCCTCGGTGAGCCATCTTCCATCCTCTTTTTCGTTCCCGTCTTTTTGTGCGTGTGGTTGTCGGCTTCATTGTTTGAGTTTGGGAACCGCCACAGTCAGCCTCCCCTTTCCCTCGTCCTCCTTAGTTTTCCGAACATTGGGGTTGTGTCTCCGTTTTGTTTCGTTCAAATGTCAGGGGTTGAAGAAAGTTGAGGGCCCTGCTTCCAACTTGGCAGCCACCTCAGCCGGCCCCACCTCTTCTTTCTTCCCTTTTAATTCGGTTTTACAAAATAAAGAATGAGAGATGATTTGTTTGGGCCTGTTGGGTTGGATTCCTCACTATATTGTCATTTGGTATTATTTGTGTATTTGGATGATTATATACAAGCTATATTATATGATAATAATTACTTATGTGTACTATTTTGGGTCCTAAAAATTCCGATTTTATGAAAACATGTTTTGAAATTTTTTCTATATTATGAAGTTATTTTTGAAAGTGATATTATTTGAATATGTGTTATGCCATGTTTTAAATATGTGAATTTAGGAATTTGCAAAATGATTTATTGGCTTGGATTTATAATTGGGATTTGTAAAGAGAATTAAATTTTGATATTTTTATTTAGTTAAGTATCGTTGGGTAGATTATTTAAAAAAGAGTTTTTAAGTTTTCGGAAATGTCTTTTAAGGAATTTGTTTGGAAAATCAAAATGCCGTAATTATTTATATAATATGGTTTTGAAAGATTTGTTATAAGATTTAAATGTTTAATGTCGGGATTCTTTATCTTGGTTTGATGATGTTGGTTTTGAGAAGAAAGTTTGGAAATATAGTAGGTACGATTTTATCAATGGGTTTGATTGGAGGTAAATGATTTTGGTTGATGTTAATCGTATCAAAAAGGTTTTGGAAAATGGTATTACCATCTGTTGGTTTTGAGGATGTTGAGAACTTGGTTTTCGTGTGTATGAATGTTGGTCTGGTAGCTTATGACAATGGCTTGATGATAGGTGTGTATTACTTCTGGATTGCTTTTGGACTTGCATTTGGGCCCTCCTTGTGTTATCTTGTTGTTCTGCATCCTCAGTTAAGTATCCTATGGGACTTACTCAATAAACTGGACCTCTTGCCCGATGTGTCATATGATGTGTATGTGTTGCATATTAAAGCATGCCATGTAGTATCATGCTAGGATTGCATTGAATTGAGCATGCGGTTACTATGTGTGTTTGAATATAGAACGGTTCTTATCTGTGATAGTCATAGAGTCTTTTCTAGGGTCATAGGGTAGCCCAGCCGCATCGGGTTTGCCCTGATTCAATCGAGGTGATATGAGCATGATATGATAGCCCAGCACCATCGGGCAAGCGATGAGATGATATGATATGATGATGACATGGTTTGTGCACCACTACGAGGAAATTGCTATGCTATAGCACCGAACTGGCCAGTCTCTGCACTAACGGGAAGGGGTGCAGAGGAAGGAGAGGGATATACCACTTGGCATTGTCTTGGGCCCTTTACAGTTTTTCTGCATATTATCATAACTGTCAAAGCATCCTTATGTGATTTAAATATTGTACTGCATTAGTCATCCTTTATTTAGGTATAGGCATGTTATGTGGCCTCAGCGCGGTCAGATGACTCGCATGCGATTACCGGGCCTGGCTTCGTGGATAGTGTTAGGTACCGCTCTTATTTGCTCCTTGCTTCTGTGATGGGAAATCTCTTCGCGGACCGAAGAATCTGGCTAATATTATAACTAGGTAAAATGGTAATCAACCACTTATGATTTGGTTTTGACCTGGCTCTGTCGTGGCACTTGCATCTTAATCTTTGCTTTCGTTTTACTTTCGTTTGAAATGGACTTCGCGACATAGTCTTAGGACAGATTAAGGGTACCCAACGACCCTTCGAGGTTTTAGGGTTTGAAATCATTCTTTCGACTAATCTTAAAATGAGTTTGAAACCTCGACCCATACCTAGATTGCAAGATCCGAACAAGGGGTTTCATCCCCTGAAACGTAGCCCAGAAATCATAATTTTGGGTTGTTACAATGTTGGTATCAGAGCCGAGGTTGTGCAATTCGGGTACGCAAGGGTCGAGTGTATGTTTTGGAAATCCGCCCATGAATTTCAAAGGATTTAAGTGTTTTTTAAAGGGCCAAATGAACTTTATATGCCTAACTCAATTGGACTAAGTATGAACTTGGCTTATTATACAAGATGGAAACCAACTAAAGAGGGATCGAGTGGGTAGAAAGATGTTAGACCATCCCTATTGGATGTAGTTGGGAATGGGTAGGCGAAATATTAGCTTGTTCTTTACAGATGGGTCTGGAAGATTACAAGGAGATCATTGTAATTGTCATTAACTCGTTCTATGCTAAGTGTTTGATGTGCTAAAGCTCTGATTGGTATCCCCTAACAATGAGATATGTATTTATTGATCTGTGCAAATGGGATAGTGGGAGTACCCTTATTTCCCAATGGTCAAGCTCAGCTTGTGTGGAACAGCCCCTCCACTATGTTAACCCCTTGACGGTTCTATCGAGTCTTTCTTCCGGATGTGAGTGTCTTCCGCGGGGAATTGGGTTGGTAAACACATTATGTCGGGAATCATGTATGGATGTGAAAGTTGTCTGAGTGAATATTGGAAGGTGGTTCTTGATGTCCCTTTGAGTCAAAAGTAAGGTGTTTCTGGGACTGTCTTTCTTGATTCTTTTGACGATCAACCGGTGTCTTCTTGCCAGAAAGAGTCGTACCGGACTCCCACGGGAAAGAGGGGTGATGAGTCAGTTGGGAAGAGTCAATGATTGCCCTTAGGGATCTCTGTCTAGGTGTAACGGTGGCTTTCTCTGAATTGCATGACATGATTTTGTAATCTCCCGCATGTGTCTTGCAAATGACCATTAGTGAATGGTTGTTCATGTTATTACATCTATGATTAGTTATATTGCTTAGGTCTCGTGTTATGCCTTGCTTTTATCATGATTATATGTTGTCATAACATCTCTACTTGGCCTATTGATCGTACAATTGGTTGGAAGCATGAACCACATGATATGAACCTATATGATTGTTGTTTTATCTTGGCTTAGGTCCATGATAGTGTGATAAACTCTTCTTTGTGTGAATGCCCCGTAATATGATCTCCTTAGTGTGATGGTTGATGTTGCCCTTGATTTTCTTAGACTAAAATAGTAGTTCCATTTGTGATCATGCTAATTGAGGTAATATCATGGTAAATGCGTGTCTTATTCAAGTATTTGTTGATTTGATCCCATGTCCCTGTATTTTGGTCATATTGCCCTACTATTTAGACTCGTATTATTCGTCGCTACACTTCCTCCCATGCTTCTATATCATTGGAATATGATTTAATTGAATTCTTGTGTGTTGTTATAATAAGCAATTAAGTACGTGTATGTATGTGTGTTGTGTTGAACCATTAGTATCATGTAGGATCCTTGGTTGTGACTTGTTCGAATTAGTACCTTGCCTACATTATTGCCGATTCTCTCTTGAACTAGGTCCTTGATAGTGTGTTTCTCGCTCTTTCTATCCTCGAAAAATGTTTTACTTATTTGATTAGATTGATGTTGAATTCGGTGATCGACTTGCTTTCCATGATGATTATTCCTAGCATGCTTACATGATATCGCTCGGTAGTATTTCCATGTTACTCTATGATATCCTTCTCATGCTTGCATGAACGAATGACTTGACACCTCGCATGATCACACACCACGCTATATCATGGTTTCGTATACCCATGACACTTGAATATTAGAATGAATCTAGTCGAATTACTTTGATGGTATTCATGTTCGATATGTGCTATTAGTATCCTGTAAGGCTTATGATTTCCAAAATGCCTCACTAAATGGTGACTTGTCATACTTATTATATTACATGAACATGCTTGTCCTATAATGTGATAGTTTTTATACCGTTTTATGTGCACTATGACAGTTTGTTCCTAGCATGCTTATAATATGTCGCTGGTGATGTCCTCCTTGTTACTCTCCGTATTGATGTCTCATGCTCTATGAACATTATGTTGAATTCTTTTATATGAATCTTGACTATGCCCATGTCTTATCATGTATCACTAGCATCATGTAGGACTTATGTTTCTAAATGTATCTTGTCGTATGATTACATGTCATTCTTAACCTACTATGTGATCATCACTGTTAGATGTGACAGTTACTATGTCGCTCTTATATATTCTCGTATGACACTTAGTTTGGTTGTTATGATATATCTCGCCATGCTATATTTGACCTCACTTGTTCATGCTTGTACATTCTTTCATATGCATGATACTTATTATCTTTATTAAATACCGCATGACTTCGAATCATACATGATTATTGTTGGTTCCGCATATCTTGCTTGAAGTTGCTAGGCATATCTGCTTCCATGGAATAATAGATTACTAGCTAGTCTCATATCTATCCATGTATGGTTCGATTGTGTCTTTTGGGAATGAAAATGCATGTCGTTCTCCTTGAGATAGGTACATGTTAATGTGGATTAATGTGACTGATGTGTTGCATGATGAATTCATTTTGCTAGTCACAATTGCAACCTAGTAGACTTCCATAAGGGCATCGTTGCTATTCTCGGGTCGCAGTCTGGTCTCCAGTCTCACTCCTTTCGCTTTGGTCCATTTTTATCTCCGAAAGAAACGTTGGGTTGTCCGCTCTTGTCACTCCCCTATCTCCACTAACTTGGGCTCTTCCACGATAAATTGAATGAGCGACCGCACGGAAAAGGGAAAGGAAGTTGGATAGTGATAGAGCAGTGTGGCGGAAGTGTGGGCCCCTAACCCACGGGCCTCAGGATCGACGATGCTGGCAGAATGAACATGTTATGAGGATTGCGATTATTGAGTGCAATATGGCTTGCAAGCGAGAGTGTCTTCCGTTCGAGTTGCTAATCCTCTCCGAATTAGTTGATGACAATATTACACTGACATGACAATGCAATTAACGTGTTGATGTGTTGACTTGGTAATGATTGTTGTCGGATTATCTGTTGTTTATGATGATATGATTCGATGCCTTACAAATCTTATGTGCTATGACATGTTAATGTGTGATACTCTGAATTGCTAAGTATGAACTAAATCCCTTGCCTATAAAATGTGAACTGCAAATGTTGTGATCCTAAATTACTTAGTAGATAAAGTTATGATAGAACTTGATGGTTTAGCCTGACTATGTGCACATATGATGTTCGAGCATGATGATGAATTGAGGCTTTTGATATAGTTGTCATGTTGATGTATTAATGGATCTATTACTATAAATGTTGTCTAATATGATGCGTAACGTATGTGTGATAATTTTCATCACTGCTTTCTTATGAACATGTGGGTGAGATTCTCTAGTAGAGTGGTCGGAAGGTGGTGCAAGGGTTTGAGTCGTTAGGATGTTCGATGGTGGTGTGAGGTAGGGTTTCCGTGAAGAATGTTGACTTAGGTAGGATCGGGTGCGTTATAGGATTTATAAAAGGCAGTACCTAGTGGTTTCTGGTGAGCTTCTATGGGACATTAGGATAGGAAGGCTAGACGTTGATCGAAGAAATTATTACAGAACAAGTGTGTTAGGAAGGTGATATTGTTGGGAATAAACACTAGGAATGCTTTGGAAGTGGTAGCATTGGGATTAGGATGCTTATGTTATAATGGGGAACACATTTGGTAAGAATCGGGTTGTGGAATTATTAAGGCCATTAGTATATGTTTACTTTGATACCTAGTAAGATGACGGAGTACTCGGGTATAGAGTTAGAGAAGAGAGTTAGGTTTTAGAGGTGGATGTACATGGGAAGGTCTAGGGAGATCACTTGCGAATTGGGATATATAGTAGCTAGGTGAGGGTGGCCACACTGAGGGGTAATGTTTGTTGGGTAATTTTTGTTTTTGGATTGTGAGTCTAGTTGAGGATGGTTTTGGCTTTGGAATTGGTGGTGAGTGTGTGGGGATCGCGGCTATTTGTGACTGGTAAGTATGTGCAAACTTTCTTGATTATGTGATTTGTTGATATGTGCTGGCACGATGTTAAATGGCTATTATGATGAATCCGTTATAGAATGACATTACGTGTTAATATGCAATGCTAAAATCTCTTTGGCATAACCTGTGTTATCATGATATATTGATGTATTTTATCCTGATATTTTGGCATGCGATGTCCGATTAGGTTACATGTTGCATGCAATGATTATATTTTCTGCTTACTATGTTGTTAGACCTTGCTACTGTTAACCCATGAGAGCATGTCTGATTCTTTGTTGAAAATTTGGACTTGAATTGCTGCGCGTGGTTGTATTGATACATCTGTGCATTGGTATTCAACGGAATTCTTGGCTATGGATATGGTGAATGTCTTGGCTTGTTGAACCCGGTTGTAATAGATTTTGTTGTGTTGACTTGTTGCCTTCTACTTGATTTATGTGTGCTTGCGTGATTAACTATGATGTTGTTGATGCACTCATTAATGTTTTTAATTAGTATGATGTGAGGATACCTTTCATGAATTTCGGAGTGTTGTCGAAATGTTGTTATGATTATTGATATGTTGATTGACATGCATATTATGGCCTTTAATTTGATGTGGAGATACTTGATGTGACCTTGTGGCACTAAGTTGGTATGTGTTTTGAGAATTGTCGTATGAAGTACTGGTTGGAGATTGGTTGGTTGATACGATTGTACATTTATTATGGCTTATGTCCTTGCTTGAGATGAGGCTGGTAGAATGATTTGATGCTGGAAATTAGGAAGCGAATATGGGATTAGCCCTTAGATGTGGATGATTCCACCTCTCGAGACCTGAAATCACTTGGTTAAACGTCGGATTTGAAGATTTTGAGCGGTTTTGAATAGGATTAATTTGGATTTTAAAAGAATAAACCCTATCGAGAATTTCAACGATTTGAGACCAATCCTTTTCAACTACGGAATCCCTTTTGAAACTTTTCAAACCCGGTTTTATATTATAATGCCTCACGAAGTGGATACAAGCATTTTATAGGGGCGCATATAGAATGCTTGCTAAGACCTAGTAGAGACGCTATGATTGATTTTCGAGTTATGATAAAACCGAAAAGTCGGAGTAAGGATGTAACAGAGGCCCATATCGCATAATTGCTACGACCAATTGGGAATATTATGATCACGTCGAGGGTGCTGTAAGGATCAAATATGGGCCCTATGAGATGCTTACGGGATCAATGGCATGATCCTTGGACTCACCAATTTCAAACTCCATCCCCTTGTTTTAGAGTGATTTTAGTCTCGGGGAAGAGACTTGTTTTTAGAGGTGGATGATGTAAAGACCGAAAATTTTTATAATATTAAAATTATTAAAATAGTGATCTATATTCATTTCGACTTCTAAAATTCGGGAGGTTTGGAAATTCCGTCCTCGAACAATTGGTTTATTCTAAATATCTCAAAACGAGTTCCGGAAATATTTGGTTAAAAATTTAAATTATGCTTTATCCCGCTTCCATATGCGAAAATTTTAAATAATATTTGGAGTTCCTTATTTAATTTGGAATTGGAAATTTAAAAGTATTTTTCAGTTGGGTCGGATAAGACTGAGAGAGCGGATTTTGAGATTATTTTGAAGGTAATTTAAAAGTTGTGTTGGGATCACTTTGATTCCCTTCCAATTTGTCCTCTCTTCCTACTCACACACCCGAAAAAAATTCAGAAGCCCCCCTCCTCTTTCTGTTTGAACAAGTTGTACACAACAACTCTCTCTCCAGCCCTTCCCAACCCCTTTTTGGTTAAACACCACCTCTCTCACCCTCCTCCCACATGGTCTTTCCTCACCCATTTGTAGCTAATGTCAAACATCCCTATGCCCCTTCCTTGTCCGGACTTCAGAGCTCCTATTTTCTCAATAGTAGAGAAAGCCACTTTTACCACGGTTCCGTGGGCACTATTTACCACGGTTATGAACCATAGTAAAAGTGGCTATGGTAAATCTGTTTACCAAGTTCTCTCAACCGTGGTAAATGCGACGAACCGTGGTAAAAAAAAAGTCATAGTATAAACGCATGATGAACCGTAGTAAATCGGTATAGTGGTAATCGTGTTTAAACCGTGGTAATTTAGATTAACCGTAGTAAAATCACATCATAGCAAAATGCTATATTCGTAGTAAATTTGACAGCCGATGTTAAATTGATAAATGGTAAATATTGCTACCCGTAGTAAAATTGTGATATGTATACATATGTTCGGATTCAGTTTACCAAAAAACACATATGTTCATAGTTAAACTAAACCTCACACTAAAATCCTTCACCGATTGGATCCCTCATTCCTTGAACCCTAGCCTCCCTGGTCCTGAATCATGTACTGTTCGAAGATCAGATCTGGCCAATGCGAGAGGCGACCTCGATCTCTTATCTCCCACCTCTGTAGCCCCGAATTCCACCAGCTTCGCCCTGTTTGATCTCCTGCTAGAACATCCAAAGCATCAAGCCGGTACGCCTTGAAAACCTTGTGAAAGTCATGCTTGCTCGCCGTCGTGGTTGCGCAGGCGCATCTCGCACTCTTGCGAATTTCATTCTGACCACCATCGATGATCCATAGGATCGAACGAACCATATATGATGCAACTGATAAGCGCAATGTCTCGAAGAACATTGAGTAAAAGTCTACTTAGATTATAAGAAACAAATGGCGGAAATCGATCAGAACATAATATACCTCTTTGTGTAGGAAACCTCATGGTCCCTTTCAATTCCAGCACAAACAGGTGGCGTTTGTTGTCGATCCTTGTGCAGGCTTCGTATGAGAGAAGGGAGGCGGGCTCTCGATCAATAGAGGAGACGGCGGCGCTGGCCGTCGATCCTTGCGCAGGCTTCGTATGGGAGAGGAGACGGCGAAGGGAGATCGAGAGACAGACGCCATGGGAGAAGGGAGTCGGGCTCTCGATCTGTGCAAGGAGAGAGATGACATACGAGACCGAGCGAGATTGCCATGGGGATCTCCGATCTAAGATCGAGAAAGATAGGGAGATTTGTTCGTGAAGAAGCGGATGAGTAGATTAAGAAGATGAGGCGGTTATCGATTCTTTTAGGGTTAAACTAGAAGGATTTGCAAACTGAACCACGATTTACAATTTTTGTTTTTTAAAAAAAAACTCCTAGCTTAAATGATTTTTTTAAAATGTTGGAGATTTACCACATCAAAACTTAGAATCGTGGTAAATTAATGTGTCAAATTACTCCTATTGTTAAAAAAAAACCATGGTAATTTCTCAATCTAGGAAATTTACTACACCGAGATTAGGAACCGTGGTAAAAATATGTGCTAAATTACTACGGTTATACAAGAAATCGTGGTAAATTTGTCAACTTTGCAAATTTACCACGTAAAGACACATGGTTGTGGTAAATTATGAGCGATATTACCACGGTTATTCAAGGAACCGTGGTAAATTTGTCAGTCTTACACATTTACCACGCCAATACACGGAACCGTGGTAATTTAAGCGTTGCCAAAGCCTATTTTTCTACTAGTGTCTCCTCTTGAAAATTGAATCTAAATCCCACTACAACCCACTTCCTCTCCACTCTTTCCCCACTTCTCTCCATTTCAATCTCAGCCCCTTTGCTTTTGAATCGCCAAACGCACCACCGCTGAGCCACCCCCAAACCGTCGAGCACCGCCACTCCCCCGCCACCGCACTACCTCCTTCCTACCCTCACCATCGTTGTCGTTCGTCGACTTGAGGCCCAGCCGCAAGAGCCTCCTTCTCCCAGGTTCCGTGAACAAAATTAGAGCACCACCACCTCCTCCTCCCACCTTCGCCTCCAGTTCTTCATCCTTTCAAGCACTAGCAGCAGTTGTAAAGGCCCGGATTTTAAATAATAAATTTCAATAAATAGTATAAATGGATTTAAGTCGGAAAAAAAAAATGTTAATAAACTCGGATTTGGAATTTTGAAGATCGTTTTGAGTTTAGTCAGGATTTGTCGGGTGAGCGGGTTTCGAGTCTATTCTGCTATTTTGAATTGGCGTCTTGGGGGTCATTCTTCAAATTGGATTTTTCTTTTTTTTCTTATTTCTTTCTTTCCCCTCTCTCTCATTGCCAGCTAGCAGTGTACACTTCCTTGTCTTCTTCTTCATTTGGTGCAACAGAGCATATTGCACTTGCTACCTCTCCCTCCCTACAAATTGGATCCACCGAAAACCCTAAAACTTATCCACAAATTCAGCCCTCATCATTTGCCTTATTCATTCTTACAAACAGCAACAAAAACCCCGTCGGAGCCCTGTTTCGGAGCTGAAATCGCCACCGAACCAAGCACCACCTTCACCCCTTTGATTTCCGACAACGGTAGCAGCAGTCCGACGCAGCCACCATCCCCAGCGTCCTTGTTCTCTCGTCCGAACCAGTAGCCCAGGAACAGTCGGAATCCGTCGGAGCCGCATTCCCCTTCTCCCTTGTTTGAATCGAGTCGCCGATTCCGAGCAAGCCAGCAGCTGCTTCCTCCGATTCCAAGCAGCAGAAGCTTCCTCCGAGCAGCGACGAGCCACCCAGGAGCCACCGCCGCTGCCCAGCGCCGCCTCCCTCTCCTCTTCCATTGTTCTCGCATCTAGGGATTGGTAAGGCTCCATTCTTCCTCCTTTGCTTCGAAAACCTGTAAATCCCCACCTTTACACCTTTCCCTTCCACCATAGGCTCAGGCTCGCAAGAATCCGACATCGACAAAGCCAAATCAAGCCCGACGACATACTTCCGGCGAGTCTCAAATTCCCCTCGGTGAGCCCCTTTTTCTTCCTCTCCTTTAGCTTCGCTTGAGCTCTTCGTGTCCGGGGTGGTCGGGGAGAGATTCCGATCAGTTAGGGGTGGTCAGGTTGAAGATCCGGCGAGCCTGGGTTTCCTCTTCTCTTCCGTTCGTCCGGCGTCGTTGCAGGGACTGTGTGAGGAAGAGGGCAGGCTGGGTCCGATTCGTCTCTTTCTTTCCTTTGTTTGTTGGACTGGGCCGAATCCTCTTTTAATTCCGGGTTATATCATTTTGTTTCCGGGTCGGGTTTCCTTGTGTGTTTGAATCCGGGTTGGGCCTTTCCCTTTTGGGCTGGTTGGGCTTCTTTTGTTTCAGATTTTGGGGGTTGTATGTTGGGTTTATATTACATGTTATATTAATTGCTAGATGTATTAGTATTATTATTATCATTGCTACATTATTCGGATTGGAAAAAAATAAACTCCGAAACTTTATAAAATTTAAACTTATTTTGAAAATGATATTATTGAGATATGTATTTTGTGATGGTCTCAATAGGTGATTTTGGGATTTTTGGAAAAGAGCCACTAATAAAATAGTTGATTCTTATGATAATTATATTTATTGTTGATAAAGTATTTAACAGGGTTTTTGAGTTCCGGAAGTATACTTTAGATGATTATTGTTTAAAAACTAAAATGTCGGGATTTAGTTAAGTATGACTTTAAAGGAACTGTTGATTTTCTAAGTCGATTTTCCTTGAGATTTAAGAGTTGGGAAGTTTTGGGAAGAATGATTTTGGTCGATGTTGATCGTATCGGAAAGGTTTTGGAAATGGTTTTACTACCGATTGGTTTTGAGTATGTTGAGAACTTGAAGTTCGTGTGTATGAATGATGGATCGATAGCTTATGGAAATGACTCGATGATAGGTGTGTATTGATTTTGGATTGCTTTGGGCTTGCATTTGGGCCCTTGCTTGCGTTATCTTGCTGTTCTGCATCTCCAGGTAAGACTCTTCGGAGCTTACTCAGATTGAATAGAGCTATTCCCTGCCTTAGGTGCATGATATACTAGGTGCTTGCATTCATCATCAGCATGCCATGTAGTACCATGCTAGGTTGCATCGATCGTTGAGCATTCTATTTCTTTGTGCGTATGTAAACAGAACGGCCGTTATCTGTGATAGTCCTAGAGTCTTTGCTAGGGTCATAGGGTAGCCCAGCCTCGTCGGGTACCCTGAGTCAATCGAGTACTTCCTTATATTATGATATGCATGCGGGCTTTATTGTGGAGCGGGTTAGGCATGCGTGCCGCCCTATTATGAATGAATGCATTCACGAGCTGGCCAGTCTCCGCCTGTCGGAAGGGGTGGAGGTAGGAGAGGGATATGCCACTTGGCATTGTCTTGGGCCCTTTACAGTATTTCTGCACATTATTATGAACTAGGAGCATGCTAGTGTGTTTGAATTTCGTACTGCATTAGAGCATCTTTATTAGGTATAGCGTATATGTGTGCTTATGGTTGGGATGCAGAGTTAAGTGGGCATCGATCTGATCCCGCTCCAAATCAATTTTTTTAGGAATTATTTATGTTCATCCTATCGGTGCTGTTTGCTTATTGCGCGGGTCATTTTATCGGCGGAGAGTGAGCGCTGGAGTTATAGACTTCACCAGACTCTGATTATACTGTTTTGGATTAATACTTTTGACTCTGTTTTGACCCGGCTCTGCCGTGACACTTGTATCCTTATTTTGCTTCCGTCTTGCTTCCGTGTGAAATGAATTTTGCGAGTTAGTCCCCAGGACAGGTTAAGGGTACCCAACGGCCCTTCGAGGTGTTTAGGGTTTGAAATCCCTCTTTCTACAAATCTTAAAATGAGTTTGAAACCTCGACCCGTACCTGGATTGCAAGATCCGAACAAGGGGTTTTATCCCTTGAAACGTAACCCGGAAATCATAATTCTGGGCCGTTACAAAGATGGTATCAGAGCTGAGGTTGTGCAATTCGGGTACACAAGGGTCGAGTGTATGTTTTGGAAAACTGCCCATGAATTTCAAAGGATTTGAAAGTGTTTTAAAGGGGCAAAATGAACTTAAGATGTCTAACCTAAATTGGACTAAGTAATGAACTTGACTTATCATAAAATATGGAAAACCGACTAAAGAGGGGATCGAGTGGGTAGAAAGACGGTAGACCATCCCTATTGGATGTAGTTGGAAATGGGTAGGCGAAATATTAGCTTGTTCTTTACAGATGGGTCTGGAAGACTCCAAGGAGGTCATTATGAGTGTCACTAGCTGATTTTGTGTTGAGTGCTTGCTATGCAAGATATCTGATTTGGTATGCCTAACAATGAGTTGTTTATTGACTAATCTGTGCAAACGGAATAGTGGGAGTACCCTTGTTTCTGTATGGTCAACCCAGTTATGTGTGATAGCCCGTTCCACGTTGCTAAACCCTTGAGGATCTTATCGAGTCTTTCTCCCGGATGTCAGTGTCTTCCACGGGGAAAATCGGGTTGGTAAACACATTGTGTCGGAATCATGTATGGATGTGAAGGTTGTCTGAGCGAATATTGGAAGGTGGTTCCTTATGTCCCTTTAAGTCAAAGTAAGGTGTTTCTGGGCTGTATTCCTTGATTCTTGTGACGATCAACCCGTGTCTTCTTGCCACAAGGAGTCATACCAGAGTCCCACGAGAAAGAGGGATGAGAAGTCAGTCGGGAAAACTCAATGGTTGCCCTTAGGAATCTCTGTCCGATTGTAATGGTGACTCTCTCTAAATTGCATGACATGATTTTGTAATCTCTAACACGTGCCTTATGAATAACCATTGGTACCCAGTGTTGTGTTATATTTACATGTGTGACTAGTTACGTTGCTCAAGTATTGTGTTATGTATTGTCTTCTATCATGATTATACGTTGTTTATAGCATGCCTACTTGACATATTGTATTAATTGCGCTAATGATCAATTGAAAGCATGAACCACATGATATGAACCTATATGCTTGTTGTTTTGCCTGGGTTAGGTACATGATAGTGTGATCGGCTCGTCTTGGTATGAATGCTGATAGATGATCGTCTTAGCATGTTGGATGATGACGTGTCAATGCTTATTATCCTTTGGTAACAAGAATCTATAGTATTCCCATTCGTTCTGTATTCGGCAGATTACTCAACGTTGATTGTTTTGCAATTTACGTTGTTGTGTGATTACTTGCGTTGGATGGAGAATATGTGGTATGATTGAATCTTGAGAAATGCGTGTTTATCTTAGTATGTGTTGGTTCGAGCTCATGTCCCCGTATTCTAGTCATATTGCCATTACTTAAACTCGTGTTATACATCGTAAGACTTTCCTCATGTTTCTATGTTGTTGGAATGTGAATGAATTGATTTCTTACGTGTCGCCATGATTAGTTGAATGCATGTATCGTATGCCAAGTAGAGCCTTTAGTACCATGTAGGATCCTTGGTTGTGACTCATGTGAATTATATCTTGCTTGCATTATTGTTGATTCTCTCTCGAGCTAGGTTTCTGATAGTGTGGTTCTTCCCCCTTCCTATTACCATAACATGTCTTACTTATCCTGGCTAGATGATGTTAAATTCGATGACCGACTTGCTTTTTGCAATGGTAGGCCCTAGCATTCTTACATGATCTCACTCGGTGGTATTCATCTATTACTATATGACATCTTCTCGTATTTGCATGAGCGTATGACTTGACACCTCGCATGGTCACACACTATGTTAGATTATGATTTTGCACACACATGACACCTGAATGTTAGGATGAATCTAATTGCATTATCTTGATTGCATTCATGTCCGATATGTGCCAGTAGTGTCCTGTAGGGATTATGATTCCGAATATGACTCGCTAGATGATCACGTGTTGTGCTTGTTTTATGATGTGATGACTATTGTACCATATACGTGGTCTATGATGGTTCGTTCTTGGCACGATTATAACCTAGCGTCGTGATGTTATCTTGTTTACTCTGTGGTGATCCTTTTGCTTTCACGTACATCATATTGAACTCATTTAATCACTCTTGTCTATGCTCATGCCTTGTCATGTATCGCTAGCATCGTATAGGATCTATGCTTCCTAAGTGTATCTCATTGTATGATTACATGCCATTCTGCACCTACAATATGATTCTTGTTACTAGTTGTGATGATTACTATGCCGCCTTATGTATTTTCGTATGGTTCTTAGTTTGATCGTTATGATGTACATCGCCATGCTATATTTGACCTCATCTTGTTCTGCATGTGCCATTCTTGTACGTTTGTTCATACTCATGATGCCTGTTACCTTCATTAAATCCCGCATGACTTCGAATCTTGTATGATAATTACTGGTTCCACATATCCTGCTTGAAGTTGCTAGACATATCTGGTTCCATGAAATAATAGACTGCTAGCTTGTCTCACATGCATTAGTGTAGGACTTGATTGTGCCTTTTGGAATGAATATGCATGTCGTTCTCTTTGAGATAGGTACATGTTAGTGTGGATTAATATGATTGGTATGCCCATGATGAATTTGTGTCTGATTGTCACAATTGCAACCTAATAGGCTTTCATAAGGGTGTCGTTGCTATTCTCGGGTCGGAGTTTTGTCTCTAGTTGCCGTCTTATTATTAGTCCGTGGTTGGTTCCGAGAGGAACTTTGGGTTGTCTTCTCTTGTCATTCCCCTATCTCCGCTAACTTGGACCCTATGCGATACATTCGACGAGCGACCGCATGGAAGAGGGAACGAAAAGTTAGATAGCGATAGCGCAGTGCAACAGAAGCGTGGGCCCATAACCCACGGGCCTCAGGATCAACGATTTCGAAAAGACAAACACGTTTCGAGAATGGCGGTTACTGATTACGATATGACTTGCAGGCGAGAGCGTTCTCTGTTCGAATTGCTAACCCTTTTGAATTTGTTGACGATGATATTGCACTGACATGGCGATGAAATTTCGTGTTGATGTGCTTACTTGGTGAGGAATATTGCTTGATTGTTCCGTGTCTATGATGATATGATTCGATGCCTTACGATTCTAATGTGCCATGATATCTTGATGTGATGATACTTTGAGTTGCTAAGCATGATCTAAATTTCTTTGCCTATAAAAGAATGAACTGCAAATGTTGTGAAACCTAAATTGTTATCTGTTAAGGTTATAATGCAACATGTTAGCTTGACTTGATTATGATCATATATGATGTTGCAATGATTTTTGAGCATGATGATAAACTGAGACTTGTTGAACCCATGATGTATGTTTATAAATGCTAGTTGACATGATGTAGACCTCATGTTTGATGATTTTAATTATTGCTTCTTCCTTAAACCTGTGGGTGAGGTCGTTGGTAGCGTGGTAGAAGAGTGGTGAAAGAGCTTGAGTGGTTAGGATGACCGGGGATGTTATAAGATAGGTCGCAAGAGAGAGATGTTGGTTTAGGTAAGACTGGGTGAGCTTTAGGAATTTTACAAGGCATGATGCTGGTGATATCTTGTGGAGTGTGGAAAGTGTAAGAAATGGCCTTAAGAGAATTGATGATATAGTATGATAGGGTACTCGGGTGTGGAGTTAGAGATATGATTTGGATTCTTAGAGGTGGATGGCGTGTATGAGAGTTTGGTGGAATGAGGGCGAGATTTGAGCATCGGGATGAATTGAGATTTTTTTTGGGAAATTTTGTCTAAGATGAGGTTGGCGGGTCTAGAAGAGGAGTAGTCTTGGCTTGAGAGTGGAGATGGGCAAGTGGGGATCGTATCTTATTTTGACTGGTATGACGTGAGAATTTTCTTGATTATGTGATTATTTATATTTGCTGGCATAATGTTAGATAGCAACTATGACGAATCTGATACAGAATGATATTACATGTTGTTATGCAATATTAAAATCTAATTGGTAGTGACAAGTGTTATCATGAAATATTGATGCTTGCTATCCTGTTATATTATTTTAGAAGCATGATAGGATGTGTTGTGATATGATACATGAGACAATAATGTGTTATTATGTGAAGGCATGACGTTATAGTATGTGGTGGTAATCATGATGTTGTATTATATGGTTGACAAGCATGACTATTGATATGTTAAATGATGAGTATGACTTGGAATATGAATATGATTTGTATATATATGAGATAAGGGTGCCTGATTACGAAATGATCGTTATATAACATTGTGATGAGTTAAGATGATTTCTAGAGAGCGTGTTGACATTTTGATGGTGATATACTTCATGATCTTCCCTTTTTATTGAATCTTAATAGCATGACCTTGACGGTATTGGTGTGTCGATAAGTAGTTTTGTTCCGTCGACTTATGATGAAATTTCGCTATGGCTAACCTTGCAAGTACCAATTATTGATGGGATAAAAATGTTATGCTAATGCTGGATAGGAATTGGATAGGATGACTATGTGAATTTGTGGGTTAAATGATATCTCTTGTTGTGGCTGGCCCTGCTATGATTGCGGTGTTGATATGCGATAGTGAGATACCTTTTATGATTTATGGTGTGATGTCGAGACGTGGTTATGATTTTGATATGTTGTTGAGATGCACATTGTAACCTTTAGTATGATTTGGAGATGCTTGATGTGACCTTGTGGCACTGTGTGGGTACATGTTTGAGACTTGTCATATGATGTACTGATTGGAGATTGGTTGGTTATTTGGTTATGCACTTCTTATGGCTTGTGAAGCTTGCTTGAATTGAAACTGATAGATTGATTTGATTATGGAAACTAGGAAGAGAATATGGGATTAGCCCTTAGAGGTGGATGACTCCACCTCCCCGCTTCTGAATTTGATTGTTTGGTATGCGAGAAATTGATCTGGTGGTTGGAAGATTTTGACGAAATCTTGATTCGAAAGGATTTGACTTGTTTTAGTGTAAGGTTGCTTGATTAGACGTTGGATTTGAAGATTTTGAATGATTTTGAAAAAGGACCAACTTGGGTTGTAAGAGAATGAACGATACCGAGGATTTCAACGATTTTGAGGTTAATCTTTATTTTCAATTGTGGAATCCCTTTTGAAACTTTTCAAACCCGGGCAACTCTATGATACTTCACGAAGTGGATACAAGCATTTTATGAGGGCGCTTGTAGGGTGCTTGCTAAGACCTAGTGATGATATTGTAGAACTTTTAGAGTTGTGGTACTTCCGAAAAGTCAAAGCGAGGATGTGATAGGGGCGCTTATTGCATACTTGTCAAGGCCAATTGGAGATGTCACGACCGTGACTAGGATGTTGTGAGAATCCCGGAAGACGCAACCGAGATGATTACAAGATTCTAGGACATGGTCCTCGGACTCATCAATTTCAAACTTCATCCCCTACTTTATTTTGGTTTTAGTCTCGGGGACGAGACTTGTTTTTAGAGGTGGATGATGTAAAGGCCCGGATTTTAAATAATAAATTTCAATAAATAGTATAAATGGATTTAAGTCGGAAAAAAAAAATGTTAATAAACTCGGATTTGGAATTTTGAAGATCGTTTTGAGTTTAGTCGGGATTTGTCGGGTGAGCGGGTTTCAAGTCTATTCTGCTATTTTGAATTGGCGTCTTGGGGGTCATTCTTCAAATTGGATTTTTCTTTTTTTTCTTATTTCTTTCTTTCCCCTCTCTCTCATTGCCAGCTAGCAGTGTACACTTCCTTGTCTTCTTCTTCATTTGGTGCAACAGAGCATATTGCACTTGCTACCTCTCCCTCCCTACAAATTGGATCCACCGAAAACCCTAAAACTTATCCACAAATTCAGCCCTCATCATTTGCCTTATTCATTCTTACAAACAGCAACAAAAACCCCGTCGGAGCCCTGTTTCGGAGCTGAAATCGCCACCGAACCAAGCACCACCTTCACCCCTTTGATTTCCGACAACGGTAGCAGCAGTCCGACGCAGCCACCATCCCCAGCGTCCTTGTTCTCTCGTCCGAACCAGTAGCCCAGGAACAGTCGGAATCCGTCGGAGCCGCATTCCCCTTCTCCCTTGTTTGAATCGAGCCGCCGATTTCGAGCAAGCCAGCAGAAGCTTCCTCCGAGCAGCGACGAGCCACCCAGGAGCCACCGCCGCTGCCCAGCGCCGCCTCCCTCTCCTCTTCCCTTGTTCTCGCATCTAGGGATTGGTAAGGCTCCATTCTTCCTCCTTTGCTTCGAAAACCTGTAAATCCCCACCTTTACACCTTTCCCTTCCACCATAGGCTCAGGCTCGCAAGAATCCGACATCGACAAAGCCAAATCAAGCCCGACGACATACTTTCGGCGAGTCTCAAATTCCCCTCGGTGAGCCCCTTTTTCTTCCTCTCCTTTAGCTTCGCTTGAGCTCTTCGTGTCCGGGGTGGTCGGGGAGAGATTCCGATCAGTTAGGGGTGGTCAGGTTGAAGATCCGGCGAGCCTGGGTTTCCTCTTCTCTTCCGTTCGTCCGGCGTCGTTGCAGGGACTGTGTGAGGAAGAGGGCAGGCTGGGTCCGATTCGTCTCTTTCTTTCCTTTGTTTGTTGGACTGGGCCGAATCCTCTTTTAATTCCGGGTTATATCATTTTGTTTCCGGGTCGGGTTTCCTTGTGTGTTTGAATCCGGGTTGGGCCTTTCCCTTTTGGGCTGGTTGGGCTTCTTTTGTTTCAGATTTTGGGGGTTGTATGTTGGGTTTATATTACATGTTATATTAATTGCTAGATGTATTAGTATTATTATTATCATTGCTACATTATTCGGATTGGAAAAAAATAAACTCCGAAACTTTATAAAATTTAAACTTATTTTGAAAATGATATTATTGAGATATGTATTTTGTGATGGTCTCAATAGGTGATTTTGGGATTTTTGGAAAAGAGCCACTAATAAAATAGTTGATTCTTATGATAATTATATTTATTGTTGATAAAGTATTTAACAGGGTTTTTGAGTTCCGGAAGTATACTTTAGATGATTATTGTTTAAAAACTAAAATGTCGGGATTTAGTTAAGTATGACTTTAAAGGAACTGTTGATTTTCTAAGTCGATTTTCCTTGAGATTTAAGAGTTGGGAAGTTTTGGGAAGAATGATTTTGGTCGATGTTGATCGTATCGGAAAGGTTTTGGAAATGGTTTTACTACCGATTGGTTTTGAGTATGTTGAGAACTTGAAGTTCGTGTGTATGAATGATGGATCGATAGCTTATGGAAATGACTCGATGATAGGTGTGTATTGATTTTGGATTGCTTTGGGCTTGCATTTGGGCCCTTGCTTGCGTTATCTTGCTGTTCTGCATCTCCAGGTAAGACTCTTCGGAGCTTACTCAGATTGAATAGAGCTATTCCCTGCCTTAGGTGCATGATATACTAGGTGCTTGCATTCATCATCAGCATGCCATGTAGTACCATGCTAGGTTGCATCGATCGTTGAGCATTCTATTTCTTTGTGCGTATGTAAACAGAACGGCCGTTATCTGTGATAGTCCTAGAGTCTTTGCTAGGGTCATAGGGTAGCCCAGCCTCGTCGGGTACCCTGAGTCAATCGAGTACTTCCTTATATTATGATATGCATGCGGGCTTTATTGTGGAGCGGGTTAGGCATGCGTGCCGCCCTATTATGAATGAATGCATTCACGAGCTGGCCAGTCTCCGCCTGTCGGAAGGGGTGGAGGTAGGAGAGGGATATGCCACTTGGCATTGTCTTGGGCCCTTTACAGTATTTCTGCACATTATTATGAACTAGGAGCATGCTAGTGTGTTTGAATTTCGTACTGCATTAGAGCATCTTTATTAGGTATAGCGTATATGTGTGCTTATGGTTGGGATGCAGAGTTAAGTGGGCATCGATCTGATCCCGCTCCAAATCAATTTTTTTAGGAATTATTTATGTTCATCCTATCGGTGCTGTTTGCTTATTGCGCGGGTCATTTTATCGGCGGAGAGTGAGCGCTGGAGTTATAGACTTCACCAGACTCTGATTATACTGTTTTGGATTAATACTTTTGACTCTGTTTTGACCCGGCTCTGCCGTGACACTTGTATCCTTATTTTGCTTCCGTCTTGCTTCCGTGTGAAATGAATTTTGCGAGTTAGTCCCCAGGACAGGTTAAGGGTACCCAACGGCCCTTCGAGGTGTTTAGGGTTTGAAATCCCTCTTTCTACAAATCTTAAAATGAGTTTGAAACCTCGACCCGTACCTGGATTGCAAGATCCGAACAAGGGGTTTTATCCCTTGAAACGTAACCCGGAAATCATAATTCTGGGCCGTTACAGTAGTTAGGAGTTCCTTCGACGCCACTAGCCGAGACCGAGATTCCACCCAGGAAATGTAGGCGCCGAACCTGAAACCGCACCACTCCACTCCTCTTCTCTCATCCTTCTTCTACGAGCAGCTCCCTGGAGTTCCGCATTGCCCTCCTTGGCGTTTCCGAGCACCTAGAGCCTCCGAAGTGTCACCAGCGTCACCGCTGCAGCCCCCGAATCCTCCCTTCCCCTTTTTTCCGATTTGCAATGGTAAGTGGCCGTCTTCGCTCCTTTCGCCTCCTTTCGATGTAAAGATTCGGATTTAATGTTCCCACACCCTCCCCGGGTCTTTCTGATCGAAGAATCCGCCTCGAAGCACCCGGACGCCGCCTCCCCGAGCTCCGTTTCGGCGAGACAAACCCCTCGGTGAGCCTTCTTCCATCCTCCTTTTCATTTCCGTCTCTCTGTGTGTGTGAGTGTCGGCTTCGTTGTCTGAGTTCGAGAACCGCCACCGTCGGCCTCCCCTTTCCCTCGTCCTCCTTCCTTCTCCAAACGCTGGGGCGGTGTCTCCGTTTTGTTTCGTTCAAATGTCAGGGGTTGAAGAAGGTTGTGGTCCCTGCTTCCAACTTGGCAGCCACCTCAGCCGGCCCCACCTCTTCTTTCGTTCAAATGAGAGATGATTTGTTTGGGTCTGTTGGGTTGGATTCCTCACTATATTGTCATTTGGTATTATTTGTGTATTTTGATGATTATATACATGCTATATTATATGATAATAATTACTTATGTGTATTATTTTGTGTCCTAAAAATTCCGATTTTATGAAAACATATTTTGAAATTTATTCTATATTATGAAGTTATTTTTGAAAGTGATATTATTTGAATATGTGTTGTGCGATGTTTTAAATATGTGAATTTAGGAATTTATAAAATGATTTATTGGCTTGGATTTATAATTGGGATTCGTAAAGAGAATTAAATTTTGACATTTTTATTTAGTTAAGTATCGTTGGGTAGATTATTTAAAAAGAAGTTTTCAAGTTTTCGGAAATATCTTTTAAGGAATTTGTTTGGAAAATCAAAATGCCAGAATTATTTCTATAATATGGTTTTGAAAGATTGGTTTTAAGATTTAAATGTTTAATGTCGGGATTCTTTGTCTTGGTTTGGTGATGTTGGTTTTGAGAAGGAAGTTTGGAAATATGGTTGGTACGATTTTATCAATGGGTTTGATTTGAGCTAAATGATTTTGGTTGATGTTAATCGTATCGGAAAGGTTTTGGAAAATGGTTTTACCATCGATTGGTTTTGAGGATGATGAGAACTTGGGTTTCGTGGGTATGAATGTTGGTCTGGTAGCTTATGGAAATGGCTTGATGATAGGTGTACGTGTATTACTTCTGGATTGCTTTTGGACTTGTTTGTGTTATCTTGCTTTTGGACTTGTTTGTGTTATCTTGCTGTTCTGCATCTTCAAGTAAGTATCCTACGAGACTTACTCAGTAACCTGGACCTCCTGCCTAATGTGTAATATGATGTGCATGTGTTGCATATTAAAGCATGCCATGTAGTATCATGGTAGGATTGCATTGAATTGAGCATGTGGTTACTATGTGTGTTTGAATACAAAACGGTCGTTATCTGTGATAGTCCTAGAGTCTTTGGTAGGGTCATAGGGTAGGCCAGCCCATCAGGTTTGCCCTGAGTCAATCGAGTCGATATGAGCAACATATGATAGCCCAGCACCATCGGGCAAGCGATGAGGTGATATGATATGATGATGATGTGGTTTGTGCACCACCACGAGAAAATTGCTATGCTATAGCGCCGAACTGGCCAGTCTCTGCACTAATGGGAAGGGGTGCAGAGGTAGGTGAGGGATATGTCACTTGGCATTGTCTTGGGCGCTTTACAGTTTTTCTGCATATTATCATTACTGTCAAAGCATGCTTATGTGATTTAAATCTTGTACTGAATTAGTCATCCTTTATTTAGGTATAGGCATGTTATGTGGCCTCAGCGCGGTCAGATGACCCACAGGCGATTACCGGGCATGACTTCATGGATAGTGTTAGGCACCGCTCTTGTTTGCTCCTTGCTTCTGTGATGGGGAATCTCTTGGCGGACCGAAGAATCTGGCTAATATTCTAACTGTGGGTAAAATGGTAATCACCCACTAATGATTTTGTTTTGACCTGGCTTTGCCATGGCACTATCTTAATCTTTGCTTTCGTTTTACTTTCGTTTGAAATGGACTTCGCGACATAGACTTAGGACAGGTTAAGCGTACCCAACGACCCTTCGAGGTTTTTAGGGTTTGAAATCCCTCTTTCGACTAATCTTAAAATGAGTTTGAAACCTCGGCTCGTACATGGATTGCAGAATCCGAACAAGAGGTTTCATCCCTTGAAACGTAACCTGGAAATCATAATTTTAGGCCGTTACAATATTTTAATTTTTTTATTTTTTCAACACGTTTTTAAAAAAGCTAAAAAACTTTATAAAATATTAAAAAATTTAATTAAATATTTAAAATAATTTTATACTCATTACTAATCGGTATGAAATAATTTCAAAAAGATAATTAAAACTTTGATATTTTGTAGAGTTGTAAATTTTATTAAAAATATGGGTGATAGTAAAAATCAATTTTTTAGATTGAAGGTACGCAGTATATACCTACAAGTGCTCGAGCTTAGGATGACATCTTCTAATAAATATAGGACCCATAAAGAATAACTTAGCAACCACATCTTTAACTCTAGTATTTTCAAGATATTGCAAATTCATCAAAACACGATTTTTTTTAAAAAAAAAAAACGTTGACAAACTCGAAATTGCTCCGAAACCGGGTGAAACTCTAGTTTGAATTAACCCAGATCTATCCGAGACCCGATTTACCCTAAATTCGAAATAATCCGATCTAAATTGACCGATTGACAGGTCTAGTCCAGATGAGTGACAAATAATATACTGTTGTTGTATTCTCCACAGCCATCGTTTATCCGTGCACCTATTAATAGAGCGGCTCATCAATTATTGTGGTGAGAGTAGCGAAATTTAAGTTTTGTCCTTTCTAAATTTGGTTGGTCTAAATAGGTAACACTAATTGTTTCCCACTGGCCTGAAGCCGTGAAACTCTCGATCTCAACACTCATGGATGAGATATATAGAATTTGCTAAAAGTAATTGATAAAGCTAAATATAGCAACACTCCAAAACAAAAAGGAAAAATAGAAAGAAAGGTATAAATTTGGAAACATTGACAGTGTTGTAGACTAATTTCTGGTTCATGTTGCATGAATAAACTTTCTAAAGTATATATAAATATAAATATAAATATATTTATGTTTAACCTTTTTTTCTAGTTTAAACATTTGGTTTGTAATATTGAATAAAGCTGGAGTCCTCGTCCCAAGGCTTCAATGAACCTGCAGAGATCAAGAAAGGATCAGCAACTGATCCTAATAAGGGTGGTTGCGATCATCCTAATTGTAGCGCTTGCAATGACGTCTGGATCAGAGGCTAAAGATAAAGGCAAAAACAAAGAGAAAGAGAAGGAGAAACACAAAAAAATAGGGACAACGGTTAAAAAGGGGGCTCCAGCAGCGAAGATGACGACGGTGACAAATTCAGCACAACCGACCCTTCTCCCACCAGGCCCTATCAATCTTCCTGCAAATGCTTCAGTCTTTGACGTCACCAAGCATGGAGCTAAAGGAGATGGAAAACCAAATCTGGACGAGGAGGGAGGATGCATGAACGCTATCGTAAGTAAACCTACCTAGCTAGCTAGCTGCCCGAATGGATCGATGAATTGAAGAATATATGTGTGCGTGGGTGTGTGCGCGTGTTAATATATATTGATGAACTGAGAAGAATTCAATTGGCAGGCATTTATTCAGGCATGGCATGCAGCAT
This sequence comes from Persicaria tinctoria, assembly GCA_037127255.1. NCBI lineage: Eukaryota > Viridiplantae > Streptophyta > Magnoliopsida > Caryophyllales > Polygonaceae > Persicaria > Persicaria tinctoria. The sequence goes on from JBANSL010000006.1 coordinate 76,276,807, forward strand.
GCCAAATTCCAGGGCCGGCAAAAGTGTTGATCCCGCAGGGGAACTATGTGGTAGCACAAGTCATGTTCACGGGGCCATGCAAGAGTGCGCCCATTATGGTCGAAAACAAAGGCCTGCTTTTGGCCAACACCGACCTTAGCCTTTACCCGTCTGCCGAGTGGATTGTGTTTGAGCGTGTTGAACACGTTATCTTCACCGGACCCGGCCTCGTCAATGGCCAAGGTCCTCTTAGTTGGAACAAGAACGATTGCAAGCACAACAGCAACTGCGCCCCACTCCCAACCGTACGTATATCCCCTTTTCATTATTATATTAATTTATATACTTCTATCAATTCATAAACTGCGCAACATCTCCTCCCGGAGGAGCTTATGGTATGCCACTAAATTATATTGGGTATAATTTTATTTTGAAATTAAATTTAAAAAATATATTTATATTTTACATATTTGTAAGCTTTTATTGAAAAAAATTCTTGTTTTAAAAAACATTAAATTTATTATCTAATATAATTGATCTTTAAATTTTTAAACTATTTTAAAACATGATTTTTTTTCAATAAAAGTTTATAAATATGTAAATATAAAATGTAAATATATTTTTTAAATTTTTTTCAAAGAAAAAGTTTACCCGGAATAATTTAGTAAGTTGGATTTATTTCTTTTAATTTTAACAACATATTATCAATTATAAATTTGGGATATAAAAATAATTTGAAAAAATAAAAATAATAGAATAAAATTACAAATAACAAATAAAAATGATATGAAAAACATAGTATGTATATACGATTTTATCCTTGAGTAATGGTGTTAGTGGTGTGGTTAGTCATGTCGGGCGATTACATATTTTACATTCAACAATAAAGTCGTGGTTACAAAAATGGAGTGGTTAGTGAGATAGTACGGAGCAGGGTAGTGGGTGATGTCGTGGATGACATGGACGTACGAATTTACAACTGAGAGACCTTTTACTAGTTCATTTAATGATGAGGAAGCAGGTGTTTGACGTGATATGTCCTAGACTCCACTATGTCGAATGGAGGCTTCTAGTGATGTAATGTAAGATGAATTTACTGCAGATTTAAATTCAATTTTCTTTTTCATGACATGTCTGTTAGGATATTGTAATACTAAAATATATTTAAATAGTACATATTTACAATTGAATGAAAATAACACATAAAATTTGGTTTAATAAGATAGATTTTTAATTAAAAATAAATTTATATTTTTAGATATGATTGGTTAAAGCAGAGATACATATAAAAATAAAAGTAGGTGTAGTATAATTGATATATTCACATGATTTTGTTTATTACAGATAATATTTAGTACATTAAAAATTCGTCCAAAAGGCCCAATGAATGAATTGGAATTTCCCTATTCGGCAAAATACCCGACAAACACTCTTAGAAGGGATAGAACATAGAAATATAGTATTTATTGAAAGAAATATCATACATAGTTTGTTTTCCATGCTTTGCATGGAAAAATATTGTGGAGTGTCAAATTATAATATTTATTCATATTTAAATGTAAAAATATTAACATGAAGAAGATAAATAAAGTATATTCATCTACAAATAAAAGTGATAATCTAAATCTTATGATAATTTTTATATAGTTTAATACAAATTTTTTTAATAATACCAGAGGAATATTTTTGAAATGAAATCAAAACTCCCTCATAAATTTTCAATCATAAATTTTTAAGAAAACCAAAATAAATCTAATAGATAAAGAAGAACTATAAAAATATTTAGAAAGTAGAAATAAATTTAATTTTAGTGAGAAAATTAGCATGCAATTGAATTATTATAAGATCCATCATGCAATCTCGAAAATTTCTAGCCTTGGAGACCATCTTCTTCAAAATAAAACTCAACTCATTCCTCAAATGAGTTTTTATTCTCTAGATAATGAATTTAAAAATCCGCTAACAATCATAATCCACAAATATACATGACAAAACATCAACGCATACCAATTGAGATAGCATTAATGATTTCCTTCGCCCCTATTGGGTGGGCATTCAATTAATCAAATTAATTGAAACCTAATTGAAAACCTCACCCAATTACTATTTCTTTATTACCACTCATTCCCCTAACTATAACCCCCTAATGTGAAATGTTTTTTTTACTATGAAATCATGTTTCAATTATTTCAATTAATTGAATGTCCACTCTCATCTGACACATTATAATTTTAAAATTGTCATTAATAAAATATTTTAAACATAATAAATAAGTGATTATACATGACATGCGACAAGATAAATTATAACTTTCGTATAGAATACTAAAAATATATGTATATATATAGGCCATCATTTAACATATTTCAAATAAAAAAAGGTAATATGTTGAAATATATAAACATGTTAACTAAAAAAGAGAAAATAAATATTTATCATGATTTTTTTATATATAATTACATTATTAAAATATACTATTTATCGATATTGAAAACATTGCTTTGAAAATGAACATTTATGGTTTATATGTTAATAATGATGATAGTGTAGTTATAATTAATATGATATCAATTTATTTTACAATCATTTAAAGGAATCTATATAACATATAACGATAGCTTTTTGCCAATAAATGTTATAGTAATAAGCATCAAAACCTTTTTTTGTGTGTCAAATATCAAATCTTCTACTCCATAAATCCTCCACAATTAGAAAACATATTTCGATTAAAAATAATAAAAATATATCTATTTACATTAATAATTTGAAAATTAATACTATCATTATTAACATATCATATAGTTTTTCATAAACATCATAGTTTTTTCATTAAAAATCTATGTAACATATGAAGATAGCTTTTTGCCAATAAATGTTATAGTAATTTGCTTCAAATCCTTTTTTGTGTGATATTGATATAGTAATTTATCTAAGAAGTATTTAGAATGGAGAGAATTAATGAGAGATTAATTGCCAATAAATGGAGAGAATTAACATAAAAGTATCTAAGAAGTATTTATGAAAATTATTTAAAACGTTTCCTTCATATTTAAAGGATTGTATGTAAATAAAGATATTTTAAAAGAAAAGCAAACTAAAATAATCCAAAATTTAATGGGGTGAGCAGGAAGCACCACGAATATTATAAAGTGCCAAAAATAACCCAAAATTTCACTTGTATGTGCTTACACCACCACCAATATCCTTTTTAAAATAAAAGTAACACTTAATATTGACAGTTTTCAAATAGAACCTAAAAATATTAAAATATTTTATTAATCAAAATTACAAAAAGGGTAAATTTAAAAAATATAAAAAATAAATTGTTAGGCTTACAATAATTGAAAAAAAATCTTTAATTTATGTCATTTTTTAAAAACCCACAAGGGTTGAAAAAATTATCTGAATTAGAAATATTTTGTAAGAAAATTATCAAGTCAATTATTTTTTTTATTTTTTTAATTTATTATGTAATTAAAGGCTTTGATTAAAAAACTTGTTTCATACTATTTCGATGGTTATTTGAAGAAATACATAATTTATGCAATCTTTTATAAGAAAATATATATATGGTAAAAAACGTTTACAGACACAGAAAGAGAGAGAAAGAGAAAGATAAAAATTTTAAGTTTGCATGCATGCATACAATTACAATTATTAATTAAATCAAAAGAATTTTTTTTGCTTTTTTAATAATAATAATAATAATATATTATGTAATGATTAAATATTATTTTAATTATTATTTAAAATTGAGAGAATTAATGACGTTTTTGTAGAAGTCTTAGTAATACTCTATACTCTATAGTGAGTATCAGTTGTTATTTCTATATCAATCATAATACAACGTACACGAGTTTATAATCCTATGTGTCACACTCTTCTTAATTCTCTCAATTATAAGTCATAATGGAAATATTATTGTAAAAATATACATCTTAAACTTTTATTTTATTAATATTAATCTAACTATTACTCCCTCCGATCGGTATTAAACGATGTTTTACACTTTTACGCGCAAATTAAGGAACCTAATAAGATTAATAAGAATTGATTTTTTTTGTCCAAGTGGGTACAAGTAATAAATGCATTTAAATTTACAAATGATGAAAAGTTTCAAATTTTACTCAGTAGTTGGGATGTGAAAAGTTTCCTTTTTTAAATAAAAGTTTGACATCAAATCACCTCTTACCCAAACAATTCTAATTATAATTTTTTAATCCCAAAACATCAAATAATTCCGATCAAAATTTTACCCCTAAAACATCGTTTAATACCGATCGGAGGGAGTAAATGAGAAGCATTTTGATGATGTGTCATCACCAACATAATTATAAGATTTTCAACAAATCAAATAAAAATATATTTTTGTTTCTAGTCAATTGGTTTAATTAAATATCCACCATCCAATATTAATTAACTAAATATGTCCACCGGTCACATCTAAACAGTTGTCCGCTTCCTTCCCTCCCATCTTGCTCAGAAATGTACCATCAAACCCCCCCCCCCCCAACCCCGTGCGCGTGTCAAACTCCCTATTTCCCCTCCCGCACATATTGACTATAAAATTCTTCTATTAGTATAATCAACACATATTATACAACTTTTGACTATACATATTCCCTTGTCAGCATAATCATCACAAAATTATCAGCAAAATGACAGATAGGTGACAACCCATAAGTTGAAAATTTCGTCTTAGACAACTGTTATTGACTATAAAATTCTAATGCTAAAATTCCCTTGTCAGAATAATCAGCACATATTTTTGACGTTATTTATAAAAATACTTATATTAGTTTGTCAGCATATATGTTTAACAAAGGATATAAAGCTAACAAATGGTGACAACATATATAAATCTGTTTATCATCATATTATCAACATATATTATAATATTATTCAGTTAAAACATGACCTAAGAACAACATTACAGATAGTTGACAAAAGGATAAACCATAAGCTAACAAAAACATTAACTATAACACCAATGATAACACAAATGACAGATAGTTGCCAAACAAATGACAAATAGCTGACAAATGACGAATCATAAACTAACAACTGATGTTTGACAATGTCAGCATATATTTAAATTCAAAATGATATACACCCCCAAAGATGTTTAGGCAATTCTTGGAAGTGCAAAAGTATATAACCCACATATCAGCATGTTTTTACAGATGTTTTGCAACCAAATATTAAAATTGAAAGCCCCATTTTTCCCTCAGGAGATCACAACACATCCGTTTCCTGTAACAAAAAAGCTTGTCTTGATTAAACAATCTAACGTCTCGGTCAAACACCACAATTTCAATAGCCTTTACAGTAAAAATCCCACAAGACGCTCTACACATCCAACATGAATGAAAAATAACATGGTCGACTTGCAGAAATACACCAAATCGGTGTTCGGTTTACAAAAGTATACCCATTTTGTGAGAATAGAAAAAATATGATAGCTGGGTCATTTGTGCTAAAAATAATGACTAGTTTTACCTTTAAATTTAAATGTAAAAATCTTTAAAACGAGAATTATAAATTAAAAGAAAAGTAAAAAAATATTTAAAAAATGAAATATATATTAAAATAATGCTTTTAATATTTTTTTCCCAAAAATTTAAAAATAATAAAACTAGTCGGATGAAAAACATTGCCTTAGTAAGAAAATTAATACTGATAAGAATAAAATTTCTTTTTGACATGATATAAGTTCTTTATGACAAAGCTCATAATTAACACTGATAGGATGGAGTCTATAATAGGGGAGAGAATAAAGATACAATTTTATCCATACCATAACTAGAAATTAAAGGTATGTCCAAGATGACAAAGTTCCTTTTTTCACAACGACAGAAGAAATGTTCATAATTACAAGGCTGTAGATTTTTTTCGACAGGATTGAAGCTATAATCGGGGACAAAATCGTTAAAGATACGGTAAATCATATCTATATGATTATTAACCATATTTACAAAAGGATTGTCAATATATATCTTGAAACCATAATATTATCACATTGATAGGATGAATATCGTTCTTGACAATCCCACGTATGAATATTGACAGGATTTGATCAATAATTGGCGTGAGATTGAGTAAAGATAATCGGCGTGAGATTGAGTAAAATATGGTTTTGACCTAAATCATAACCACTAGATACTAAGTAATGTTCTTAGTGACAATTTTGTATGGTTTTTTCGACAAGATTTAAGCTATAATTGGGGAGAGAATCACTGAAGATACGGTAAATCATATCTTCCGGATTATTAACCATATTTACAAAAGGATTGTCAATGTATATCTTGAAACCATAATATTGTCAAAATGACAGGATGAATATCGTTCTTGACAATCCCATATATGAACATTTACAGGATCTGATCAATAATCGGCGGGAGATTAAGTAAAGATACACTTTTGACCTAAATCATGGGATTGAGATTTTTTTAATTCCAGATTTTTTATTATTTAATTATTTAATATAATTTAAAAATATAAGAAAAATGATAAATACCAAAAATATTTAACATTTTTTCCCCTATTTTTTGGAGTGCAGTGTAGTTTTAATAATTAAATAAGGTATTTTTGCAAATTTTCATATATTGATGCAATTGTTTTCAAACCTAGGTATTTTTGTAAACCAATTATCAAAATGGGGTATTTACTACTAATTCCCCTAACAATGCACAAATATAAATAAAAAACTGAATACAAAAATATTAATTACAAATAAATATACCCACTTTCATCGTTTATGATATCAGGGGCTCTATCTATAGTGAAAGCCAGAGTGGCGTCAAAGTCCTTGTATGTCCTCGACTTGCTCAAGTGAACATGGAGCCACACAGTTAACAACTTTAAACACTTCTCCAAGTTGCAACGATTAGTAACATACTTATTACAATCATACACTACCACATTCCTTTCATGGGTTTGAATTTCTAGAGCAGCCCAATGCATGAGGTTAATATTGAATGGGGTATAAATCCTCATTGCAGTGATCCAATCTTTCCCATAATCCTTAGGATGTAACCCAATGAAATACTTCAATATAGTTTCATTAATAGAATCTACTGCCTGTAACCACACCGCTCATTTCGGTAAATACCACTGATAAAACAACCAGTCTAAAATAACAATATTCTCATATCTCAAAGCCTCGTTTGATATTCTCTTCCTCATATGAAAAAAAGCTTCCTCCATATGTTCTAAATGCATATTATACATGTTCTAAAATAGTGTAAACAAAACTATTCTATTAAAAATTAAAAATTTGATACACATAAATTATATATACTTACTATGCCCTAGATCCATTTTTCTTTCCCAATTATAACTTCAAAAAACTCTTTCTTTGTCAGCATCAAGTCATACCCTTTGACAAAGAAGTCTCTACATGACAAAAAACAGAAAAAGTCAGCCGTCAGAATTATGACACTTATAAACACAAACCCCCCCCCCAAAAAAATACTCACCTATTACCCTTTAAAAAAGAGTACAAAAAGACATGCTCGTCTTCATATAATAATGACTTTGATCGATTGTATTTCGGTATTCTACCCTTCTTCACATTTTCACATGGGCTCAAGCATAAACTTATAGATTTCGAAACAAGATTAGAACGCTTTAATAATTCAATTTATGCATCATTCTCATCATTAACCCTAATGGCCTTATCACTGTCAGCTCGACCCCATATTTTAGAATCACTATAAGAGATTTTAGCATCCCTTGAAAAGATTGGAAATAAAGTCATAACTCAAAAAGATAAGAAAACAAACACCTACACACATATATGATAACAGATAATGACAAATAGTTGACAAATGATAAAAGATAAAGTGAGAAATAATGAAAGATAACTGAAAAATGATAAAACATACGCTGACAAATAATGATAGATAACTGACAACAAGATAGAAATGTCAGCATAAAAGTGGTTTTACAAGCTTGACATATATTAGCATATGAAATGAAATACACCAATAAAATTGCAAGGGAAAACACAAGATATTTCGAAAATCAGCAACATAAAAAGGTAACATGTTCTTTTAAAAACAAATAAAAATAATAATTACAAATAAAAACAAAAAGCCTATATATTGTTTATAAACCATATGATAACTAAAATGTCTATATATATAGGAAATGAATCAAATGAAAAACGGTCTTATAATGAAAATGTCTCTTAAAGTGAAAATGGGTCTAATTTGAAGATAAATGAGCATAATTAAACGATTAATAGATTAATGGGCCTAATTTATGTGTAAATGAGCCTAATTTTATGAGTTACATGGGTAAATGACCCTAATTATGAGGTAAATGACCCCGCCACTCCCATACTTTTTATTTCTACCAATATTGCCCTTATTTCAATTATAAAAATTACAGATTTTAGCCCGTAAATTTTATTTGAAATAATATTATAAGATGCAACTATAAGATTGAAAAATGCAACAAGAATGTTACATCACATTTTTTGTCTTTATTTTAAAAAAGGAAAATTATGAGATTACAAAATATAAAGTGAACAAATAATATAAGAAAGGTTATTATTAAGAAATGTGCATTTTCATAATGTAAAGTAAGTTTCCTACCAAAATTTTTCTTTATGGGTTGCTATATAGGGTAGGCTTCGGGTGAGAAAACCTCTACCAGTAAGAACGAAAGAAATTATTTCATTGATCCATAAGGTATTAAAATAATATTAAAAAGTTGAAACTCGCGCAACTGTTCCACCGTCCAAACCCACGTCATGTTCTCCCCCACCCGCAGTGGTGGATCCTGAAATTGTTGATTGAGGGGGTGAAAAATTACGATAAAAAATATTGTATGTAAAATTAAACCCTAATTTTTGTTTTCCGACAAAATCATCAATTTTATGGATGTGTAACTAGAATAAAAACATAAATCTTGCATGATTTATTTCATTGTTTTCAAATATTTCAATATAACCTCCTAATTTGAAGTTCTTAGATATAATTATATTGTTAAGATATGAAATTAATAAATGATAATTACAAAAAAATATATCAGTATGGCAAATTATGTAGGAAATATTGTAATTCAGAGCTCAAATTTGAAACGCTTATAACTTTTTGCTTAGATATCGGATTTGAGCTTATAATATAATCGAAGCTATCGACGAGAGGAATATGTATGTTAAATTTTATTTTCAATTGGGGGGACGACTGCCACCACCGGTCCTAAAGAGGATCCACCTTTGCCCACCCGCACTCCTTTTCCCATGCACGGGTGTGCAACACACATGTGAATATATATATTTAGTCACTGAATCACTATATATATATATATGCTGAACCATTTACTATAAAATTGATGAACCACTTCTATTTAATTATTGAACCAATACATATTTAGTCACTGAACCGCTCTTTGTATATATGTTGAACCATTTACTATAAAATTGATGAACCAATTCTATTTAATCCATGAACCAATATATATTTAGTCACTGAACTGGTCTCTATATATATGCTGAACCATTTACTATAAAATTGATGAACCAATTCTATTTAATTTATGAACCAATATATATTTAGTCACTGAACCACTGTGTCTATATATGTGCTGAACCATTAACTATAAAATTGATGAACCACTTCTATGTAATTTCAGGAACCAATATATATTTAGTCACTGAACCGCTCTCCCTATATATGCTGAACCATTTACTATAAAATTAATGAACCAATTCTATTTAATTCATGAATCAATATATATTTAGTCACTGAACCACTATCTATATATGTGCTGAACCATTTACTATAAAATAAATGAACCACTTCTATTTAATTTAATTCACGAACCAATATATATATATATATTATCACTGAACCACTCTCTATATGTGTGCGGAACTATTCTTCATATATGTGTTGAACCACTCTCTATATTTAGTCAATGAACCACTCTCTATATATGTGCTAAACCATTTACTATAAATTGATAAACCACTTCTGTTTAATTCATGAACCAATATATAGTTTAATCATCCATAATTTTTAAAATTAGTTTTTCATAATAAAATTTTATAAATACATAAAGTAATCTGCATATGTTGTCAAAAGCTATTTGTAAAGTGCTCCTATCAAAATTGATGAAACTTTCAAGTTTTAATCCGAAGAATGTCAAGCACAAAAATGTTACATCTAAATGGCTATAGCCATTCCTAGGCTCTCATTCCTGATTCCGATGAAGTAGAATGCTGCAGGTACGATTTTAGTGTAGAATGAGAAGTCATCAGCGCCCATGAGCGACTCCATGTCTTCGAATTTCGAAGGCCCTAGCATGTCCACCGTCGCCTTCCTCGCGCACTCATGCATCCACTTGTTATTCACCGTGGGCGGATAGATCGTGAACTCTTTCTCGAAGAAATCGATTACAGATGCGCATCTGAACACCTTTGCTTGTTCTCTGATCACCTGCAAAGACGAGCATGCTTCAGGTGTCGATCAAGCAGGAGAATGTAAATCGATCAATCGTTGTGATCCCTAGTAATGCACCCCTGGCAAGTGGAAACAATTTCAAAAGTCCAAACAATATTTTTAAAGGCATGATCTACATAATCACTTTCTCTAAATACCACAAGAATAATTAAATGGGAATATATGCAAGCAACTTTGATTCAACAAGAGAAATTTGCACATTAAGTTTCTCCAATTTGCTACTTATTCCAATCAAATACGAGAATTATATAACTAAAAGACTCAATAATAATAACACTGCAAATCACTAGGACTTGAGGAACACAAGCAAATTCAACAACAATAATACGCGTTGGGGAAAGGCCCACGCGCCCCCAACTTTGTCTCCAGTTTATCTTCTCTAAAATCAGATTGTTTGATCTCCTTCTGAAATATCTCACCCAAACACAAAATTACTTCTCAGTTCGATTGTTGCTAGGCTTGGCACGACCATTTCCTTGTCCTTCCTTTCCTTTTATATGCGGTTGTTCGATCTTTTCGTTCCGGGTCCGGTCGATCCGTGGGCGGGGGACGCTGGTTTCTGGCGTGGATTGGTGGGTGCCTGCATTTTGGTGGCTAGTGGATGGATGTGCTGGTTAGGGGTGGTGTCCTGGTGGTAATCTCCTTTGCTCAGTATGTTTTCGTCTTCCTTCCTCCTTTTTCATGGCAAAAATAAGGTGATAAACGCTATCCTTGAAAACGCTCCTCCGATAGCCCTAAATCTCCTCCGGGAGCCCCAATCCACCCCTCCAGGATTACATACCTAGTTTCCTCCTTTTTCCCATTCCATTGGGCGGGTTTGAAACCCATTTCTCCTCTACCTTGGGCGGGAGTAATCTCCATTCTTCAACTATATAGGAAATGGTTTCTCTCACTCCAATTTCAATGGCGACCTGGTTCTCCTTTGATGTCGGTTTGTAATCGAGCCCCTCGCAATCTTCCTTCCCATATCCAGGCTTTGCCTCCATCTCATTTGTTCTTCACGGGTCGGGGTTGTCGTGTTTATTCCTATCCTTTCTTTCAATTGGCCAGGGGCTTTTCCTTGGCGTGCGGTTTTGTGTTGTTGCGGGGTTTGTGTTGCCGTCGGACTCCTCTTCGGCGCCGACTTCGACTCTTTCAACAACCTTCTCTTCCGCTTCTGGTGTTGTTCCTTCTTTTCATCGATCAATGCTCGGTCACTAGTTGTCCTCGAATCCTCTCGTGCCCCTATACCCCATGGCTCCCCCGCGGCTCATTCGCCTGTCCAGTTGTGAGATGCCAACATCGCTTTGATGTGGTTGGATGTGCGGCGTTCCTGTCTGTATTTCCCTAAAGGGTTCTCATGTGGCATATCTCTGGAATTCCTTCTCATTGGGTCGTGTGCTTTGCCTTGGGCCCAAAGGCAGATCCGTATGAAAATAGATTAAATTAATTAAAATTAAAAGTAGTAAATTATAATAATAACTAAAATAAATAATTTCCAGTGGGGTTTGCGTTAATTTCACTTGGGTTCCTGGTGCTTTCGGTTCAGCCATTTGTTTGGCTCTATGTTGGGCATGGCTGAACTTTCTTCTCCGTTTGATGAGGTTCTGGCAATCGGAGTCGGGATAGGCTGGGGTCGTGGCAGTGTGTATTGAGGCGTCTCATTTTTACGGAAAAATGGTTCCTTGAAGGTTTGTCTTCACTGCCCACAGGTGACTCCTGATGTGCCGCTGGTTTCCGATACTACTTCAGGGTAGTGTTTGAATTCGTCTTTCATCTACGTCCTCATCTTGTTTGGCTTAGTTATGTTTAGTTTCGCTTTTGTAGAGTTCTGACCTATACTTTGCACCGTCTTTATATTTTTTTGTTTGTTTAGACGGTTCCCATCTGCCGACTTGTTGGCCCTCGAGGTTCAGATATGTCTGATCTCGAATTTTTTCCCTAATATAAAAAGTAAAAATTCAACAACAATAATTTCTTAACTCTTAGTCAAATTCTATAGTGATTCGAATCATGTGAGATAAAAGTGAAGTCCACCCAATTCGTGGGGAAGTGAAAACGAAATTACAGAGCAATATCCAATAGATTCAAACGTACTTATGCACGCACTAGAAACCATAGCCCGGAGAAGGATCCACTGAGCGGCGGGATCTCCAAGACGAAGCGGCCGAGGGGGAGGCCGTCGAGATCGAAGAACAAGCTAAAGGAGCCTATTGTGATCCCTCGCCTACCAACTGGAGGCCGAGGTCAGCGGAGTGAGTGGAATCAACGAATTAAGCCAACGCTGCCAGGGACGAGCTGCCCGGGATGGTGAAGAACGGAAGAGGGTGGAGGCATGGTTTTTTTTTGATCTTAGTCCAGTTCGATCGACTCAGTCGTTCTACATCTGGATCGGGTACTGTAGGCCCATTAAGGGGTTGACCCTCCCACTCACAAGCGTCTCCATGTTTCCACGGGGATTCGAACTTCGAACCTCGAGGCATGGGATGGAGGCATGGTTTTTAGGATTGGGATCCTAGTGTGGGATCGAAATAAAGGCGTAGGATCAGGTCGTAGGATCGTAAGATCCTAGACAAAAATTAAAAATAAAATAAATAATAAAATAAAAAAAAATCATCCTAAACAAATACCTTAATTTTAAACTAAAACTAAGATTTTCCTCTATTAAAATAATTAAGTAACTAAAATAGTCCAATAATAAGCACTTAACATTCATAATTTGTCAAGAATAATGTCCCAAAAGGTGACAAACATAAAAGGATAATGTCTTAAAATATGACAAACATACAAGAGATGAATCACACATCCAACTATCCAGTGTCATCTCTAGTTTCAAATGTCATCATCACAATTAACCACATTATGAACAATTTCAGGGGCTCGGACGTGGATTTGTCGAGTTGAGTAACGAAACAAAGGGCTTAGGGTTTCCATTCAACGTCTTTACTCTTCTGTCTTCAATTTCTAAGGAGATGGGCTGCCAAAAAAATAAAAAGGCTCATCGTATCCAAAAGACCCCAATATCCAAACAAATCAAACACAATTACACAAATATGATATTTTCTAGGATCTGATATTTTTTTATAGGATCGGTAGATCCTACCGATCCTACACGATCCCATAGGATCCTAGGTAGGGCCTAGCATGAAGGAGTCTATATGCCCGATCCGGATCAAAACCTTGCCTAGAATCGTAGGATCGTAAGATCTTGATCGGGACTCATCGATCCCTAAAATTAAATCGTAGGATCGTCGTCTGCCTACACCGTGGAGGTAGACTCAATCCGGAAGCCTCCTAGAAGGACTCATCGATCCCTAAAATTGAATGCCTAGAAGTAGCGATCGCCGCCGAAGCCTAGATCCGGGAGGCGATCTCATCGCAGCGCACCGCCAATCGCCGCTACCGACGACTCCGTAACTGTCGCCAATCGCCGGTGGATAGACGACCTCAACGGATCCCCCGTCCTCCGACTAGACGTCTCCGCCGCGGGCCTTCAAATCGATTCGATGAGCGAACTGGATTGGTGGACAACAACTCCTTTTGGATTGAGAAATCTTCAAATTAGGGCTTGAAGTGGAGCTTGGAGGAGGTAAGAGGATACCGATGGCCATTGGAGACGGGAGCGACGGTGAAGAAGGAGAAGCCTGGAATGAGAATAAAAAGCGCGTGGAGCTTTTTTTTGTGTATATTTTAATTAGGATCCGTTTCCACCAATCAAATCGCTTCTTTCGTTCTTACCTGACCGGGGTGTTCTCACCCGAACCCTCCCCTATATACAGGGGCGGCTGCAGGGGGCGCGGGGGTGGTGTTCGCCCCCCTCTAGCGACGTAATTTCGTAGTATATGTTGAAAAAAAAGGTAAAAAAATGTGAAAGAGAATACTAAAATTGTCTAGCTTAGTTGGTGAAAATGAGGGAAGGAAGGAAAATGGATGTAAGAGGTCATGGGTTCAAACCTCATTCCTTCCCTTTTTCCACTATTTTTAATTTCAACCAAATCTTCCCTATTATAAATGTCATATTTAAATCAAATTTTATATTTTGCTTTTAATATTTTCATGAGATTATTCATCATGTTACACATATATTTTTAAAAATTTATCTAATTTTTATTTCTTTGAAATTTTTTTACTATCAATGTCATACTTAAACCACAATTTGTGAGGTTTTTTTGTCATCATATTTAAATCAAATTTTATATTTTTCTTTTAATATTTTCATAATATTCTTCATTATGATACACATATATTTTAAAAAATTCTTCTAATTTTTATTTCTATGAAATTTTTTTACTATCAATGCCATAGTTAAACCACAATTTATGAGGTGTTTTGTCATAGTTTTCAATCTTATCAATTTTTTTTTTCATTTACAAATGAGAAATTCATTAAAAAGTTTAGAATTTTCTTTCAATATTTTAAAAAAAATCTTAATCATTCTACACACACATATAAATGATTAAAGTATTGCATGAATTTTTGTAATAAAATACTCTCTCCGTTCGGCAAAACTTGTCATTTTAACTCTCAACACAACTTTTAATAAAGTTAATAATTACACTCTTTTTTTACCAATTTACCCTCATTTATTACTCTACTTTTTACTTTATCAAAAACTACAACTCACAACACATCAATCAAATCAAGGACATTTTAGTAAAGTAGAAGCAAAAATATCTAAAATGACAAGTTTTTCCGAACAAAAACAAAACTCTAAAACGACAAGTTTTGCCGAACGGAGGGAGTATCATATTTATACCACAATTTATAGTTTTCTATAAATATGTTAAAAAAATTATTTATTATATATACCAAGGAAATTTTGTTTCTCAACAAAAAATTTCGCCCCTCTCTAGCAATTCATGCGGCCACCACTATATATATATATATATATATATATATATATA
This sequence comes from Persicaria tinctoria, assembly GCA_037127255.1. NCBI lineage: Eukaryota > Viridiplantae > Streptophyta > Magnoliopsida > Caryophyllales > Polygonaceae > Persicaria > Persicaria tinctoria. The sequence continues at coordinate 76,292,141 of JBANSL010000006.1, forward strand.
TATATATAGGGTGGCTCCTGTGGGAATAGCCCTTAAGATGGGAAAGTAGGAACAAAAGATTATTCGTGGGAAATGAAAACATTATTCGTCCGAATAAGATAGTTTAGTTTTATTATGTATTAAGAGAAAGTATGAAAATGAATACATTATTCGGAAATAATTAGTGTTTATGCAAATGGTGTGACATTCAAAATATGATTCATCGACCAAAGAAAGACTATTCATAGGAAATCATAAATTATTCGTCCGAATTGATGTTAAAATTATATTATTCGGTTAAATTAAAAAGATTATTCCATTAAATATGATATTTTATTCGGTTAAATTTGAGAGATTATTCGGGTTGATTATAAATATTATTCCTATGTAAGATGAAAATTATATTAGTAATATTATTCGGTTAAAATTATATTATTCGGTTAAACTTGATTTATTATTCGGTTATTATTATAGAGATTATTCGTATGTATGAGGTTGATTATTTACATATTTATTTATTTTGGAATGTTAAAATAGTAATCAATAAACTTGTAAATTATTTGGTAAAATCAAAAAGAGTATTTATAGGTACGAGGAACTTTGAAACAATTATGTATAAAAATTATACATTATTTGGTAATTATTATTTGTAGATAATTTAATAATCAATAATTGGTTAATTTTGAGAGATTATTCGGTTACATTACATAGTTTATTCGGTTAATTTTGAGAGATTATTCGATGATCCAGAAATGTTCCTACGTTCTCACCATAAGGAGTGTTCTCATCCGATCCACACTCTAGTAGGGCTGTTACTTGAGCCGAGTAGCTCGAGCTCGGCTCGGGCTCGGCTCGAAAAAAGCTCGACTCGGGCTCGCTCGAATTAAATATGAGCCAAGCTTGAGCAGAATTCTGAGCTCGAGCTCGGCTCGAGTAGCTCGTATAGCTCATTTTATGGGTGAAATTACAGTTCTCCTCTATGTTTTACTTAACCCCATGTAAATAAGTTTTATTTAACCCCCTGTAAATAGGGCGTATATCTCGTTTCGTAGGTGAAATTACAGTTCTGTCCCTAGGTTTTATTTAACCTCTTCTTCTAAAGAGTCTGTCAGCCGTTTTGCCTTTTGGACTCCATTCACATTGAATCACATATATACATTTTGTGAGTAGCTCGAACTCAACTCGGCTCGGCTCGAGAAAATGAGGCTCGAGCTCGGGCTCGGCTCGTTTGTAAACGAGCCGAGCTTGAACACCCACTACTCGAGCTCGTTAGCTCGTATATCAGCCCTACACTCTAGAGTGAGTGTGTGTGTTAATTCTATGCAATTAAATAGAGATTTATTTATCATTATTAGTCTAACTTTTACATACAAGTGAAGATTTTGTAAGTTCATTTGGGTGTACATAACGTACCCACGTACATAAACGAAATACTCACAGCGTATATATGTATTTGTGTTGTTTAAATATAATTATATTTTTGTGGTTGTGCATGGATGGGATGAAGTCTATAAAGTTTTATAGAGCCAACAACTCTATCATCGATGGGATGAAATCAATAGACAGCATGTTCTTCCACATCTTCATCAGCGCTTGCGAAAATGTCACCATCCGCAGGGTGGAGCTGGTGGCACCTGATCTCAGCCCTAACACCGATGGCATCCACACGAGTCGCTCCAAGCAAGTAACAATCTACGACAGCGTGATTGGCACCGGTGACGACTGCATCTCCGTTGGCCAGGGTTCTTTCGACATATTTGTGTCCAACGTCATCTGCGGCCCTGGTCATGGCATCAGGTATATACGTAATTAACTATCGATATGTATATAGATAGTGAAGTCAAAAATTAAAACTCGATCGATCAGTCAAGTTTGTTGATGTTTTACACATATGTATATATATATATATATGTATAATTTAGCATTGGGAGCCTGGGGAGAGAAGACGAAGAGGAAGACGTGCGGGGAATATATGTCCGGAATTGTACCTTCAGACACACACAAAATGGAGCACGAATCAAGACGTGGCCAGGGAAGGTTGACACGGTGGCTGAACAGATACTATACGAAGACATAGTCATGGACACCGTCAAGAATCCCATCATTATCGACACTACATATAGCACTCACAAGACGGTGCGTGCGTGCGTGCGTTTTATCTAAAAATATATGCTTTTTCGTTACATCACTGCCTACCTGGACCCTTACCATTTATCCTTCAATTCATTATTAGTAATTAATTAATATATACATATATATATATACATATATATACATATATATACATATATATATACATATATACATATATATATACATATATATACATATATATATATACATATATATATATATATATATATATATATATATATATATATATATATATATATATATATATATATATATATATGCAGACCGCCAAGGAACCGTCTCATGTTAAGCTTAGCGGCATTCAGTTTAAGAACATAAGGGGCACTGCCGCTACAAACGTCGTCGTTTCCTTGAACTGCAGCCAAGCAGTGCCATGTGACCAAGTTACCCTTGCAGATATACAACTCAAGGCACCACCTCAGAAGATGGCTTTAACCTCCTGTTTGAATGCCAAGGTTACAATGCTCGGCAAGAATGACGGAATTGTTTGTCCTAAGTGATAATCACGATGTATATTAATTTATATCTTTACCCTTGTGTTCTATTTTTTCCATCACATGAAATGATTATTTATATTTTTATATATATATATATATATATATATATATAGATCGACAAGATGGAAGGAAACACGAGATAGGTAATTAATTTGAAATTGTAATTAATTTTTCCGTTTTACACGAAACAGAACTAGAATCCCACTTACTTTTGACATTTGCAGATGATATTGTTATTTTTGAATATGCTACGAAAACTGTCTGTGATCAAATCAATAAAATACTCCGAGAATTCTCTTCACTATCAGGACAAAAAGTAAACAGACATAAATCGCACTTTCAAACAATCACATACATAACGAGTCAGAAAAACGTGATTCACAACGAATTAGAGATAACCTGTACAAATAACCTGGTCCCTACCTCAGCTACCCTATCATTTGTGGGAGGGAAACCAAGGATGTGTTTACTGGGCTTCTAAATACAACCAAATCTCAACTCCACAAGTTGAAAGCTAACTGCTTTCCACTAATCAAATCGATGTACACTAATCAAATCAATTTTGTTGGCCAAGCCATTACACCTTGTGCAATGCTTCCTTCTACCAAAATCAATACATATGGAATTAGACAAGATTAATCGAAACTTCCTATGGAATAAGGGCCCTAAACACAAGCTGCTCATTAGCTAGTTTGTGGTATGTAAGGAAAAATCAAATGGGGGTCTAGGACTCCAAAACTTTGAGGACATGAACAAAGCATTACAATTAAAATTATTATGGAAAATCCTAGTTGAGCCATGTAACCCACGACTCTCCTTGATTACGGTGAAATACCTAAAACAACAACATATATTAAAGTACCATAAACAGGGAGACTCTTCATGACAATGGACCCAACTTACTAAATTAATTCCTCTTTTTAAAGAGGGCATTCGCTGGTCCATTGCACTACAAAAAAAAAATGAAATTGACTTCGGCAATTTCCCGTGGCAAAAGGCCAATCTACCATGGCAAAAGAATGCTAGCTTTGGCCAAGCGACGGCAAATAGGGGCGTGGCGACTTTAGGGGTGGCAAATTTTGGTAGCTTCGGCAAAGAGCCGTAGCAAAAAAAAAAATAGCTTCGGCAAAGAGCCGTAGCTATGAGATGGCGAAACTACCCTATGAAAAACAACATGTTTGCCACGGCAAGCAGCCGTAGCTAGTTTATTTATAAGGAATTAAAAAAAGCCTACTTTGTAGCTCGGATTCTTCAGACCCGGGCTAAAAAGTCTCATTTATTAAAAAAAAAATATTACACATACATTTTACCTATTAATAAAATTAATAAAATTTTATTAATTTATACAAATTTACATATACATAATTATCTAAATCTACATTAATTATACAAATTTACCTAATTTACAAATTTACATTAATTATATAAATTTACATTAATGATATAAATTTACATTAATTATACAAATTTACCTCAAAGAATACATTGCCTGATAAGGTTTGTCTCCTTAAATGTTCTATTACGAAATTCAGTTGCCAGATTTTCATCACCACCCTTCATCAGGCCATCCAAAACTCCTGCAGCATGCTCTCTTACCTAATCAAGCAGTACAAATTTCAAAATTAACAAAATCTAGAAAACAGGCAACATATTTGCACATTAGCACACAAGGCTGAAAATATATATTTTATACGCTAATTTCTAATTAGTCCCCAATAACCCATAACTGTAAAGACCGAAAAATTTAATTATTATTTAATTAATTTCCGAGGGATAATCCGAGCAATTCCGATCTAATGGAATTTAAATTTTTTGGATGGCATATGTTATATGGAAAAAGGATTACAATTCCGATCTAATGGAATTCGTATGATAATTTTCCGAGAAATATTGGTGAGGCAAAGGCCTTGTCATCCATTTATTTCGGTAACTTTCATAACTTGTCGTGACTTTTCGAGACACCTTTGAATGACCAACTCCTATTCCATTCACTATGCTATCTAATACACACCAACTCCTTGACCACCCTTGCCAACCCTTTTGGCTCCATAAAGAACCCCAACTGGTTTCCATTCTCAGCCATCTAAACCACCAAAATCGGAGAGAGAAGAGAGAAAGAAAGAAAAAGAAAGAGAAAGAAAAGAGGGAAGCCATTGTTGGCCCAGCAACACCTCAACTTCAAACCACCATAACTCCCTCCCCACTCAAGCTTTTTGGCTGATTCTTGAAGCCAAATATCCACAAAAGAGAGGCCTTTCCAACCATTGTTCTTGCACAAAAATCCAGACCAGTCAAGCCAGCCGTTGAGCCCCATTTCCGAGCCAGCAGTGCCGAGCCCTTTGTGTTCTTGAGGTTTTCAAGTGTGTTTGGGTGAGTCTTGGTTTCCTCCCCTTCAAATATGATTTTATACTTGTTTTACAACTAATTTTGAAGGTTTTTGTCTAAGACTTCCTTTTATGTTTTGGTTTGGATTTGTCAAAAATGATAGGTGTTTGGCGCAAGGTCCCGGGAAGCTTGGAGGGGTAATTTGGTCTTTTTCGAGAGAGGTTTCGAGGGTAATCTCTCATCCACCTTTCCCTCTATAGGTTAGGAGCCTTATGTGTAAATTAGGGCTTAGGAAGTGGAGCCTCTATGTGTTTTTGGTTGCGTTTTGTAGCAAACGTCACAACAAACAAAATGGATATATATGCCTCTATAATTTGGACTTTAATTCCAATCCAATAGTCTGATTCAGCTGAAATATTAATATGATGTTAATGGAAATGTTATCTAACTTCCCTTCAAACAGTAAAGCAATCCAACGGTTGGATCAAGAGTTATTATAATTTTAGTAACCAGTGTTTATAGCGACTCGATTAAAAAACTTTTTTAAGGGAATGCTAAGAATATGGTTAAATATATGATGACATAACCAAAACTTAGAGTATATAAAATACAGAAATGAAGTATCCCCATAACTTGGCTTATGATCCGATAAGAAGAAAATCGATTATGTGATAATACGATATAGATTATAACTGGTTAAGTCCGGATCACTTAACCAAAGTGCGTAATCTATAGAATCGTGAACCTCATGTGGATGTCTGTTGATTATTAGGTTGGGTACCATGCATTAGAATACCACATAATGAAAGCTTAATGAAATTAATAGGCTCTTGTTGATTGGATCCTTGATTGTGCACTTTATTGCTTGCTTATTCTCCGGACTCCAGGTAAGTCCTCTGGACTTACTCATGATGGATTTATGTGATACTCTTTGTCTTATCGAGAGTCTTCATTCATCACGCGACCTAGTAACATGTTTAGAAATATAAACTGGTAATATGACGTAGGATGAACATAGTAAATCCAATAATTCATATGTATGCTATGTGTCTATGGTAGGACGACTGTCAAAATCTGACTAAATGATTTATACTCGATGGAACATGAATGAAATGATGAAAGACTTATGATGAGAAAGAATGAGCATGTTTGAGAAGGATGAGTACGTTTGAGAAGATATTATGATATGATGGTGATGATGATGATGATGATGATGATGATTATGATGATGGTACGGGCCCTTGTGTGTTTACTTCGCATTTATATATATTTGCACACTTGCTTATGTGTTACATTTTAACATTCATGTAGTTTAACTTAAGTATGTCTCTTTATATGGCATTGACTGTGCATATTTCCGATGATTGACCCTGATTTATTTCTTTGTTTTTAGATTCAGGTACCCCTTACCCGATATGACTTACTTATGTGGATGGTTGTCGGGATAGACCTTTTGGACGATTAGAATGAGGGAGGCGCTTGACATTCGTACTCTTTTGCTCATACATTTTATCGTTTTGACCCGGCGCGGCCGTGGGGTTTTGTTGTATTTATGATTTCCGCTTTTATTTATGTTCGAAACGCTTTCACGATAGTCTAGGACAGGTAAAGCCTCCAACGGGATTATGATCTTTTCGGGGTTCGCAATCCCCCTCTTTTGACAACTAAATCTTCCGCATAAATGAACCTAATAATAACTCGTACTCGGTCGTAAGATCCAAAGCTCACTGGAGAAGATCATACTTCTCCTATAACGTTCCCCGATAATTTAGTATTCCGAACCTTATTTACCTTCTAAGTAGGTTTATGGAGGTTAATTTGGGCACTTAAATTTTGGGTCGTTACAATAACCCATCTGTGTTTTGCAGCATAATGACCCCTTTCAGAGTCTGGAGAAATAAATTCATTTCATTTTAGGAATCAAAAACCCATTCAAAATCAATAGAAAATGATGGTTTTGTTTGAAAACAAAAGGAATGTTGAGAAAGAACTCTAGATGAAACATATATAAAGGCACCAGGGGTTGAAAGAACTTCATTCACATCTTTATGCCTATCATCTTGCTTCATGATAGGTTAAAATACGGGGCATAACTCAACTCCTTGCCAATATATAAAAAAAAAAGAAAATCGAGCAAACCTCATTCTTACATAATATTAAAGATAAGTTAACAGGGTTTTCTTTTAAGTTGACATAAGCACCAATGCATCATACCTTATGGAAACTCATATCATACACCATATGATAACTAAACTTGTCTTTATATCAGCATAAAATTGACATCGAGACACTTAGTCTCAGTTTAACAACGAAAGTCTTTCAAGAGAAGTCAATCAACCAAGAAAATTTCAGGAGCAGCCAATAAACCAAGAAAATCAACAAAAATTTATTAAAGAAATACATAGATCATTTAGAAAATGGTCAAAGTGCTGATATTGTATTTGTATCTTATTTTTGAAAATCTATATAAAAAAATGGTAAATTTGTTGATGATAAGAAATGTATATTTACCAAAGCACTCGAGAAAATGCAAGTTTCGTGCCAATTTTTTTTAAAGAGAATACGCCAGGGTCCAAAAAAAGGAGAGGATAAGGGAGGAATAGGAAGAGAGGCAGAGGGAGTGAGAATACCTCTATTTGACCATCTATCAGCAACCTCTCAATATTTGTCCAAATCTGTTTTTTCTCCTTAAAAGAAAAGATAAATGTATGCCTACATAAAGGTTAACACATTAGTAGTTTGTAATATCATTGAAGTGTTTTCACCAATAACAAGAAGCCCTTAAGCAAGTAAATCAGTTCCACTCTCCATGACTTAATTCGTACATCAAGACTTTGGCAATAGCACATCAAACTAAGAAATGCTTACCGCAGTGAGAAGGATGTAGATCCAGCACACCACACTTTGCCTTTGTCTTGTACCCAGAATTAGCCACTTTTATTATAACACAAACATTCCTTTTAATGAATAAGGATTCATATATAAACCTATAGAATCACAAAAAGAAGAAATCAGATTATATCACTTAGTTTATATGCTCACATAATCACAAAAAAGTTGAACTATTTATAGATATTATACTATTCAGCACCAAGACTTGCCGCTTAAAACCATATTTCATCTTCAACAACCACCAGACTGAAATAAACCAAATGTCTCAGCACAAAAGAGAACTTCATTCCACATTCATAAAGACATTTACAGAAAGAAAATAAATAAATCAAATTACTATTAGGTGGCAACCAGTGGACATCCTCCTTATAGCTAGTCTTATCCAAGTTGCAACCATCTAAGATTAAGAAAATATAGTTTCCATGTAAATATGATATTTAATCTGTACATATATTCATGCCCTAATATGTAACATAAGTTAACAAATAAAAAATAAAATACCAAGATCAATAGCTCTCTCTATATATGTAACGGCCCGGGATTGTGATTCCCGAGTTACGTTTCGAGGGATAAAACCCCTCGTTAGGATCTTGCGTTCCGAGTACAGGTTGAAGGTTTGAAACCGAAGATTTGTAGTTTAAATCGGGATTTCGCACCCAAATCCGTAAGGTCTGTTGGAGACCCCGGGGTAAACCCTTGTGCCTGTCCTAAGTCTACAACGCAGCAAATCCATTTAGGCATCCAACCAGCATAACTGAAGTTAAATAAAAATACAATCACAAAGGTGCCACGGCAGAGCCGGGACAAAACAACGTAAGAGAGTATAAAAGAGAGGAAGTCTAGTGGTCTCTCGAGCTCTCAATCTAACGCCAAAAGTCTGAACCCGCCAAGCATCCATATAAGCAAAGATAGCGGCTAGCGGTTACATGAATCTAAAAAAAAGGGGGGGAGGGGATCTGGGTCAATCTTCAGGTCACTCATGCGCGTGTGTAAACACACTCTGAGAGGCATATAATAAGCATCCTATTCCTAAGATGAAATGTGTAATGCAAAACGGAACATAAACAGAAATGCCAAATAGCATGTCCCTCTAGGCTCCTAAGGAATCCTTTAGCAACTCCCTTCGAAGGAAACTACCTCACCCATGGTGCATGTCATCCCTACGTAAGGAGCCTACTAACTATGAAGAGAAGGCAAACAACGACACCCATACAAGGCCTAATACTCTAAGAGTCCTATATATGACGACTTATTACCAAAAAGCCTACCTCACCCACCAAGTGCAAGCAACTTTCTATAATAAGCCCCACTAAGATGACAAGAATAGAGAAAAAGATCACATCCAATAAACACTAATAACGATCGTTTTCTAGCAAAGACACATATAGCAAGTCATATGGTTTCCATTTTAGATCCTAAGCGTGATTCTAAGTCGTATGGTGCATGAACACTATCCTACTATATAACACCCAGTGCATAGAGAGCCCATCATGAGTAAGTTCAAAGAACTTACCTAGAGAAGCGCAAAATCCAAGCAATACAACAATCAAGCAAATCCAGACAGATCAGAGATCACCTAGAAGATAGGCAACATAATAAGTCTATATCTAACTTACACAAAGCATACCAAACAACACACATAAGATTCACATAAAACTATATAATGTAATTATTCCATCATCAACAACATTAATGTCTCCATTCAATTTCTCATCTCATTTCATCATCTCATACCGTATTCAACACATGTAATCCGCCATCTCATCAGCTTAAGATAACCTCCATATCATACTTAGCCAAATTCGCATACTATCATTTTATACTCATACTTTGCATACGAATATATATATCATCATCATCATAACTAACTAACCTTTAATCTCTTATATAATTCACCACAAGTCAAGCTATTAGTCACACATATCATGCTGTTAGTCAAACGATTATTTTATCATGCTAGCTAGTCATTGAAAAAGTCGGATTCCCAAGTTAGTCCCAAATCCATTTCAAAATCCAACTTAAGTAGTTAAGAATTCCGACCATTGAAAATGCTCGCAAAATTCCTTTTTTTTCAATTTATTTATTAAATCATTTCCCGACCTTGAAATTCTTTTCCAAATTCTCTAAAATTCAAACCATTCTTATTTATTAAACCAACCCTTATAATTCCCTCGAAATAATATTTTATCTCTTAAAACCTCAAATAATATTGTATATATATATAATACTTTTAATTCCGCTAATTAGTTAAATAAATAAACGGATAACCCGAATCGAACCGAACCGAACCCTCTAATTTAACCCCAACCGATTCAATAAAAAATTAAATAATGTAAACAAGGAGGCGGGACCCACAAGCCATTTCATCGCCATCCTCCTTCGTAATTCAAAAACAACCCCCGTCTGGCATCATCCTGTAAGTGTTTAGAGAACTGAGTCCTTAATGGATCTCAGAGGCCTACTCCTGTATATATATCAATGGGTGAAAACCCTAAGGGTACAATCGTAACTGTACATGATATGGACACATATAAATAATATAATGCTAACATCCTCCCTCAGTCGCAGCTAGAGGTGAGCGAATAGCAAGACTGAAACGAAAAGAAGTAAAAAGAGGAGTAGGTAATCCTTTTGTGAAAATGTCCGCAAACTGATGTGCGGAAGGGACATGAAGAACTCGGACCTGGCCTAGGGCGACCTTCTCTCTGACGAAATGGATGTCGATCTCGATATGCTTCGTCCGCTGATGCTGAACCGGGTTCAACGACAGATAAACAGCGGAGACATCGTCGCAGTAGACCAGTGTAGTCGATCGAAGGGGAACCCGGAGCTCGTAGAGAAGGTTGCGGAGCCAGCAGGTCTCAGCCACGACGTTGGCAACACCACGATACTCAGCCTCTGCACTCGAGCGGGAGATGGTGGCCTGACGCTTGGAGGACCATGATACCAGATTGTCGCTTAGGTACACCGCAAAACCAGATGTGGAGCGGTGAGTTTCAGGACAATCCGCAGCGTCAGAATATGCGGTGATGGAGTCAAACCTGCTGCGAGCGAGATGTAAGCCCATGTCAGAGGTGCCCTTGATGTACTGGATTATCCTCTTGAGCGCCTGAAGATGGTGCTCACGGGGATCATGCATGTACAAGCAGATCTGCTAGACGGCGAAGGATATGTCCGGTCTGGTGAATGTCAGATACCGGAGAGCACCGGCCAGACTGCGGTAGGCTGTAGGATCCTCAACCTTAGGACTGGAGGCAGCGTCGAGCTTGGACTTACAGTCAACAACGGTGGTGGCGGGCTGGCAAGACGTCATGCCGGCTTTGTCGACGATCTCAAGAGCGTACTTCTGCTGATGAAGGAACATGGCAGTAGGAGTGCGTGACACAGAGACGCCAAGGAAGTAGCTCAGGGAACCGAGATCAGTCATGGCAAACTCTGATCGCAGTAGGGCCTTCAGCCTAGACATGAGCGATGTAGAGGAAGCGGTGAGCACTATGTCATCAACGTACAGGAGAAGATAGGTGGTGTTAGACCCTGAGTGGAACACAAAGAGGGAGTGATCAGACTGACTGCCCTGAAAGCCAATGCCAGTGAGGTACCTGGCGAACCGCTGATACCAGGCGCGAGGTGCATGTTTCAACCCATAGAGAGACTTCCGAAGAAGGCAGATGTGAGATGGGCGGGTGCGATCATAGAAGCCTGGCGGCTGATGCATATACACAGTCTCCTGAAGGTTGCCGTGAAGGAAGGCATTCTTGACGTCAAGCTGATGGATAGGCCAATCCTTAGTAAGAGCGATACTCAGAACTGTGCGGATGGTAGCCGCTTTGACGACCGGGCTGAAAGTCTCATCACAATCAACCTCAACCTCTTGCGACCTACCGTTGACCACTAGGCAAGCCTTGTGTCGCTCTAGAGTCCCGTCTGACATGTACTTATGCTTGAACAACCACATGCAGTTAATGATATTAGTGTCCCGAGGCCTTGGAACGAGGTCCCACGTGCCATTTTTAATAAGAGCACTAAATTCATCCATCATGGCGGCGTGCCAGTTCGGTTCCTGTAAGGCCTTGTGGGGAGATTTGGGGAGAGGGGATATGTCGGGGGACGGAGTGAGAAGGTTGTATTTGGGGTTAGGTTTGAAGATCCCGAACTGAGATCAGGTCTTCATGGAATGGGCGGGGGGGGGGGGTGCAAGCGGAGGCGGGGGGTTATGTGGGGCTGCCTGCGGGGGGGGGGGGGGGGAGGGTGGGGGAGGAGAGGAGAGTTGGGTGTGGCGGGTTGTGCGGTGGGCGCCGCCAGGAGGGGTGACCCCACCGGATGGTGTGCGGCACCCGCCGCAAGTTGCTGCACCCGCCGCCAATGAATTTGGGCGGGGGGTTGGTCTGTTGCGGGGGGTGTTCCTGATGATGCTTGTTGAAATAGGTGGCGTAGGAGGGGTGGGAATTCGTCTGAATTGGGTGGTGTGGATGGGTTGGGAACAACAGGGGTGGGTGGTGTGGCGAAAGGGAAGGTCTGTTCGTCGAAAATCACATGGCGCGAAGTGACAACCCGATTGGTATCCAAGCGAAGACAACCGTAGCCTCGATGGTGTGGGGCGATGCCCAAGAAGACACATTTAGTGGAACGTGAGGATAGCTTGTGAGGGGCGGTGGCACTCATGTTGGGGAAACAGAGATATCCAAACACTCTAATGTGATCGTAGGATGGGTAACGCTTGTAGAGTGCCAAGGTTGGGATGAAGTTGCCAATGGCTTTGAATGGAAGGATATTGTGGAGATAGGTGGCCATGTGAAGCGCCTCAACCCAAAAGGGTAGGGGAAGAGAGGCGTGATGTAGGAGGGTTCTAGTTTTGTCATTGAAAGTGCGGAGAATGCGTTCCGCTTTGCCATTTTGTGGAGAGGTTTGGGGGCATGAGAAGCAGAGTAATATCCCATTTTGTTGACAAAAGGAGTGAACAAAATTGTTGTCAAACTCTCCTCCCATGTCGCACTGAATAGCCTTGATGGGCAAAGTGAATTGAGTGCGGACAAATGTGTGAAAATTGACAATGTGACTTTGTGTTTTCGATTTGTAACGTAGGGGAAAAACCCAAACAAAATTGGTGAAATCATCAAGGACAACCAAATGTGACTTGAAATAGGAGATGTCCACAAATCCCAATGTAGAAGATCAAAAGGTGCAAATGTACTGGAATGAGAAATGCTAAAAGGTAGACGCTTGCTCTTGGCGATTTCACAGGAAATGCAAACACCAGAGGCTTTATTACAAGAAATTAAATGACTAGTGCGGAGACATTGAAGCATGTGGTCGCCAGGATGGCCAAGACGAGCGTGCCATAAGTTAGAGCGATGGGCGACGAAGGCGATGGGGGCGGTGGGAGACGGTTGGCGAGCTTTGGTGATGGGGTAGAGGTTGCCAGAACTATTGCAGCGCATGATTGGGGTCCCCGTACAAAGATCCTTCACAAGAAAACCAAACAGGTCAAATTGGACAGCCGCGTGATTATCGACGGTAAATTGACGAACAGAAATGAGGTTTTTAACAAGGTCAGGGGCAAGGAGGACTTTGTTGAGGCGAAGGGGTGGGGCATTGGGAAGGGTTGTGTGACCCGAACCGACAATTTTAAGAGATTCGCCGTTTCCGACATAAATAGACGGTAAAGTGCTAAAATTAAAAAACAGTTTGTTGGTTACCTGGTGCGTTCGTCATGTGAGAGGAGGCCCCGGTATCCATGTACCAGTTGTCGTCCGGCTGCTGAAGTCCCATGGTGGAGAAAGCGGCGCAGAGGTTGGTGTGCATGGGGTGCGATGGAGGCTGCTGAGAAGCGTACATCGCCGAGGATGGGGCCGGCTGCTGTGGCGGACGCTGCGGGAAGACCAAGCCTGGCGGGGGGTATCCCGCCCACGTCGGATAAGGGCAGGGCGGCAGAGCGGGGGACCAGGGCTTCTGCGGGTACCAGCTCCCTTGCGGCGCTCGCCGCTGTTGCCGCCTCTGTCACCTCCTCCGCGCTGTTGGGATGGTCTGGGTTGGGTTTGGGGAATTGGGTCCGGGGCTATGAAATCCTTGGAGGAAACAAGGATATAGGAAGGACCCTGGGGGCGTCCCTGACGGCTCTCCTCCCCGTAGAGCAAGCTACGAGCTACCATGAAACTCGGAAGTGGCGGTGTGTAGCTGATCATGCCACCTACGACATCAAATTTGGTGGAGAGGCCGTTGATAAGTTGAAGGACAAGACGTTCTTCGCTAACCTTCTGCCCAACATCGCCTAGTTGATCAACGGCGGCGGCGACGGCTGTGGGGAGCGGCTGCGACGGCAGAAGGGGCGGCGGCGGTTGGGGTAGCGACGGCGGCAGGGGTGGCGGCGGCGGCTTGGGGCGGCGGCGGCGCAGGGGCCGCGGCGGCTAGGGATCGGAGATGTGAAACTAAAAATTAGGGTTTCACACTAGAGCTCTGATACCATGTAAGTGTTTGGGGAACTGAGTCCTTAACGGATCTCAGAGGCCTACTCTTGTATATATCTCAATGGGTGAAAACCCTAAGGGTACAATCGTAACTGTGCATGATATGGACACATATAAATAATATAATGCTAACACATCCGAGGACTCTCCCCGGCGTCCAACTCAACGCCGCTCCCATCCGCTTTGTCGACAGCGCTCAGCTCCGCCTCGACTCGCATCCTTGTCCTCTTCCTGTCGTCGTCTTCACAGCTCGTTCGCGTTCTCGTCCTCGCTCAGCCTCGGCTCGCACTCTCGCTGCTCGACCCTGCTTGCTCGCGCCTTCCACAAGCTCGCCTCGCCGCCCTCGATGCTCACCGGAGATCTCGATCTCACCCAACTCCCCACACTCACCCCACAAACACCACCTCCCGACTAGCCTAAGCAACGAGGATTCACGTATCTAACGAGAAAAGAAAGAAAAGATCGGGGGCTCACCGAGGTGGTTCGCGACTTTGGAGCTCTTGATCTGAGGTCTGGGCATTGTCGGTGGCTCGCGATGGTTTATCGGACCTGCATCGGACATGGGTGAGGGTGATGGTGAATCTCGAGACGATTCCGATCGAAAAGGAGTGAGAACGGCTTACCGGAAGATTGGTCCGCAATCAAACGGGGGACATGGTGCCTCGGTGGCTTATTGGCGTCGCTGGTAGCTCTTGGGCGGCTCCTGGGTGGCATTGGGTGGCTCCAGATGTAGCTGGTGACTCCGAGAAAGTGGGCTGCAGTAGCTTAGTGGTAATTTGTGCGCGCGTGTACCCTGGATTCCCAAGTTCGATTCCACAACTAAGCCGTTTTTTGCAAGTTTATTTACCCTTTTAATTTTTAGTTGATAATTTCCTTTCTTTTTCTACATAAAAATTAAGGGCCCAGTGGGCCCCTTTAGTTTTTAGTTAGCAATTTTCTTGTTCTTTTTAATAGATTCCAGTGGTCTGTCGTGAAATTATAAATATAAACACTTTGAAAGTGTTTTTTAACACTAGTTAGTGTCATGTTGAATGTACGGAAATGTGTTAACACAATATTCTAAAATTACATCTATTATCTATAAAAGAAATATATTAAAAATATGAAAAAATAATAAATTTTAATTGCAATATGAGAAGTAAATTAATAAGGATTAAAGTGTGCAAAATTTTTTAAATAAAAATGAATTTAGATATATATAATTCATTCTACCAAAAATAATATAGATATAAATAAAATAACAAATGACATATAAATAATTACAAATTTAGTAAAAAAAAATATAATAATTAATTAATATGATCAATTTTAATCTCGAATAAGGCCCTCAAAATGATCGGCACGGCCCTGGAGGTGACGGTGGAGGTTTTAGGTGATGGTGAATGTGACGGCGGTGGAGATGATCAGCCAGGAAATGGAGGGAGAGGGAGTAGATGAAAGTGATTGTAACGAGGGGTGATGTGAATGAACAATGACGGGGAGAGGGAGTAGATTTGAAGGGGTATGGTGAGGTGAGAGAGTGGGTGAGGATGAGTGTTGAATTGGATAACCAATACCCGGAAATAAATCTCGAATATGCGAATTTCGAATCCCGCAATTAGTTCTTGAATGTTAGTTTCCCGGATTCTCGCTCCCTCGATCAATTAGATTTTTAAAAAAATCGAAAAGGATATCGCCAAATTTTACATTCCGGTCGGAATCCGCTAAACGAGTTTTAAAACCGATTTAAATTCACATTTAATTTCATCTTTCCAAAATTTTAGGATTTGAAAATTCGAGCCTTTACATCATCCACCTCTAAAAACAAGTCTCGTCCCCGAAACTAAAATCATTTAAAATAGGGGATGAAGTTTGAACATGGTGAGTCCAAGGATCATGTCATTGATCCCGTAAGTACCTCACAAGTGCCCTTACGAGATCCCCACAGTAACGTTGCCGTGATCATAATATCACCAATAGGTCATAGCAAGAATGTGATATGGGCCCCTACCACATCCTTATTCCGGCTTCTCGGCCATATCATAACTCAAAAAGCGTCATAGCGTCACCACTAGGTCTTAGCAAACAATCTACATGTGCCCCCATAAAATAGTTGTGCCCACTTCGTGGGCGTTATAATGAAATCTCGGGCCGCATTAGTTTCCACAAAATCCAAATTATCACTTTTAAAGCATCGTTCAAAATCCTTTGAATCCGACATTAGTCAAGCAAATTGTAGAACTCAAGAGGTGGAATCATCCACCTCTAAGGCTAATCTCATATTCTCTTCCTAGGTTCCATGTGAGAATTGATTTCCAATAATTAAGCTTCTATCCTTTCTAACATCAAAACATCATAGATAGACAATCATATCACACATTGAACAACATGTCCTAATCACGTCAAGGATAATCACATATAACAACATGTCTAGCACATCATCATCAATTGTACATGTGCACACAAGCATCGAGATAAATACGTCATGTCATGGTACCTGATGGTGAAGGGTCGGAGAAACTCGCAATTCCCATGGAGTAGACACGGGGCGGTAGGGGTAAGCCGAGATCAAGGCCTCCTCTGGTATGTCCTCCCTCGTACTCTAAGTCAAATGGCTCAATTGTCATGTGTGCAAGTCCCAGAACAGATCCTCTGCCTCCTCGGCCTCGGCCGGACGACGGTCCTCTCCCTTGTCCCTGGGGGTATGTCAGCTGGGTTGGTCTCGGTGGCGCCTGAAGTCGAGGTGCTGGTTCATCTGAAGGTCCTCCACCCTGGGGACAATAAGGTGCTCAATGTCTTCTATCCCCACAGATGTAACATACCACCTGCCTCCTCGAGCATCTCTCTGTGGGGTGTCCATACTCATGAAATCTTTGACATGCAATGCTCTGAACTCGCATCTCCTGGCGGGGCACTGGTGGTGCTCGGCGTGTATCTCCTCTAAACTTGCCTCTGAAAGAGTCTCCTCTATCATGCATGTCCCAACTAGATTCTGTATCTCTTGGTCTTTTCTCACCTCGAGGAGTATGAGAATACTGGTAGGCAGTATCTGACAGAAGACGTTGTGTGTCATGGCGCAAGATAACCTCTAAGAACCTATAAAAGGGGACATCACCCAAGCTGGAAGCATGCAGAAGTACAAGTGGTGAGAGCCTCATAGATAGCAGTCGAATACGGCTCGCGTCTATCTGGCATAAATGTCCGTAATATACCAGCTCCTTCTTGAACTGGCAGATAACCTCCGCAACTGATAACATCTCATCATAACTCTCTCTGTAGAAGGCCACCTCTCTGATGGTCTGCAGACCTGGCGGGCTGTACTCGCGAAGCATCAAAGATCTGAACTCATCATACGTTCAATCAGCTTGGTCTGTCTTGTATACATACCATCTGTTAAAAGCATCATCTCTTAGCTGGCTAGCCGTCAATCTCTGGTGCTCTCCTGGTGGTGCTCCGATCAGCTCGAAGAGTCCATCCATGACTCTGAACCATAGCTCGATATCTGTTGTGAGGTCTCCGGTGAATAGAGGCGGGTGGGTCTACGACATCCTCTTAACCCAATCAATGCGCCTCTCTGCTCGAATCCCATCTACGACCTCATCTGCCTCTGGCTGTGGGGCATGCTGTTGTCTCGTATGCCTCTGAATCATCTCTAGTATCGTCTGCTCGAATCCGGCCCTCTCCGTGGGCATCTGGTGCTGAGCGGGGGTCTCTAGTGTCTTCTGTCGAGTCCTCTGAAGCATCTCGCGCACCATTTGCTCGAGTCCTGCCTGATCTGTGGGCATCGGCTGCTGAACAGGAATCTCTGGTATCGACGCCATAGATCGAGCTCATCCCCGTAACTCGCTCAGAATGTCGTGAAGCGCCGCCTCTAGCTGCCCAATCCTAGCCTATGCGGAAATCGAAGCTCCATCGTCCGCCGGTGATGGCGAAGCTCGCTCCTCAGCGTGATCGTCAGTGGTGCGCTCCTCGGCGCTCTCAACGGCAACTCGGTGGGGGCGTCCCCTGCCGCGACGTGCCCTACCCCCACGCCCGACTGAACCGCGTCTAGTATTGACCATGATGGCTACATGAATGGTTAATTTAGATACTCAGCATGGAAGTACTCAACAAGATTAATATGATCATATTCGAGGAGGATCGCCCTCGGGCCCAATTCCATATATGTATATATAAACGTAAGCATAGATGCGATCTATGCCGCCCTTCGAGGGACGACTGACCGAAGGGGCAAAACCTCACGGCCTCCTAACCCAATACTCCCACTTCCGTGGTGCTCCTTGGAGTCTTCTAGGCCCATCTATCAATAAAAGCTAGTATTTTGTCTACCATTCCCCGAGTTCTACATCAATAAGGGATGCCTATTGCTTTGGTCTCTACCCACGAGTTTGTTACCTCTTTATTCATTTATGTTTAACTCCAATTAAATTCATTTTACCCTTTTGAAAACATTTTCAAAAACCGATTGAAATCATTGGGCGATTTCATAACCACTCCAACCTATCGTACTCGGATTGCAAAACCTGGCTCTGATACCACATTTGTAATGGCCCGAGATTATGATTCCCGAGTTACGTTTCGAGGGATAAAACCCCTCTTTATGATCTTGTGCTCTGAGTACAGGTTGAAGGTTTGAAACCGAAGATTTGTAGTTTAAAGCGGGATTTCGCGCCCAAATCCGTAAGGTCGGTTGGAGACCCCGGGGTAAACCCCTGTGCCTGTCCTAAGTCTACAACGCGGAAAATCCATTTAGGCATGCAATCAGCATAAGTGAAGTTAAAGCAAAATACAATCCCAAAGGTGCCAAAGAAGAGCCAAGCATCCATATAAGAAAAGAGAGTATAAAAGAGAGGAAGTCTAGTAGTCTCTCGAGCTCTCAATCTAACGCCAAAAGTCTGAACCCGCCAAGCATCCATATAAGAAAAGATTATGGCTAGCGGTTACCTGAATCTAAAAAAAAAGGGGGGGGGGGATCTGGGTCAATAATCTTGCCACTCATGCGCGTGTGTAAAGACACTTTGAGAGGCATATAATAAGCATCCTATTCCTAATATGAAATGTGTAATTTAAAACGGAACTTAAATAGACAAGCATACGGATAATTAAGTGCGGACATAATTAAAGAGGTGCATAGTTACAAGAAATGCCAAATAGCATGTCCCTCTAGGCGCCTAAGGAATCCTCTAGCAACTCCCTTCGAAGGGAACTACCTCACCCATGGTGCATGTCATCCCTACGTAAGGAGCCTACTAACTACAAAGAGAAGGCAAACAACGACAACCATACAAGTGCGAGCAAAGACTTATTACCAAAAAGCCTACCTCACCCATCAAGTGCAAGCAACTTTCTATAATAAGCCCCACTAAGATGACAAGAATAGACAAAAAAGATCACATCCAATAAACACCTATAACGGTCGTTTTCTAGCAAAGACATATAGCAAGTCATATGGTTTCCATTTTAGATCCTAAGCGTGATTCTAAGTTGTATGGTGCATGAACACTATCCTACTATATAACACCTAGTGCATAGAGCGCCCATCATGAGTAAGTTCAAAGAACTTACCTGGAGAAGCGTAGAATCCAAGCAATACAACAATCAAGCAAATCCAGACAGATCAGAGATCACCTAGAAGAAAGGCAACATAATAAGTCTAAGTCTAACTTACACAAAGCATATCAAACAACACACATAAGATTCACATAAAACTATACAATGTAATCATTCCATCATCAACAACATTAATGTCTCCATTCAATTTCTCATCTCGTTTCATCATCTCATACCGTATTCAACACATGTAATCCGCCATCTTATCAGCTTAAGATAACCTCCATATCATACTTAGCCAAATTCGCATACTATCATTTTATACTCATACTTTGCATCCGAATATATATCATCATCATCATAATTAACTAACCTTTAATATCTTATATAATTCACCACAAGTCATCCTATTTGTCACACATATCATGCCGTTAGTCAAACGATTATTTTATCATGCTAGTTAATCATCGAAATAGGCAGATTCCCATGTTTGTCCCAAATCCATTTCAAAATCTAACTTAAATAGTTTAGAATTCCGACCCTTAAAAATTCTCGCAAAATTCCTTTTTTTTCAATTTATTTATTAAATCATTTTTCGACCCTGAAATTCTTTTCCAAATCCTCTAAAATTCAAATTATTTTTATTTATTAAACCAACCCTTATAATTCTCCCGAAATAATATTTTATCTCTTAAAACCTCAAATAATATTGAATATATATAATACTTTTAATTCCGCTAATTAGTTAAATAAATAAACGGATAACCCGAACTGAACCGAACTGAACCAAACCCGCTAATTTAACCCCAACCGATTCAATAAAACAATTAAAAAACAACTCTCGTTTGGCATCATCCGAGGACTCTCGCCGGCGTTAAAATCGACGCCGCTCGCGTCCGCTACGCTAGAAGCACTCATCTCCTCCTTGCCTCGTATCCTCGTCCTCTTCCTGTCGTCGTCTCCACAGTTCGGTCGCGGTCTCGTCCTCGCTCGGCCTCGCCTCGCACTCTCGCTCCTCGACCCTGCTTGCTCGTGCCTCCCACGAGCTCGCCGCGCCGCCCTCGATGCTCACCGGAGATCTCGATCTCGCCCACCTCCCCACACTCACCCCTTAAACACCGCCTCCTGACTAGCCTAAGCAACGAGGATTCACGAATCTAACGAGAAAAGAAAGAAAAGATCGGGGGCTCACCGAGGTGGTTCGCGACTTCAAGGCTCTCGATCGGAGGTATGGCCGTCGTTGGTGGATCGCAATGGATTATCGGACTTGCAGACATGGGTGAGGGTGATGGTGAAGCTCGAGGACGATTCCGATCGAAAACGAGTGAGAACGGCTTACCGGAAGATTGGTTCGCGATCAAACGGAGGACATGGTGCCTCGGTGGCTTGTCGGTGCCGCTGGTGGCTCTTGGGCGGCTCCTAGGTGGCATTGGGTGGAAGGAGAACGAAGGAGAAAGTGGGCTAGAGGCGACGATGGAGGTGACAGTGGAGGATTTAGGTGATGGGGAATGTGACGATTGATAGCATACATTTAGATAGGCGTAATAGGTTGCATTTAGCTTAGTTATGATGTAAATCATGCACGGTTTAATTACAATGTGTCTTTATTTGAGATAGTTTGCTTGAGGACAAGCAAAAGTCTAAGCATGGGGTAGTTTGATAGGGTTTATTTTAGTCATGTTTTTAGTGTAGAATTGCATAGTAGTTTAGAGCATTTTTATATATTTTATAGCTTAATTTGTATTATTTGATTTTCGGAGTCTACACTAGTGTTTTTATATATTTCAGGTATTTTCGGATTAGATCGTATGAATTCGGAGATTGATCGGTTGATCGTGATTGAAAGCAACATGGGCCGAGTTAGAATGAAGGGCAAATGCACTGATATATACAGAGGGCGACAGGAGGAATGGCTCCTTGGCAAACAACTCGTCGTTTATTGCGTTTTACCATATATAATTATATATATGACATTACATTTAGATAGAATATATATTTTTATTATATAATATTTAGGATAGATTAGGTGGGATGGGATACACGGTTATACTATATATACATATTCATACATTCCTACGAGGCCGAATGTAACAGTGACTGGCCGATAGTTTACATTCCTGTTAACCCTAATTGTCTTTTGTTTTATTTTTATGGAGATCTAAACTCTCCCGTTTCGTCTACAATTTGAAGCTTTATTTGGATTGATTGTGAGTTTCTAATTCTGGTTCCTTATTTCCTATATTGAATGTTTCGACTTCTTTGTGCTTGATTGTCTATTGTTTTATTCTATCTAGCCCGCGCAACTATTTAGAATCAATTCAATTGATAGGGTTTTGTAGATTCCTGGTTTTGAACCTTAACCTAAGTGGCAAACTTGTTCCTTTAGGGCTGGTTGAACTAATTGAATGAGTAGGAAGTTGAATGTGTTGTTAAATCCCTCTTTAGGGACTGCAAATACCTTGGTTAATCTCTGAACTTAAAGCTATCAATTGGGTTAAATCCTTCTCTAGGGACTGTTCGATTGATAAGGGTTGCTAGGACTGGTTGGACTAGTAACTATATTAGGTCGGGACAAGGGCATTCATAGGAAACCTAAAAGGACAAGAGGAAGTTACAATATCAATTCAACCAACTAAAGTGGATAATTGTAGGTGAAACTATTTTATTAATCGTTATCTCCATTAATTTTTTTATAGTTTATTTTAGTTTATTTCTTATTTTCATCACTCAAAACCCCCCGTTTGATACTAATTGGTAGATAAACTTAACTTAGGAATAACTTGATTCTCTGTGGGTTCGACTCGTGCTTACCACGCTACATTAGTTAGGTAGGTTCGAATTTATTTTGATACGGTTTACACGACTAAAAACCGTCCATCAACGGTGGTGGTGATGATCAGCCAGGGAATGGAGGGAAAGGGAGTAGATGAAAGTGATGGTAACAAGGGTGATGTGAATGAACAATGATGGAGAGAGGGAGTAAATTTGAAGGGGTATGGTGAGGTGAGGGAGTGGGTGAGGATGAGTGTTGAATTGGATAACGAATACCCGGAAATAAATCCCGAATACGCGAATTTCGAATCCCGCAATTAGTTCTCGAATGTTAGTTTCTCCGACTCTCGCTCCCTCGATCAATTAGATTTAAAAAAAATCGAAAAGGATATCGCCAAATTTTACATTCCGGTCGGAATCCACTAAACGAGTTTTAAAACCGATTTAAATTCACATTTAATTTTCTTTTTTTAAAAATTTAGGATTTGAAAATTCGAGCCTTTACAATATATATGCCATTTATAGCCCGATCTATAGCCGATGCAATGGGAAGAAAAAAGGTGAGAGATTTTACATATTTTAACTTTGAGAAATTGAGAATAAGCAAATAATAGGGGTGGGCACAAATCCCGCAAATCCCAGTCCCGGTGGGATTTCGAAAAAAAATAGTGAATCCCGTCCCGGTCCCGTCCGGCAAAAATTATGCGGGACGGGACGCGGGACGACCCGTCTCAATCCCGCAAATCCCGTCCCGTCCCGCATATATATAATAATGTAATATATATATATTTATAATATAGTATATATATTAGATTACCCACTGTATTATAGTATATTATATATAATATATATATTAGATTACAGTATGTACAAGATAGTATGTGTGTGTATAGTGTATATATTAGATTACAGTATGTTATATACTTATATATATAAGATTACGTACAGTATATGTTATACATTATATTGCATATATAGTAGATTACAGTATGTATTGTTGGAGTATTATATAATATATATATATACTGCATCAGTGTGTGTGTATAAATATAGGAGAACCTGTAAAATATAAAAAAAAATATTATACGTGTTATGTCTTTGAAAATCGGAAAATGTATAGGAAAGTTTTTACTTTTTTATAATCTTTTTTATTGGAGGGACAAGGCCCGTCCCGTCCCGGTCCCGTCCCGTCCCGCGAGGGACAAGGCCCATGCGGGATTAAAAAAAAAAGGTAAATCCCGTCCCGGACCCGTCCCGCAAAAATTACGCGGGACGGGACGCGGGACGACCTCCGTCCCGTCCCGTCCCGTCCCGCGCCCACCCCTAGCAAATAAGCTTGTCCTCCTTTTAATGGCTAGCAAATAGAGCTTGAAACAAAGAAGATTTCATATGTTCAATTATGGGAATGAGAATATTAGCAAGGAAATTGAAATTGATAAAAAAAAACACTTTAAATAAAATAGAGGGTTAAGGAGACGACTTACTCAATTTAAAAGGCTTGCATTTACATTGGAATATAACTTAAGCACAACTCACAAAGTCACCAAAAAATACAACTCACATCTTATGTACTCGGTAGTTTTACTTTTTAGAGGTCATCTCTCAAATGCGACTAGAATCCCTACCGAAAACGACGTACTTTGTCTAATCAATTAAAAATCACAGAAGCCTTGTCCTACAACCTTCTTGTTTACTGTGTGGAGAAAGGCATACATATACACATACAAGGTTACTATAGAAGTTCAAGTTACCCTTCTAAAAGTTCAAACTGTCCAAAGTACTTGTACCTATTCATTATCATCGTCCCATCCAAAAGAAGTTAAATTTGCCTAAATAAACAATGAAAATTGAACGAGCTTCATCTCTCAACAATCCATTAGATTCTTGCTTTGCTAAGATGTTATTTAGCTTGTTTGGGGTTCTTGATTTTAGTTCTTACATTCCTCTTTACTTTTAGTTTTTTAAAAAATGGCTTTCACAAGAGCTATAATTGTTTATTTCATTTATCTGTAAAAGTAGACACATATATATTGTGTTTTTTTTTAAAAAAAAAAAACTTGTTTCTTGAAATTTCATGAAGTACGATTGAATCTGAAGGTATATCCAATGGAAATGCTACATGTAACAAGTATTCAAGAGGAAATAACTTGTGAAAAAAACTTAAAAGAATAATTACTTATTGTGATATTACAATCATTCCACCTTATGCCTAAAATCGCTGCTGGAGCTATAAGAACGAGCTTGAAAATATAAAGCACCATAGCTGTGTTTGAAGTCTTGAAATTTCCCGTGCGGGGTGCCAGACTTGTGAGTTCTCTTTTTAAGAACTTCTTGTCCATGCTCATAGCTGGGAATATATAACTGTCTGAAAATGAACATATGTTGCTATCAAAAATCTATTAATGTCTATATGAGTGGGTAGATAGTATAAGACTAAAAGTAGGCAATAGAGAGAGTTGGATAGAGTTGTCAATTAGACGATGTATTTTGACAAATTGTAAGCTTTCAGCGGGATCAGTTTAGGATTAGGGTAGAGCAAATACCACAATGTTTGTTCAACCTAATTTACAAGACCCATCTATTAGTAATTCAACAACTGTCTAAATTTGGAGACCATCACATGCTTAGAACATCAGCTACAGAAACAACATTCCAAAGTTACATAGCCTGGATTTCATTGTATTAGATTGATGAACAGACAGAAACAAAAGGCATATTTCATATCAAAGTCAGATCTTTTTCCCCAAACAAAATGGGGGAAAAATATTCTTTATCTTGCTCCATTTTACGGCTTTAAACGAATTCTAATGGTTAGTTAATTAGCCGGAACAACCTATGAACCAAAATTTCAAACGAATTCAAATGGTTAATTAGGGATTAGGGTTTATCGGGAAAAAATACCCAAATTAAAAGTGATGATAGGTTTAGTGCTTACCGGTGCCAGTAGGGGAGACGGCATTTTCCAAGGAGCCCATCCAATGCAATGAAGATGAAGCCCTCTTAGATCCAAAGCTAGCTCAACTTCTCGGACCCACGACAATAGGGCTATCTTCTTTGACTCAGGGATTTTGGGAGCACATAGGTGGCTTACTGCCTTGGCTCTGACGAGTTCAACGGTGATGGCACCCTCCTTCATTTGTTGAGAGAGGTTTGAGAGGGACGTGAGAGAAAGGGGGGGAGAAGACGAGGAGGATTCATGGTCATGGTTTTCAGATCTGAGGCTGGGGAAGGCACTAGTGGCAGAAGAAGAAAGGAGGGTAAACTCAGATGCACATCCCATCACAAAATCATAGCAAACAACAACAAACCCTAGATCCCGGTCTAGATCTGGTTACAGGGGAGAAAGAGGACACTAGTGGGGGTCGGAGAGGAGAAAGATAACGACGGAGATTGATGGAAATAAGAACGAGAACAAGCTCCCCACCGGCGGCTTAAGGGCGTGGCTCCGACGAGCGCAATGGAGAAGAGGCGCCTAGGGCGAGTTCTCCATCTCTAGATCTAAAGAATAAGGGGGCGACGATGCTTATGGTGGGTTTCAATGGATTCATGGGTTAGGTCAAGACATTACACGACTCAGTTCTTTTATTTCTCTTTTTTTTTTAATATATTTTTGCGACGGCATTGCCGTACCGTGGCAACTTTCAGTAAAAATACACGAGCCGTAGCTATGCTATAGTAAAAACTGAGTCAATAGCTACAGCAAATACATGCCGTTGCTACCAAGGGTGGCAAAATCGTCTCAATAGCTACGACAACCCTTGTCGAAGCTACCATCAGTGGCAAAAGGTACCAATTGCCATGGTAAGCTTTTGCTGAAGCTAGGAAGCGTGGCAAATTTCATTATTTTTTGTAGTGTTGGAAACGGTCAAAGCATCAACTTCTGGAATGAGCATTGGATTGGAAAACTACCCCTCATTACTATGATTAAGGATGGGCGACAAGTTGACACCAATATAACCGCACAACAATTTATTACACATGATGAAAAGTGGAACTTGGAGAAACTACGCTTAACCCTTCAGAATATCTTACCAAATGACGTAATTGAAGCAATATCGAACTCCCCAATTCCCAAGCAAATACATGCTGACTAGATATACTGGAAGTGGAGCAAAAATGGATAGTTTAGTACTTGTTCTACTCTAGAAATGATGAACAATTTCAAACACCATAAAAAATATGACATGAGATGGATCTGGAATCTTGATATACCCTCAAAATTAAAAACTCTACATTGGAAAATAGCGAAAAATGGAAAACCTACATCATTAAGACATGCCTCTAGGGGAATTGGAATTCCTACTACATGCCCACACTGCGACTCAAATTACGAAGATCTAATGCACCTATTATGGGATTGCCCTATCACGTTAGCAACGTTAGCAAATCGAGACCCCAGCCTGATATTAATCCTAAACACCTGTTTTTCACAAGGTTCAGAGTTAAATAGTATCATCTGTAACATAAAGGAAAAAATTGGAATCCAACGCTTTGCTAAGCTAGCATTTTGCCGTTGGAGTATTTGGTATTCCCATAACAAATCTCTCTTTGAGAATGCAAAGCCAGACATAAAAAAGAATAATCTCTTTCATTAAGGACCAGACCTACTTGTGGAACACTTCCAAACAGAATGATGAATACACAGAGAATTTTGAGCACCAAAACAAAAAAGAGACTCGATACGTATCTGCAAGGGCAAGGAAGAACGCGAAATGGAGGGCCCTTGCAATAGGTAACTATGTTGATATGAGGAAATCGAGAATGCAAATTAAAAATATGAATAAAGTACAACAAACCAGATTCCGTCCCTTGCAAATGATTACAAGACTCTCTCCCGATGCAGTAGTGGGAAGTCAGGATCGATCCACGAGGAAGCGTGTTAGCGGATCGTAGGTAGCGGTGGAATCTCACTAACAAAAGTCGACCACAGTGCTCGATCTCGACTAGGGTTAGTCGACAGAAGATCGGGCAAGTTGAACAGCGCAGCAGCAGCTCCTGGTTTTGGTCGATATCGAGGACACTCTACTTGATATAGAGTAAACAAGTCGATGTCGAGGATGGCTTTGTCAAGTACCTGCATAGGAGAAGCTTACGGCGATCTGGAATCGAGGATCAGTAACTTGATATTGACAAGGGTTAGTCAATATCGAGGAAAGCAAAAAGTAAATCGAAACAAAATAAAGACAAAAGCTTGTGGGATTCTCGAAATCAACTATGTGTGGAAAACTTCCAAGATTGGGGTTTGCGACAACGATAACCAAGCATGCAAAAGGCAAGAATAAAACAGATAATCATGTAAATCGCATTGAAGGACCAAGCTTTCGTCTTTTCCAA
Organism: Persicaria tinctoria; assembly: GCA_037127255.1. Classification (NCBI taxonomy): domain Eukaryota; kingdom Viridiplantae; phylum Streptophyta; class Magnoliopsida; order Caryophyllales; family Polygonaceae; genus Persicaria; species Persicaria tinctoria. The sequence continues at coordinate 76,320,087 of JBANSL010000006.1, forward strand.
TAATTAGACAACTCTTTCAAGAAACCCTAATTGTATCTACTGATTTTATGTTTACAATCCAAGTTGTTAGCATGGACCTCCATTAGATGGGTAATAAACACATAACAAGTAGTAGATGCTTAAAACATGATAAAAGTCGGATCTTTACCTCAGGCATGCAGGGCTATCGTCGGGCTCACCCCAACCCTAGAAGTGGGTGGACTACTCGCGCTTCATTGCAATCTCAGACATTCTTGATGGAAAATAAACTACTTGCATTAAACCAAACTGAAGAAAGTACAAACCGAACAAAGCCGGATCACTTTCGCTCTTTTGCTCCACTCGACCTCTCTTTCTCTCTCTACTACTACTTCTCCTACTGAAATTGAATTGCTGTGTGATGGAATGAATAAAACTTAGCCCCCTAAGGCTTTATTTATAGGCTTTTAATCCTTGCTAATCAAGGATAGAAATATCTATCTATATCTAAAGATAAAACATAAATAAAAGAAACATTTATCTTAAAAGGGGAAATATATCTAAAAGGCTAAAATATCTTCAAGTGGATAAATCTTCTTCTCCATGGATGGATCTTGATAAACTTGGATAGAATCGGATTCCTTTCGTCCCAAGCAAGCCAAAACCGTGTAGGACAGCTCAAACCGCGTAACGCGGCTCAGGGTCTTTCTACTCGATATCGAGTAAACTCCTCGATATCAAGGAACATGGACGTTGACTTCGGCTAGCTTGGTGGTGTCTAGTTGCTGGTCTTCGATCCGCTTGGACACCGGCTCTCAAGTTTTGTCGATATCGAGTAGATTACTCGATATCGAGGAAATTGGCTTCATCGACTTGGCTGACTTGGCTTGGTCGAGCTACTCTCTTCGACATTGCTCGGACATGTGACTTTGGTCTTTGTCGATATCGAGTAGAGTACTCGATATCGAGTAAGTGTTGCCCGACATGTCTTCGTCTTCGGCTTCTCGATCAGCTTGTGTTCCTCGACTCCGGGTTGGTCTTCAGGTCTTTGTCAATATCGAGTAGAGTACTCGATATCGAGTAACTCTCTGGAGTCGGGTTGCTCTGCCTTCAGTTCCTCGATTCGGTGCTCCTCGATCAGTGCTGTGTCCGAACATTGTTTGTCGATATCGAGTAAAACTCGTCGAAATCGAGTAGCTTTGAGCTCCCGTCTTCACTTGTTGGTTTTGTCCCGAAATGGCTTCCATATTCTGTAATATTAAACCAAAACTTATGTAGATCTCCATTTCTTGCAAATAAGCGTATACTACATAAATTCGACATATTCCCAACCCGAAATATGCAAAGTATATAAAACATGGAGCTAAACTGTGCATTTCAACATGGCTATTTTAGTAGACATCAAATCACCCCATACTTAAGCTTTCTTGTCCCCAAGCAATAACTTGGATGGTCATTCAAGGGAAGAATTTAAACTCTCAACATCATAGATTCATTTTCATATGTCCCTGCAGTCAATTACCATCATCGAAAAGGTACTAGTGTCACAAATCCATGCATGTGCAAATAAAAAGCAACATCTACTCACAAAAAGAGGGTTATGCCAAAAACATTTATGTGACAAAGCAACAATAATCAAGAGGACTTTAATTTAAGGTCAAATAAGGAGTAAATTGGTAAAAGGCTAAAGGTGGGCAATATTTTGGTAATGTGGTGCTTAATAATCCGGGGAAATGGAGTATTTCCAAACTTTCTCAACCACATTCCTTTTTCATAAGAATCATCACCTTTTACAATGCTTTTTTCAATAATATGCTTTTACCTCTCTAACCTCAGCACTGCCTTCTCGCGAGTCGCAAACATGGGTGTCATGAATGGCCCCAGATACTTAGTGCTTTGGACTCCTCACAATGTGTCCCATCTCGCCAAACTATTATCTCAGCGAGCAGGGTCGATCTACCTTTATCTCCTAAGGTGATCGGATTTTCTTTCACTCATTAAATTTTCCATATATTTCAAATAATTTCCTACCAATCTCCAATAATGACATAACAACACAAAAACTATATAACATCTCCATAATGTAACATCATTCTCAACATAATCCCCGGATAGGAAATAAGGTAAAGAATGACAATATTTGGAACATGTGGAGCAATAATTGAAATAAGGCATATATATGGCTTTTGTGATGCATAAGCATAGGTAAGGCTAGGATATAAACATATGAGCATTATATGGAAATATAAAGTCATCCATCCTCTTATCATGCAACATGTCAAAAGCAACTTCAAATTTTACCTCCTTTCATGGTTTTCAAGAAAATATGCATTTTATTGTGACTTCCCTTTACTAGGCAATTTCATGATATATCTCTAATGAATCTAATTTTGCATCGTCGAGTTCAATTAAAGCTTCCATGACACTATTTATTTGAATAATTTACAAGCAATGGGAGATGTCTTATAGAATATCGAGTTTAGCGTTATGCATAAAAATTTAAAATTTTCTCAAAATTTCACCATGTAAAACCAAGAGCAAGAATAAAACATATAATAATGATAATGAGCTCTTCCCCCACCCCATACTTAAAATATATAGTGTCCCAACTGTATAAAATCAAATAAAAACAAGAGTAAAGGAAGGAACTCACTGAATAATGCATCGAGGACGGCAGAACAAAGCATATCGAGTAAACTGGTCTTGTCGATATCGGGTACTTTACTCGATATCGAGTAGGCTGTCTGCGTCCGGTGGAATATGAAGTCAAGGAACTTCTTCTAGCTTGGTCGATATCGATTTGGCCTACTCGATATCGATGAACTTCTGGGCTGCTACTCTTGGTCGTTCTCGACTGGCCTGGCCGATTCCGACTGTTTTTCAGGGACTTCTTATTCCACCTTTTGCGATCCTTTTATGCTTGCCAACCTAAAAGTGTTAGATTGCACACAAAGACAAGACTTTCGACATGAAGTATTCTAAATTAAAGGAAAAAAAAAAACAAAAACCAAAACAAAAATCAAAAGTTCCAAAGTCCCAAAATTAAAAAGTTTTATATACATGCTCTAGATTTTAGAGTCGCTATGCCGACTTCTCCTTTTCTGCTCAAGGACCATTAATGTGGGGCCCGCTTGTGCTTGGCCCTTCTCCTGGATCATCTAGGTCCTGATTGTAGTATGCAAGCTCAGCTGACAGGTGGTTGCTTGCATAATCCTCCTTTTCTTTCTTCTTTCTCTTCCCAACTCTCAGTTTCCGCAGATTCTCTCGCCACGGGGCCTTACCTCCCCTTGAATTATTGATAAAATTCTTAATGGACCGAGGATGAGTAGGATTCATACCTAAACTTACCTTTTCGGGCCCAAAACAGAAATCTTCGCGCTTGGGGTTAGTCGATGTCGAGCAAGACTGGTCGATATCGAGTACAGGGACCCCATACTTAGGCTCTTGGCAAGTCTGGTGCTCAGCAGAGGAAGTCGATGTCGTTGAAGTTTGGTCGATATCGAGTACAGCTTTGGTCGATATCGAGGAGCCTTTGTCGATATCGAGTTGGCCTCTGGTTCTTTCCTCCGTTGTTTGCTTGATCTCGTGGTTGCTGATGCTCTTCACCTCCAGCCATGAAATTTCCTCTTTTGCAGGGCCAAAAGAGAAGTCTAAGACCTTGTCGCCTATGGTGAAGGTGAGCAATCGCTGTTTGACACTAATCTTGGCATCTGTAGTAGCTAAGAATGGTCTACCAAGAATAATAGGGTTAGTAGGATCTTCAGCACAATCTATAATTATGAAATCAGTTGGAATAAAGAATTTACCAACCTGGATAAAGACATTCTCAACCATACTTGTAGGGATGACCACTGTATTGTTTGCCATGTATAGCTTGGCATCCACAGGCTCTATACATCCTATCTTCACCATCCGCCAGATTGATAAGGGCATGATGCTCACACTTGCTCCTAAATCACACAAGGACTCATATTTATATTGTCCAAATCCCACAGTAACAGAAAACTTACCAGGGTCAGGTCTCTTCTCAGGAAAGTGGAGCACTTTGCATTCGCCGGCGATCTCCGAGATGGATCGCTTTTTGCTCAGGATTGCCTTTAGGAATTTGACATATGCAGGCATCTCTTGCAGAGCTTCTGTAAAAGGAATAGAGAAATTCAGTTCTTGCAGCATATTAACAAAACGTTTGAACTTACCTGCAGTGGGATCTTTCAGCGCTTTTGAAGGGAAAGGCAGTGTCTTTTTCTGCTTTGGAGCCAGAACAGATGTTTGAGGTGTTGCAGAGTTGTCAACATCGGCCATCTTTTCCTCGATATCGACCAAAGGTTCCTCGATATCGAGTTGTTGCTGCTCGTTGTCGAGTTGCTGCTCTGCTTTGTCTTGGTGCTTTCCGATCTCTGGCTCATGTAATTGGTGCCCGCTCCTGAGTTTGATAGCTGCGATGTGTCTGGTCTTCCCCTTAGGATTTGGTTCTGTTTGCCCAGGGAGTTGTCCGGATGGTCGTGGACTCTGTGAAGCGAATTGACCCATTTGAGTCTCAATGCTTCTCTTCCAGATGTCTAGCTCTCCAAATTTTGTATTGTTGTTCTGGAAATGGTTGTTGATGGTGCCTTGATTCCGGAGCATCTCCTCAAGTATAAGATGTAGATCATCCTTCTTCTGATCCCTTTCTAGATGTCCCGGGGGTCTGTATGGCGGGGGGTTCCTAGGAGGACCTTGGTTCGACTGTGGTTGATAGAACCTTTGATCCCCCATATAGCGATTGAGACCCCCTGCGTAAGCTACCTCTTTGTGTGTCTCTGCCATCCTGACTTGCTCTGTGTGTGGGCATTTAGTATTGGTGTGCCGCTGTGATCCGCATTCGATGCAAGGCTGGTTGACAGAGAGATACTTGACTTGCTTGAGGAGCTTGCCATTCTGGTCTCTATAGAACTGCTCCCTGACATCTGGGTCAATCTCCTTGGAAGGCTCATAAAGGGGCATAGATGGTGCTGGCCTAGCATAGGAGTTCTCCTCACAGTTTGTGGTAGCCCCATACTTGTTGTCATAGTTGGTGAGTTTGTCAATTACACCCCATGCGTCAGCTGGTGGCATCGTCAAATACTCATATTGAGTGTACTAATTGATCCTGTACTTAGTGACTTGGTCAAGAGAATTTAAGAAGATCTCTTGGGTGACGTATGGTGGCTGTCCATGAGTAAGGCAAGATCGCAGAAGTTCTTTGTACCGTTCCCATGCTTTTGCCAACGGCTCCCCAGACTTCTGTTTGAAAGTTGTAATCTTCTGGCGGAGGAGTGCTGTCTTGGCAGGAGGGAAAAATTTGTTGAGAAACTCTTGCTCTACTTGGGCCCATGTTGTAAGGGATCGCGGTTTCAGTCCCTCTAGCCACTTCAATGGAGGTCCAGCAAGAGACCAACGAAAGGCCTTCATCTTGACATATTCCAGAGTTGTACCTTCATCAAGAGTACGACACATGTCAGAACAATTGGTAATATGTTCAAGAGGACACTCATTAAACCTTCCATGAAAAGCTTGATTTTTAAGTTCTATAAGGAATTGAGTGCGAATTTCAAAAGTATTTTCAGGGATTAGAATAGCCGATTCAGGCACGACGAGAGTCGGGTGCATATAATCCTCTGCAGTGGGTGGGTATTGGGCAAGCTCAGCTTCTTCTTGTTCCCTTCCTGCTCTCTCAACGACGATAGCAGTATCTTTAGCGGCTAGTTCCCTCTGAAGCCTCTGTATCAGTTGTTCCTGTGTTTCTGCGGCTACCATGGCTCTTTTTAGCTTAGCTTGGATGTGTAAAAGGCGTTCTGGTTCGTCTAAGCCGTCAAACTCCGGTGGTTGACCAGAACGGCGCATACACATGTAAAGTAACTCAAACCAGACGTGAGATTTAACTACCTAAGGCGCGAATGATTGCTTCCCCGGCAACGGCGCCAATTTGTTGATAGGAGGAAATCGAGAATGCATATTAAAAATATGAATAAAGTACAACAAACCAGATTCCGTCCCTTGCAAATGATTACAAGACTTTTTCCCGGTACAGTAGTGGGAAGTCAGGATCGATCCACGAGGAAGCGTGTCAGCGGATCCTAGGCAGCGGTGGAATCTCACGAACAGAAGTCGACCACAGTGCTCGATCTCGACTAGGGTTAGTCGACAGAAGATCGGGCAAGTCGAACAGCGCAGCAGCAGCTTCTGGTTTTGGTCGATATCGAGGACACTCTACTCGATATCTAGTAAACAAGTCGATGTCGAGGATGGCTTTGTCGAGCACCTGCACAGGAGAAGCATACGGCGATCTGGGATCGAGGATCAGTAACTCGATATCGACAAGAGTTAGTCGATATCGAGGAAAGCAGAAAGTAAAACGAAACAAAATAAAGACAAAAGTCTGTGGGATTCTCGAAATCAACTATGTGTGGAAAACTTCCAAGATTGGGGTTTGCGACAACGATAACCAATCATGCAAAAGGCAAGAATAAAACAGATAATCATGTAAATCGCATCGAAGGACCAAGCTTTCAACTTTTTCAACAATTAGACAACTCTTTCAAGAAACCCTAATTGTATCTACCGATTTTATGTTTACAATCCAAGTTGTTAGCATGGACCTCCATTAGATGGGTAATAAACACATAACAAGTAGTAGATGCTTAAAACATGATAAAAGTCTGATCTTTACCTCAGGCATGCAGGGCTATCGTCGGGCTCACCCCAACCCTAGAAGTGGGTGGACTACTCGCGCTTCATTGCAATCTCAGACATTCTTGATGGAAAATAAACTACTTGCACTAAACCAAACCGAAGAAAGTACAAACCAAACAAAGCCAGATCACTTTCGCTCCTTTGCTCCACTCGGCCTCTCTTTCTCTCTCTACTACTACTTCTCCTACTGAAATTGAATTACTCTGTGATGGAATAAATCAAATTCAGCCCCCAAAGGCTTTATTTATAGGCTTCTAATCCTTGCTAATCAAGGATAGAAATCTCTATCTATATCTAAAGATAAAACATAAATAAAAGAAACATTTATCTTAAAAGGGGAAATATATCTAAAAGGCTAAAATATCATCAAGTGGATAAATCTTCTTCTCCATGGATGGATCTTGATAAACTTGGATAGAATCGGATTCCTTTCGTCCCAAGCAAGCCAAAACCGTGTAGGACAGCTGAAACCGCGTAACGCGGCTCAGGGTCTTTCTACTCGATATCGAGTAAAGTCCTCGATATCGAGGAACATGGACATCGACTTCGGCTAGCTTGGTGGTGTCCAGTTACTGGTCTTCGATCCGCTCGGACACTGGTTCTCAGGTTTTGTCGATATCGAGTAGATTACTCGATATCGAGGAAATTGGCTTCATCGACTTGGCTGGCTTGGCTTTGTCGAGCAACTCTCTTCGACATTGCTCGGACAGGTGACTTTGGTCTTTGTTTATATCGAGTAAGTGTTGCCCGTCATGTCTTCGTCTTCAGCTTCTCGATCAGCTTGTGTTCCTCGACTCTGGGTTGGTCTTCAAGTCTTTGTCGATATCGAGTAGAGTACTCGATATCGAGTAACTCTCTGGAGTCGGGTTGCTCTGCCTTCAGTTCCTCGATCCGGTGCTCCTCGATCAGTGTTGTGCCCGGACATTGTTTGTCGATATCAAGTTAAACTCGTCGATATCGAGTAGCTTTGAGCTCCCGTCTTCACTTCTTGGTTTTGTCCCGAAATGGCTTCCATATTCTTTAATATTAAACCAAAACTCATGTAGATCTCCATTTCTTGCAAATAAGCGTATACTACATAAATTCGACATATTCCCAACCCGAAATATGCAAAGTATATAAAACATGGAGCTAAACTGTGCATTTCAACATGACGATTTTAGTAGACATCAACCTACAAACTCAATTTCGATGGAGCTTTATCTTCTTCCTGGGTTGGCTCATTTGGATATGTTATTAGAAACCATACAGGCACACCGATTTTTTGTGGTGCAGGTCCTTCTTCCTTATCATCAATCTCTAGTGTCGAGGGCCTAGGCCTCAAGAATGGTATCAATGCTACACGACAACTAAACATAACCAACCTAATAATTGAGGGTGACCCACCATTATCAATAGCCTTAAGGGCTACGGGAAACCTACGGGTGACTCAGAAATGATTGTCTCAAACAATCTAGTCTCCCTTGGTTTCTTTCGATCTTATGAGATTCGTCATGTGTATAGGGAGGCAAACCGAGTTGCGGACCACTTATCGCACCTCAATATTGCATTCTCAAGCTCATCAACACCCGACGATTCGGTGCTTCGCAATTTCATCCACTTGGATGCTCTTGACATATAAGGTCCCCTTATTGTCAAATTATTTCCGGTAAAAAAAAATATCATATGCCCTAAAATACACCCGACCTGCCCCTGAATATAGAGTCTCCAACTCCCATGACCATAACTAAATCCAACCTCAGGATCCAGTTAAAAGTATGACCAACATAATAGAAAAAACTTGTTAGTGCAATTTATGTAGGGACTTAGAAAACCAGTGTACGTGAAACTCTTAAAATCACATTCCACAAAACCCATTTCAAGTATTTCTCTCCAACGGTCCCCTACGAATGTGAAAAACTGAGTCTTTTCATATAGCAACTTGAAAATAATGTTTCGAGCATGTTTCAGAATTGATAAATTATATATATGTATATTGTATGGAAAAAATTTGCGAAATAGGCACATTAATTGGACGAATTTGCAAAATAGCCCCTATATATACCTAATTTCGCTTTGTACGGACATTTTTCCTTGTTTCTCAGAAAATCGATTTCCTCTTCTTTCCAACTCTCCCTTGCCTCGAAGTTTTTCATCTTGCTACCCTTGGCTTTGTTTGTTCTTCGTTTTCCGACTTTGTGCTTTTTCTGGCGTGATTCGCTCGATTATTCGTCCTTGCTTCGGTGAAGTTCACAGTTTGTATCGTTTACTTCAATGTCGTCATCTAGTAGCTCAGGTATAAATTTGGTCGATTTTTGCGAAATTTGTCATGCTAGGGTTTTGGAGTATGTTCGTTTATGTTGATTTTATTGTTTGTTCATTATAATATTGACAATCTATGGTAAATCGTTGCTTTATGTGCATTCTTATGTGCAGTTATTAGTACTTTTCGTCGTTTTTGGATGTTGCATATGTAAATTCGGGTTTTTGAATTGTTTATTTTCGTCAAATTTGCGGTGTGGCACTTTGTAAGTGCCTTTTTAGTGTTCTTCGTGTATGCGGACCTGTTTTCCATGCTTTTGATTGTTTTTTGTCGATGATACGGTACTTATCTGCTGCTATGTTCTAGTGTATGGCGTTGACACTGTCTGTTTTTATGTTAGTTTGTTGTAGTTCCAACAATGTATGTGTTTGGATTTGGTATTTTATGTGTGTGTTTTGTGATGTCCATTTTATTTTACTATGGCTGTGTAACATTATATTGTCATTGTTTGTTGTTGTTTATGTCATCACATATTCTGTTATTGTCTATTTACATTTTCTTTATTTTGTTGCTTGCAGGAACTCAATCTTCTGATTCATCCACCTCTTATCCTGGTTCTGATGTAAGTTATTTTTTATTTTGATGAGCAAGTTGTAGTTTTTTCTTAATCTGATGGTTGTTTTTTTTGCGTAATTGTCTGTTATTGATCAGGGCTTGGAATATCGCATTCCTGTTTCTGAGCGATTTCGTTGTAGATCCAACATATATTCACACCCTTCTGTCTGTGATCTTATCAAGGAGCATTTGTGTCCTTCTCACTACAATACTCTGCAAAAAAGTTGTGTTGGATGGGTGCTGACGCAAGGCACCAAAATGGTTATGAATTTTCAGCTTATGCATCAAATGGTGCTCCGTCAAGTACAAACAAAAAAAGAGCATGAGTTGTGGTTTAGAGTTGGTGGACATCTTGCACGTTTTTCAATCGCTGAGTTTCATGTTATTACAGGCCTTCCTTGCGAAGACCGTGTTTGTAATATCCCAAAGAAAGTGTCAATATTGGAATTTTTTGGGCAGAAGAAAATGACTCACGATGAGCTACTTGATCGTTTCATATCTGAGAAAAAGATGTCTAAGAAGAAGTTGATTATGGCAAAGTTGTTGTTGATTGAGAGGCTAATTGTTTATAGGTGGTCAGAAGTTGTAAGTGCACAATTCTTATCTCTTGCGTGCAATGAGAAGGAGTTTGAACTATATCCTTGGGGTAGAGAGTCATACACCCGTTTGTTGAAGTCATTGAAGAGTTCTTCTGTTGCAGATCGGAATGGGGTTAGGGGTTCTTATCAAATGTATGGGTATTGCCTTGCATTCCAGGTATTGTGCTTTAGTTATTGCATGTCTTATGTCATCAATTTTTTTTCTGTGTCAGCACAACTTTAATGGTTATGTGAGCATAATGTAAATATTGTTTTGTAGTGGCATAACGAGTTTTCTTTTGTAACAGGCTTGGATATTAGAAGCGTTCCCAGCTATCTCAGTTAATTTTGACTGTAATTTTAAGATGCCTGAACTAGATCCATACTTGTTGTACTGGCAATGTGATTATAGCCAAGTATATGCTGAAGCTGAGAAGTTCTTTCATGGCGATTTGGTAATATTTTTATATTTTCTCTCTGGAATACCATTTTTATTTGATGCATCTTTGGGTTTTTATTCTGATAAATGTGCTTTGTCCAGAGCCCGTTGTTCCCTATTTATGGGGAGTTTGCACGCACCGAATTAATGGCATTTGCTGGTGAGAAAGTTGATGCTGTAGTTGATGCAGTAGTTGTTGCATCAGTTGAAGAAATAGTTTCTGGACCTGTTGATGCGACTTTGTATGAGAGTTGTCGTGTTCGTAGAAGGGCATATGAAGCTAAGTTTTCAAATAGGGCCCCCCAGTCTGAGGAGGAAGAAGCTAATATGTTACAGAAACATGATGAAGGCGAGACGTCAAAGAAGAAGACGCCTGTGAAGAGAGGCAAGGGTGCTAGAAAGAAACAGGACGGTAAGTCCTTTGAAACTGCTTTTGAAGTTTTCCCAAAGGGTGATAAAGAAGATGCAAGGACCTCAAAGAAGAGGAAATCTTCTAATGGAGTGATGGGTGGTAAAAAGAAACAGAAGGTTGAGTCCAGCGATAGCTCTGAGCAACGGGTTCCCCTGAGGAGGGGTCGTTCTGCAAGTCGTGTTCTAATCAATCCATACATTGCTCTAGACCGTAAAAAATCTGTCAACAGTGATGTAAAGACGCCTCGACAGAAGGCTTCAGCAGTGAGGACAGTTGCTAGAGTTATTCCATCTGAGGAGGTTAAGAGACTTACTGCTGACACAGATTTGGACAAGGAGGTTGATGTGGTTGCTTCACCTTCTAAGCGATGTCGGTTGAGTACTGATTCATGTGACCTTTTAGAAGATGATGTCCCGCTGAATGTTGTCTTTCAGCGGAGGTATAAGATGAAGAAGAACGGTGGTGTAAGTAGCTGTAGGCCATTATATGATAGTAATGTTGACAAGTCTTTTATTATTCCTCCAGTTCCTGTTGTTGATACCGAGTGTGCACATGTAGTGAAGCATGTAGGGATTCATGTTGCAGTCTCTACACCTGGGTGTGAAGTCAGTGTTGGTGATGACAAGGGTGAAGATTTTACTGCTGACACCCATACTTCCAAATCTTGTGGTGAAGTTCCTGTCTGCGAAGACAAGGTTGATGTTTTGCACTCTGACACCCATTCCCCTAAATCCGATAAATTGGATGCTTGTCAAACTGCGAGGCTATATGTTTTGGCCGACCTTGCAGATGGCATTGATTGTGGTGACACCGTTGAAGGAGTTGAGACACCTTCTGCTGGCAGTGATGGAGAGGGTGATGTGCCGACCCCTTCTGTTCAGAGGTCACCTCTGGGGAGTGTTGAAGCACATGATTCTGTTGGTGGGCAGTCTGTGTTGGGGCAAACATCTGCTGCTTGTGAAAATGAATATGTTCGCATTTCAAGTGATGAAGCTGACAAAATAGCAGTGTCATCAGAGAAAGTGGTTGATATTGAAGATGTTTCTCCTCAAATGGATGCTAACAATGATCCAACTTGTGAGTTGCCTCCTCAATCCCATGGTGATGCTTTTGCTTCTTCTCCCCCGTCTGATCCTTCCTGGGTGAAGGAGATTTATAGCAGGATTGCAAAGCTTGAAGAGGTCCCTAAGATTATGCATCTGTTGTCTGCAAGGGTAGATGCAATTAAAACAAATATTGTTGAATTGAATGGTAGCCTTCAAGTGTTTGGTGAGATAGCGAAGAGGTACGATGAGCTTGAGGTTAGGGTTGCTAATTATGAAGCTTTGATTGAGACGTTGCAGTCAAACCCTGCCAAGCCTGATGTTAAAGACACTTTTGCAAAAGTTGATGAAGAAAGTGTTAGTGGTGCTAAGTGTCACTACATACCTGTGAAGGCTTGTGATAAGCACATTGCTCGTAAGTCTGCGAGCTCTCCTGCAATAGTTGATGTTGAACATGTCAGGTCTGGTAAGCCCCAGGACACACCCGTGAAGGCTGATGATAAGCACTTTTCTAGCAAGCCCGATGACACTCTTGTGAGAGGCGGTGATGAACGTGTCAGTGGTGGTGAACCCCAGGCCACACCTACGAAGGCTGTTGTTGAAGATGTGAACAAAATTTTGAATGATGTTGTGTCTGATCTTCAGCAGTCTTTCCATGATGAGGAGTTAATGTTCAAATCATCTCCCGCTTCTGCTGAAGTTTTGCCCGTGTCTTTGCCTTCATTAAGTATTGAGGTTCCAGGAGTGGGTAAGGAGTCTCCACCTGTTGTTGTTGACACTGATTTTAAGGTTTTTGGGGATGAGGATGGGATTCCAGCAAGTTCAGTTGAAGTTCCTCAATCTACTAAGTGTGAAGGTGAAAGAGGCGTTGGTGGTAAAGTTGCTGGAGTTAAGGTTGACCCATCCCTGGAAAAGTACATTTGTCTGTCTGACAATGAGGACGACAAGGGTGCAGGCGTTGATTGGGATTCGTTCGCCAAGGATCCTGCAATCCAAATCGAAGTGGACCAACTAAAGGCTTCCAAACTTATCCCATCAAACAGTACATTCTTGTATGGTCCAGTTGTGGACGTGAAGAAAGTGAGGATGCCAAAACATGCCCCTAAGAAATCACTGATCAGCTCAGAAGATCATGAATTTATTTATGAACTCGTAAAAAAGCAAAGGTATGGTTTAATTTTATGTTTAGTATTTTGTTATTGTATTAGTTACAGCATCTTATGTTGTGTACTCTTTGGCAGGAATTTTTCCGTTGTTGGTCCAACCTCAAGGGTTGATAGAAAGTTTTTCCAGTGTATTTTATTGAAGAATATGTGGTTTCATTGTCAGGTAATAACTGGTTGTATTTCTACATTATATATTTATATATATATATTTGTGGATTACTTTTTATTGTATTATTTGATTGTTGAACTCACCTTTTTATTACTTTGTTTAGCATCTAGAAGCAGGTTTGATTCACATTAGGAAGCGCATTCATGAGGACCCCGTCAAGTATCGAGATGTTCTTGTTCTTGATTGGCTATTTTATCTGAAGTACCTTCCCGACTATGCTTCATGTTATGGGATAGACATAGATCTTGAATCCAGCACTGAGGATTATTTTGTTTGTACGTGCCCTGCTGAATATGGGAAGCCATGGGCATCGGTAAAGAAAATTTACACAATTTTCAATGTTATAAACAAGCACTGGGTGGCGTTGGAGATTAAAATTGAGGATAGGGTCATCAATGTGTTCGATTGCAATGTTCCTGCTGTTAGGGAAGGTGTTCTTGAAGAACAATTGCAACCGTTTGCTATTTGGCTCCCAATTCATTTAGCAAAGGCTGGGCTATTTGAAAATTTCGATTCCTCTTCTTTCCGGCTATACATGGATCCGGGTTAATGCATGATTCTACTGGGTATGTATTTGTTATCTTGTTTTGTTCTTTGGTTACGTTTAGATACTTGTTATTTATGTCCTTACATTACATTGTTTCTTTCTTTCTCTACAGGGCTTCATGCGGTGTGTTTACATTAAAAGAGATTGAAGCTTCTGTATTTGGGGGAGACGTTAAAATTTTCAACAACGAAAAGATCTTTCGTTTCAGAGAACTCATGTGTGCAGATCTGATCAAAGAAACTTGGAGTTTTAAATTTTAAAGAACCAAAGTAGTTAGATAGGTTGTTGTTGTGTAAGTGGGGAATTTGGATGTAATCTGACAAGTTAAGTGCTCAAGATATATAAGAGAACATTATGGGCTGACACTAGCTGCATAAGTACGAAAATAGTGGTGACACTGATGTTAGTTTCAAGCAGCGTTGAGCCTGTTGTTGTGTTTTGCTGAACATTTGGTTAAATTTTGCACACAAATTGATCTTTGTTAATTCTTGCTCATTATGATCCTATTTTTCGTTAATATAATTTTATACTTTTTAAATATATATTTTTTTACATTGCTGTCTTGTTTTTGGTCATCTTTCGAATTAAATTTCATACCGTGGTCGATTGGTGAAAATTTGCTCAACATGATCATATTTCTGCTGACCAACAGGTTAAATTTTGCAAAACAATTAATCTTTGTGAATTTGTGCCCAATAACATCTTATTTTTGCTTAATATAAAATTTGAATCTTTAAATATATATTTTTTTACAATGCTGCCTTTTTTTCTGGTCATCGTTAGAATGAAATTGCCTACAATGGTCGATTATTGAAAATTTGCTCAACATGATCATATTTTCGTTGAACAATAGGTTAAACTTTGCACAACAATTGATCTATGTGAATTTGTTCCCAATATGATATTATTTTTATTTAATATAATATTTGATTTTTCAAACATATTTATCTCATTATGTTGTCCTTTATTTGGCCATAATTAAAATTAAATTGTACACCATGGTCGATATTTGGAAATTTGCTCTACATGATATTATTTTTGCTGAACACTAGGTTAAATTTTGCAGAACAATAGGATTTGTATCAAATTGGTTGTTGATTTATTTTAAACCTCAAGAAATGAGATTGTGGCCCATTAACTGATGAAAGGAGTTGGCCCAAGTCGGTAACTTTATTTAAAGCGGTGTTCTTCATCGCTTCTTCAGAAGTCCAACGTCATTCAAACCCTCTCCATTCTCTTCATCCCTACCCTCTCTCGAAGTCCTTTCGTCTTCCTCCACAAGCTCCTCCTCTTTCCGAAGTCTTCTTCCAAAAGGTGCGTCCTTTCTCAACTATTTCTCTCCCTTTCGATTTCCTGTAAACCTTATAAAATCGGTTATTGTTTTCACGTTTTTCCAGCAAGGGTTCTTTTGTTTTTTCCTAATTTTTAGATGATTTTTTCATCCTCTTTCTGTCGGTTAGGGTTTTGATTTCACCAATTTTCATGAGTGTATATTTATTTTGTGTTGTGTATGTTTTGTATCCTTAGATGACACTTCCCATTGAAGTTCAAATGGGTTACCATTACACTGTAGGGACTTTTGAAGTGGTAATCACACCACGGCAGACACCTGTTTATGGACATAGCACCGTGTACGTGTTTATCAATTATGAAAGAATCCCTGAGCTGTACCTGGACTATTTCACTGAGTGGAATGGGTTGCCAATTACTTATGAATAGTGTGATCAACTGTTACATGAAGCAGGGGTCACTGCAGTGGTTCGAACTCAAGTAGCCAACCTGATGCTAATGGATTATACACATAGGTGGTTTTCAGGCGATGCTGAGTTCGCTGAATATGGGCTCTGCCCTAATCTCCTTGTTGATGTACTTTATATTGGAGAATTTGAAGATGACATGAGCTTTGATTCAAGCTCTTAATCTGAGATGAGCATCCATGAAGAAGAGGATGTGGACCCCCAGCTTCTCCAGATCATGTGGATCCCCCAGCTTCTCCAGAGCATGTGGATCCCCCAGCTTCTTCAGCGGAAGTGGACCAGTGCTCTATATGTCTTGAGCCTATGCTGCGATCAACGTCGACCCTTCGGTCACTGTGTCCTCATACCTTCCACAAAGAGTGTATTCTAGAGTGGTTGTCGTATGAAGCCATTTGTCCACTCTGTCGAGCACCCTTTTAGGCTTATCTGTAATCTATATTTTGTTGGCAAAGACGTTGTAGGTGCAACTATTTTGTTGTAGTTAAGCTAATGGAATGTATGGTATGAATGGAAGTTGGTATTTGGCACCTTTTTGCATATGATTTCCATTCTAATCATACCAACTGGCTTTTGTAACTATTTGCCCTAACTGGTGTTTGGAAATGTATAATATTAATGAAATTAATGCACTGTTAAATTTGGTTGT
This sequence comes from Persicaria tinctoria, assembly GCA_037127255.1. Taxonomy (NCBI): domain Eukaryota; kingdom Viridiplantae; phylum Streptophyta; class Magnoliopsida; order Caryophyllales; family Polygonaceae; genus Persicaria; species Persicaria tinctoria. The sequence goes on from JBANSL010000006.1 coordinate 76,336,370, forward strand.
GTTTGATACTGTCTTTTATTTTAGGAAGAAATCCCACCTGATCGTTGATGAATATACTTGTATATTACGGGTGGTGACAGTGGCCTGGTTTTTGTTCTTGTTGAAGTGTATATTTTGTAAAGAGGTTTTTCATGCCCAAAATATTGTTAACATTTATTGTTTGATTAGTTTAAAGTAATGGCGACACCATACTTGTATTTTTTGATGTTGCAGTGTGTGTGGTGACACTAGGTGTTTGGTGTCCCAATTAGTGCTGACAGTGATATCAGTTACAATTAGTGATGACACTGGTTCCCCCCCCCCTCCCCCCCCCACCCCCCCCCCCCCCCCACCCCCCATGTTATTCAAGTCTTGTATTCTATGATTTCTGAAGTGTATGTATTTATATTTTTTTCATTTTATAGTCTATGTGATGGGCACTATGTGTTTGAGACGCAAAGTATTGGTGTCACTCATATTATATTACAAGTAGTGATGACACGAGTGTTGTATTTTTTTATTATTAAGTGTATGGGGGTGAAAGAGGTGTTTAATATCCATATTATTGTTGAAATTGTGAGTTATATTAGTTTGAATATGTGGTTTCACCAGGTTGATCGTTTTTTTATATTTGAATTTCATGTGGTGACACTAGGTGTTTTAGACCCAAAGTAGTGCTGACACTGATACTAGTTACAAATAGTGGTAACACTACACTTGTATATATTTATTTCAAAGTGTATGTGGTTGCCAGAGGTGTTTAATGCAAATAGTATTGCCACCAGACATGTATTAGTTACAACTAGTGGTGACAGCTGTATTATATTCTATGGTTTTGTGATTGTATGCTGTGTAAGATAAACTTGCTCAACAATATATTATTTTTGCACCACGATTGAGACTTGTGAAATTTTGTCCATGATGATTCAATTTTACTTGTCAATCTTATTTTATAGTTCCTTACTATAGTGTTACACAACGTGGGCTTAAATTTTTCAATTTTAGAATAAAGTTGCACAATGTGTGGGGGTGATTGGTGTGATTTTGCTCAACATCAATTTATTTTTGCTCAACAGTAGTTTATAGTTGCACAACAGTAGTTTATAGTTGAAAGTTTATCAAAATGATTATAATTTTTGTCAATATAATATTAAAATTTTCCAATAATTTTGTTTTTTGCATCATGTTATTATTTTTGCTCATCATCAAATGAAAATTTCACAACACCGTCAATTGTGGGAAATTTGCTAAACATTATCTTATTTTTGCTTATCAACACATTAATTTTGCACAAATGTTTAAATCGTTGATATTGCCTTCAACATAACTGTTGGGCTTCGTTTAGAGATGGCCGGCCCATTTCCCGCTTATTGATACTGTGCTTAAATCGTTGATATTGTCTGCAAGTCTTTTCATCTTCTTGTTGTTGTTCATCTTCATCCTCTCTCGTTCTTATCCAGATTTCTTGCTTTCAAGGTGCGATTCCTGTTTTGGTATGTACTCCTTTCTGTTTTCTTCCTTTAAAAAAAAATGTTATCTGTTATTTTGATGTACTGCTTCAGCAAGAATGTAATTATTGTATTCTCTGGTTTTCGTTGAACGACCCCTTGCTTTTTAGTCTAGTAATATTCATATATTGGTGTTTGTCTTGCTTATTTCTTATTGCATTATATTCCTTTTGTGTGTATGTGATTCTTACTGTCATTAAAAGTCATCAGTTAGGGTTTTTTCAGTTTTTCAGGCTTTTTTTCTCTGTTGTCTTTCTCAAATGTTTATTTCTTTATAATATCGATGTAATGTTTTATTTTTAATTCAATGTCTAATGTATGAGTATATTTTGATTTTGGTTGTGTAGGTTTTCTCTTCTTCAATGGCATTCCCAACCTATACTGAACTAGACTACGACTACATCGTTGGAACTTATGAAGTTGAAATATGAGGATCTGAGTCAGACTGGTATGGACCTAGTCTACTTGTTGTGTCCATCAACTCTGACAGCATTCCCTTAACATTCTATCACACGTCTACTTGGAATGGTTTGCCTATGAGCCTAGCTCGTTGCAACGAAGTGCTACAGGATGCAGGAGTAACGGTTGAGGTTAGAACCCAGGTAGCCAATCGGTTTCTAATGGATTACACTAGAAGTTGGTTTGATGCCGATGCTGATCTTGTTGAATATGGTCTTTGTCCTAACATCAACATCAATGTACATTTTTATGATGACTCTTCGTCTGATTCAAGCCATGATTCCGACATAAACGATGACATTCATATGGAGGTTGACCAAGCAGATCCCCCAGCACCTCCAGAGCCTATGGAGGTTGACGGATTAAGGGAGATATATCACCTGGAGCTTGATGATGATGAATGTATAATTTGCTTGCTTCCAATGTTGGAGTCAGATCCTGTTCTTCAAACGCCATGCCAACATCACTTTCATCCAAATTGTTTACGAGCTTGGCTTTTAGTTCAAAACAATTGTCCTCTTTGCCGAGCAGAATTCTAGCTTTAGTTGATATAAGTGTAGTATGTAATTTTGTACGGTACTAATGTAATCTAAAATACATTCTATGAATTAAATTTGTCCTTGATCACATTTGTTTCTGGTTTATATTCAAATTATGGTAATATTTGACATTTAAGTATCTCATTTTGTGTGACCCAAGTTGATCATATTGGTGGTTTCTGCTATTGAAGATTATGTCTTGACATTTGCTGATATTAAAACTTAAGTGTGTGACACTATTAGGGTAAGTCCCAAAGTAGCGCTGACACTGATATTAGGTATATTTACTTGAGACATTGGGCTAGTATTCTTGTTGTGATTTTCAAGTTTACGATGTTGCACGAATTGGTAAGTGTTCAAAGTCTTTTTGTTACATTGTTGGGGTAGAGTAGTTGGATCTATTGGTGACACTATTCTTATAAATTTGGTTGTTTTCTGTTTTTGATATTTTTGTGATGACACTAGGTGGATAAGGCCAAAAGTAGTGCTGACACGAGTTAGGTAATGTCTTCCAATGATAACTATAACTCAAATAACTGCAATCCGTTTTCAGTTTTTAGTTTTACAGTTTTGACAGTTTTTTTTTATTGCTACTCTGAAATAAACTGTCACAAATAACTGTTACAAGTTGAAAGCTGTCTAATTGTTGGCTATATATATCCATTTATCATTCTTTGTTATCCATTGGCGCCTGAAAACCGGTTTTAACAGAAACACATCCCTCTCTAAAAAGATGAACTATGGTAACACTGTCGGGTTTTGCACGAGTTTCCATCAATTGATGGATGTGCTGGATAGTGTTGTTTACCCTGGTTATCACATGAATCTAGTTGATGAAGCTTGCGAGACGAACAAAGAGGCCCGCAGGGCCGAGTTGTTGGAGGCTGTTGTCGTTCATTACACATTATATGAGGAATACCAAAGATCCATAATAGCAACTGAACATCACCTTCGGATTGCGTCCAAAGATGAAGATGGTGAAGCATTATCAAAGGTAATATTTGAAGTTTTATCCATAAATTTTTTGTCCATACTGTGATTGAGTCTTGTCTTGTATCTTTTATATAGATGGAAAAAGAACTGGGCAATCAAAGACAGTTGTTTGAAGACGCAAAGGACAATCTAATGGGGTGTGTCAAAGAGGTTTTAGATGCAGAAATGGGAAGGAGGAAGAAGATTGATGACTTCTTAGGATTGTAGTTCTACTATATTAATACGTAATAACATTGGTACTTATTTATATGTTGAATGTATTTTTTTAATTTTTTGTTTTTTTAGTTTATATGTGTTCTATCGTAATGATATGATGCAACATATTAATATCATAATAATCATATAATTATTTTGTAATTTCCTTCCTCAAATTTCAGATTATAAACTGGGACTGAAGTTTTACGTCTACACCTTGTTATACTGCGGACACATTTGATTAATTTGTTGATTGTTTTGTTAAAAGTAGTGCTGACACTGTTTAACTAAGTTTTTATGTTACTCGTAATTTGCTCAACATCATCTTAGTTTTGCTAAACTATAGTTTACAATTGCACAACAAACGAATGGATATTATAAAAACAACTGTTTGAATAACATAGATCAATTGATTATAAGCGCAGAAAATTGTGCTGACACATTGAAGAACAAACACAACTGTTTAGTAGCAGTTATAGTTGTATGCATCTTGACAAATACTATTCATAAAAAAACCACTTGGACAACAAACGTCTTAATGAAAAGCTGACCACAGAGACAACAAGTGTCTTAATTGGTACGAGAAGAATTTTCAGAAGTAGCATATATAACTGTCTACACCAAAATTCATTCCAAAGTTTGAAAATAAAACATGAAATTGCGTTATGGTTGTTCAACCAAGATTCAGTCTCTGCCCCTGAATTCCTTTTGAAGCCATTTTTGCATGGGATTTTGCTGCCTTCACAACATCTGCGTTCACTTCATTTAACTCTGAACATACTATATCTGTCAGATACTTCACACCTAGCTTTGAAATATTCTTGAAATTGCCCTTTTCCAATCCACATTTGTACCCTCTCTCTGTCCCAAAGAAGGTCTCCATGTGGCGCATGAGGCATACTCCAGAATATTGAACTTTTTCCTCTCCAGCCCATGTGATGGGGACTTTTGATGTTGTTGCATCTGACACTATTTCTGCCTTTGCTCGGAGTCCCTTCTTTGTTAGATAAGCAATCAACATATCCCCCTGCATGGATTGAATTAGAATTCATGTAATTTTTAATTATAAAATGAGTTGATATTTAAATGAAATTAAGAGACGGAAAGAAATATTACATATCAGTAGTAAAACTTACCAAACATTCAAAGGGCGATGTGAAGGGGCAAATTGGATCACCTGAAGATGGTGTGACATCAACAATTTGGACCATTTTGTTTTTAAAGTTGAATACAACCATGACATAGTCTGCTGTTCGTTCAACCGCATATACAATCTAATCAACATAACAAAAAACAAATAAACATTAGTGATTGGTCTTCTGAACTTTATTTATTTAATTGCAACGGCGTACCATGTCTATATCTTTCAAAGAAAGGTGTGGTGACGATGACAATACAGTATCCATGTGGAGGTTAAACCTCTTGAACTGTTCATCACAAGCTCGTACTGATACACTCTCTACATTAAACTGGTTGAAGAATAGAAATTAGTAAAAAAAACAGACGAATTGTAATAACGCCTAACAATGGAGTGTAATTGAAAGTTAAAATTGTAAGAATATTACAGTTTTGTTGATATTGACAAAAAGTCTTGCATGTGATTGAGCACTTTTATACTGTTCCTTGTGGTTGAGGATAGCTGTCCAGGCACCAATAACAATACTAGACAAGTGGGTTTCATCCTCAAGTGTAGCCATGTCTGTTCTAACAATTTCAACAGACTTGTGCTTAAACAAAATTTCCCTGCAATGTCAATCATTTTGAAGATGGTTTATATGAAAATAACCTTTTACTGGTAACTGAACATACTTTAAGAAGATTAAGTTTAAAATGAACTTACCTACTTTGTGGTGTTTTCATTGCTAAATATGCTGAAACAGTGCGCTCAATTTCAGAGATAGGATCTGTAATGTCAACAACACGGGAGTAATATGGGCTTCTCAAAGATACAGAAGGTTTATGTGCTCTCCTTGTAGCTTCTTCTCTCCTCATGTTATTAAGTTGATCTGCAACATTTCCATCAACTATGTTGATCCGTGGCGACCTTCTTGGTGGCAAGGCAGCAGGTGGAATGCATTCTATTGTATCTCCCAAAGGGTTCACTGGTGGAGTATTAGCTTTAATTTGAGTAGGCAGTGGTTTAGGAGTAGCCTCACCACGTTGTTGTATTGGAGACTGCACATGGCTGTCTGGGGGAGTCTGGGCTGCTTCATTAGCATTCTTCATTTCAACCGATGTGTTCAATGACGTCCCTTCATCTTTCTTAAAAGCAGGGTCATCCAGAAATATATCAAAGGAATATTCTCCGTCCACTTTGATATTGGATATGCCATTTCGATTTGAGTGATGCAATCTAATAAAACAGGGTCTGCCCAGAATTTCTCTTGCGATTCGGTAAAATATGGGCTTACAGGGTGATGTGATCCTCGACGATGGTAGCTTGGTCAACGAACCTGGAGGAGAATATGACACCGTTGATGGATCTTGGAGGGATGAACATGTGATCCTAGCGTTGACAAGGCGACCTTGGAAGTTCTTACCTTGGACGACATCATATTTCCAGAAGAAGAAGACATCAAAGTCTTATAACTTGATCAACCGACATCTTCTCGCTATTTTGGCTCTAACTGGAGTTGTGTTTGTCCGACGAAGACGCAAGAGGACTCGTTGGAAAGCTGATTTCGAGGGCTATGACATTGTTGAAGACGTCCCCCACCAATTCTACTCCGAAGATGGTCCTAAATCTCGTTCTTTGCAGCAGCTCTAAGCTGGACGAAATTTGAAGCTTTTTCTTTATCCCACATCAATTACAAACATATGGAGATGCCAATAAACTCCTATATATGTGTAAACTCTTTTTCATTTGAAGTCAAGTTGAATTTTGAGAAAAAGTGAGCCTTTTAGCTTCCTGTGATTCGGGTTAAGAATCTCGTTCTTAGGTGAGAGGCCGGGAACAAAACCTTCGGTGAGAGGCTGAAGGAGATTCCTTAGTGAGAGACGACGGAATCAAAGGGTTGGAAACACTCGGAGTGCGAGGCCGAGAGTGTGGAAGATCGAGTGTTGGAGAGAGCTCGGAGTGCGAAGCCGAGAGCGATCTTGCATCACATATCCCTCAACCCCATACCCCTTCTTTACCACCATTCTAAGGCCTTCCACAGCCCCATTATCAGCTTCAATCCTACCCAAAACGTCACTCCCAAAACAGCCCTCAATACCTCTCAAACGAACCCAATTTCGGAATCGTCTCTGCACAGGCGACGTCTCGGTAAAACTCGATTTCCCGCTTCGTCTGAGATCCGATTGATGATATCTGCCCCAATCCGCGACCGCGACTTCAAGATCTACAAAAGTAGTACTCGCACGTTTCCAGAAGCCCAGCCAATCGACGGTAAATCGGCATTCTTTGCCGAGGACCGGGAACATTTCAAATTGCAACCGTAGCTATTCAAAAAAAAAAAAAAAAACAGCTTGTTTAAAAAAAAAAAAAAATTGTATAAGCAAGCAGGTGAACATTCAAACCCCATTTCCCTCCCAAACTTCCTACGTACATACTTTTTTTTTGTCCTTTTTTTTTGTCCTTTATTTTCCTATATTGCAATTTCAATTTTTATTCGGGCTGGATCACTTGTTTTGTATTGTCTAAGGACCATAGCGGATTTTGGTAAATACTCGTCGAAAGGCCCTTGTTGAAGTGTTCGAAAGTTGCTCGTTAAGCTTATTTGTGCTTGCTATTGTGTGTGGTGTTCGTTGAGTGTTATTGATCATTCTGTCACGAGTGCTACTACTAGTTTGCTTTTGTTCGATGGTGGATTTCAGGTGGTTGGTTTATATTGTTGGTGCTAGTTCCCTCTAGCGATTATTCAGGTTCTTAAGTGGCGTGCCTCTGCACTGGAAAAAGGGGAGTTGAGAGTGTTGCCTATTGCAACAAGAAAAGGAGAGGTGAGAGCAACACTGAGTGGTGTTGGAAAAGGTGAGTGAGAGGAGAGTACCATCTAGAGTAAGGAGCGGAGAGCCAAACACCGAGGAGGTCTGTTGCTGCTAACTGTTATCATATCTGTTGTTTGCTCATTTTGCAGGTTCTCGAGTCTCTTTCTTTTCTGGAGTACATTATAGTGAGACAAACACTTTAAAGTTTAAACACACGAGCGGAGTGTGTGAGAGAGTGTGAGCGTCCACCAAAGTGAGAGGAGATTTACATTTTCTCTAACTTAACTTGTTAATTTGCTTGTTTTGTATGATGTCGCATCATTTAGGCCAACCTAGTATGGTGCATGGTGGAGGAGGTACCACTACGATCAAGGCGTTAGCAATCCGGATTGGACGGATGGAGGATGATGTGGCTGAGATCCTACGACGCCTGCCTCCTACACCAAAGAACAAGGTCAATGACGTCAACATAAATGATGATCCTCGTCAATTGGGACGAGACCGAAAAGGACATAGTGGAAGTCATCATGTGCACCATAAGCCTCGACGTGAGGCATCTACATGCTTTGGGAGGACTCCTTCTAGAGAGCATCACCGAGCTAGGCGTGGAAAAGAGTTTGACATTCAGACATCATTGCTACAGATGGAGACACTAAGACAGGGTCCTCGCTCTCCCGATGATTACTACAAAGATCTTAGTGCTCTCCTGCAATATTATGGGACAAGGTATGATGAGGCTTATATACTTGCTAAGTTTCTTGCAGGGCTTAATTCGGATGTGGCAGAATTTGTCTTGCGCTCTCATCATACCCATGTTGTTGATGCTTTGAACCATGCTACTCATGTCTATGAGAAAGTTCTAAAGAAGATTATCGTTGCTCCTCCTTCTCGACGTTGCTCTAGTCGAGATAGCACCACCAAACATCCTTCTGGCCTTAATTCACAACGAACAAAGACATTGTTGGCCACCGCTATGAATTTTGTCTCTATAGCCACACCGATCCCTACAACACATGTTGTTAGACCCAAGTCTGGTGTTGTTTACAAGGACTGCCCACCTAGCCCCAAACTGGAGGTCATCGAACCTCTCGTAAAGAAGGAGGAACTAGAGATCACACCGCACCTTGCTGGAGAGTTAAATGAATCTACAAGGAAGAGGAAGATGGACACTTATTCCCCCATAGGGCGACAATTCTTACCTGAGGTCGACGATTCTTGCGACAAACGAGATGTTATACAAGGGAGTCGAGTTTGTGTACTTACTATGCTTCCGAGTGATTTATTTTTGTTGTCCTCATCTTATATGGTTAATTTGGTTGCTAGGGAATACTGCATGCGAGACAAGGAAAATGCTTGGAAGGTTGTAGAGCCACTGAAGTTAGTTTTAGGGCCTTCAAAGGACCCTGGGAATCAACTATTCACTCGTTTGCAGGATGTTAGCCGAGTTACCCAGCGGAGTGGTGTTTCTTACTCTTTTAGTGATGTTTTGATTTCTCAAGTGTTATTTGGTCCTTCTTCTATGAGTTTTCTTGGGATTCATGCAGGTACATGTTTGCTAGGCGACCCACCGGATTCGAGGTCGAATCCTTTTAAAGGGAGGGAGGATGATGTGATCCTCGACGATGGTAGCTTGGTCAATGAACCTGGAGGAGAATATGACACCGTTGATGGATCTTGGAGGGATGAACATGTGATCCTAGCGTTGACAAGGCAACCTTGGAAGTTCTTACCTTGGACGACATCATATTTCCGGAAGAAGAAGACATCAAAGTCTTATAACTTGATCAACCGACATCTGCTCGCTATTTTGGCTCTAACTGGAGTTGTGTTTGTCCGACGAAGACGCAAGAGGACTCGTTGGAGAGCTGATTTCGAGGGCTATGACATTGTTGAAGACGTCCCCCACCAATTCTACTCCGAAGATGGTCCTAAATCTCGTTCTTTGCAGCAGCTCTAAGCTGGACGAAATTTGAAGCTTTTTCTTTATCCCACATCAATTACAAACATATGGAGATGCCAATAAACTCCTATATATGTGTAAACTCTTTTTCATTTGAAGTCAAGTTGAATTTTGAGAAAAAGTGAGCCTTTTAGCTTCCTGTGATTCGGGATAAGAATCTCGTTCTTAGGTGAGAGGCCGGGAACAAAACCTTCGGTGAGAGGCTGAAGGAGATTCCTTAGTGAGAGACGACGGAATCAAAGGGTTGCAAACACTCGGAGTGCGAGGCCGAGAGTGTGGAAGATCGAGTGTTGGAGAGAGCTCGGAGTGCGAGGCCGAGAGCGATCTTGCATCACATATCCCTCAACCCCATACCCCTTCTTTACCACCATTCTAAGGCCTTCCACAGCCCCATTATCACCTTCAATCCTACCCAAAACGTCACTCCCAAAACAGCCCTCAATACCTCTCAAACGAACCCAATTTCGGAATCGTCTCTGCACAGGCGACGTCTCGGTAAAACTCGATTTCCCGCTTCGTCTGAGATCCGATTGACGAGATCTGCCCCAATTCGCGACCGTGACTTCAAGATCTACAAAAGTAGTACTCGAACGTTTCCAGAAGCCCAGCCAATCGACGGTAAATCGGCATTCTTTGCCGACTGATCTGCTGCTCCAGAAACTGCCCAAACTTCCCGATCTCTCGGAACTCTCGTCGCCAGTCCTTTTGCTCGAGCCCGGGTCCGAGCACGTCACAGGGTCATTCATATTTGACATGTCAGCAGCATCCGTAGCTGTCGGTGCCTCAGAATTATATTTTGCACTCCTAAAAGCTGGTTTGCTCCATGTAGAAGCATTTTCACCTTGTCATCATTTTGTAGTTCAATCGGGACTTTTGTAGACCACTCAGCAAAATCAGAAACAGCAGATGCAAGTGCAGAAGTCTTTTGAGCAAACAACTTTATCCAACTCTTGAAGATAACATCACATAAAAAATAAGAATAAAAAGTCATCAGTAAATACCAGAACATTGCTGTACTGTAATAATATTACATTGAATTGGTTGAAATAATTCATACAAACCTCAACTAGGGGTGTCTCTTTTTCTGGATCAGCATGGTGACTGGTGCCTTCATCGGTTTGTGCAGTAGGTTGTGGACAAGCTGTAGATTGTACGTCTTGATGGTGAGGAACAACTTGGCGAGCCTGGACCAAGCCACAGCCAAAGCCTCCAGTACTTATATCATCAGTTTCTCGTTGGCGCAAGATTTTGTAATTTATGCCAACGAAAACCGGGAAAGAACGAGTCATTCTTCTTAGAGATGTGCTTGTGAATAATTTCACCCTATCCATGTAAAACAACTGGCACACCAAGGGGGTAAACATATATAAGTATAACGATTGATTAGGGAATGCTGACATAAAGAATATTGTAGACTTGTAGATAAAAGTATTAGGGGTGACATTTATACTACTGATATGGTAAAGAAATTAAGTTAACGTCAGAGCGAAGGTTTGAAAAAAAATACTTATAACCAAGAATAACAGAGGCCCTCTGAAATGGCCATTCTTGTTCTTTTCCCAGCTTCTCTTTGCACCGACCAAACTTTCCAACACAATAGCACACCAATTTAGGTCTTTCAGGTCACCCAATTCAGGAACTACTCTTATTAAATTGTGGTTGGCATGCCCGTTTCCTAGTGTATCAACCAAAATAGAGTCTAGTATAACGATAAAGTTCAGAAGGAATTGATCACTGCAGTCAGTGTCAGCTATCAATTTTTCCATAACAATAGTTGTTGTTATATTGTCCTGGACATCAAATGTGGTTTTCCACTCCTGCACAAGATTGAAATTCTCTTTAGGTGATTTTCTTCCAACTAAAACTTTCCCCATTGGGAATCTCATTGTGATATGCACGTCTATTTCTGCAATTTCAAGTTCGCCTCCATTAGCCAACACCAAGCAACACTTGTTAGGGTCAAACTGATCCACTAACCAATACGAAAGAAGTAGTGGTAGGGTAACAATCTCCAAGTTGAACAAAAATCCAAACCCAATATCCTCAATCATTTTCCTTTGCTTGGCATTCAATTTTTTCAAGGATGACACCAGCAAGCGTGGGCTTGACCGTGATTTCAATGATGGGAGATTTTTTTGTCTAGTGTTTCTCTCACTCCTCACAACCAGCTGCCTGTGTTCTTCGACAGGTTGTATGGCTGTGGTATCTGTTTGCTCATCAGATGTTATGATATGCACAGTTGGGTTTACATGTTCAACAACCGTCTCATTAGGTGAATGGGTTTCCAGCCTTGCAATTTCAATGGTCTCCACATCAACAGTGCTAGGACGAAGATCAATTGCAGGGTGCACTTCTCTCTTACTGTTTTTTCTTACAAGCGGTTGCGAATCTTTGGATTCAAGTGATCTACAACCCTCCCCTGCTTCCAAGGATTTTCCAGTCTCAGTATCAACAGACAGTTCATCCTTGAAGGGAGGTGAGTCTCTAGATAAATCAACTACTGGAGGTTTAACCCCAGATCGTTTTGATCTCTTCGAATTTCTATTTTGACTGTCTAGAACAGGTGAATCACTTACACTCTGCGGACGTTTACCTATAGAATGAACACTTACAATCAATTTATACAAATATAATTGAAGATATGACACTGTGAGAGACTGTATGTTATGCCAAACAAATTCCCAAATTATCAAATTCCCAAATTCAGCCTCTAGATTAATCACATTAACTTCAATTTATTATGTCAAAGAGATTGAAATAGCAATGTTAGGTCTTGCAAGGCTGACTAATTGCTTGATTATAAACATTAAATTCGCTTGAATAAGTGCGATTTTTCCTAATTTTTGTGGGAAACTAAGCCCTAAACCGTACTCGTTATAATTTGAACTTTCGGATCAAACCTTTCGGATCAAACCTTTCGGATCTGAAGACATCTCTATGTATATGATAGATCTCCTTCTTACAAGCCTACAATCAAGCCTCAGGCAATCTCGCAGAGAAATGGACAGAGTAGATTTAGCTCGAGGAAGAAACTAAAAGAAGGTGATGGAAAACTTCTCGAACCTGAAAAGCGTTTTGCGCATTCACACATATTTGGTTTTTATATTTTTTTTTTTAGGAAAACCGTTTTCATTTTCTTTTTTTTTGTTTGCTAATAAATCGGGAATTTTGTGAGACTTTATTTATTTGTTATTATTTTTCATATAATTCCATACCCTAGTTCTGCTCAACATCATATTATTCTTGCTCAACAATAGTTTAGATTTGCACAAGAACACCACTTTGGTACCAACAACATATTATTTTTATATATTTATGCTTTCATATTCGCTTAATAGTTTACTGCTCAACATTGTCTTATTCTTGCTCACCAATGGAATAAAAGTGCACAACATATTATGCCTGGGGAAAACTTGCTCAGCATCACTCTATTTTTGCTCAACAATAGTACATATATTGCACCACAACACTTTGTTTGCAACTACATCTTATTTTTGTTTATTTACGATTTCATAGTTCTTTAATACAATATTGCTCAACATTGTCTTATTTTTGCTCATCAATGGAATAAAGGCGCACTACAACATATTATGCATGGGGAAAACTTGCTCGACATCACTTTAATTTTGCACAACGATGGTACATATATTGCACAACAACACTTTCTTTGCAACGACATCTTATTTTTGTTTATTTACGATTTCATAGTTCTTTAATACATTATTGCTCAACATTGTCTTATTTTTGCTCATGAATGGAATAAAAGTGCACAACATATTACGCATGGGGAAAACTTGCTTGACCTCACTTTATTTTTGCTCAACCATAGTACATATATTGCACAACAACACTTTGTTTGCAACGACATTTAATTTTTATCTATTTACGCTTTGATAGTTGTTTAATAGATTATTGCTCGACATTGTCTTATTTTTGCTCATTAATGGAATAAAAGTGCACAACAACACTTTGTTTGCAATGGCATCTAAATTTTATCTAATTTTGTTTTCAAAGTTGCATTATACATTATTGCTCAACATGATCTAATTTTTGCTTATCAATAGAATAAAACAGCATAACATATAGCAAATGGGGAAAATTTGCTCAGCATCACCTTATTTTTGCTCAATGATTGTTTATATATTACACAACAACACTTTGTTTGGAACGAAATGTTAGTTTTATCTAATTATGTCTTCGTAGTTGATTAAGAGTTTGTTGCTCAACATGATCTTATTATTGCTCATCAATAGAATTAAATTGCACAACATACTACAAATTGGGAAAAATTGCTCAGCATGGTAAAATACTGATGACAGAATTTGTGCTGACAAACTTACCTTGAATTAGTGAATTAATGTTAATAAGAAAAAACAAATGTCATTTACAAATTTATAAACTGTATTATCCACTAACATTACTCTTATATAATACTGATGACAGAATTTGTGCTGACAGCCTTATCTTGAATGCTTCATCCTCCTCTTGTACTCTCTCAAAGAAAGCTTTCTATTCGTAGTTGGTCTTCCTGCTCTTTTTCTTACTATTGGTGGGTAACATTTGATGGATTTGATCACATCAGGGATATTTCCTTCATCTTCATCCAACACTGGATATATTGTTTCTGCATATGTCATACGCCAAGCGTCATTGCTGTAGAATTTTGCAACAAAATCAGACACATTTGCTTTTATGTGTGTTATTACTGCTAGAGCATGTACACAAGGCATTTTCTCGACATCAAATACTCTGCACGTACATGTTCTCGCTGATAAATCAACTATAGCTACAACTCCTTGGCCATTGATCTCAAATTGTGATTCATTCATCTTCTCTACTCTGCATACCCCAACCTGCGCTTGTGATTCTCTTATCAACTTAAGGATCTTTGGAGTTAGTCTGTCGTGATTTGCCAGTGCTTTTTCTCTCCTATCCAGGAACCATGATGTGAGCTTTTCCCTAGCAAACTCCACAAGTGCCACAATGGGATAATTCTTTTTGCCTTTGAAAACAGAGTTCAAACTCTCAGCATTGTTGGATGTCATCATGTTGTATCTATGACACCTTGAATGTGCTCTTGCCCATTTATCAAAACCCGCTGACACCCGATATTCTAATAGCTTTGGACATGTTGCTTCGATTTGTGCAAGGTGGTTGTTGAACTCTTGGATAGTGTAACTTTCTGCTGCTTTTTTGAACATTTTCCCCAGCTCTTTTTTCTTGAACGTTCCTCTGATGTTTTGTTTCAAGTGCCATAAACATATGCAATGTGTAGCTGTTGGATAAGCTAATGATACAGCCCTTGAAATGCTAGCATGTCTATCAGAGACAAACACTAAGTCATTTGAAGGAGGCACAACCTGCAGCAGCTGATACATAAACCATTCCCAAGAGCTGTTGTTTTCGGAGTCAACAATACCAAAAGCAAGTGGAAAGATTTGTCTATTTGCATCTTGTGCAACTGCTCCAAGCAACGTCCCTCTATATTTGCCAGTTAGGAATGTTCCATCAACAACAACCACCTGATATATAAACAAAATAAAATTACTTATGTTATCAAAATTAAGGAAATCGATGACAACAGAATTTGTGCTGACACTGTTTAAGACATACCTTCTTTAAGAGTGGGAATGCTCTGATGCACTGTCCAAATGACAAAAAGAAGTACTGAAATCTATCTTCTTTGTCTTTTAAAATTGAAGCTATAGTCCCGTTGTTTCTCTCTATGAGCATATGGCAAAACGATGGCAAATCTGCATAATTTGATTCTGGTGTCCCATTAACCATTTCATGAGCTATTTTTGATGACTTCCATGCTCTCCAGTAACTAATTTGCATCTTTTGTTCTGTTCTCATTTTATCCTTTATCTGTGCTGGCTTGTATCCAACGTCAACACTGTGTAATTATAGTCAAATTAGAATAAATCATATATTAGAAAGCAAGTTAAAATATAAACACTATCTCTTAAAAAAAGTGCTCACCTTGATTCAATGATACTTGCAATCACAGAAGATGAAGGCTGTTTGCAGTGTTTTGTCCTGAAATCCCATGTGCAGGTGTGCATTTCCACATACACTATGACCTCATGCCAAGTTGGGCCAAAAGTTTTGACATGCACTTTCCATTTTCAGTCAGGATCTGCACAATGCGCTCTATAATACTTTGTGTCTGCTTTTACAACGCGAAAACCAAATATCTCAGTTATTGACAACATCTCTAAAGCATGCTTAACTGCTTTCCTTGATTCAAAGCTTTTGCCGACGCAAATCAAGTTTTGTGAATTGAGATTCACACTAGACACAGTAGAGCTATCAGCATCCCAATCTTCTAGTGTAGTCTCTCTCCTGTGTGTTGTAGAATAGAATGCTCTCCATATTTCATCTGCAGAATCTTCATCACTTGCAGTGTCACTGTTTATAGAATTCATGTCATCACCAACATCTTCCAACAATACACCTTTCATCCTGGTGTCACCAATCAATGTCATGTTATTTTCCTCTGTAACATTATCTGTAATAGTTGGATTGCATGCCACCAACTGTAAACTCTCAGCTGAGGATGGCTGTTGATCTTCAATGTCTGTACTATTTTATTTAATGCTGACACACAACTCCACAGCATATTTAACATTCTCTAGGTCAGACAGCTTTAAAAACTCTTTCAAATCAGCATCACATTCCACAAGAAGTGGAGCTCTCAACAGCTTGAAAGGGTGTAAATGATTGAATTTCAATTCCAATGCACTATCTATATTGAATCTGATGTGAACTTTTTCAGTTAAACCCTGTAATGTTATTGTCTCGTCAATCATAAACACCTTTGAAGTAGTGTCTCCAACAAAGGTTGGACATGAATCATTAACCAACCATTTCCCACCACACACAACTGTAATAATGTGGGTTGCCATTGTAATCTGCAGAGTATGAATTTAAGAGGATTAGTAAATTTAAGTAATAGATTTACACACCTTGTGCAATTTTTCTATGACTGAATTGTAGTGCTGACATTGCTCAATCAATGTTCAATAACGATGACGCGACCAACCAAAGTGATTAGAATTAACTTGTTATGAAAAATTTGCGCCAAAGGCGCAAATTTTGATGCTACTGAATGTATAAACATAGATTTCCATACTGTTATAACATATGTAAGCATAAAATATTCTATACTGAATGTATAAACATAGATTTGCGCCAAAGGCGCAAATCTGCAAGTGATGCTACTGAATGTATAAACATATATAAGCATAAAATATTCTATACTGATATCCCCTGTGCAATTTTATTATGACTCCATTGCAGTGATGACATGGCTTAATCCACATTGAAATAAGGAAGTCTAGTGATGACATTAGCAATCAAAGTCTAATAAGGAATCAATACTTCAATATAGAGTGCAGATTCAAGTGTAAAGATGACATGAACAACAAAATGAATACAATAGACCTGTTGTGAAGTGAATTATATAAATGTTGCAGTTTTTGGGGGAAACTTCTGTGGTTAAGGTATACTGATTATTTGAAACAATAATATTTAAATCACATCCTAAGCAATCATAGAGATGACTTCAGCAATGTAAAATATGAATAAGCATAAATAACCATAAACATACACAGATTCGATTTGAAACTTTAATATTACACTTATAAAGAAAAAAATGCTCAAAAACATTAATTCATGTTTAAAAAATTAATCAAAATTTGCGCCAAAGGCGCAAATTTTATTATGACTCCATTACAGTGATGACATGGCTTAATCGACATTGAATAAGGAAGTCTAGTGATGACATTAACAATCAAAGTCTAATAAGGAATCAATACTTCAATATAGAGTGCAGATTCAAGTGTAATGATGACATGAACAACAAAATGGATACAATACACTTCTTGTGGTGAACTTCTATGATTAAGGTCTACTGTTTATTTCAAACAATAATATTGAAATCACATCCTAAGCAATCATAGAGATGACCTGAGCAATATAAAACATGAATAAGCATAAATAACCATAAACATACACAGATAAAACTTGAAACTTGAATATTACACATATACAGGAACAAATGTTGATAAATTTGCGCCAAAGGCGCAAATTTTGGCGTAATCAACACTTGTAATCACACGATTCCAATTCGTAATCACAAAACCGAACCAGTTATTTGCGCCTTCGGCGCAAATTGAAGCAATAATCACAAAACTGAAGCTGTAATTGCAAAACTGAAGCATGCATAAACACATAATGAATCTGTAATAACAAAACTAAAGTAGTAATCTCAAACCAAAAAATTCTATGAAATTTGCGCATTCGGCGCAAATTTAAGCAAAAATCACAAAACTGGAGCAGTAATTGCAAAACCGAAGCACAAATAAACACAGACTGAAGTAGCAATCTCAACACTAAAGACGTAATCCAAAAATTCTCGTAAAATTTGCGACTTTTGCTCAAATTTGCGTCCTTGACGCAAATTCTAATCGACTTTAAAATCTAGTAAATTGACTTACCTCATTCTCTAGATTACACGTCAAAATCGATAGATTCGTTGATGTCGGAATGGTAATCTCTCGCAAATCCTATCAATTTCCAGCGATCAGGTCGGGAGAGAGAAACAGAGCGTCCGCAAAGGGAGAGATCGAGGAGAGAGAAAAGCGTTTGTGGGAGAGAGGGTGAAGCCTTTTATTGCGGCTATTTTCCAAAAATGTCCTAATTCGCGGCTATTTTGCAAAATTCGCCCAATTTCGTGGCTATTTTGCAAACCGCCCCTATTGTATGGGCCTATTGGCTGAAGCCTATTCATCCCTCTTGTATTTAGTCTATATAAATTGACAATCTCATGAATGAAACCCTAAAGGGGACTTTACCCAGAACCAAATCATTCCACATATAGTATCAGACTTCTTATTCCTCACGGAAATCATAATCTAATTCGATCCCCTCATGCGGTCTACTACTACAACCTCTTTTTCTCCTTTCTTCCTTTTACTAAAAAAATGGTTGATGACCGCAAGTAGACATGTCAAAACACAACCCGATCCGGTCGACCAGACCCGAACGCTCGAAAAAATTTCGACCCAAACCCGGAAATTTTGCCCAGGAAATTTTTTCCGACCCGAACCCGAAAACTTGGAAAATTTCTGGGTAATCTGGGTTTCGACCCGGTGACTGGATTGACCCGGTAATTTTGACCGGATTTACCCAATTGACTCGGTGACCAAGTTGACCCGGTTGATTTATAATTATAAATGATTAAATTTTTTTATGGCGATTCCAATTTATTACATTTTATAATTACAATCACTTGATCTTTCATTTTCAAATAAACTTCCATATTTATTTGTATTGTGTAATACTCCATCCGATCGATAGTATTTGTTTTTTTTTTTCAACAGGCTTTTTTAAGAAGATAAAAAATTCTAAACAAATATTAAAATATTAAAACAATTCTATGCTTATTACTAATTGCATGAAATTATTTTAAAAAAAATTATTTGAAAATTTTAAATTTTATATATTATTACATTTTATTGAAAATTATAAGAAATAATAAAAATTAAATGTTTTAATAAAATTTAATAATATATAAAATATCAAATTTTTAATAAAATTATTTTTAAATAATTCAACATTTGATATTTATATATTATTATATTTTATTAAAAATTATGAGAAATAATAAAAATCAAATATTTTAGAACAGATATAGTATATAATTACAAGCACTAGAGCTTATGTGCAACGTCTTTAATTTTAGAATTTTAAATTTATCGCAAAATTATCAAATCGTGATTTTTTTTAATTTAAAAAAGAAAAAATTGACCAACCCAAAATTGACCCGAAATGACCTGAAACCCGGTCAAACCCGGGTTCGAGTTTACCCACAAATACCCGAAACTCGTATTACCCGGGATCGGAACTGACCTGACCCAAACCCAACCCGAATGACCTGTTTGACAGATCTAACTGCAAGCACTCATTCCATTCCGCACTCCCCATATCCAACATTAAGAATTGTATTCCGATCACCCTTGATCAGGATTCAAATTAGTACACCACATGGTCTCACCTCTTCATGACTTATGTGAAATCACATAAGATCCTTCATCATATTGATTCAAGGGTTGATCGCCCCACATCCGAGGACGACGACCTTTTCGCCGTCGATCGCTGCGTATTGTCAACAACTCACAACATTATCGGATCAACTCACTGCCGTGGACTCCAAACCTAGTCCTACTTGCCTCGTCTCATAGGTATTATCGGGGCTCCCCTCTGAATACTGATGATCTTGCCAACTTAGCTGTTTAAAATCAATTGCAAGGTCTCAATGCTCGCTTTGGGGAGATGGATATATGGAGGCGGAACCTAGAGACCCAATTGGGTCAATTGACGGCTCAAATTCCAAGGCAACCCGAAACCCTACCAAGCCAAACCGCGACTAATCCTAAGGGCCCAACAACTAGGCATGTTGCTGCCATTAAGATTAGGAGTGGACGTTGAGTTACTAGACTGAGAGAACTCGCAAAAAGAAGACGAGGAGCCCAAAAACGCCCTCGACGTCGACCCCCCCCCCCCCCAAGGGTCGACATCGACCCCCTAAAGGCTGCAGAACCTATAGTAAGTGCAGAGCCCATCGACGTCGACCCACCTATTGAGTAAACCCCGTCCAGCACCTAGAAGCCATCGACGTCGACTTCCTTGCCTCGACGTCGACCCCTGCTGCAGAAAAGACGAAAGCTTATGAGGCTATTTCTAAGCCAAAGGTACCACTCCCATTCCCGTCCAAGGTGCCGAAAGACCCCACTAATAGGAAGTTCAAGTGGTTCATGAAGATACATCAAGGCCTCAACGTTACTATCCCCCTCACCAAAACACTTAGAGAGATGGCCGCTTATGTGAAGTTCTTGAAGGAGGTCTTGAGCAACAAGAGGTCTCTAGTAGATATTGCAGAGGAATGCAACAAGATGGACTTCCCCGAAAAGAAGGTTGATCCAGGGAAGTTCGCCATCTCAATTGGGCTTGGAAATCATCGTTACAAGGCCTTGTGTGACTCTGGAGCTAGTGTAAGTCTTATGCCGGCCACTTTCAATATGGCACCAAATCAAGCTAGGAGCGTTGGAGCCGGTGTAGATGAAGTTGTTTATGGCCGACAATAGATGGTTGAGACCCCAAGGATTATGGATAATGTCCCCGTTAAGGTGAGAAAGTTCTTCATCCCAACCGAGTTCATTGTGCTAGATATGGATCCGGTTCCTGTCGTGTCGATCATCTTGGGTAGACCTTACTTTCACCATAGCCGATGAGGTGATTAAGTTCTGCTTTAATCCGACTATGAAGAATGTAAGTATAATGAAGGTCAATGACTTATATGCACGAGTGGATGTCATCCCATATAAGGAGCTCACCAAGAAGATGAGAGTCAAGGAGCCAACACTAATAGAGGAAGAAATTATAAACCTATTGGACGCCTTGGAGAATGAAGAAGAACAAGTCAATAGCAAGTGTTGCTGCCAGTCGACGTCGACCCTCACTATGTCGATATTGACGACCACTAACGACAATCAACGCATTGCAAGAGCTAAGTATGGGGTCCCCGATGTCGACCCACCTTGGCCGACGTTGACCCCACACTCATCGATGTCGATCCCCACTTTGTCGATGTCGATAGCTCCCTCCAAAGAAGTAGATGAATGCACTACCAAGGAAGGAAGAGTTGATGACAAAGGTAAGAGTTGGGCGGAAGACAACCATCCCGGTCCAAACAAGGTAAGTGAAGGTATGGATTTTTCTTCCACTATTTCCATTTAAAATTTATTTATTACAAATGGAAGAGGTATGCCTTGGTATGTGAGATTATGTAGAAGATGCAATGAAGATCCAAGAACTTATAAGGTAGGAGATACCGTGTACATCTCCAAGGCCAAGAGTAATTGGTTCTCTAGCAAGTTCAAGGAGAAGAAGGTTGGGCCATTTCAAGTTTACAAGATTCGACCCGGCGGAATGGAGTTAAAAGATAAGGAAGGAGTCCTATTCAAGGCCGAACTAGAAATTCCGGAGGAGGAGGCCCGAGCCCCATGGGCCTTGCGAATGCCCACACGAGCTTAAGAGAAAAAGTTTTGGGTTTTCGTTTTTTTTTTTATAGTTTTGGATATTTGATTTTGTTTTGGACTTTGTTTTTGTAAGTTTTGGTTTTGATTACTAACAAGTTGTAGGTGCCAAGCATAAGGAAGATGACCCAAAGTAAAGTCAGAGTTCAAGAAGTCTTCAAGATCGATGAGACCTCATCGACGTCGACCACATGTGGAAGACCACCTACATCGACTTCAACCTTGGATCAAAGTTGTTGTCGACATCGACTACTCTTTATCGATGTTGAATACTGGGCAATGGACAAAGGCACCTATCTTAGGTTCGAAATTTTGCTCCAATTTTATCTTGCAAGTCTTCGTTCACACCCTACTCTTATTTTTGAGCCTATACTTTGAGGACAAAGTATGGGTTGGGGGTAACAACTTGCATTGCTTTATGGTTTGAGGATTATTTTTGGTGGTGTTATTTTTATTTTATCGAGTCATAATAATTTGAGAAATCCAAAAAAAAATTAGATAATGTCATAAACCATAAAAAAATGCATGTTTATTTCTTGTTTTAGTCTTTGTTTTAGGATGGATATCAACCTTATTAGTTTTGAATGAGTATATGCCATGAAAGCCTAGGAAATACTTTATGACTGATGAAGGGTTTATTTTTAAACAAATAAATTTATAAGATCGAAATCCCGCTATAGTATAGTAGGGTCAAGTTCGTCCGCAGGGAGAAAGTCAGTGACTCAATTCTAGTTACCAAAGAGCAAGAAATAGCAAGAAGAGATGGAAAATTATAGAATTTTGGGGGTTTGTGGACTGTTGGAATTTTTATGAAAAATCAATAATAACTAGTACTTTTCCCGTACCTTGTACGGGTGAGTACATTTATTGAAATTTACCGTTTTAGTTCCCCCTCGTACTATGAATATATTTCATTTCATTTGAATTGTTATCATGTTATCAATTATAACCCTCGTTATAATACAATAACACTTACAATCACAAACAAAAGTCTCATAATTACGGTCAAGTTTGATATCTTAAACAAAATATTCGACACATTAATTTTCTACTAACATATTGCTCTTGCTTCTTGTCATGTTGTTCTTCGAAATCTTTGATTATCATGATGAAATACTTTTTTTTGAGACAATCAATACTTCAAATTTGACAAAAAAAAAAGTAAATCACCCGCTTCTACGCTTCTCCTAGTATCCATCATAATTGAAGACAAAGAAAAGAAACCTTATAGTTTTTAGCTTAAGAAAGCCGAATTCGGATCCTTTATGATATTTTATCTATTACACATCATTCTACCCTTTTTTAAATTGATCTAAATTATAAACCAATTTGATAAAGATACCCTAAGTTTAAATGTATAAACCCTATATAGCTAAGGAATTTTAAAAATGATATTTAGTGTGTGTTTTTATAATACTTAGACCCTTAATTAGAAAAAAAGGAACTCTATTTGTAAGTGTATAAACATTAAGAGGCCAAAACGTTAAGGAAATTTATAGATATCAAGAATCAAGGCTCCAATTATTGATCGGAAGAAACATAGTTTTAATTTATACATATATTTAATTTTAAATTTCTGTAATTGTAATCTTAGAAATTTTTTCTTTTTTTACTGGCGACCTTCTGTGTAGGGTCATTCAAGCCATCTTTTGATTGCTTCAAGATCGCTGGGTCGATCTTCTAGATCGCCGAGTCGATCTACTTCTTGCCTACTGTTAAAAAAAAGAGAGGCCAAAACATTAAAAAAATCTTATACCTCTCAAATTGATGGAATGTGAAAATTAGTTGGCCATGACTTGTGTATGTAGAAAAAAAATTATGAGTACTCGGTTAGGTTTTAGATGCAAGAAATTGATAGATCGTAAATGATAACTAATCAAAATAACATTCTTATAGTCGGTGTTTTGTATGAAAGAATTGACAAAAGACTCGCACATATAAGGAAATTTTTTTTGCATCCTTATAAAATTAGAAGCAAATTCTTTACAAAAAAAAAAAGGTCCACGTGTCCCTTTTTTAAAAAAAAATTAAGCATTTATTTTTACACACTAGTACAAAAAAGCCCTTACACAACGGTTATTTTACAAAACGCACAACGGTTTTGGAACCGTTGCATTAGCCCGTGTGGTTTTTGAAAATACAACGGTTGAGTTTATCACAAAAGTTCACTTAGACAACGGTTATAACCGTTGTGATAGATTCCGGATAACCGTTGTCTCTGCACCTCAAAAATTGGTTCCGAATCATATTAACCGGTTATAACCGTTGCATAAGGTCAATGTAACCATTGTCTCAAGTTAGGATATCCGATTTTAACCGTTGTCTAATCACATTCTAACCGCTGTCTAAGACAAATGCAACCGTTGTGTAAGTACATTGACACCGTTGTTTACATATATTTTAGGGAAATTTACAGAAAACCACCCGTTAAATATAATCATTTACACTTAACCACCCGTTAAAAGCGAAATTACATAAAACCACCCATTAAATGGGTTTTGTTTTCAAATCACCACCCACCACTTATTTCCATTAGAATTCCATTAAATATAATATATTTTAATATTTTATACTTAAAATTTAAAATTTAAAATTGAATATTTAAATTAAATTTTTTGTACGGGTAAAAACTTATATTAATATATTAGGCAAAAATGTGTACAAATTTTAAATTTATTTGGAGCGCGGAGGTTCTAAATGCGAAAAATATTATTTTATTTTATTTAAAAAGTCAGACAAAATTTAATAAAGATGCATTTAATAAAAATACTTTAGAGTTTGGAAAAATATTTTTTAAAAAATATTTAGATTTTTTTTTTCATTTTTAGTATATATTGTAGGTGTTTACAAATATGAAAGGAAGTGATAAATTAATTATTAGTATAAAAATATTATTAAATTTAAACAATGCTAATGACTTATAAACTTATTTTAATTTTGACTAAAAAGAAGTCTACAAAATTTATAACCATTTTTAGGAATAAAATAGAACAAATTTGTTCATATATATATCAAGTTTGTAAAAAATATTTTTAAAAAATTTAGTCAAATATATTTTTAAATGTATTTAAGATTTTAAGTTAAATATAAAACTTAAAATATTATAGTATCATATATATATTTGACAAAACCTAGTAGAAATAGACAATGGGTGGTGATTTGAAAAGAAAACCCATTTAATGGGTGGTTTTCTGTAATTTTTTGTTTAGTGGGTGGTTAAGTGTAAAAGACTATATTTAGTGGGTGGTTTTCTGTAAATTTCCCTATATTTTAACCATTGTCTATTTAATCGTTAATTGTTGTCTAAATTAAAAAATCGTTAACTAGATTCTCTTAAACCGACGTCTAGGTAACTTTAAACCGCTGTCTAAGTAACTTTCATCATTGTCTAAAAAACTTTCAATCGTTGTCTAAGTAACTTTCAACTGTTGTCTAAATATTTTATAGCCGTTGTCTAAATACGGAGTATATTATAACCGTTGTTAAAGTATGATTAACCGTTCTATAAATACACTTTAACCGTTATCTTTGAATCTCTGAAATGTTGTCTTAGAACACTTTAACCGTTGTTTTCTTTGTCAAAGAAGAATTTAACCATTCAATCATATCCCACCGGGTCCGAATCTTCTGTCCCCGATGCTGTCCCCTTACGCTGTCCCCTCTCACAAAAAAAAATATTTTTTATTCTTTTAATCTATTTTTTTAATTTTAATTTGTTTTTCTTTTTCTTTTTATTTGAAGTTTGTGAGGGGAGGGGGCTGGGGGATAGGAGGGGGGGACAAACTAGGGGACACATGATTTGGAGCCATATCCCACCGGTCACCGCCATTGACCAACCATGTAATCAAATAACAAAGCTCAAAATCTAAATTTGTATTGTACATAAAACTATATCGAAATATAAAAAGAACATATTTCAAAAGAAAACTAATAGAACAAATCTTCATTAAAAAAAAAAACAGAACCCAGATCTTAATTTAAAATCAGACAGCGACCTTAACGGCGATCGACAACGCTGCCAACGACAACGAGGAACTGTCAAGGTCTAGAGGAGAATAAGGAAGAGAACGGTGGAGGTGACGTGCCCTGTCCGTGACAGCGACCTTGGCCTTTCCGAGATATGCAGAAGTCGATCTTGACCTTGATGCGGTGGAAGGGGACACGCCAAGTAAGGGACCGGAGGAGGATGGAGGTGACAGTAGAGATGTCCAGTTCGGCGCCGGCGCCGGTAGAATCGTCGAGTTCCGGAGGAGAATAAGGAAGAGTAAGATTGCAAGACGCTAGTACTTCATTACTTTTTTTGGCCGATGGTTGCCTAACTTGCCTTGGTCGCACATGAAGAGGAAGAGGATGATTGTAGGAGAATTGTAGATCTCATTTGTGAGCGGCGGTTCTGATTTCTAGATAAGGAAGAGAAAGTGGTGGAAAGGATTTAAAAAAGAGAAAATTTGTGCCGCAGGCACAAATTTTCAACCTAATTACAGCTGCGTCCAACCTTTTGTAAATATTACAAAAGTGTCCAAGTTTATAATTACCCTTCCTTCTCTTTTACCGTTGTTCAACCACGAAGATCTCGTCCTCGCTCCCGTCAGGTTGCCCCCGCCTCCCTCTCTTTCTTCTCCCGCATCAGAAGATCAGGGCGGAGCCTTAACGGCGCTGACCTCCTCGGCCATGGCCGCTCCGACGGCGTCCTCTGCTGCCTCAGCCGCCTCCTGGACCAGGTCGCCCCCGCCTCCCTCTCTCACTCTACTGGTTGCGGAGCGACGGTGGACGCAGATTCTCTCTGCTGAGCGAATCCTTCGTGCTGAGCCGATGCTTCTTGCAATAGAGGGCGGCGCATTTCGTCGAAGATCTAGGGCTTCAGATCTATAGGCTTCATGGTCTCTCTCTTCGTCGTTGAAGGTAATTTTCGATCCCTTGAAACATATGATCTTCGATTCAACTACTAAGGAAAGTGATGCATTGTCGGATGGTTCAAATGCTTCGATCGAGATTGAATCCCTAGACATTAGGTAGGCTAATCTCATGCTGAATTCATCGTGTGACTTGAGAACTTCTAGTGCCCACCAGGTGTTCGATGAAATGTCGGAAACAAATTATGTCTTATTTGTGCTATCGGTTGTGTAGGGCAACGTATGTTTCCGGACAATCTTGCCAAGTTGTGACTGGGGTAGACTTTGCACGTATATCTTTTGTGCTGCAAGTATGGGGTAGACTTTCGACAGATATGGTGTGTTTGTAATTGATGTTTGATTTGATCTTTTTTCCTATGTACACCTTTCTGCATCGATGGCCACCATCTATTTGATATAAGAAAAGTGGCAATAGAGTAGCTTGTTGAAATTCAAAAGAGATCTACTGATATAAGATTTCGGTTTTTTTTTTGTGCTTTCTGAGGTAGACATGTGTTTCAACAAGTTGGAAATCTCTTTTGAATTTCAACAAATTGACTCTATTAAGTTTCAACAAGTTATGGTACAAAGAAGTGAATAACAGGAAAAGGACTAAAGCTATTTTATAGATTTCATATGGACTAAAGCAAGCAACTATCTGATGATTAATTTCCACTGGGTAATTCCATTGAAATTTACACAGGGACAGGTGACTAATAAAATTTGTCATCACAAGAGAGTAGCAACACATGGGAGGTTGACTAAACGTAAGGAAAATGATTGGTAGAACATAATACACAGGTATTATTACTGAATGACCGTGTTTGCTTATTTGGCCTTTTTCAGTTTCATGTGTTATTTGGTGCCCAAGAAAATGTTCTATTGATTCGTTTTACTAGTTAGGGTGACCTCCAGTCGAAGTGATCCTATTTTATATGTGACTTCTAGAATGATAAAATAATATTCATAATCTGATTTGAGGAACCTGATATTTCTTATGTGACTTAGGTTCTTCTCACAACAGAATTTTATTGCTTGCTTGGAAATTTATTTTCTGCATTTGCAAACCATATATGACTAGCATATAATGTAAAATACAGTGAAAGTGTTCTTTCTTCATGCTATACGTGACTGCTAGCTATGATTTGATTACTCTTTTTGATTTAAAACTTCGATCTACATTGATACATATAGTATCGATATCTCATATGCTTTATTTTTTAAAGAAAGATTAAAAATAGATTGATCAGTGGAGTTTATGTGACTCGAGCTTAGAGTTGCACAACTCGAGCTTAGGTTAGGTTAGAGTTGCATAACTGAAACTGGATTGAATGTGGAACTGTGGGCTTTGGTTAGGTTAAATTCATATATAAATGGACTTGTAGAGATGCTGACATGTTGTGAATCCTTCGGTTTCTTTATATGAAGGACAACCAGAATCGTAAATGTTGGTCTCTTCCCGAATCATAAATGTTGTGTCAGCGGTGACAGCATTATCAGTGCCAGGATTATCGGTGTCAGCATTAGCCCATGACATCAGTAGCTCGTGACATTTTCAAGTTATTGTCCATTTTTTTTATAAGGTAGCGAAATATTCATTTCTCTGTTAATTTCAAGTTTAAATATACACTAAAATCTGAAATTTTGAAAAACTAAAACTGAAATTGTAAATCTGTAATTTTTAAAAACTTTAATCTGTAATTTTGAAAAATCTGTACATTCTATACCTTTTGAAAAATCTATACATTTTGAAAAATCAGTGATTTTTAGAAACTTTAATCTGTAATCTCGAACTTGCTGAATCTGTAATCTTGAAGTTGCTGAGTGTGTATGCTAAATCTGTGATTTGTATGCTGAATCATTAATTTGTGATAATCTGTAGTCTTGAACTTGCTGAATCTGTATGCTGAATCTGTAATTTTGGTTGGTCAACCTTCATTTCATGTCTATATTACATTCAACTATTTACTTCAAACTGCCCTTTATTGGTGCTTTTGCATATTAATTTTTAGTATCTTATCAAAAGATATCCTCTCTTTGTTTCTAGTTTCCAATATGAAATCTAGACTTCCGAGTCTTTCATGTAAAATTTTTTATGTAGGCGTCTAGTTGAGGATATCCTGAAGTTATTACCCCATCCGGATCCAGTTTTTGTTTGTAGGTCGGGGCCTGTTTTCGAATGGAATTCAGCCCCTTCTTTCGGCCTAGCAAGGGGACGATGAAATCAGTATGGTTGGGATGACAGAGGTATAATCATTCAAGTATTCTAGCTGCTTGCTTCACTCACCCTGAAATCAGTATGGTTGGGCTGACAGAGGTATAATCCTAATGTTTTGATGTGCAATACACCCTTGCTCGCCTGCTGCATTGCAAGTGTGGGGGTCTTAGGCTGTGTACCTTTTGACCCTTGACTTGGAACCCAGACTTTCAAAATTAGATTTTGTTTGAATCGGTTTCAAAATTAAACTTTGTACAGATTTCAGCTTGTACAGATTTCAGATTACAAATTTCATATTTACTTCAGTTTGATGTTTTACAGATTTTTGTATAGATGTCAGCTTACATATTTTAATATATATTAAAATCTTGCTGACAGATTTACTTCAGCTTGAAGTTTACAGATTTTTGTATAGATGTCAGCTTACATATTTACTTCAGTTTAAAGTTTACAGATTTTTGTATAGATGTCAGCTTACAAATTACAATCTTGCTGACATTCGGTGTCAGCAGTTTCAATTTGCATAACAGATTGTTATTTGCATATCATCATGGACATACAAGATATAGGTATTTATACTAATCCCTAATAACCCAATTTATAATTAGCCGTTGATGTGCAAAAGTTTTATCTTTTATCATTTCCTTTATTAGATGATTATATAAGTTTGATATTCCCATCGCATGTAATATGATATCAATTTTGGGAATAATCTTATTTGTAAACTTTATCTTTTATTATATGTTGACATTTAGCTTAAGTACTGCATAATAATAGCACAACTGTTCTTTCTTTTATACTGATCACTATCAATTTCTTTTAAGTTTCAATACAAAGAGTAGTAACTTCATAAATTTCAATCTAAATTTGTGCCGAAGGCACAAATTTTACTTAATTACATCAAATGTCAGCACTATAAAAGATTTTTACATTAATTCAATTCATTCTAAAATCAAAAATCAGATTTTGGTTGTGCATAATCATTACAAGCTAGTAACACAATATCTCACTGCATTTTAGCATTAGAAGCTATTCAACCAACAAATTAGACCGAGCTCAACTATCACTTGTCAATAACACCAGATTTTTGCATAAGTATTAATTAGTAGTAACACAACTATTCTTTCTTTTAGACTTATCACTACTAATTTATTTTTAGTTTCAATACAAAGAGCAGTAACTTCATAAATTTCAATCTAAATTTGTGCCGAAGGCACAAATTTTACTTCATTATATCAAACGTCAGCAGTGTAACAGATTTTTATAGTAATTCAATTCATTCTGAAATCAAAATCAGATTTTGGTTGTGCATAATCATTACAAGCTACTAACAGAACATCTCATTGCATTTTACATCATAAGTCATTCAACCAACACCTTATATTGAGCTCAACTAATACTTGTCAGCATCATCCGAGGTTTGCATAGGTACTACATAATAGCAGCACAACTGGTATTTCTTTTATACTGATCACTATTAATTTCTTTTTAGTTTCAATACAAAGAGTAGTAACTTCATAAATTTCAATATAAATTTGTGCCGAAGGCACAAATTTGACATTAATGCAATTTTAAAGCCTCTTATGTCAATAAATGGTAGAACGATGTGCTTATGTGCAAATAAGATATATTAATGCAATTTTAAAATACATATGGATTTGCATATTCTTCTCATAAGGTTTTTTAAGCTTGCATACCATAATATAATATTTGCATATCATAGTATTTTATTTGCATAACATCTGTTTATAGTTGCATATTTGAAAGTGCTGACAAGTAAATTTTTTTTTAAAAAAAAAAAACAGAAAAAACAGAAAAAAAAAACCCTGAAGGAGTTGATCAACATTGACCGGTCAACGGTCAACGTTGACCGGTGTCAACGGTCAACGTTGACCAGTGTCAACGGTGTCAGGAATGTTGGTGTCAGCAACATCGGGTTTGACATTAATGCAATTTTAAAGCCTCTTATGTCAATAAATGATAGAGCGATGTGCTTATGTGCAAACAAGATATATTAATGCAAATTTTTAAAATACATATGGATTTGCATATTCTTCTCATAAGGTTTTTTAAGCTTGCATAACATAATATTATATTTGCATATCATAATATTCTATTTGCATAACATCGGGTTATAGTTGCATATCTGGAAGTGCTGACATGTTAAAAAAAAAAATCTGAAGGAGTTGGTCAACGTTGACCAGTGTCAACGGTGTCAGGAATGTTGGTGTCAGCAACATCGGGTTTGACATTAATGCAATTTTAAAGCCTCTTATGTTAATAAATGGTAGAGCGATATGCTTATGTGCAAATAAAATATATTAATGCAAATTTAAAATACATATGGATTTGCATATTTTTCTCATAAGGTTTTTTAAGCTTGCATAACATAGTATTATATTTGCATATCATAATATTCTATTTGCATAACATCGGGTTATAGTTGCATATCTGAAAGTGCTTGGTCAACGTTGACGGGTCAACGGTCAGCGTTGACCGGTCAAACGTCAGCAGTCAACGGTCAAACGTCAGCAGTCAACGGTCAACGTTGACCGTTGACCAATCAAGGGGGGGCAAGGGGATGGACACTTTTGTAAAATTTTCAAATACATGGATACTCCTTTAATTGGGGCCTTTACATAAATATCCATAAAAATTGGCCAAATTACAGGAGTATCCATGTATTTGAAAATTTTACAAAAGTGTCCATCCCCTTGCCCCCCCTGCCCCCCCTCCTTGGATCATTGACCGTTGACCGCTGACGTTTGACCGTTGACCGCTGACGTTTGACCGTTGACCGCTGACGTTTGACCGTTGACTGCTGACGTTTGACCGTTGACTGCTGACGTTTGACCGGTCAACGTTGACCAAGTCTTTCGGATTTAATTTTTTTTTTTTTTCCCTGTTTTTTTTAGAAAAAAAAATAAATTTCATGTAAGCACTTTCAGATATGCAACTATAACCCGATGTTATGCAAATATAATATTATGATATGCAAATATAATACTATGTTATGCAAGCTTAAAAAACCTTATAAGAAGAATATGCAAATCCATATGTATTTTAAAATTGCATTAATATATTTTATTTGCACATAAGCACATCGCTCTACCATTTATTAACATAAAAGACTTTAAAATTGCATTAATGTCAAACCAGATGTTGCTGACACCAACATTCCTGACACCGTTGACACTGGTCAACGTTGCCGTTGACCGGTCAATGTTGACCAACTCCTTCAGTTTTTTTTTTTTTTGTTTTTTTGTTTTTTTGTTTTTTTGTTTTTTTTTAAACAAAAAATTTACTTGTCAGCACTTTCAGATATGCAACTATAACCAGATGTTATGCAAATAAAATACTATGATATGCAAATATTATATTATGTTATGCAAGCTTAAAAAACCTTATGAGAAGAATATGCAAATCCATATGTATTTTAAAATTGCATTAATATATTTTATTTGCACATAAGCACATCGCTCTACCATTTATTAACATATAAGGTGTTGGTTGATTGACTTCTAATGTAAAATGCAGTGAGATGTTGTGTTAGTAGCTTGTAATGATTATGCACAACCAAAATCTGATTTTGATTTCAGAATGAATTGAATTACTATAAAAATCTGTTACACTGATGACGTTTGATATAATGAAGTAAAATTTGTGCCTTCGGCACATATTTAGATTGAAATTTATGAAGTTACTACTCTTTGTATTGAAACTAAAAATAAATTAGTAGTGATAAGTCTAAAAGAAAGAATATTTGTGCTACTACTAATTAATACTTATGCAAAAATCTGGTGTTGTTCACAAGTGATAGTTGAGCTCGGTCTAATGTGTTGGTTGAGTGGCTTCTAATGCTAAAATGCAGTGAGATATTGTGTTACTAGCCCTTAATGATTATGCACAACCAAAATCTGATTTTTGATTTTAGAATGAATTGAATTAATGTAAAAATCATTTATAGCGCTGACATTTGATTTAATTAAGTAAAATTTGTGCCTTCGGCACAAATTTAGATTGAAATTTATGAAGTTACTACTCTTTGTGTTGAAACTAAAAAGAAATTAATAGTGATTAATATAAAAGAAATATCAGTTGTGCTACTATTATGTAGTACCTATGCAAACCTCGGATGTTGATGACAAGTATTAGTTGAGTTCAATATAAGGTGTTGGTTTAATGGCTTCTAATGAAAAATGCAGTGAGTTGTTGTGTTAGTAGCTTGTAATGATTATGCACAACCAAAATATGATTTCGATTTCAGAATGAATTGAATTACTGTAAAAATCTATTATATTGCTGACGTTTGATATAATGAAGTAAAATTTGTGCCTTCGGCACAAATTTATATTAAAATTTATGAAGTTACTACTCTTTGTATTGAAACTAAAAAGAAATTAATAGTGATCAGTATAAAAGAAATACCAGTTGTGCTACTATTATGTAGTACCTATGCAAACCTCGGATGCTGCTGACAAGTATTAGTTGAGCTCAATATAAGGTGTTGGTTGAAGGACTTATGATGTAAAATGCAATGAGATGTTCTGTTAGTAGCTTGTAATGATTACGCACAACCAAAATCTGATTTTGATTTCAGAATGAATTGAATTACTGTAAAAATCTGTTACACTACTGACGTTTGATATAATGAAGTAAAATTTGTGCCTTTGGCACAAATTTAGATTGAAATTTATGAAGTTACTACTCTTTGTATTGAAACTAAAAATAAATTAGTAGTGATAAGTCTAAAAGAAAGAATAGTTGTGCTACTACTAATTAATACTTATGCAAAAATCTGGTGTTGTTGACAAGTAATAGTTTAGCATGGTCTAATGTGTTGGTTGAATGACTTCTAATGCTAAAATGCAGTGAGATGTTGTGTTAGTAGCTTGTAATATTTACGTACAACAAAAATCTGATTTTGATGTCAAAACGAATTTAATTACTGTAAAAATCTGTTACACTGCTGATGTTTGATATAATGAAGTAAAATTTGTGCCTTCGGCACAAATTTAAGAATGATTTTATGAATGATTTTATTTGTGTCAACATTTAAGCTAAATGTCAACATATGATAAAAGATAAAGTTTACAAAAAAGATTATTCCCAACATTGATATCACATTATATGTGATGAGAATATCAAACTTCTATAATCATCTAATAAAAGAAATGGTAAAAGAAAAAGCTTTTGCATATCAACGGGTAAACGTCAACATTTAAGTTAAATGTCAACATTTAAGTTAAATGTCAACATTTAATAAAAGTTAAAGTTTACAAATAAAATCATTCTTAAAATTGATATCATATTAAATGAGATGAGAATATGAAACTTCTACAATACTCTAATAATAGAAATGGTAAAGGATAAAACTTTTGCACATTTAAGCCAAATTTCAACATTTAAGCCAAATGTCAACATTTAAGCCAAATGTCAACATTTAATCCAAATGTCAACATTTAAGCTAAATGTCAACATATAATAAAAGATAAAGTTTACAAATAAGATCATTCTCAAAATTGATATCATATTACATGAGATGATAAGCTCAAGCTTCTACAATCCTCTAATAAAAGAAATGGTAAAAGATAAAGCTTTTGCACATCAATGACTAAATGTCAACATTTAAGCTAAATGTCAACATATAATAAAAGATAAAGTTTGCAAATAAGGTCATTCCCAAAATTGATATCATATAATATGAGATGAATATATCAAACTTCTATAATTATCTAATGAAAGAAATGGCAAAAGATAAAGCTTTTGCACATCAACGGCTAAATGTCAACATTTAAGCTAAATGTCAACATTTAATAAAAGATAATGTTTACAAATAAGATAATTCTCAAAATTGATATCATATTAAATGAGATGAGAATATCAAACTTCTTGAAATGTTGACATCTTCTGAAATGCTGACATCTCAAAGTGTGATGGTTGAATGCTTGTACTTTAGTTGCCTAAAGTGTGATGGTTGACGCCGACATCGGAGATGCTGACGCTGCTGACATTAATACTGATCGGCATAAAAGAAAGAACAGTTGTGCTACTATTATGTAGTACCTATGCAAACCTCAGATTCTGCTGACAAGTATTAGTTAAGGTCAATCTAAGGTGTTGGTTGAATGGCTTCTAATGTAAAATGCAGTGAGATGTTGTGTTAATAGCTTGTAATGATTATGCACAACCAAAATCTGATTTTGATGTCAGAATGAATTGAATTACAGTAAAAAGTAAGATTATTGATATCTAATACTTCAATTTTTATTTTTAATAAATAAAAATAAGTTGGGAAAATACAAATTGATGTTGTGAAAATGTATGATTATAATATGCAAATATAAATTGATATTGTGCAAATGTAAAAGTATGATATGCAATTATAAATCGATGATATGCAAATATAAGATTAAAATATGCATAAATTAATTCATGTTGTGCAAATATAAGATTATTGATATCTAATACTTCAATTTTTATTTTTAATAAATAAAAATAAGTTGGGAAAATACAAATTGATGTTGTGAAAATGTATGATTATAATATGCAAATATAAATTACTGTTATGCAAATATAAAAGTATAATATGCAAATATAAATTGATGATATGCAAATATAAAATCATTTAGGGCGTATATAAAATTATGAAATATAAATATTAAATTAAATTTAATATTGTGGTAATATAAATAGATACACCGCCCTTTGCGAATGTAAAAGTATGATATGCAAATATAAGTTGATGATAT
This sequence comes from Persicaria tinctoria, assembly GCA_037127255.1. NCBI lineage: Eukaryota > Viridiplantae > Streptophyta > Magnoliopsida > Caryophyllales > Polygonaceae > Persicaria > Persicaria tinctoria. The sequence continues at coordinate 76,371,893 of JBANSL010000006.1, forward strand.
GCAAATATAAATTGATGATATGCAAATATAGGTTCATGATATGCAAATATAACTTGATGATATGCACGAGGAGAAGGGCTGATCATAACAACAATGTAGTACCCCTAAATAAGTAAATAACGATTACACAATTATATTTACAAACTGTTCGAATTCTAATGAGGACTCTACGATTGATGCGTGTCGAGAAACGCACGCATTCTGTGAGGTTCAAAAACTCGTCCCATAACCCGATTAATAGACCCTGAAGAGTATATTTGTCGTGAAGAGCGCACCTGAACATCTCTAGTCTATCAATGCCATGTCTTCGGTTGGGGCTTGTAAAGATCCTTTCGTGCTTTGTACACCAAGGCTCTGTGATGCATTACCCCTCACGAACTCTTCAATTCTTGCCTTCAATTCTGTGTCGGGAATTAGCATGTCTGCTGTTAGGTGGGCACGGTTGAATGGATCCATCTGCAGAAAAGAGCCGAAAATGAGCATTAGATAATTGAACATTTTATGAGCATACAAAACACGAATGGATGTGAAGGAAACTGGTTTACATTGTCGCTGAGAAGATGCCTCAAGATGACGGGCCGGTCAACTGTGGTCTTTGATGTAGGCAAAATTACTGGGTCCTTCATCAATGTGTACTGCAATCACAGAAAATTTATCAGCAAGTGATTATCTATCTCGATCACATTCATTCGAAAGAAAGATAATTGCTTGCTTGAGCAGTGTATAATTTATGTGCAATGGATAAAGGAAACATACTTGAATTGGGTCGAGAAATTCGTCAGGTATCTCTCCTAAAGCTGCTTCAGCATCCATAGCCTCGGAGGCTGCATCTTTGGCTTTCTTGCCAAGCTCAACAAACTCTTGTATAATCCTCATATCTTCGCCAATTCGCATAAGCACATCAGCTGCAGCACCAAACAACTGGAGAAGAAGGGGGGGAAAACATAAGCCTTATTTGATGTATATTCAAACAGAAAAGGCTTAGCTCAAATGTCAGCAGAGACGGGATACTCTCCGCCGTATTACCTGGTCGTTGTATGACCGGCCATCCTTTGCAATAGCAGCTGGGAAGGTGTTTTCCTTGTCTCCTCTTGCCAAATGAACATATATGTTGACAATCTTGAGAGGAAAGCGATTAGTCAGCCATGGTGCAAATTATTGAGAAGAGGCATACATAGACACAATAATTTTCCAACATCGCTTCTATAGAAAGGTAAATTGACAAACCTGCTTAAGCAACTGTTTTGGACGGAACTCGTACTTCTCAGGATCTTTTAGGGTAAGAGATTTTCTTTGAGGGCCTACGAGTTGTAGCAGGAAGTAATTGAGCATGCTGGCTATTCTTTCAACCTGTTAATAAACGTATGTCAGCCAAGGGGGGCGATGAGGAGAATTCTGAAAGAAAAAGAAGTGATTAAAATATACCATCTCGGGGAGGAGGAGAGGCGCGGTAATCTGCTCTGAAGTGAAAGTCAGCATACTAACGTCTTCATTAGCGAGCTTCATATCAATCCGGATAATCTGAAGCAGCAAACACCTTAGTCAATTTGGCATATGAAATTATGAATGGCATCTGAAAAAAAATTAGTGTATAGATTTCAACTAACATTCTCCTGAGAATGGAAAAGTTGTGTTCTCTCCTGCCTCTCCTGAGGAGTCCTCCGCTCCCACTCTGCAGTGTTGGACATCTCAGCTTCCAGTTCTTTGAGTTCAAGAATCTTGTTAAGACTTTCATCAAGGAGAAAGATGCTGTCGTTTATCAGGAAGTTCAAAAAGTTGAGATAAACTCCCTTTTCCTCGTCCTTGGCGATCTGGAGAAACAAAATGAATAGATAAGCAAGTGAAATATCAAAGATGAAATTTCTCCCAATTTTAGGCCCCAATGGCAGTCCATACCTGTCGCCAGGCATTACGATGAGCAGGAACCTGCCACGGATACTCTAGAAGTTCTGCAATATTATGTCGGATATTAAATTTGTCGTAGAACTGCATAAGAACAGAAAAGGGAACGAAGTTATTATTATGATTTAAAGATGGAAGCTAAACATACTCCAGTAGGAAACAAAAGAGACAAACAAAAGTCATATGTTCAATTCCCAATTAAAAGAACAAGAAGATAGAGAAAAACAATCGAAAAGGAGGTGCGCACACACTCAGGGTCAGAGACACAGTCTGCCACTGTAACACAGTTACGAGTTTATGACTAGCAAACTGGTTTACAGTAATAAATGGTGACAATTGCATACCTTTAGCCCTGTAGTTATGCCTCGAGCTGCATCAAAACAGGCGGCTGATATCCTTCCATGTTCACGAAGCTCGGGTCTGGGGGCCTCTCCTAACCTACCGCCTGGGTCGGATCCAATTACATTAAAATACCTGAAATTACAATGAAGGGGATCAAAAACAACATTTTCAATACTTGATCAATATACTTTTCCGTCATCAATGCATCACCAAAACCCACAATTTTTTGGGGTGAAAACAGCCATTTAGCTTTTAAATTATGCAGATAATACTATAGAGTGAGAAAATCATCTACCCAAACAAAAATCTGAAAATTAGGGTACCATTTTCAAGATTATAAGTTCCGGAACTGATGATCTCTGAAATGACAAAACATAGGCTGATTAGTTGAGAGGTGGCGAATTTACTTTAAATTATTGATATTTTTTTGGCATCAAGTATGCGTTGAGCATAATGGGATATCTTCATCATCCCCAACAAAATATACACTGTAGATTGAGTTTACCCTCTGATGCAATCTAAACAGCATTCATGTAAATCGTTGCTAACTAAGCATCTATAAGATCATAAGATTTTCATCATAGTAAGCTCTTGCAAACTTACTAAATAGAGCTATGACTCCATGATCAATATATTTGTTTCAGGTTCACCGAGTGCAATTCAGGAGTAGATATACCAACCTTAAGATCATGACCGCCATGTCTGAGTTTTTGGAGAAATCAAGAATGATATCTTCTGCCATTTTCTTAGCTTTTCCATAAGGATTGATTGGAAACTGCAAATGCCAATCGGAATTAGTTAGTTTTACTAACCAAGAAATGGAGAATCTTTAGAGACATTCACTAAAATGGAAAACTACTTGAAAATATGCTAATCCCAAACTAAGCCAAGAGCAAGTGTTGAGGACTCTATTTACCTGTGGAGTTACTTCTGTAATGGGCATTTTCTCAGGCTTGCCGTATGTTGCACAGGTGCTAGAATATATTAATGTCTTCACACCACGGGATGCCATAGCTTCCAATACTACTAAAGTATTTGATGTAATATTGTGATAGTACCTATACAAAGCAGTAATTGAAATTTTTTAGAGAAAATTATGCATATCAACACCAGTAAATGCAAGAGTGTCAAACACTAGACTGGATGCATGTCTTGGCTTGAAAAAATTCTATGATTAACAAATATATGAGATGTAAAAGGGGAGAAAGTTTGCAGCTTAAAATTTATGCTAAAATCTCAACATAAATAGCACTAGACTGGATGCATGTCAAACACTAGACTGGATGCATGTCTCCTTTCCAAATGTGTTCAGCTTATATGCCATTTGTAGGCCTCACTTTGCAGATGCATGAGAAGCATAAATAGCACAATTAACCCTTCATAGGCCATACAAAAGAAACCTTCCCTTTCCAAATGTCCAATTTCATTGCAGAAGCCAAAAAACATGAAAGGAAAAGGAGAGGGAAAGCACAAGAAACATAAAAAAAAGGGAAAGTGAAAACAAAAGGATAAAGAACAGCTTTGTAACGGCCCAGGATTATGATTCCCGAGTTACGTTTCGAGGGATGAAACCCCTCGTTGGGATCTTGCGCCCCGAGTACAGGTTGAAGGTTTGAAATCGAAGATGTGTAGTTTAAAGTGGGATTTCTCACCCAAATCCGGAAGGTCCGTTGGAGACCCCGGGGTAAACCCCTGTACCTATCCTAAGTCTATAACGTGGGAAATCCTTTATCATGCAAAGGGCATAAGTTCTAAAAGTGATACAACCAATGTCACGGCAGAGCCGGGTCAAAATAGAGTATAATTAGGGAGAAATCCCAAAAACGTGAATCTGGTGAAGTCGGGTTTCAACCACTCACTCTCCGCCATATGAATAGACCCCGTCATAACAGCACAAAATCAAGCAGTGTATCGGGTACCTGAAACTATACCACCAAGTCAGGCCAAGAGTCCGCCCGCGGGTCCTCTGACCGCGCTGAGGACATATAATACGCCTATACCTAGAATAAAGATGCCTTCATGCAGTACTGGAATATTAACCACACTATCATGTTCCTAACTCATATGTGCGAAATATTAAGTAGGGCCTTAACAAAGAATACCAAGTGGTATATCCCTCTTCTACCACCACCCCTCTTCCAAACAAGGTGGAGACTGGCCAGTTCGATGCTATAATCATACCAAATATCATCATCATATCATATCTCATCATCGTATCATATCTCATACCCATCTCGTATCTCGTGAAATATATAAATGACTCGAGGAGGACAACACCCGATGAAGCTGGGCTGCCCTATGACCCTAGCAAGGACTATAGGACTCACAGATAACGGCCGTTCTGTATTCAAACGCATACAGAGTAAGGATGCTCATTCGTAAATGCAATTCCTAAGCATGATACTACATGACATGCTCTTATGCATATGCAACACCTACATACTATATGACACATCAGGCAGGAGGTACTGGTTACTAAGTAAGCCCCGGAGGTACTTACCTGGCTAGCAGATCGGCAACAAAAGAATCCAGCACACAGTAGTCACAATCAGATAGCATCACCTAGTACATGATTGAATATACATAAGTCTACATCCAACTATTAAGCACTCAAGCACACCTCAATCAATAGAACAAGTAACACATTATGGAAGTCATTTCATCGCATCATCCGCCCCACAAGACCACATCGTTTTCCATAAATCATTCAACCAGTTCCGCATTTTCATATACATCATTTCCACATACACCTCAATGGTTCATCAAAATCATAAGACATAATTTGAGTTATATAAAATCCTACTACCTCGTCATAATTATCCAACATTTAATCTCTTAGAATAATTCACCACAAGTCATGCTATTAGTCACACATATAATACTGTTAGTCAAACGATCATATATATATATATCAAATGTTAGTTAGTCACCGAACAAGTATAATTCCCAAGTTAGCTTCAAAACCATTTCAAATCCCAGTTAAATAGTTAAGTATTCCGGCCATTGAAAATACTCGCCAAATTCTCTTTTAAATTTATTTATTAGATTACTTTTCAACCTTGAAATTCTTTTTTCAAATTACTTTTAAAATCTATAAGTTCAAATGATATATTTTAACCCCCGATAATATTATATTTTATTTTAAATACAATTAATTATTTAAATAAGTAAACGGTTAAATCCGAACCGAATCAACCCCATTTAAAGTCAACCGAACCGAACCGAACCGGAGCCAATTAATTAATCCCAACCGGTAACAAATAACATAAATATAAGTTAGTAGGGCCCACATGCTTCTTCTTCTTCCGAATTCAATAGGAGAGTCCCGCGCCATGGCCTTGCTCCCGTTCCCGCCGGCAAGGATCGACGCCGGTAGCCTCCCGTCTCCTCGTCTGCTCCTGCGCTCGTTCACATCTGATCATCCGCGCCGGCGCTCGCCTAGCCCCGCCTCTACTCGCTGCTGCTTGCCCTCACGCCCTCTGCTCTGCCTCGCGATCTCTCGGCCTGCCTCGCTCACCGCCAGTCGAGCTCGCCGGAGCTCTCGTCGGGGCTCACGAGCCCAACTGACTCCCCACACCCAGTTCACACACTCTCACACTCGCCCACAGCCCGACCCCAATTAGAAATCGATTAGAAACAGAGGAAGGAAAAGGTGGAACTCACCGAGGAAGTTCGCGACTTCGGAGCTCTCGATCGGAGGTCCGAGCATCGTCGGAGGCTATCGATGGTTCGTCGGACCTGCATCGGACACGGATGAGCGCGATGGTAGGGCTCGAGAGGGGTTTGGATCGGAAACAAAGGAGAATGGCTTACCGAAATGTTGGTTCACGATCAAACGGACGGGGGATCTTCGGAGGCTCGTCGATGACGTTGGGCGGCTCCTGGGCGGCTCCGGTGTGGCGTTTGACGTCGATGAAGGTGCGGGCTAGTGATGCTGCTGCTGCGGTCTCAAAGAGGAAGGTCGAAGAAGGTTGGGCGGTGCTTCGAAGGTGCAGCGACGGTGGAGTTGTAAGATGGTGATGGAGATGATGAGAAAATGATACGGGGATGGTAAATGGCAAAGATGATGAATACAGATTGAGAGGGACGAATGATGGCCATTCAAATAGAAGGGGAGGGATGGGTTTACAGAGGCCACGGGGGTAGGGGTGCAGTAGGGCTAGGCGGGAGGGTGGTTGGGGATGTGAAAGGATGTGACGGGGAAGTGACAAGGATTAATTACGGGCATCAGTCAAATTGAATACCCGGTAATAAATACCGAATACGTGAATTTCGAATCCTGAAATTAGTTTCTGAATGTTAGTTTCCCAGAATCACGCTTTCTCGATCAATGAGATTTTAAAAATTGTCAAGGATATCGCCATCTGATAATTATTTTCAATTTTCGAGGTATAAGGACGGAAATCATTCGTCAAATTTTATATTACAGTCGGAATCCGCTAAACATGCTTTTAATTAGATTTAAATTCATTTTTAATTTCCTTTTTTCCAAAAAAATTAGGATTTGAAAATCCGAACCTTTACATCATCCACCTCTAAAAACAAGTCTCGTCCCCGAGACTAAAATCATTTTTAAATTAGGGGATGAAGTTTGAAATTGGTGAGTCCAAAGATCATGTCATTGATCCCGTAAGTATCTCATAAGTGCCCCTATGAGATCCTCACCGTAGCGTTGACGTGATCATAATATCCCCAATAGACCGTAGCAAGAATGTGATATGGGCCCCTACCAAATCCTTACTCCGACTCCTCGGTCATATCATAACTCAAATACTTGTATCCACTTCGTGGGGCGTTATAATGAAAACTAGAGCCACATTAGTTTCTTAAAATTCAAGCCAGGCTCTTTTGAAGCACCATTCAAAATTTCAAGTTCGACGTTAGACAAAATCATTTCCAACTTCTCAATTCATTCTATCATCCACCTCTAAGGGATAATCCCATATTTCCTTCCTAGGTTCCAAGTCAGAATCAAATCTCATCACTTCGTTTCTATAATCCTAGCAATTCCAACTCAAGGCATCATATATCATAGCAATTATTCAACATAGCGATCGTATCACACGTTCATAACCAGTCATACTCATGTCACGAACAGTCACATACCATAACATATCTAGCATCGTATCGTTCATGGTAGGATTTATCACGTCATCTCACAGAAGTTACACACCATATCAATCAGATAAGCACGTCATATCAAACAGATAAGCACATCATATCAATCAGGTAATCACATCATACTCATGCTACTGCCAAGCGTCATCCCATTAGAGGCAAATAAGTACTTCTGTACACTAGCATTCGATCGAGTTCAGCTATGTTAGTACTAACAGTTCACTATTGTCAATGGCAATACATCATAGAATCAACATTGTCTATAACATAAAATTTGCACCACATTCGTCCCCAGGTAAAGCATAAGCTAGATCACATCATCAAGAGAACCTGCCTATAACCACCAATCATGACAAGACACGACCACTACCCATCAACTCTTGCACTAAGATCAACTTCACCGAGTACTACCAACTCAATTCACTACCAGTTCTAGACATTATTACATCCTGTATACATACAACCTTTCTGGCCTCATAACTACCCGCAATCAAGGCCAATTTTCCAAACCAACTACTAGGTATTCCAACTCCTATGCCAACAAGCCATCTAAGGGTCAATCCACTTCGACATCCCGGTCTCAACTCCTACCTTCCATTCGACTATTTAAAACTATCTCTCGGAGTTCCCAAATCACAAAATTCCCTCATTACGACAAGCTGAATAATTCGATCTACTACGAAAACTCCATATAGAACACGTCCTTACCCTAGAGGTCCTCTACAAGTCCCATATTTACCCTCTAAGAGAAATTCTGAGTCCTCAACCGAACTGCTCTGACGATTGATCTAGATGCTTCTTAACAATCTCACTTACTCTTTCTAGGCTCTCAAGACTCCGCCGGAACATAATCTCCTAAAGAGACATCTCGAATCACCTTGCTAACCTGATCAAACTCCACGCACCACTAACCACTCTCACTAACCATCCACCTCTAAGGACCCAACTCATGCTGACCGTCTCACACTTGACACTCCCTACCAATTCTAACACAGAACCCAATTAGTGGTAATCCCAACCACGAATCACCATGACCCTCAAGCCGACCTACTCTAGATCCTCTTCCCAGCATACTCTACCTAGACTAGTTCCCTCAACTCTGCATGTTTCCCCAAATTGCCTCAGATCACGCTTCCTTAACTTGAAAATCTCTACCACTTACACCCATATGTACCGATCAACATTTTCACCGAATTCCTATGACATCCTCGTTCGAATTTCCTAAGCATCGCAACTTCACCAACCTAAAAAAAATCTCTTCTCCTCTAACGTCCTCAATACCTTCTGCTTTGCCTGGTTCCCAAATCCCTTCTCATAATCTCTCTATCTCAACCTTAAGCCCACAGTCTTACCAGGGATCTCAACTACATCCTTGCCTAGCTACCATCCTTTCCTCGAAGATTCATCTCACATCCTCAACTACCCCAATAGCCACAATGACCTCCACTCAAAAATCCCGATTCATTCCCTATGACAAAATCCTCCAATAACACATCTAGAGATCATTCACTCATAAATTCCCCAACCATTACCAATCATATCTAAACAGCCTCCAAATACTCATCATACGAACAACCCTAATATGAACAACCTAATACCCCCGATCGATAATTTCCCAAGCAACCTCATACTACTCTTCTTAGGCAATTCCTCAACCTCGTCCCTTGCCGAAATCGCTCCCACTCACATCACACATCATCTAGTCCCAAATTCTACGATTCCTCAAACGTTCCTTAATCGATCATCCTCGACACCGCCCACGATCCGCTGATAGACTATCTAGACACCTTCCTTAGCACACCAATCCGTCTCACCACACCTCCCCTCAAGAATCCCCCGATCAACTCCTAGCTCGCCCATCCACCTCTAGAACTATCCTAACTACCTCTACCTACACCCAATCTCAAGATCACCCTAATGAAACTAGTCCAGACCTCAGCCAACCACTCTCTTATACTACCCGCACACACTACTTGCCTAGACTACCACTTCTCACTAGGACACCCCCCTCAACATCTCGCCATACTAGCCCCACTGCTCACCTAAGACCTACCTTGAAGCTCATCTATACTCACAGACCACTATCTTCGACACATCCCAACTCACTCGGCTCCACCCAAGCTAACGCATCCTTCCTGTACCCCGTCTCACACGACCAATGACCCAATCCGAATGCCTTAATCCACCTGCCACTTTCCAACGCGTCTTACTGAAGAATCTCACAACTCAAGCTCAAGAATAAAGCACTCCCATACATATAACCCATAACCTACTCACCCGTAAGTCAGTATACCAAGCACCAAGGCACATCGTCATAGAAACAAGTTAGTCAGGCAATCATTGCTACCAATTCAGCACATCCTTCATCACACATTCAATTATGTGAGTTCTAGGCCTATCACAAAACATCAATTCCGATTAGTATAGAAGAATCCACGATTTGAATTAAGAACGTCCTTCCTTGAGTCATCTAAGAGAATCACGTACGCGGCTACCATCTTTCAAATGTGTTCGTCCTTTGTATACTTTCGGCGACATCAGTCTTGTAGTCTATGGGTCATGGACCCATCACACTTCCGTTGCGCTGCTATGGTGCCACTTGGTCGTCGGTCCTTTCTTGCATGTCGGCGCTCATCGAAGGATTGCAAGGGTTATAAGTTACAGAGATAGAGGAGAGACAAGGGTGGACGACACAACTTCCTTAAGAGTTCAGACATGGACCAGGACTAGGGACGACGAGACCAAGGAGAAGATCCTAACCCGAGAGTTACAACGATGCCCGTATAATTGTGGCACACAAGCACATAAAAATCAAGAGATATCATCACATTATTTCACACTAGTATGCACCTATCTGAAGGGATATCAATTTATGCATTCATAACATGTTCATATAATCATCTTTATGTGTGCGCAGAACAAGCTAGCAACCTATCATTTCATTCACCAATCATGCTTGACAGACTAAGAACATGTATGCACAGACTGACATGGGACATATATGTCATAAGTTATGCAAGACCTAGCAAACATCACAAGATATCCTATGCACGACTTATCACTCAATTTAGATACACACATAAGCAAGTCATAATATTGCGAGATTGAGGCAAGCATGCTAAGATGCACCCTAAAATCATGCTAAGGGTATAGTCAGTTCATGCAGAGTTGGTATAGCAACTATCTCATCACATACATCCATATTCACATACTAAGACTCATCTGTCACACAATCATATGAGGGCTTATAAATAGGAGGTATATATCCTACATGATACTAGCAATACTTTTTAAACATGTACACAATCATGAGGTCCAATGAGGTTCATCTGGCATGGTAAGTCATCCAATTCACGTTTTAACATACAACGAGAGTTGAGCACACTATCATGGACCTAGTTCATAGGGAGACGGTAATCCTGGGGATTCAATACATACGACACATACATCTACTCATAAGTGCAACCATGCAAGGTACCAGGCAAGTCATGCTGAATTATACCAATATGCAATTTCATGAAATCATAAGGAGGCCATAATTATAACTTGATAGAATTCTCTAAGGACAATCACAGACTCACCACCCCGTTTTCCCGTGGGACGCTAGTATGACTCGCTTGACACAAGGACATTCACGCCGTTTCCAAGAGGTGAGGGTAAAACTCGTGTTTAGACTCTTGTTGCAAGAAGACATGGTTGGCCATTACGAGGATCGAAAGGGATTACTACATAAGACAACTAACTTCTATCTCGAAACGATTTAAATCCTCACTCCCACTAATATACTGAGGTAACCCTCACAACTGACACGATGGTGGGATACGAAACAAGAGTCGAAACAGGGAGAGGGGGTGCTTCTCGACCCTTGCTAACATGCCTAAATGTTTTGGTGGGGGCAGAAGACGGAGTTAGAACCATCAGGGTGTTTGAATTATTGCAAGGCTATTCCGACAAGACAGGAATTCCGATTACATAAGAACAAGGTTTTCTCCCAGTATCCCGTTTACACAGCTATTCAACATATGATTCAAGTTAGGGCATACCGATTAGTTCTCTAGCATAAGCATAATAGCTCTCAACACGGAAGCAATCAACGGGATAATATGAACCACTTCAAGGAGGATCGCCCTCGGGCCCAATTTAGAAAGCACATAGACGATCTATGCTACCCTTCGAGGGGCAGCTGACCGGAGGGGCAAGAACCTCACAGCCTCCTAACTCAATACTCCAACCTCTGTGGTGTTCCTTGGAGTCTTCTAGGCCCATCTATAAATAAAAGCTAATATTTTGCCTACCGTTCCCCGAATTCTACATCCATAAGGGATGTCTACCGCTTGGGTCTCTACCCACGAGATTATTTCCCCTTTATTCATTTTAGGTTTTAAGTCCAATTAAATTCATTTTGCCCTTTATAAAATATTTTCCAAAACCATTTGAAAACATTGGGCGATTTTGAAAACCTCTTCAACCTATTGTACTCGGACTGCAAAACCTGGCTCTGATACCACCTTTGTAACGGTCCAGGATTATTATTCCCGAGTTACGTTTCGAGGGATGAAACCCCTCGTTGGGATCTTGCGCCCCGAGTACAGGTTGAAGGTTTGAAATCGAAGATGTGTAGTTTAAAGTGGGATTTCTCACCCAAATCCGGAAGGTCCGTTGGAGACCCCGGGGTAAACCCCTGTACCTATCCTAAGTCTATAACGTGGGAAATCCTTTATCATGCAAAGGGCATAAGTTCTAAAAGTGATACAACCAATGTCACGGCAGAGCCGGGTCAAAATAGAGTATAATTAGGGAGAAATCCCAAAAACGTGAATCTGGTGAAGTCGGGTTTCAACCACTCACTCTCCGCCATATGAATAGACCCCGTCATAACAGCACAAAATCAAGCAGTGTATCGGGTACCTGAAACTATACCACCAAGTCAGGCCAAGAGTCCGCCCGCGGGTCCTCTGACCGCGCTGAGGACATATAATACGCCTATACCTAGAATAAAGATGCCTTCATGCAGTACTGGAATATTAACCACACTATCATGTTCCTAACTCATATGTGCGAAATATTAAGTAGGGCCTTAACAAAGAATACCAAGTGGTATATCCCTCTTCTACCACCACCCCTCTTCCAAACAAGGTGGAGACTGGCCAGTTCGATGCTATAATCATACCAAATATCATCATCATATCATATCTCATCATCGTATCATATCTCATACCCATCTCGTATCTCGTGATATATATAAATGACTCGAGGAGGACAACACCCGATGAAGCTGGGCTGCCCTATGACCCTAGCAAGGACTATAGGACTCACAGATAACGGCCGTTCTGTATTCAAACGCATACAGAGTAAGGATGCTCATTCGTAAATGCAATTCCTAAGCATGATACTACATGACATGCTCTTATGCATATGCAACACCTACATACTATATGACACATCAGGCAGGAGGTACTGGTTACTGAGTAAGCCCCGGAGGTACTTACCTGGCTAGCAGATCGGCAACAAAAGAATCCAGCACACAGTAGTCACAATCACATAGCATCACCTAGTACATGATTGAATATACATAAGTCTACATCCAACTATTAAGCACTCAAGCACACCTCAATCAATAGAACAAGTAACACATTATGGAATTCATTTCATCGCATCATCCGCCCCACAAGACCACATCGTTTTCCATAAATCATTCAACCAGTTCCGCATTTTCATATACATCATTTCCACATACACCTCAATGGTTCATCAAAATCATAAGACATAATTTGAGTTATATAAAATCCTACTACCTCGTCATAATTATCCAACATTTAATCTCTTAGAATAATTCACCACAAGTCATGCTATTAGTCACACATATAATACTGTTAGTCAAACGATCATATATATATATCATATGTTAGTTAGTCACCGAACAAGTATAATTCCCAAGTTAGCTTCAAAACCATTTCAAATCCCAGTTAAATAGTTAAGTATTCCGGCCATTGAAAATACTCGCCAAATTCTCTTTTAAATTTATTTATTAGATTACTTTTCAACCTTGAAATTCTTTTTTCAAATTACTTTTAAAATCTATAAGTTCAAATGATATATTTTAACCCCCGATAATATTATATTTTATTTTAAATACAATTAATTATTTAAATAAGTAAACGGTTAAATCCGAACCGAATCAACCCCATTTAAATTCAACCGAACCGAACCGAACCGAACCGGAGCCAATTAATTAATCCCAACCGGTAACAAATAACATAAATATAAGTTAGTAGGGCCCACATGCTTCTTCTTCTTCCGAATTCAATAGGAGAGTCCCGCGCCATGGCCTTGCTCCCGTTCCCGCCGGCAAGGATCGACGCCGGTAGCCTCCCGTCTCCTCGTCTGCTCCTGCGCTCGTTCACATCTGATCATCCGCGCCGGCGCTCACTCAGCCCCGCCTCTACTCGCTGCTGCTTGCCCTCACGCCCGCTGCTCTGCCTCGCGATCTCTCGGCCTGCCTCGCTCACCGCCAGTCGAGCTCGCCGGAGCTCCCGTCGGGGCTCACGAGCCCAACTGACTCCCCACACCCAGTTCGCACACTCTCACACTCGCCCACAACCCGACCCCAATTAGAAATCGATTAGAAACAGAGGAAGGAAAAGGTGGAACTCACCAAGGAAGTTCGCGACTTCGGAGCTCTCGATCGGAGGTCCGAGCATCGTCGGAGGCTATCGATGGTTCGTCGGACCTGCATCGGACACGGATGAGCGCGATGGTAGGGCTCGAGAGGGGTTTGGATCGGAAACAAAGGAGAATGGCTTACCGAAATGTTGGTTCACGATCAAACGGACGGGGGATCTTCGGAGGCTCGTCGATGACGTTGGGCGGCTCCTGGGCGGCTCCGGTGTGGCGTTGGACGTCGATGAAGGTGCGGGCTAGTGATGCTGCTGCTGCGGTCTCAAAGAGGAAGGTCGAAGAAGGTTGGGCGGTGCTTCGAAGGTGCAGCGACGGTGGAGTTGTAAGATGGTGATGGAGATGATGAGAAAATGATACGGGGATGGTAAATGGAAAAGATGATGAATACAGATTGAGAGGGACGAATGATGGCCATTCAAATAGAAGGGGAGGGATGGGTTTACAGAGGCCACGGGGGTAGGGGTGCAGTAGGGCTAGGCGGGAGGGTGGTTGGGGATGTGAAAGGATGTGACGGGGAAGTGACAAGGATTAATTACGGGCATCAGTCAAATTGAATACCCGGTAATAAATACCGAATACGTGAATTTCGAATCCTGAAATTAGTTTCTGAATGTTAGTTTCCCAGAATCACGCTTTCTCGATCAATGAGATTTTAAAAATTGTCAAGGATATCGCCATCTGATAATTATTTTCAATTTTCGAGGTATAAGGACGGAAATCATTCGTCAAATTTTATATTACAGTCGGAATCCGCTAAACATGCTTTTAATTAGATTTAAATTCATTTTTAATTTCCTTTTTTCCAAAAAAATTAGGATTTGAAAATCCGAACCTTTACAAGCTTATGGAAAAAACACACTGAATATATTTAAGATTTAGCATACTTAACACATGAAAATTCATATGGAAAAAAGGTATATTTTCTATATATATTCAAAAGCAATAGAATGGAAGCATAGCAACTATAAAAATTATTAGATGTCAGCATAGCAGCCAAGACAGTTCAACACACGAAGATGTCAGCATCAAATATTCTAATTATTAGATGTCAGCATCAAATAAGCAGACTCATCGGCGTCAACAGATGAATATTGCTGCAATGTCAACACACTGATTTTACCATGTCAACACTGATTTTTTTCAGTGCTTTTTTCAGTGAATGAAAAGCACCATAATATTTTAGCAGTGTAGTGAGAAAAACTCCAAACCCAATTCACAGATGAATTCACAGCAATTATTCAGCATTTTGAAAATTCAGCATCTCAAAAACAACGATTTCTAGACACAGTGAGAGAGAAACCTCAATTTCGGATGCATCAACTCCACCAGGAACTACGAGCAACGCCATAACCGTGTCCTCAGTAGGAGCAACTTCAATTTCTGATGCAGCACCACCGCGTCGGCCTCCCAGCACCGCCCTGTAACTCCTGAGAGGAAATATCACATTAGAAAATGCATAATCACCGAATCCGACTCTAAAACCTAATCGCACAAAAATTCAGCCTACAGCAGTTGCCGGCGCACACAAATTCAACTCTAAAACCTCTAAATTTCTGGCGAGATATTGAAGCACTCACCATTGCAGGCGACAATCGCACAGAAATTCAACCTTAATCAGGGATTTCTAGCGACAATCGCGCACAAAATCGGTCGATTTTCGATCTGGGATTCAGTTTTCGATCCGACGAAGGGGAAACGGACTCTGTGTATGAGATATTGAGCGAAGACGAGAGCTCCATTGTTGCCGGCAAAGGTTGAGCGAGGACGAGATCTCCATGGTTGTCGGCAAACGTTGAGCGAGAGACGAGGGAGAGAGGAGATAGGCGAGACTACGAGAGAAAACGGTCTATTTGATAAGATAAGAATAAATTGAGTGGATATTTTAGGATGGACATTCTAGTAATATTTACAAAAACTAGGATACTCCGGTAATTAGAGCGAAACTTTGTGCCTTCGGCATAAATTTTCTCCCTTTAATTTGGCCAATTTTTATGGATATTTATGTAAAGGCCCCTTTAAAAAATCAGAACTCAAAATGTGAGAAAAGAAATCAAAAAATCAAGGGTCAATATTTATCTAAGTGTGTTTCCTTTTAAAATGGTCGATGGAGATTAAAAATAAGCTATATCACATGGATTGATGAGGTGGCATTTATCTAAAGACTAAATCTTCCGATTTTACGGAGTAACAGTTTTTAAATTAATAACCGCTATTAAATTTACTAGTTTTAATTTGTAAGAAATTAAAATTAAAACCAGTTTTTTTAATTAAAATTTACTAGTTTTACGGAGTAACAGGGTGAAATTTACTAGTTTTTTTGTCACAACTTTTTATGGGCTGCCTAATACCGATGAATTTTTAAATCAACAATGATTCTAATCGACCATAAACAATCATTATGAATCGTTTTCTATGAAATGTTTTTTTTATATATAACAACGGTTTTACTGATATCCGTTGTCTTTTCAACTTATTAAACACCGATTTTATTCATCTTTAAACAACGGTTTTAATTAATAACCATTTTCTTCGAAGCGTCTATTATATATCTTTAAATATAGGTTGTCTTTTCAACTTACTAAACACCAATTTTATTCAGCCTTAGATAACGGTTTTAATAACCGTTTTCTTTGAGACGTCTTCTATATATATAAAAACGGTTCTTTAAATATTTGTTGTCTTTATAACGTAATAGACAACAATTCTAATTGGCTTTACACAAGGGTTTTATTAACCGTTTTTTAGAAGTATTATCTATATATGACAACGGTTTTTTAAATACCCATTGTCTTTTCAACTTACTAAACATCAATTTTTTTCAGTCTTAGACAACAGTTTTAATAACCGTTTTCTTTAAGATGTCTTCTATATATATAACAACGGTTTTTTAAAGATTAGTTGTCTTTATAACGTAATAGACAACGATTCTAATCGGCCTTACACAACGGTTTTATGAACCATTTTCTTTGAGAAGTCTTTTGTATATATAACAACGGTTTTTTAAATATCCGTTGTCTTTTAAACTTGCTAAAAGCCGATTTGATTCAGCTGTAGACAACGGTTTTAATAATCGTTTTCTTTAAGACGTCCTATAACAACGGGTTTTTTAAATATTCGTTGTATTTATAACGTAATAGACAACGATTCAAATCGGCCTTACACAACGGTTTTATTAACCGTTTTCTTTGATAAGTCTTATGTATTTGACAACGGTTTTTTAAATACCCGTTGTCTTTTCAACTTACTAAACGTCAATTTTATTCAGTCTTAGACAACGGTTATAATAACCGTTTTCTTTAAGATGTCTTCTATATATATAACAACGGTTTTTTTAAATATTCGTTGTCTTTATAACCTAATAGACAACGATTTTAATTGGCCTTACATAGCGGTTTTATGAACCATTTTCTTTGAGAAATCTTCTGTATATATGACAACGGTTTTTTAAATACCCGTTGTCTTTATCAATACAAACACACCCAAAGACAACGGTTAAAATAATAACCGTTGTCCGTCCCAAAAATCTCTATTTTTTTCAACATAGACACCATCTTTATAGAAACCGTTGTCTATGTGGCGTCTTATAATATACATTTTGTACTAGTGACATCAATTTATCATCCCACGTTCTCAATGAATTTTTAGGAAACCATGCTCACAATTTATTTGTAAAAGCAATTTATCAAATTCTCTCAATTTCTTCCATTTTCACCATACCCACGCTTAATAATCGTCGAAGGAAACGATTCAATTCAGCATCCATAAGATGTGGTTATGAGATCCATTCAAATAAGACTACAATCACAAGGAAGAAGTGTGGTGGAGATGGAGATTGCGTCAGAATCACGACATCCGTAAGGGTGGCGACAGATGATTGATTGGGGCAGAGTTCGTGGTGGAGTCGATTCAGCTTGGCTAGATCTCGCTCTCTCTCAATGACGCAGGTACTCAATGGAGAATTTACTATTTAATCAAGCACAAAAATATAGAGAAAAAAATTAGCTCCAATCCAAAATAGAAAGTAATACCAATCTCACTACTTACTAAATTAAAATTCAATGGCAAAAAGAAAAAAAGAGACCTCACATCAGGGGATATTAGCTCAAATCCAAAATGTAATGAATCAACCTTAAAAAATCAAATTTGGTTGAAAACAGTGATAATAAATGAAGAAACAACCAAAGTAAAGCTTGCATCATGAGGGAAATGAAGAGTGGTAGCGTACTGGTCAACGTAACATCTTTTTGTGGTCATTGTCGGTCTTCTCTCTGTTGTAATAAGGTTGAATCTCCAACGCAGTGCCTTTTTCATCGGCGAACATCATATTGATTCTCTATTGAAGAGATGACCTCCTCGCATTGAATTGTTTATCTACCGAAGCTTCATCAATTTTATCTAAAAGAGCGATTTTGTTATGCAAACATAGAGAAAGAGAAAGGGAAAAAGAAACCTATCTAGTTGGTTTATTAACCAATTAGTCAATCTTAAACAAAAAAAATAAGAAACCTATCTAGGTGATATTGAAACCTGATTTTCATGATTATAATATACTTCATACCATGACTGTGAAAAGGGCTGAAGAAAATAATTGTTTTATGATTATACTCGTATTAAGTTCTTGTGTTATCATGGTAGTCCAATTATTCCAACTCAACCTACCATAGACTCATAAGCACCAACTAAATCTATTCAATAACAATTTTAAGTGCATTAAAATTTGAATGAACCCTCTAAAATTAAACTAATGGAATCATAAAATTAAGTTCAAACAAATGAGTAACCACTCATTTCAATTTGACATCTAATAGACTACTTATTTTCAGATATTCTTAATTTTATTGTATGTAATATTAAAACCTCATTTTTCATTGTCATAATATAGTTCACACATTGCCTATGAATCAGACTAATAAAATACAGCAAAACATTAAATAGTGATACAACACAGAAAGTAAAAGAAATGGGAATTGGATTTACATAAATAAGCTTATGGAGAAAGAATAATCAACCTAAACTATATAAATGAATTGAATTTTCATATGCACATGTGTTCCACATTAAGCACATGATAAGGAGCTCTAGTTGTATAGAAATATTTGCAGCACAAGCAAACACAACTTTTCAATAGATTAAAAAACTGTCTGAATTAGAGAATGTGAAGGAGATGATGAAATAACTAAATTCATTACCAATACTTAAGCCACTGAGATCTTTGAGTCTATATAATATTCATTAATCATTCATTTTAAAATCTTAACCTCAACATCCATATTCAAACTGACCTATTTACTAAAGAATTAGTTATTTGCTTCTCTATAGTCCATTCACAACATCTCAAGCAGCCTCATCCAATTCTTGTGTTATCCCTTTAGCATTTCCTTTTCATTCACCTTTTCTGCTTGATTCCCATTCACTTGCTTCTTCTCTTCGCAATCAACGTTCTGCCAATTGTTTGCCTTAGTCTCTATATATAGCAGCAACACCCCCCCCCCCACCCAAATTCGCATCCTATCCTTGGAATTGTTAAATAGATTTAACAACAATGCCATGAAACAAAGTATGGTCATAACAACAGTAATGAAAGATAACAACTCGACCTAAACTATATGAAACTCCCAAACTATATGAAACTATGTTAATTAAGATGCAAGCTACATTGAATTACAAATACACATGACCCAAAACAATTCTGGTGCTTAACAACAAACTAATGTCTTTTACTCAGCACAGTTCACAACACAGGCATGAAAACAAATATGGCCATAACAACAGCAATGGCATGTGTTAAACAGATCTAACAGCAATGCCGTGAAAAACATCAAGGTTATACGAAAAGTAATCAAACATAACAACTCAACATAAACTATAACCAAATATCTTATTTAAGATGTGAGCTACATTAAATTACAAATACATATGACCTAAAACAATTCGGGTGTTTAACACCAAATAATGACTTTTATTAGGCACATTTCATAGTCAAATTCAATTTTGATTGAAATATGTACACAAATCAACATATATAAGCGAAGCACATCCCAATTGACAGAATGTGTGTGTTGTGAGCTGAATCTGCCATGTTTTACAGTAACTTTTATATCGATTTCTGTATACATTACATTCATTTGGGCTAAGATAGTACAAAACTTATGTAGTTTATGTTTATTTGCCAAATTATGGAATCTACACCAGTTTCTGTTTAATTTGCAGAAATCGAGGCATTTTACAGCAATTCTACAGAAGGTCGGAAAAGCTCGGAAAACCACTACAGAAGTCCAAGGTCGAAGCAGCGGAACCAGTCTGAGAGCAACCCTACTCGATCTCGAGTAGGCCTTACTCGACCTAGACGAGCTTGGCCGAGCAGCCTGGGTCGACAAGACCTGATCGGGAACCAGACCAAGCCGAGCTCCGAAGTCAACTCGATCTCGACAAGCCCTAGTCGAGATCGACGAAGCCCAGACACCACACCCGGAGTCGACGAGGAAAAGCTGCCCGAGAAGCCGAGCAACCCTACTCGATCTCGACGAGACCTTGGGTCCAGATCCGAGCTTGACGAGGAGAGCCACTCGAGGAGGCCTAGTCGACGATCATCTCTACTCGAGGTCGACAAAGGCTACTCGAGGTCGACGACGCCCAGAGTCCAGATCCAGGCTTGTCGAGCACGCCAACCCGAGGAAGCTTTGTCGATGACCTAATCCTACTCGACATCGACTACCCCTTGTCGAGGTCGACGAGCACCAGTGACCAAGTCCGAGCACATCGAGCAGATCTAGCCGAGGAAGTCCAGTCGACGAACCCTGCTACTCGAGGTCGACAAGCCCTACTCGAGGTCGACTAGAGCCGTGTCCAGCAGCTTCTCGACGAGACTTGTCCGACTATAATTGGCATTCCTTGGGCGGAAGATTCTATCCGATTCCATCAAGTTCTATCCAAGGAGACAAGATCTATCAAGACATGAAGACCTACCCTAATTAGTTTTATCTTTTCCTTATAGATTTATTTCTTTCTGACAATTTATTTATCCTTTTAAGTTTTAGATAAAGTTTTAGATATAGATAGATATCTTCTTTCCTAGAATAGCTACGGAATGAAGGCTATAAATAAAGCCCATGGGGCTCAGTTTTATTCATTCAATTTCATAAGAAGACAAGTAGTTCCACAGAGACAGTTTAGGGAGTTCGAAGGTTTTAAGGTTTTGGCATTCGACGAGAGTTGGATTGCCGGGATTGTAAAGTCTTTGAATTTAGTTTAATGCAAGTTGTTTTTTGAGCATTTTCCTACTTGTTGATGTGTTTATTGCCCATCTAATGGAGATCCATGCTAACAACTTGGATTATAAACATAAAATCGGTAGAGACAATTAGGGTTTCTTGAGAGAGTTGTCTAATTGTTGGAAAAGGCGAAAGCTTAATCCTTTAATGCGATTCACATGATTATCGGTTTGGTTCTACCTTATGCATGCTTGGTTATTGTCGTTGCAAACCCCAATCTTGGAAGTCCTTTTACATTAAGTTTAGTCGAAACCCTAAAAGCATTTGTTCTTTATTTTCTTTATTTTCATTCGTTTTTCGTCCCCTGTCTACTCGATCTCGACCAACTGTGGTCGACCTCGAGTTGCTGATTCTCGATCTAGAGTCGCTGTTGCTTACCTGTGCAGGAAATCGACGAAGAACAACTCGACTTCGACAAGCTGTACTCGACCTCGAGTAGCCTCTTGTCGAGATCGACCACCTTTGCCGAGCAGAGCTGCTGTGTTCGACTGTCCGAGCTTCTGTCGACTAAACCCTTGTCGAGCTCGAGGACCCCTGTTGTCGACTGCTGTCCGTGAGATTTCTCCGCTGCCTAGGATCCGCTGACACGCTTCCTCGTGGATCGATCCTGACTTCCCGCTGCTACATCAGGAGGAGGTCTTGTAATTATTTGCAAGGGACGGAATCTGGTTTGCTGTGATTTATTTATATTTTATTTGCATACTCGATTTCCTCCTACAACAGTGTGCAACATATGGGTTATAAGTTATAACCCATACCACACGTACACCATTACGAACGTCAGCGTCCCTTCCAGTATGGATGCTCCGAACCCGGTCATCTCCTCCGTGATCCTCGGGGCCACTACATTCTACAACCAATTGCTCAGTTTCAATTTCAGATTGGTGAGATCGAGAGATCGTTGGGGATTGTCGATTTCGTCAATTGATTTACTTGATAGACGGTTGTGATTTTTAGGAGGAGGCAGGCCATGACGGATCCCATCATCTGAGCGATCCAATAGAAGACGACGACGGAGATGGGGATGCGGCCTCCCACAACCCTCCCGAAAGTGACCGCCGGGTTCACCTGCCCGCCGGATACTCTGGCGGAGGCGTAGATCGTCGCGGCTAGGCCAAAGGCGTTGGCCAATGCCACCGCCATTAGGGTTGAGGGGTCCGATTTCACTTTAGGACTCAACTTCCCTGCACGAAAAGTGACGGTTTGAATTCAATTAAGAGAATTAAGAGAAGCAATTGAGCGGGGAAGAGAGAGAGAGAGAGAGAGAGAGAGAGAGAGAGAGAGAGAGAGAGAGAGATTACTGCAAGACATGGAGGAACTGGCGGCGACGGCCACGAAGAGGAAGGTGGAGAGGAACTCCGCAAAATAGGCGCGGAGGGCATTCGAAGTCACCGATGAACCTAGATTCGTGATGAAAGAGTTCCGCGCCATTAAATTAATTCCTGCAGATTGAAATTCTTGAAGCAATTGAGTTGATTGATTGGGTTTGTGATCGATCAAACCGCCACGCCTCTAGCAACGACTGCCACCACCATCCACTGATGGAAATAACGATTGTGAGGAAGAAGAAAATATAACGTGAAGAGAAAAGAAACCAATTGCAAGAGGTGAAATCCATGATTACTTCAATTTCAGAAAGGGGATTTGAGCACTTGAAGAGAACGTGGGTGAAAGAAAGTGGAAAACAGTTTTTTATTTTTGCTCAGAGAAGGAGGACACGTGGCTCGTTCTTTTACAAAGAGTCTGCTTCTAAAATAATAAGTATAAGGGGTGGATAAAAGTCTAGGGCATAGGGATCACCACAACGATAATCATACAAGCATCGCAATGAATCAAGTAAAAATCATGCTTTTATCTATTAAATAGGTCAACTTGCATCAACCCTAGAAAAGCAATCAATTTATTTTCACAAATTAATAAACTTTACTAACAATCTTAATTAGGTTATAAAACTTTCGTTTCAAAATCCTAATTACTATCCAATTCACAATTCAATCTTTCAATTCAATTGTACACGAGAATTTCCCCAATTTTCATTGAGTACTTAAAGCACATAAAATAGATAAAACTAATCAATTCATAGCAAAATTGCAAGCATAGCTATCGTTGGGATCACCCCAACCCTAGAAAAGGCGACTACTCATGCATAAAATTGGTAGACATTGCAAAATTCATGAAATAAATAAAAATTAGAAAATTAAATTGCATAAAAACCTGAGAATAATGTCAACAAAGCGTCACAAAAGCCTCACAAAACGTTCTCCAACTTTCGCCGAAGAAATCGCTTCAAAAAGCTCTCAATTCTGCTCACAAACGCTCTCTAAACGTGTGTTCAGAATTCTAACGTGTGCTGAAAAAGTTATCGAAGAAGAAACTCCTCCAAACCCTAAAAAACATATTTATACTCAATAACCTATAAACTAAATTAGGAAATAATAAATATATCAATTTTATCTATAGTTTATCTAAGAAAAGGGGATAAAACAATTAATTTCGGATAAAAATGCTCCGCTGGGGCCCATACCGAAGCGGAGGACTTCGGTACCGACCCCCCTTAGGGTCGGTATGACCACTGTTGCTCAACTTGTCTCGCTGGTCCAGAAATGGCCTCGTTACCGACCTAGGTTGGGTCGGTACAGGGTCGGTACTACTCGGTAAAATGCACATATCTCCTTCGTTTGAACTCCGATTGCTTCCGTTCTTTTTCCTATGCGCTCCTTATTCTTTTACGCATCTTTTCATAGTTGAACATTTCTCCAAAACCAGCTCCAAAAATCCTGTAAAGCAAACAAAAGCTTGTGTAGACAACTATTTCCCATAAAATATGAAAACTTAGGCAAAAGACACTAAACCCAATGCAAACCCTATGAAAATGACTCAAATTGACACTAAAACACATGGAAAAATATGACTAAAACCATGCAAATCAAAATACCTCATACTTACACTTGCTTGTCCTCAAGCAATAACCAAGCAATAACCAATACCTACAACACATCCTTCAAGTCTTCGTCCTTGTCAAAAGCAACATCTCAAGTAGTAGCAAAGCAAAGCAAGTGAATTTAACGTCATCACACATATATGAGCGATCTATAGGCATAGGCAATATAAATCTAACCTCACAAGGGTAATGTGTTTACACTCAACTCTCAATGTGTTTAGACTATGAAGACCAACTCTCAACTCAATTCCATATACAAACTCATAAACATTGCAATTTAAATGTAAATCCACTTCGCAACCAATTATGTAAATGAAAACAAGAACCATCAGGAGGACTTCGCTCAATGGAAGACTTCATAGAAGACTCCATTCGTCAGGGTCGTAATGTGGCTTGGTAAGAAATAAAGGAAATGGAATTATTTGGCTATGTGGTGCTTAATAAAATTCGGGAATCAAGACTCCTAAATTTCTAACACAACTCAACCAAACCATAACTCTCAATCATATGAATCAACCAAACTCTCAAACTCATCTCAATGAAGAACACAACCTCTCAAACTCAATAAACCTCTCAAAAGTATCAATCTTGTAAAAGTAAAGGAAAAGGTAAATTTGGCTCATGCACTTTTATTCACAAACATATACTTCTCTTTCTTTTTGTCTCTTTTTTTTCTTCTTTTTTTTAGAATGAAAATAAAACAACACAAATAACAATAGTGCATTTATAGGTTGCGCCAAAAATCCTTTTACATAATATGCATAGCAAGATAAAAATATAAAACCAACCCATAAATTCTTCTCACTTGAAATCAAACACAAGCACTTTCTTTCCACTAAATCATCATTCCAACTCACTCTAAGTCTTAATTCCCAAATGAGGGTCAGACTCAATTCGGTTATGGATAATTTTGTGGCGCTTATAAATAAAGGCTCAGGCTAATGTTCTGGTTTCAAGCAGAGATAATGTAGGGTAGGTGAAGAGAGGATAAAATTGGCTTAAATGATGCCTCCGTCATTTAATTGTCATTCACATAAACATATAAATGCATTGGTTTTGAATAACTATCACAATATTTAGAGATGCATAGGAAGAGTAAATACACTCAAGAAAGTAGAGGGATTTTTTTATGTTCTCCCTATAAGCCCAAAATTCTCACTAGGACAAATTTTGTTGGATTTCAACCTTTAGCCTAGGATCATATGTGCTCAATTTCATCACAAGTTCACAATCCACGTAAAAACAATTTTAAGGACTTAGGCTAAACCTTCCAAACATGTCATAGGATTTACATGATCAAGTCAATCATTATTTATCATCATATGACATCTAAGTTAGGGTATAAACTCAATAAAATATAAGACAAAATAAAAACAAACATGCATTTTTTTTCTTTTTCAACATTTTTAATTTTTTTTTATGAAACTAAAAGCAAGACTAACGTGACTAAAATATGACAAAAGACTCAAATGCATAAAACTTAAACATGATTGCATAACATAATCCAACTAAAATAAAATGCAACACATAAACATAAACATAATCATAATCCAAAACACATAAAACGGACACAAATAAGGTTTCTGAATCCCCCACCCCATACTTAAAAATAGACAGTGTCCCCACTGTCAAAAGAAAAAGCAAAGTAAAAGGGAAAACACTCATAAACTCACAAAAGAAATTCAGAAGTTGTTGAAGACTTGAAGACATCCATAAAATCAAACTCTACGGAGAAGATGGTGGCGGTGGGAATGGATGCTGCGGAAACAAAACGAAATCAGAGAAACTCAAACGAAGCTAACATCTAACCATGCAAATTAAGAATAATAATATGCACTAGAAAAACATATAAACACATAAAGACCAAGTGCATATAAATAAACTAGTGCAAGAGATACCACCTAAAGAAATAATTGCATATAAATAAAATAAAATAAGCTCCAATGCATATAAAATCACCATCATGCTAAATAGAATGCATTACCCATATATATAATCATATGCTCCACATAAACTATTTGAATAGGATAAACAATATAGACAATACAATCATCATGTAAGATCATTATAATGCAGCACCTAATCATAAGACCCCAACTCAAGAAAGGTAACATAAGTAATGCAAAACTCAATATGCATAAACCAACCATGACAACCCCATACTTAAGTTCAAAACAAGTCAAATAGATATGCAATGGACATATAACTTGTTTGCAATGTCAAATCATGCAATAAAATAGATTTTATGCTAGAATAGAAGAAGCTAATCAACCAAAAGCATAGAAATCCATTCTAAAATCAAAGCCTGAAACGGATCGCAATGAAATCTTAAAATCCAATTAGCTCACAATCCGTAACCAATTTGACAATGCCGTGAACATGAAAGTATCTCTAAATCAACTCAACAACACAACTATATCATCAATTTTGACCAATTTGGCTTTCGGAAAAAAGCCCCAAATTCCGCTCCTAAATAAAACCCTAGGTTTTCACTCTCAACCTAAATCATCCAATCAATCAAAATAATTGAAATAAACAAGTTTAGGGTAAGAAATCATACCAAAATTGAGTAGAAAGAAGAAGAAAATTCGGGATTTCGAAGGTGTAACGAGCTGAAGGGTCGAACAGCGCTGTTGGGGTAAACTGGTTCAGTTAGGGCTCGGCGGGGTGCGAACCGGGTCAAGTTTGGGGTCCTTGGGTGCGGTTGGGGATGGGGGTTCGAGTGTGGGGTGGGCAGTGGGTCAAGGTGTCTCAAGGGTAGTTGGGGGAGACGAAGAGAACGAACAGCGATGTGGAAGAGACAGGTTCGGTGGGTGCGGTCCTAGGCTCGAACCGGGTAGGTGCTGGGCTCGAGGGGTGCGTCTGGGGATGGTGGTTTGACCGGCGGTGATGAGTGGCTTGGGCCCGGCTCGGTGGAGGCGAGGGCGGCTCGGAGAGAAGAAGGAGGCTAGGCTCGGTGAAGCTTCGGTTCAGCAGAGGGAAGAAAGGAAGGAGAAAGAAAAGAAGACAGCTTCGATTTTTTTTTTAAAAAAAAAATTTCAAAAATTCCGTAGGAGTCGGTACCGAGGCTGTAGGGGTTCGGTATGTCCTCGGTACAACCTACTGGAATTTGAGAATCATTCGAAATCACTTACCTGTTCCGCCAAAAGGTCGGTACCGACCCACCTAGGGTCGGTATACCCTCGGTACAGTCTCGTTTCTTGCTCCGACCTCCGTTTTTCACCCATTTTCACCGTGGTCACCCCTCAAGACAGCATGGTTAGTGCATTATGTTTATCCCATCTAACTTACCTATCCTAAAATTTAAAAATAAAACTAAAATTTAAAAAAGGAAAGGAAAATAAAGCGGGTTGCCTCCCGTAAGTGCTACCTTTAACGTCATTAGCCTGACGTGGTTACTTCAACTTCAATCCGGATCGGGAGGAGCTGGTGGATCCGGTGGCTCAGCTGGAGGAAATGGTGGTGGAACGTCCTTGGGTGGTACATCATAATAGGCCCTCAAGTGACATGGTCCTTGCTCATTCGTTTTATTCTTCCTTGGACCATCTTTAATAGCCTTACAAATAAGCTCGAACCTTCATGAGTGAACGCTCCAATCTTCCACCCATTCATCTTTCCCTAGAAAGCACACAGCAGGTGTATTTTCCTCATACATAAACCTCTTCCTCTTTATATAATTGACTTCTTGAGCTTCATCAACATCATACACAAATAGATGTGTTGCTTCTTTGGGTTTGGTGTACAATGGTGGAGGGGGAAGAGATTCCTTAACCTTGTCTTCCATCGCCTCATCTCTGATGTGCCACTTCGCAAGAACCCCATACTTAAACGCGACAACCGCTTGCTCGAGATCATCAGGAATCGCCTTCACCTCGAATGGAGAAGGTGGCGGTGGCTCGGTAGGAATGCTTAAGCTTGCATGCTCATCATGAGAAAAGAGGTTAGGAATCATACCTGAGCTTACCTGTGGCTCGGTAGTATTTTGGAAATTCTCTTCTTCCTCCTTAGGACACGCAATCGCATCTTCAAAAGCCCGAGTAGAGTCAGCACAAGTGTATGTTGACTTGTTTGGGATATGTACCAACTCATCCTCAGGCTCCTCTCCACCTACAAGCTCACAAAAGATAATGTTATCGTATGAACTAACCTCGTACCTATATGACGTCTCTATTGGTTGTGAGGTTGCGTCTTGTGATGGTGATATTGACAAATCCTCCTTATCTGCGGCCAAATCACCCAATTGCGCTTGAATATCCTTCAATTGGGAACTTATATCATCGCGAAGCCCATGGAGTTCCTCTTTGAGATCTTGTACCCATGATGGTGGTTCTTGATGCTCAGGATACCAATATGAGTCTTCTGGAGGCGGCTCCCATGGCTCATAAGGAGGAGGTGGTTCATGATAGAGATTCCATGGTTGGGAGGGCTCGTACGAGTCCTTATAGTCATGTTGAGAATAATACCTCTCTGTTTGTTGACATGACACATATGGCTCTTGGGCTTTAGTTGAATGCTCGGAGGACTTCTTTGCTTTCCATGTATCAAAATCAATGAAATCTCCATCCTCCTCATCAACCTCGGCTAGATAGCTCGCATACTCCTTTTTTCTTCCTTGTCGTATTTCTTGTTCAGCCCTTGTTTCAAAATAATCATAAGCGTACTGCATCTTGTACCTAATCTTGAAAACTGAAACAAGTGCACATCAAATAGCAAGGGCTTTGCACCAAGTCGGTACCGATGAGGCGGGTGGTGGGAGGTGTGATGTTCGAAAAATAAAAACTAACTAAAATACGGAAAAAAATATTTACAAAAGAAAAGAGATGGGTTATTCCCAAACCCTAACAGTAACTAAAACTTTGGCACAATTGAAATCTCCCCGGCAACGGCGCCAATTTGATAAAGGGTTTATTTTCAAACAAATAAATTTATAAGATCGAAACCCCGCTATAGTATAGTAGGGTCAAGTTTGTCCGCAGGGAGAAAGTCAGTGACTCAATTCTAGTTACCAAAGAGCAAGAAATAGCAAGAAGAGATGGAAAATTAAAGAATTTTGGGGGTTTGTGGACTGCTGGAATTTTTATGAAAAATCAATAATAATAAAAGTCTAGGGCATAAGGATCACCACAACAATAATCATACAAGCATCGCAATGAATCAAGTAAAAATCATGTTTTTATCTATTAAATAGGTCAACTCGCATCAACCCTAGCAAATCAATCAATTTATTTTCACAAATTAATAAACTTTACTAACAATCTTAATTAGGTTATCAAACTTTCGTTTCAAAATCCTAATTACTATCCAGTTCACAATTCAATCTTTCAATTCAATTGTAAAAGAGAATTTCCCCAATTTTCATTGAGTACTTAAAGCACATAAAATAGATAAAACCAATCAATTCATCAATTCATAGCAAAATTGCAAGCATAGCTATCGTTGGGATCACCCCAACCCTAGAAAAGGCGACTACTCACGCATAAAATTGGTAGACATTGCAAAATTCATGAAATAAGTAAAAATCAGAAAATTAAATTGCATAAAAACCTGAGAATAATGTCAACAAAGCGTCACAAAAGCCTCACAAAACGTTCTCCAACATTCGCCGAAGAAATCGCTTCAAAAAGCTCTCAATTCTGCTCACAAACGCTCTCTAAACGTGTGTTCCAAATTCTAACGTGTGCTGAAAAAGTGATCGAAGAAGAAACTCCTCCAAACCCTAAAAAACATATTTATACTTAATAGCCTATAAACTAAATTAGGAAATAATAAATATATCAATTTTATCTATAGTTTATCTAAGAAAAGGGGATAAAATAATTAATTTCGGATAAATATGCTCCGCTGGGGCTCATACCGAAGCGGAGGACCTCGGTACCGACCCCCCTTAGGGTCAGTATGACCACTGTTGCTCAACTTGTCTCGCTGGTCCAGAAATGGCCTCGTTACCGACCTAGGTTGGGTCGGTACGACTCGGTAAAATGCACATATCTCCTTTGTTTGAACTCCGATTGCTTCCGTTCTTTTTCCTATGCGCTCCTTATTCTTTTCCGCATCTTTTCATAGTTGAACATTTCTCCAAAACCAGCTCCAAAAATCCTGTAAAGCAAACAAAAGCTTGTGTAGACAACTATTTCCCATAAAATATGAAAACTTATGCAAAAGACACTAAACCCAATGCAAAACCTATGAAAATGACTCAAATTGACACTAAAACACATGGAAAAATATGACTAAAACCATGCACATCAATGACGCAAAAATGGATCGTGTTAGAGATATTGCAAACTTATTTGCCTTAAATATGAAATTTCATACTTGGTTTAAGAATGTTGGAGAGTCACCAAAAGGAGGTAACTTTGATGTTGTTTTTGATATTTGTGATGATAATATGATGGTGGACTTTATTTTCCATTTGAGCTTATTTTCATAAATCCTACCCATACCCATGCTCATTATCTTCACAAGATATTCATATTATGAGCCTTACATATTTATACTTGCTCCACACATATTATATATTGCCTACTTACTACCTTATGACCTATCCGGGGAGTTTGGGAGGGAAAGGAAATCATTTTTTTTGGAGATGATTATGTGGTGGTTTTGTGCTGAAATTATTGTTGCGTTTGATGGCAGGATGAAAATTGATTATATGAGGAAAATTTAATGAGTGAAAAAACATTTGGTCACCTAGGAGTAAGGATGTTTGACCCTGCTTGGTTGAGATGTTAGTTTGAGCGAGATGGGACACGAAGTGAGGAGTCCGAAGCACTAAGTATTTGGGGCCATTCATGCACCCACGTTTGCAACTCACGAGAAGGCAGTGCAAAGGTTAGAGAGGTAAAAGAAAAATAGTGAAAAAAAGAAAAGAGAGAAAGGTGAGGAAAATCAAAGGAAGAAGGAATGTGATATGATTTTGTTGGAAATAACTTCATTTTCTCGGATTATTAGCACCACATGACCAAAATTATCCCACCTTAATTCTTATTACCCTCAACTTCTCTATGAGCCTACAAGTCTGCTTGATTATTTTTGCATTTATCGATGCAAACTTGTTCTTTTATTTAACCCTCTTTTTGTGTGAATGTTTGGAAGGAAAAGTAATGATTGATGGCAAAGCACCGTTGCGAAGATGGCATCAAGTTGTTAGTGGTAATATTAGAACAAGGTCTATGATGTTGACAGTGTTTTTGGCTTAATCTATGTGACGAGTAAAGGATATTGCTTGAGGAAAAGCAAGCACTACTAGAATTGTGTTAATAGACATCAGATCTTTTATATCGGTCAGAAAAACGCACGATGTTAAAAGTAGTTATAACATCAGTTTAAAAATTATTGATGTAATTAAATTAGATACATCGGTTTAACTTTCTGGAATACACTTACTTGAAATTTTAGACCCAAAGCCCAACACTTGTTCAAATTTTCACTACAACATATAAGCCTCTAATGTATCACCCAAAAACGTTACATTATCACTAAAATATGTTACATTAAAGGAAAAGGTAACACATTTTAAGGATTACATTTGCGGCCGTTGCATTTGCTCTAATGTAACATTTTTTATTTGCTAAGGTATCATTGATTCATTAGTGAAACTAAGTGTTACATTTGATAACAAAACTATTACATGTATTTGATTTAAATTTTACATTTTAGTATAAATGTTACCTTTGTAAGGTTTGTTACCTTTAATTAAATATGTTACATATAACGAATAATGTTACTCTTAATTATATTGCAATAACATACATATATATTGATTTATTAAGAATAACATTGAATAAATATCAGAATAACACAGAATAAATATTTAATGTAACATGTGTATATACAATATCTGATCAAGAGATCTCCTAATTAACAAGTCCTACCTGAAGCTAGGCTAAATACATACAAAAGTAAAGACGTTTTCTAAATACAAAAATTGATTTCTGTTCTACTCACTATGCAAAATTATTGATGTGATGAAGATAAGCTACTAAAGAAACCTCGTTCTTGAATTCTTGTGTTTCTTGGCCAAAGCTTTAGAGCAACCTCTCTATATCTACTTGTTGTCCAGTTCGTAAAGAACCTTGTAGCTAGCCTTTAGAACAAAGTAAAGCCAAGCGATTTTGAATGCGCACATAAATAAATAAAAATACATGGATCAAGAGAGAAATGGAGCATATGTAAAGGTTCGGATTTTCAAATCCTAAATTTTCGGAAAAAGGAAATTAAAAATGAATTTAAATCGGATTTAAAACTCATTTGGCGGATTCCGGCCGGAATTTAAAATTTGATGAATAGTGCAATACGCCTAGAGCTGACATAACTGGGCGTGCGATGGCTGATATGCTAAACTGGCGGCAAGTGATTGTCTAACTAACTTGTTTCTATGATGGTGTGCCTCGATGCTTGATTTACTGATTTCCTGGTAAATAGATTATGGGTTATATATATGGTAGTGCTTTCTTCTTGAGCTTGAGTCGTGAGATTCTTCGGTGAGACGGGTCAAAAAGTGGCAGGTGGATTGAGGTCTTCGGATTGGGTCTTTGGTTGTGTGAGATGGGGTACAAGAATGATGTGTTAGCTTGGGTAGAGCCGAGTGAGTTGGGATTGATCAGAGATAGTGGTCCGTGAGTATAGTTGAGCTTCCAGGTAGGTCTTAGGTGGGAAGTGTGACTAGTATGTCGAGATTTTGAGGGAGATGTCCTAGCTAGAAGTGTCGATAGGTAGTGGGTACGCGGTATGAGCGTTTAGGATAAGAGGGTAGCGGTTGAGGTCTAGACTAGTTTCGCGAGGGTGACCTTAAGAGTGGGTGTGAGTATAGGTAGTTGGCGTAGTTATAGAGGTGGACGAGAGAGCTAGGAGTTGATCGGGAGGATTGTTGAGGAGAAGTGTTGTGAGGCGGGTTAGTATGCCCACGGGATGAGTAGGTAAAATCAGTGGTTGGTTTTTGAGGACAGACGCTGGTGATGAGGGTCTTGGAAATTCGTGGTTGGGAGTAGCACGAAATGGATTTCTGCGTAAGGGTTGGTCGAGAGTGGCTGGTGTGAGATGACTAGTATGAGTTGGATTCTTAGAGGAGGATGGTTAGTGAGAGTGGTTAGTGGCGTGGGGAGTATGATTAAGTTAGCAAGGTGATTCGAGATGTCTCTTTAGAAGATGATGGTCTGGCGGAGTCTTGAGAGCCTAGGAAGAGTAAGCGAGATTGTTAAGAAGCGTCTAGATCAATCGTGAGGGAGGTTCAGTTAGGGACTTCTGATCTCTCTGAGAAGGAAAAGATGAGACCGGTAGAGGAACCCTAGGACGACGGTGCACTTGATAAGGAGTCTTGGTACATAGTTGATCGAGTTCTTAAGCTTATCGGATCAGGAACCGTGTGATTGGGAACTCTGAGAAATAGTTTAGATGGTCGAGTGGAAGGTAAGACTTGAGATCGGGATGTCAAAATGGATTGGCCCTTAGATGGCTTGATGACATAGGAGTTGGGATGCCTAGTAGTTGGTTTGGGTAATTGACCTCGATTGCGGATGGTTGTGAGGCTAGAGAGTTTGTGTTTGAGCAGGATGCAATGGTGTCTAGAACTAGTGTTGGATTGAGTTGGTAGACCTAGGTGATGACGATCTTTATGCGAGAGGTAGGGAATGGTGGTCGTGTCTTGTTATGATTGATAGTTATAGGCAGGTTCTCTTGAGGATGTGATCTAGCGTACGCTTTACATGGGGCCGAATGTGGTGTGAATTCTATGCTATAGACGATGTTGATTCTATGATGTATTGTCGTTGGCAATAATGAACTATTAGTACTAACATAGTTATCCCCTAAACTCGATGGAATGCTAGTGTACGGAAGTACTTGTTTCTCTCTAATTTGATGATGCTTTGCATTAGCATGAGTATGATGTGCTTACCCGATTGATATGATGTGCTTATCTATTTGATATGATGTGCTTATCTGAGTAATATGATGTGCTTATCTATTTGATATGGCGGGCTTATCTTACTGATATGGTGTGTCACTTCTGTGAGATGATGTGATAAATCCTACCATGGACAATACGATGCTAGATATATTATGGTATACGATTGTACTTGACGTGTTTATGTCATGCTATTAAACGTGAGATATGATTGCTATTATATATAAGGTCCTGGATGATAGAAATGATGGAAACTGAAGAATTGGAATTTTATTCTGACTTGGAACATAGGAAGAGAATATGTGATAAGCCTTTAGAGGTGGATGCTAGAATGAACTCAGAAGATGGAAATGATTTTGGAAAACGTCAAACTTGAAATTTTGAATGATGTTTCAAAATAGACTAACTTGGATTTTTAGAAACGAATGTGACTCTAGTTTTCATTATAACGCCTTACGAAATGGATACAAGTATTTGAGTTATGATATGGCCAAAGAGTCGGAGTAAGGATGTGGTAGAGGCCCATATTTCATTATTACTACGGTCTATTGAGGATATTATGATCACGACAACGGTACTGTGAGGATCTCATATGGGCACTTATGATGTGTTCACGGGATCAATGACATTGATAAACCGCATTTGAAAGGTGGACCCCGCCCCACGTCACCATGGAGGGGGGGGGGGGGGGGGGGTGGCGCCACGCGTCCTGATTTTAGTGATCAACGGTCTTACCTGAAGTTCTTCCCCATGAGAACGGTCTCACAAAGTTACAATCCTAGGAGGGAGGATCATTGCCTGTGCCGGAATGAACACTCACTCTGAGACGGTCATACCCCAGTCTAGTCATCCGCAGACGGTTATATAACCAGTGGTCGGGTGCCGCCGAATCCTAACTGAAGCTTATTCCACCATTCGGGTGTCGATTTCATCCATGCTTTTCGGAGAGAGTGAGTTCCTATCCTAAAGCAGAGGGAAGGGGTGAGAGTCGGGGGCTTCAAGTCGAGGAGTCCCCTAATCTCTATACCTGAAATCCCACCTACTTCAACGATTATGACGATTATTGAGCGCTCGCGAGGTGAGCTCGGTGGCGTTACGTCTAAACTCCGCCCTTCGACCTGTATAGGGCAGCACTCCTCTTTAGGTTTTGTGAAAAAGCCACGATCTTAGAGTGTCTTCTCGTAATTATAGTGTGCACCCACGTCCTCCCCTCGAGGGGATTGTTCCTTCCTTTTGACCACTTTTCGAAGTATGGCTTTCACGTGTTCTAAAAATGAAGGGCACGTGGGTAGTGGGCATGCGTGCCATCTGGTCGAGTTGAATGCAACCTTCGTCGGCGGATCGTTTGTCAATGCGTCCTCACAGACTCGCTTTCCTAGACCTTTTTAGTGCCTTTTTTCCTTTCTTCCCTCTTTTTCGCTAATTTTTGGCATCAACGCAGCTCCTCGAGCCGTGGGGAGACCGGGAACGTTTTTCTGCAGTTTGAAACCCTCCTACTAATCCCATCGCCCTTAGCGCCTCTTAAGGCAGAAAAAGGGAAAAAATGAGGCCCGTTGGCCCGAGTTCGGCTTTCATGGGCCTGTCCCCCCTAGGCCCGTTTGCCTGATTGATGTGTGTTGGGATCTTGACACGTGGGCCAAAGCGGGAGGTGAAACGTCTTTGAGTGGTGGCCTATAAATAGGGGTCCTTTACCTTCTCATTTTTTTACCGTTCTCCAGTTTTACAGCTCTCATCTTCGGCTAGTCGAGCTAAAGCCGTTTCCTTTCTTTTCTTTCCGCATCTTGTTGTTGTTTTATTCTTAGTTTTCTTTCTTTCTTTTCTATCTTGGCCACGGATGGGGCGCGGGTTTTTTCCGGGCGTATTTTTATTCGCTACTGGTCCTTAGGTTTCTTCCCAACTTGCCCCTTCCTCCCAATCTATTAGCCACCTTCGCTATGTTGACCTCACAAAGCAGCTCTGGTAGCGTTGAAGCCTTGATCAAATCTCCGCCTCCAGTGAGGCTAGAGGGTAAACTTCTGATGGGTGGTATAGAGGTCCCCGAGGAAGTCATCGTTCGTCAACCAAAAACCCTCGCGGATCCCTCTTTCTACTATTCTCCGGGTCACGTACGCGATGAACCCCCTTCTCCTGCAGAATCCGCGTCTTTGCGGTCGGGCGATGGCGCTTCGTCATCGGGGTCTGACTCGAGATTGGAATCTCCCAAATCTCAGCACTCTTATAAGGAGTGGGATTCCCCTACTGACCTCCCGTCCGACCCTGTCTTTCTACCGACTGAGCGCCGCTCTTCGTCCGTGCTCGGGGGTTTCCGCCCGGTTTTGTATGATGAGGGAGTGCTGGCGACCTGCCCTTTTAGGAAGGAGTTCCAGCCATCCACCGCGGGTCCGATCCCGGCCGTTCTGCCGCAGAGGGTGATCCCTATCGTTGCGCTAATGCTCAGAACCGCGGAGGAGGGAATTTCACGACCCTGGATGACTTGAGCGTGATTGCTCGCGTCTTCCCCCGGCCGGAGGGAGTGGTGCTGTGTCTTCCAGCGGAGGGCGGAGGGAGCCTAGATGTTAATCCGGGGTGCTTGGTTGTCTACACAGAGAGCCTGGTCCAAGTGTTTCGACTCCCTCTCCCTAATCTACTCAAGCGTTATCTAAAAGCTTGCGGCTTGAGCCCCGCTAAACTGGTTCCAAACAGCTGGCTCTTTTTTACCTCTTTTGTTATGCGCTGTTTGGAGATCGGGGTTCAACCTACCCTGGGACTTCTTAGCAACATGCTCAATTTGGGTCATGGAGGCACCCACAAGAATCTCTACCAAGCTAAACTTAGTGTTTCGATAGTGGAACGTAATTCCAGCAAACTAGAGTGGAGGCATAAGTGGTTCTTAGTCCGGGATCCTTCTCGTCAAATCTTGAACTTCCACACCGAGCCGCGTCTGTACACGCGTGTGAAGAAGAAGGATGTGACGGATCTGAAAGAGATCAAGCGGAGGTTTGCGGTTGGGACGAAACCTTCATGGAGGGATGTGGTGTCTCCTTTGCAGCTGGAGATGGCCGGCTTGAGTCTCCCTCATCCATGCATAAGTTGTAGCTAATTTGGGGAACACTCTTGTTTTTTCTTTTTCTTGTGTTATTGGTCTTGTACTGATGTTGTTGTCCTTTTCATGGCTCTTCAGACGCCTTGAAGTTGAAGACAATGGTGGATGCCGCGAAGATGTCCTCCGCTCCTCATTCTTCTGCTAAAAGGAAGATACCTACCGACGTAATGAGAGCCTTGAAGCGACCCAAGACTTCGGCTCCCAAGCCAAAACGTAAGAGGGCGGCGAAGGAGGAAACGGCGATCGTGGCTTCTCCGATTGCAGAAGTTCATCCCCTTTCTCTGGCGAGTCCTGTAGAGCCTCGGCCTATTTCTCCTTCCGAGGTCGGGAAGGGGTCGACTCGGACGTTCCTGTCTTTTACGTGAATGTCAACGACCGCCCCGTGTATCGGATGCCCGGCTTTGACTTGGATGTCCTCAATCAGCTGGCCTTCCCCCCGGAGCTCGGGGTGGCGGAGTTGATATACCTGGACCAACTGACTGATGAACAGTTCACGATGGAGTAGGAACGTTGGTGCAATTGGGTAAGCGAGTCGCGTCCTGGAGCTTTCGTTACTTGTTTTCCTTGATTTTTCTCTTTGGGAATTTCCTTGACCCTTCTATGTTTTTGTGATCAGGGACGCGTTTTTACTCACCGCGGTTGGGGACGGTATCTTCGCTTAGGCCAACACGCCCGTGGCCTCGAGGAGAAATTGGAGCAGATGAAAGAAAGGCTTTTGGATGCAGAGACGCCGTGGAAAGAGGTTGAATCCCTTTGCTCACGGCTCGAAGAGAGGGAAGAAGTCCTGACCACCAAGAAGCTAAGGGGTAGTAAATTGGCCGAGGAATTGGAGATGGTTTGAGCTCAGCTTGAGTCTTCCCAACAGCCCCTGTCTTCCCTGCAATCCAGTGTTGAGGCCCCGGCAGCCGAGTTGGAAGCCCAGTTGATTGCGGCGAATGAGGAGCGGAGCAAGGCAGTCTTGGAATCCAACCGCCGTCCGATCAAGCTGGAGCGGTATCGGTCCGAACGGACGGGGATATCGTCTTGTCTTGGTTGGACGAGGATAGGGAGGATTGGGACTTGAAGGAAGACGAGAATGTGGACATAAGTGGTGATGGCTTGGAAACACTATTTTTCGGGATGTCGGTCTTTTATCATTGTTTTTATGGGACAGACAAACTTTGGCACTCCGTTTTATGCCCTATTTTGGTTTATCGTTTCTACGGGGCAGACAAACTTTGGCACTCCGTTTTGTGCCTTATTTTGGTTTATGTTTTTATGTCCGCGGTGCGATTGCGTGGAAAACATTGACCGTGGTTTTCTTTTGTACCTATGTTTAATATTTTGTTTGAAGGACGATAGACCACCGCATTCCCGTTTAGGGACAAAATTTCCAAGGTCCATAAACACATGTTTCCTCTGCGGAATAGATTTGACATAAAGTTTACGGGTGCTACCAAGGTTACATTACTCGTGGACGAATACCTCTTCTATCCTTCGTTTTCAGAGGTCCCAGAGTCTTCACCTTCGAAGGTTCCAACGTCTTTTGAAGGCAGGACACGAACTTTGAAACATGATTAGCCGAGGTAGTGGAATGTCACAGCTCCCCCCACCTGGAGGCCTCTTGATCTTCCAAAGGTACTCCACCCGTGGGTGAGCCAAAGCACTCTGCCGTTGTCTCGTTCTACCCGTACGTTCGTTCCCCTCCTTCTTCGACCATTGGTCAGCGAGATCCTTTCGACACCTGCCAGCCCAAACTCCGCCTCAAAGCAGGCCGGTAGTGGCTGCATTTGTGAAGACCCCCTATGTTTTAATACAATTTTGACGAGTGTTGAGTTTTTGAAAGCTAGGGACTTACCATCCTTTGCGTGAACGTAGCGTTCTGCACCCAGCGAAGGAAATCTCTTGGGCCTCTTCCGATGACCGAGAAGACGGGTTCGGGCGTGTTGCCGACAGCCATCTCGTTTCCTTCAAGGGAGAGGATTTCGTCGTTTTTTTTGGGACAGGGTTGTGTGGTTTAAGACTCTCTTGAAGCCATATTTATAGGAAGGGTTCCCTCATTCTTTAAGTGAGGATTTACTTTCTGTTTTTTCAAAGATTTGTCATGCCGCATTTGGCTGTTTCTGTATTTTTCCTTTTCTCCTTTCCAAGAAAGCAGCTCGGGAAAGAGGACATCTGAAAAAGGGGGCCAGTTGGGTCGCTTTCACGACTGGGGCTTTTACAGTTATTATGGGGAATGATAGAGATTACATCGAAAGACTTTATTTTTGTCGGTAGTGCTTTAACTAAGGATAGGGAGGTTGGTCGTGGGCCGCGCTTCTTTACTTCCCGTCAGTCGGCTTTATTACCTTGGTTGTCCCCTTTCTCCAGGAACCCTTCCCCACTGAGCTGAACCGACGTCCGCGGTTGAGGGCGAGTCAGGATATAACACGTATACCTCGAAGTGCGAGTCGCCCTCGTAGATGAAAAGGAGATTGGATCCAACATGCACGCGGTTTGTGAAAGTGAAATCCGTCCACCCTCTTGTGTACCAATGCATTCCTTCGTCGTATTTTTCGACACCGACATCGCAATCCATCCACCCGCTCGTGGGCCTCCTCCCCTAATCGCTCATATGATCGGGGTAGCCGCAATCTCTGCAACTGCTCCCTACGGGTGGTGAAACGATAAAAAGCCCTTGGGGGACCTTCGGTCCCCATGGTTACCTTTCGAGTTTGATGAGGGTTTTTGTATGGGATTCTAAAAAATCCTCGCCCCCGCCCCCCCCTCTTATAATACTTATCGCTACGAGTACGTTTTGTCCACGTGGCTTTTGACCAAGTACCTTCGTTCTACGTGGATGTTCTCTTGGCCCCACGTCCGAGCATAAACGGCTCCGTGACCTTACCGGTCCGGCCTGTTGTTGGAGGAGCCCTGTCGGGATGTTGGGAAAAAGCTTTTCTTATTTTGAAACAAATAAAGTTAGCGAGGAAAATATCCTCTTACATCTCCTTAAAGTAGTTGTGAAGGAATCGGGCCTTCCAGAGTAGGAGTTTTTCTGATACCGACCGATTGTCTTACGCGGCTGGAGAGGCTTCTTTGTTCTCAGGATCTGGGTCGACCACGGAAACCTCGTATCCAACTCTTGTTTCTTCTTTGGTGAACTTAAGAATGGCCCCCACCTGCACGCGGCTGGAGAGGCTTCTTTGTTCTCAGGATCTGGGTCGACCACGGAAACCTCGTATCCAACTGTTGTTGCAGGAGGATGGTCAAGTATGAAATAAATATAAAATAGAGTTCAGACTGACTTCCCTGTCTCAGCAAATAATTACAAGACTTCCTCCCGTTGTAGTAAGAGAATAGTCAGGATCGAATCCACGAGGAAGCACGTCAGCAGTTCTCAGGTAGCTGTAAATTCTCATAGACAAAGCAGCAGAAAGACAGAAACACAGAAAGGAAACAGAAATAAAAGCAGAAAGTAACAAACAAAAGCAAAGAACAAAGCGAAACAGGAAATAAAAGCAAAAACAAAGGCTCGTCGATCTCGACAACAGCTTACTCGAGATCGACCACAGCTAGCAAAGACAGCAACTTCAGAATCGAAAACAAAACAACTCGACGAAGACAAGTGTACTCGATCTCGACAAGACCAACTCGAGATCGACAAGAAAAGCAGAAACAGAAACTGAAAATCGATAAAAGACAGAAGCTTCACTCGACCTAGACCGGATCTACTCGACCTCGACAAGAGTATACTCGAGATCGACGAAACTCTACTCTATGTCGACAAGAAAGACGTAAAATATAAATTTGCAGAATCTCGAACAAAATTCAGATTTTTGATGAAAATAAATCAATATGCTAAAAGACTTCCAAAGCCAGGGTTTCAACACCACAACGATAACCATGCAAAGTAACACATAAAGGCATAAAAGATCATGCTTTCCATCAAATAACTTTCGTCATTAACAAATAGGCATATAGAGGCTTTCGGATAAACCCTAATTGTTACTAACCCTTTTTCACATAATTAATCCAAGTTGCATTAAGATCACTTTCGCTTCAATAACACAAACAAGGATCACCTTCAACTCTCGCAAAAGAATCATACTCATAGGGATAGAAGATGAATTGCACAAAAGATCTGACCTTTATCGCATCGCCTCACATAGCCACCGTCGGGCTCACCCCAGCCCCAGAAGTGGGTGGACTACTCACGCCTCATTGCGATAACAGACATTGATGTATAAAAAGAAACTTGCATTAAAACTAAATTCAAAGCCTTTTACAATCCTGGCAATCAACTTTCGCAGAAAGCCAAAACCCTAAAAAACCTTAGAACTCCTAAACTTCTCTGTGGAACTACTTAATTGTGTGTCTTGGAATGAATAAAACTGAGCCCCTAGGGCCTTATTTATAGTGATCTAGACCTTGCTAACCAAGGATAGAAATCTTTTATCTATATCTAAAACTATATCTAAATCTTGAAAGGATAAATAAATTGTTTTAAGGAAATAAATCAACAAGGAAAGGATAATTCTAAACTAGGTAAGTCTTCATGTCTTGATAGATCGCGTCTTCCATAGATAGAACTTGATGGATTTGGATAGAATCTTCCTCCTTCGGCCCCAAGGAATCCCAAGTCTACTCGGACAGGTTTTCGTCGACGCGTTTCTGGACACTGGCCTACTCGACCTCGACAAGGGCTCGTCGAACTCGAGTAGGGTGGATTGTCGACTGGACTTCCTGGCTAGCTCTGCTCGATGTGGCTCAGTCTTGGCTCCTGGTGCTCGTCGACCTCGACAAGACGTAGTCGACCTCGAGTAGAAAAGTGTTGCAGACTAGGTCTCCTCGGGTAGGTTTACTCGACTGGCTCGGATCTGGACTCAGGCTCTCGTCGATCTCGACCAACTCTTGTCGAGATCGAGTAGAGGTGGGGACGTCTGGTCGAGCAGGCTTCTCCTCGGCATGGACTCGGACTGGCGCTGTGGGGCTTGTCGATCTCGACAAAGGCTTGTCGAGATCGAGTAGGGTTGCTCGGCGTCCTCGTCCTCGACTTCTCTCCTTGTCGACTCCGGGTGTGGTGTCTGGGCTTCGTCGATCTCGACTAGGGCTTGTCGAGATCGAGTTGGGTCCGGAGCCGGGTTGGTCTGGCTCTCCCGATCAGGCTCTGTCGACAAGGATGTGCTCGGTCATGCTCGTCTTCTGGAGGCGGGAGACTAGGGCTCCAACCGGATTCCCGACACAGAGCAAGCTCCAGCGTCCTTGGACTTTACGGAGTTGTTAATACGGGAGACTAGAGCTCCAACCGGATTCCTGACGCGGAGCAAGCTCCAGCGTCCTGGGACATTATGAAGTTGTTGATCCGGGAGACTAGAGCTCCAACCGGATTCCCAAGGCGGAGCAAGCTCTATCGTCCAGGGACTTTACGGAGTTGTTGATCCGGGAGACTACAGCTCCAACCGGATTCCCGACGCGGAGCAAGCTCCATTGTCTTGGAACTTTACGAAGTTGTTGATCCGGGAGACTAGAGCTCTAACCGGATTCCCGATGCGGAGCAAGCTCCAGCGTCTTGGGCCTTTAGGAGTTGTTGATCCGGGAGACTAGAGCTCCAATCGGATTCCCGACGCGGAGCAAGCTCCAGCGTGCTGGGACTTTACGAAGTTGTTGATCCGGGAGACTAGAGCTCCAACCGGATTCCCGACGCGGAGCAAGCTCCAGCGTCCTTG
This sequence comes from Persicaria tinctoria, assembly GCA_037127255.1. NCBI lineage: Eukaryota > Viridiplantae > Streptophyta > Magnoliopsida > Caryophyllales > Polygonaceae > Persicaria > Persicaria tinctoria. Next base: position 76,414,818 of record JBANSL010000006.1, read on the forward strand.
GAATTTAGGAGGTTGTTGAACCGGGAGACTAGAGCTCCAACCGGATTCCCAACACTGAGCAAGCTCCAGCGTCCTGGGACTTTACGAAGTTTTTGATCCAGGAGACTAGAGCTACAACCGGATTCCCGACGCGGAGCAAGCTCTAGCGTCCTGGGACCCATTGCTAGGGAGAGTTGCTTGTTCGTTTTGTACATAATTTTAGCACCCACTAACCGCTTTCATTTATTCACACTCAGCGTGGGTGACTTAAAAAATTCTCCAATCTTAGGGGTGGTTACACATAATACTTCTTCAGGTGCTCGATGTTCCACGTTTTGTTGAGGACCACTCGTTCTGCTGTTTGGAGTTTGTAAGCTCGTGTGTGAATGCAGTCAAACACCACGTAGGGTTTCCTCCCATTTCTTGTCTAGCTTGCCACCTATTAGGGACAACCGGAGGCCCATATCTACTTTCTTGAGCTGTCGGGGGACCATGCGTTGGTTGCGGTATTTCTCTGTCTTTTTCTTGGACTCTCGTGCCTTCAGAGCGGCCAACCTTCTTCTTTCCTCTCGGAGGTGCAGGTCCACTTCCATGGCTTCATCATTGGCCTTGGATTCATATGCAAGGACTCGGGCCGAGGGGACCAACCTTTCGATTGGTATGACGGCATCCGATCCGAATACTAGTGCAAAAGGTGTTTTTCCTGTTGGGGTGTTGGTCGTTGTTCGGTATGACCATAGTACGAGTGGGAGAAACTCTGCCCATCGCCCTTTAGCGGTCTTCCCTAGCTTCTTCTTGATCCCTTCCAGGATCTGGCGGTTGGTGATTTCCGCTTGTCCATTGGTTCGTGGATGCACGACCGACGAGAACTTCAATGATGTCCCTAGCCCCTCACGGAAATCCCGAATTCCCTCGCAGTCGAACTGTGTTCCATGGTCTGTAATGATGGCCTCAGGAACTCCGAATCTGCATACCAAATTCTTCCACAAGAACCGGCAAACCTTCTTGGTTGTGATTAGTCCCTGTTGTAGGAGGAAATCGAGTTTAAAATATAATAAAATAAATCAAACCGTATCCGTGCCCATACAAATAATTACAAGCCCTCCTCCGGATGCAGCAGTGGGAAGTTAGGATCGATCCTCGAGAAAGCACGTTAGCGGATCTCAGGTAGCTGTAAATCTCACAGACAGAAAAGCAAACAAAAGACAGAAATAATAAATAAAAGCGGAAAATAAAGCAAAGACAGCAGCTTGGTCGATATCGACTACCAGTACTCGATATCGAGCTGGAAAATCGAGCAGCAATACTCAAAATTGACTAGAAAACAGAAACTTAAAGGCAAAACTTGGTCGATATCGACTATGGCTTACTCGATATCGACTAAGTAAACCGACTAAAAGAAACTCAATATCGACTGCAGAACTTGAAAATCGCACAGAACTCGGAATTTTACTAAATAAATCAATAAACTAAAGACTTCCAAGGCCAGGGTATCAACATCGCAACGATAATCATGCAAAATAACGCATAAAGACATAAAAGATCATGACTTTCATCAAATGACTTTCGTTATTAACAAATAGGAAGGTAGAGGCTTTCGCATAAACCCTAATTGTTACTAACCCTTTTCACATAATTAACCCAAGTTGCATTAAGATCACTTTCGCTTCAATAATACAAACAAGGTTCACCTTCAACTTTCGCAAAAGAATCATGCTCATAGGGATAGAAGACGAATTGCATAAAAAGATCGTACATTTACCGCATTACCCTACATGGCTATCGTCGGGCTCACCCCAACACTAGAAGTTGGTGGACTACTCGCTCTTCATCGCAATAGCAGACATCTTTGATGAAAAAGAACTAACTTGCATTAATGAACTCAACCAAACTTACAACCTCTTCTCCTTCTCTCTTTATGTGACTAATTGTCTCTAAAATTGAGTGACTAAAATCCATCCCCTAGGGCTTTATTTATAGGCTTCCAATTCTTGCTATTCAAGGAAGGAAATATCTATCTATATCTATATCTCTTTATCTACTTACTTCAAGATTAAAAAATGGAATAAAAGAATTAAATCCAAAAAGGAAATATATCTAAAGTAGGTAAATCCTCCATGGAGTTGATAGCTTTTGATAGATGTGGATAGAATTTGGTCTCAAAAATATCACAATCGGCTTCGGGATAGAAACTTAACAAGATAACTGGATAGCTTGGAATCCGCCACTACGATGTTCTCGATATCGAGTAGGAGTCCTTGATATCAACTAGCGTTTTCTTCGTCTTGTGCTCAGCAACTCCATATCGGCTAACAGGACACTTGTCGACTTGGGTTGTCCTCGATAGCGAGGAATTTTCCTCGACATCGAGTAACTTTTGCTCGGCTTCCCAGTGCTCAGCTTCGTCGATCTCGGCTCTGGACATGGAAATCGACTTGGGTGCTTACTCGATATCGACCAATTCTTGTCGATATCTACTAACCTGCTTCAGCTCCCAACTTCACTTGTTGATGTCTGGTATCTCTGACTCCATATGTGGCCAACTCGATATCGACTAAAGGAAGTCGATATCGACTAATGTTCTCCAGCTTTCCTTGCTCGATTCTGGCAGCTTGCTGGAAATCGACTTAGATGTACTCGATATCGACAAGATGTAGTCGATATCGACTTGAGGTTGTCGAGTCGATTTTTCCTTGCTTACAGCTTGATTTGTCCTGGTTCCGCTGCTTCTTGACCTTGGACTTCTGTAGTTGACTTTCGAGCTTTTCTTCCTTTCTCAGAACTGTTGTGAACTACTTCGATTTCTGCGAATTTAAACAGAAACTGGTGTAGAATCCATAATTTGGCAAATAAACATAAACTACATAGATTCTGTACTATTCTAGCCCAGATGCATGAAATGTATGCAGAAAACGATATAAAAGTTACTATAAAATATGGCAGATTCGGCTCACAACAATCCCATGGCTTCCGCTTCCACCCATCTGGTGAAGTAGTCCACCACAACTAGAATGTCCTTCAGCTCTCCCGGAGCCGTGGGAAAATGTCCCAAGATGTCCATCCCCATAGGGCGAAGTGGCACGCCCTAAAAATGCTTTGGAGCGGGTCAGCGGGGGCCACGCGGACGTTCCCATGCTTCTGGCATGCGTCGCAGCTCTGCACATGACTTTGCACGTCCTTCCTTATGGTCGGCCAGTAATACCCTAACCTCATGATCTTTGCGGTCAAGGATCTCCACCCTTGGTGGTGCGCACATACTCCTGCATTTAGCTCTTCAACGATGATCTTCCCTTCATCCGTGGTTATGCACAACATGTCGGGGAAATTAAAACATTTCTTGTACAATCTGCCTTCACGGATCGTGAGTCGGATGGAATGGTAGCTCATTTTCTTGGCCTCTCCTCTCTTAGAGGGAATAATTCCTTTTCCTCAATACTCCACTATGGGGGTGCGCCATTCTCCTGGTCATTCGGTGAAGACCGCATAGACTTCCTGGATGAATCCCTGTTGCTCCATTTTCTAGAACGCAAAGTTCTCCCCAGCTCCTAGGGGTATGGCTGCCCCAATCCGGGCCAGAAGATCCGCTGACTCATTCATCTCTCGGGGAACCGATTCCAGGCTGAAATGCAGGAAAGATCGTTTTAGCACCATGACCTTGCATAGGTAGTCGGGTAAAAGGCCTGTCTTGGCCTCATAGGCCCCTTGTACCTGCCTTGCCACTACCTCCGAGTCGGCGTAGACGGTAATTTTTCGCGCCCCTCGGGCTAGCGCGATTTCCAGTCCCGCGATCAAAGCTTCATATTCCGCTTTGTTGTTGGTCACCTGGCAATCCAGTCTCTGAGGGAAGCATGATTTTTCTCCCTCAGAAGTAATGAGCATGATCATTGTCCCGTTCCCGTCAGTATTCACAGCTCCATCTACCCTCAGAATCCATCTGTTCTGGTCACCTCCCCCGTCGTCCTCGAATCTTGTTTCACAGATGAAGTCGGTGAGGGCCTGAGCCAGTGCCGCTTTGCGGGGTGCATAGGTTATCTCGAACTCGGAGAGTTCTACATCCCACTTGGTCATTCGTCCCGACAAGTTGGGTGAATGGAGGATTTGCATCAGCGGCAAGTCCGTGAGTACTTCAATTCCATGATCTTGGAAGTACGGCCGGAGTCTTCTAGTCGCGATGATTAGACAGAGTATTATCTTCTCCACTGGTGCATATCTGGTTTCGGCATCATGTAGCACTCTGCTTACGTAGTATACGGGGTATCGGCCTTCTCGGGTGAGAACCGCACTGATGGTAGTGCCCTTGGTTGCCAAGTAGAGCCGCAGGCTCTCTACTCCATGTGGTTGGTGCAGAGTGGGCAAGTGGTGCAAAAAGGTCTTTAGTTCCTCGAAGGCGTGACGAAGTTCTGGGTCCACTGTATTGGCCCCTTCTTGTTTAGCAGTGCAAAGAAAGGCAGCGACTTGTCAGCCAAGCACGAGCAGAAGCGCCCTAGGTAGTTCACCGCGCCATTCAAGAACTGTACCTCTTTGATCGTACGCGGCGGGCGCAATTCCTGAATAGCAGTAATCCTTCGTGCATTCACATCTATCCCCCGTTGGCTGACCATAAAACCTAGAAACATACCAGAGTCGACACCAAACACACATTTTTCTGCATTTAAATTTAGTCCGCCTCGCCTCAAAGAGTCGAAGGTTTCCTGGAGATCCGCTGCATGATTTTCTGCTTTGTAGCTTCACACCACTATGTCATCCACGTAGATTGACACGTTTTTTGCAAGTTGCCCGCGGAAGATTTTGTCAACGGTCCTCTGGAAGGTGGCCCCAGCATTTCGCAGGCCAAAAGGTATTACTTTATAGCAGAAGATCCCCTGAATGGTGATGAAAGTGGTTGCTTTTTTGTCCATCTGATTGTACCCGTAGTAGGCATCCAAAAAGCTTAAGGCTTCATTCCCCGCGGTGATGTCTACCAACTCATCAATTGAAGGTAGGGGATAACTATCTTTCGGGCACGACTTGTTCAAATCGGAGAAATCCACGCACATTCTCCACTTACCGTTTGCCTTCTTAACTAGGACAACATTCGAAAGCCAAGCAGAATCTTCTACTACTTCTATAAAGCCAGATTCTCGTAGTTTATCTACTTCTTCCTTGGCGGCCTAGGACCGCTCGGGAGTCATCTTCCTCTTCTTCTGAGCTATGGGTCGAGCGTCATGGCAAATCCGAAGGATGTGGATGCCTATGGAGGCGGGGACCCCTAGGAGGTCTTTGGGTGACCATGCGAACACGTCGCGGGACTGTTGGATAATGCTTAGGACGCGTTCTTTTTCTTCCGCTCTCAGGGCCTAGCCCATGTAAATCCTTTCTTCAGGGTTGGAGAAAGGTTGGTGGACCGTCCTCTGGTCCGCGGTTGGGATTTCCCGCTCCTCTGGTCTGACCTTAAGGTCAGCTTCTTGAATCCCTCCTTTCGGGTTTCCAAGCCTTTCATCCCCCTCCTGGAGGCCTTCATTCGTTCCCCCAACCTCACTCTGTGTAGTTTCACAAAGACACATTACTTCTTTCTTTTTTCGGAGAGAAGTCATATAACAGGTTCTACTCTCTGGTTTTTGGCCACAAACTTCTCCTGTTCCCCCAACTGGTATTAGGAACTTCCCTTTGAAATGGTATGTGGACACCGCCATTTAAAACTTGTAGAGAGATACCCTGCCAAGGAGCGCATTCTAAGTTATCGGTATCCTGATCACTTTGAACATTATGTTCTCCATTCGGCGACTGGGAGCCATGCCTAGTACTACCGTTAATTCTATGGTACTTGCCACCTGCACCTCGTCCCCAGAAAACGTCACCAGGGTCCCGTGGTAGGGCTTCAAAGCCAAAGCGGATATACCTATCTGGGAGAAGGCTTCCCAGGACAGGATGTCCACGGAGAGAGCCAGTATCTATGAAGACCCTCCTGACAGTCTTGGTGGCGATTTGGGCGTGGATAACCAGTGGGTCCGCGTGTGGCATGCGGACACCTTCGACGTCCCCTGCGGCGAAAATCACCTCTGTTTGGCTCTGCGAGGCGATCCTTTGGCTTGCCGAGGAGGGGGCTGCTTTGCCTCTCTTTCATAGTTCTTCCTATCTTGTCGGCTAGCCTCTAAAAGTGACGGTCCCCCCCGCCAAGGTATCGATGAAACCTTCGGGTTCAGGGATTCGGTTATTCCGAGTTTTCTCACGGCGGGCTTCATTCCTAGGAGCTTGGTTGACTGAGCGTTGTGCTAGCTGGGCCTTGCCCCTTCGGCCGCCTTGCCATCTCCTGCCCCATCCCCTACCGTGGTTATACGGTGGATAATGCGGTTGCTCATTCCGATCTCCCTGTCGTCGCGGATATTCGTCCCTCTAAGCTTGTCGAAGACCCCTTTGGCGTTCCGGATACTGTTCTTCTCATGGGTCCTAGGGGCCGCGATGAGGGCGCCCATAGTCACGGCGTCCTTCGTCTCTTCTGGATGAGCTATGCTCTTTGTCACGTCGCACCCCTTGTCCTTGCTCATTCAGCTCTTCAACTATATTCCTTCTTTCATTATTGAAGTGTACTTCGTCCTACCGAGATGCAGGTCGGTTATCCACAGAGCACTACCTCCTCTGCTTTCCAGCTCCCTTATCCTTCTGGAGCTCCCCATCGATTCTCCCGAAGAAACCCTGCTGCCCCTCGTTAGCACTCGAACTCGAGGTCGTAGCCTCGTCGGCCTCAATCTGGGTGGACACCATGTCCCTTAGCGTGTCGTAGCTCTTAGGTTTCTTTCTGAACAAGCGAGTCCTGAAGTCGCCTTCTGCCAGGTTCCCCATGAGGATGATGACCGCTGACTCATGGTTGATGTTTGGGATTTGTACCACCACACTGGTGAACCGTGCGAAGAATTGCCCCAAGGTCTCATGCGTTCCTTGCCTAATGGAATTTAAGTCCAGCATGGTTTGCTTGCGCGACCGAGAGCTCCAAAAGTGTGATTTGAATACCTGAGAAAGTTGCGCGAAACCGGTTATGGAGTTCTGAGGGAGGTTAGTGAACCATGTCAGGGCTATGTTGGTCAGAGTCGATGGGAAAGTGCAGCAGAGCATTGCGTCGTTGTACTCGTTTATTCCCATGGCCGTCACAAAATGGCACATGTGATCGTCTGGATCGGTAGTGCCATCATATTTCATGAGATCAATGTCCCTCCACCACTTGATGACCGGGGCCTTGCCGATTTCGCTTGAAAAGACTGAAGGTATGAGGTCGGGCGTATCCATCCGCGCGTGGGATGGTTTGACCCTATTAGACATGGACACGTCCGAAGACTGTCCATCCTGGTAAAACCGATCGGTCTGTGGATTCCCGTAATGGAAATGTCGAGCCGGGTGCTCGAACCCCCCCTGTTGGTGACGTTCCTGCCGAGAGTTACCGTAGTCGTTCCCGTAGAAGCCATCGCGAACATATTGCTGTCGGGGGACATGGAAGCCATCCTGTCCGTAGAAGAAGAAATGTCCAGGGTTTGGTGGGGGAAAATAGTGGCCCCCGTTCACCCCCTCCCCCTCCTTGCCAGAGATGTTCGGGATTTGGAGGGGGGAAGAAATGACCTCCATTGAACTCCCCGTCTTGCCCGAAGTGCTGGGGTATGTATGGTGAGGGAATAGGGTCGTCCTGAGCTCCCGAGGGGTTCGGAGAAGCATTGTGCGGGGCAGACCATGCGGTCTCATCCGCGTCGTGACTCATCATGTTGGACGCATCCTCCATGTGATTGCTCATCTTCCTTTATTCGCTGCTACCTGAAAGCATTTTATGATTCATAATTAGAAAAGAGTTTATGCTAGTTCCATCAGCACTAAATCTCTTGAAACCTTATAGCTTTAGACTGTCCCCACAGACGGCGCCAGTGATAAAACCGCATTTGAAAGGTGGACCCCGCCGCACGTCGCCATGGGGGGGGGGGGGGGGCGCCATGCGTCCTGATTTTAGTGATCAACGGTCTTACCTGAAGTTCCTCCCCATGAGAACGGTGTCACAAAGTTACTATCCTCGGGGGGAGGATCTTTGCCTGTGCCGGAATGACCACTCACTCCGAGACGGTCTTACCCCAGTCTAGTCATCCGCGGACGGTTATATGACCAGTGGTCGGGTGCCGTTGAATCCTAACTGAAGCTTGTTCCACCCTTCGGGCGTCGATTTCGTCCAGGCTGTTCGGAGAGAGTGAGTTCCTATCCTAAAGCAGAGGGAAGGGGTGAGAGTCGGGGGGCTCCAAGTAGAGGAGTCCCCTAATGTCTATACCTGAAATCCCACCTAGTTCAACGGTGGCGTTACGTCTAAACTCCGCCCTTCGACTTGTATAGGGCAGCACTCCTCTTTAGGTTTTCCGAAAAAGCCACGATCTTAGAGTGTCTTCTCGTATTTAGTGTGCACCCACGTCCACCCCCCGAGGGGACTGTTCTTTCCTTTTGGCCACTTGTCGAAGTATGGCTGTCGCATGTTCTAAAAAGGAAGGGCACGTGGGTAGTGGGCATGCGTGCCAACTGGCCGAGTTGCATGCAACCTTCGTCCGCGGATCGTTTGTCAGTGCGTCCTCACAGACCCGCTTTCCTAGACCTTTTTAGTACCTTTTTTCCTTTCTTCCCTCTTTTTCGCTAATTTTGGGCATCAACAGACATAATCCTTGGACTCACCGATTTCAAACTTCCTCCAATGTTTTAAAATGATTTTGGTCTCGGGGACGAGACTTGTTTTTAGAGGTGGATGATGTAAAGGCTCGGATTTTCAAATCCTAAATTTTCAGAAAAAGGAAATTAAAAATGAATTTAAATCGGATTTAAAACTCATTTGGCGGGTTCCGACCAGAATATAAAATTTCATGAATAATTTCCATCCTTTTACCTCGAAAATTCAAAATAGTTATCGGATGGCGATATCCTTGTCGATTTTAAAAATCTAATTGATAGATTTCCGGGTATTGGTTTAACCACTTGTACACACTACCCTCACCATACCTCTTGAAAGCTCATCCATCACCCCATCATTCAATCATTCATCATCATCCTCACCTACTCCCTTCAATCATCTCATCACCGATCATCACCATCCCCGTCTCCTCTTCACCATTTCATCCCCATCACTCCTGCTCTCTTTATCATCGCACCATCGTCAGCTTTGTTCTTCATCATCGCCACCAACATCACCCTCCCCAACTCCCTCATTTGCACGCTTCATCGCCATCACCACCTTAGTCACCGATGCCACCACCGTAGCCCACCATTTGCTCCTTCAATCTCCTTCCACAAAGAACCATCGGCAGCCTTTCGACACCTCCTCGGAGCTACCAGCAGTAGCCGGAGACACCCAGCGCTAACCAAGAGCAGCCCAGGAGCCACCAACGCCGCCGACGAGCCACTGAAGTTCCGTTGCCCCCGTTCGAGCACGATTAACTTTCGGTAAGCCGTTCTCTTCCGTTTTCGATCGAAATCGTCACCGAGCTTCACCATCACGCTCATCGATGTCTAACGCAGGTCCGACGAGCGATTGAGAGCCTCCGACGACGCCCGAGACTCAGATCGAGAGCTTCGAAGTCGCGAACCCCTCAGTGAGCTTCATCCATTTCATTCCTTCCTCGATTCGATTTTGTGTTTCCTTCGATGTCTAAATTAGTCGGGAGTGAGCGAGGCCCGAGTCTGGGACGATCGGGTGGGATCGAGAGCTCCGGCGAGCTCGAGAGCGAGTCCGAGAGAGCGAGTCGAGCGTAAGGGCGCAGGAGATTCGTGTGTGAGTGCGAGTGGGTGAGCATCGGGCGCCGTGGTGGTCCAGGAATGGTGTTGTGCACCAGGGAGGTGAGCTGCGGGGTTGGGAAAGTCCGAGTGAGGCGGAGGAGCTGAGCTCGAGAGCGGGATCGCGGAGCCGCGTAAGGTCGAGCAGCAATGGCGGGAGTCTTTAATTTGAAGGAGGAAGAAGACTTGTTGTGGGACCCCTCCACATTATTTTATATTAATTGATTAATAGTTAAACCGGTTGGGTTTTTATGTGCGGGTTTGGTTCGGTTCGGTTGAGTTTAAATGGGTTTGATTCGGTCGGGTTTATCCGTTTATTTAATTAATTATTTAATGGTATTTAAAATAAAATATAATATTATTGGGGGTTTAAATTTATTATTTCGACTTGAAGATTAAAAGGAATTTGATGAACGGTTTCAAAGATCGAAAAATGATGACTCGGATTTCTAACCGGTTGACTCGGATTTTGAAACGGCTTGGGACTAACTTGGGGATATGACTTATTCCATTACTAACTAGCATGATGATATGATCAGTTGACTAACGACATGATATGTGTGACTAATAGTATGACTTGTAGTGATTTATTATAAGAGGTTAAAAGGTTATATAATTGTGACGAGTTAGTAGGATATTATAAAACAAATTATGCTTTATGATTGTGATGAACTGTTGGGATATATGCGGATATGATGAGTATCAACATGCAAATTTGGTTGATGATTTATGATGAGCGAGATGTGGCTTTATGGAACGTGAGATACGATGACATTTACGATATGTTACTTGTTCTACTGATTGGTGTGTGTGCTTGAGTACTTGATAGTTAGACATAGACTTATATATATTCTCGTTATGTAATTAGGTGATACTCTGTGATCGTCACTACCGTGTGCTGGATTCTTTTGCCGATCTGTTAGCCAGGTAAGTACCTACGGGGCTTACTCATTAACCAATACCTCATGCCCGATGTGTCATATAGTATGTAGGTGTTGCATATGCATAAATGCATGTCATGTAGTATCATGCTTCGGACTTGCACTTATGAATGAGCATTCTTATTCTGTATGCGTTTGAATACAGAACGACCGTTATCTGTGAGTCGTAGAGTCTTTGCTAGGGTCATAGGACAACCCAGCATCATCGGGTTTTCCTATTAGAGTCAGATTGATTTATATATTTATGGTGAGGCATGACTGAGCGTCCTTCCTCGGCTGAGGTATGGGCATGAATGGTTGATTATACCTGGTTCGACATGACCGTTCGTCCTACCTCGGTTGTGGTACGGACATGTATGATGTAGTTGGAGATCTGGGATATGCCATCTGGTATTATATGTGGATCCATTTAATCATTTTCTACATATATATAAACTGCCAGCATGCTTGTGTAAGTTAAATTCCAGCACTGCATTAGAGCATCCTTTATTCTAGGTATATGCGTATTATATGTCCTCAGAGCGGTCAGAGGACCCGCGGGCGAACTCTTGGCCTGACTTGGTTGTATAGTTTCAGGTACCCGATCCACTGCTTGATTTTATGTTGTTATGACGGGGTCCATTCATATGGCGGAGAGTGAGTGTTTGAATCCCGACTTCACCAGATTCATGCTTTTGGGATTTCTTCCTACTTATACTCTGTTTGACGGGGTCCATTCATATCATTTTCAGAACTTATTTCATTTGCATGATAAAAGGTTTTCCGCGTTGTAGACTTAGGACAGTTACAAGGGTTTACCCCGGGGTCTCCAATGGACCTTCAGGATTTGGGTGCGAAATCCCGCTTTAAACTAAAAATCTTTGGTTTCAAACCTTCAACGTGTACTCGGAGCGCAAGATCCTAACGAGGGGTTTTATCCCTCGAAACGTAACTGGAGAATCATAATCCCAGGTCGTTACAGCATACGTGTGTCATCCTAAAAAATAAGGACAGCTGAAGCACCAGCAACTTCTGCATATTTTGTCTTTGCAGTAAAACTACAGTTACCACGGTTTACTAGAGCAATCTCACTGCCAAGCTATCAATCAAATAAGAGATCATGAGAATTGAACCCCTTAATTCATTTACCACAGACATTCTCCTCCTGTCAGAAGTGAACTCCAGGATATCCAACACTTCATAATGGAGAGCTAAAGAATTGAATCTTAACTCTTAACAAAAGAAAGCCGAAGATCATGATAATTTAAGTAAAAAACAGATCCTACATCTTAACTTCTAGTATCCTAAATAACTACAAGATAGTCCATAAAAATAAAAGAGAGACTAAGGCATCACCTGAGAGATCATTACCTAAATGGCTACACAGCTGAGCACATGATCAGAAAATAGGGAGTGAAAAGAACTGAAGTTAATCCTGCTCTCTGTCAGTACCAAACTAAGACCTCATCTAAGAGATCAAAGAATCAGACCAAGAGAGAGTAAGGCCTCACCTGAGAGATCAGTACCTAAACATCCGAGCACATGATCAGAAAATAGGGAGTGAAAAGAACGGAAGCTAATCCTATATCAGTACCAAATTAATGCCTCGCCTGAGAGATCAAAGAATCAGACCCCATGAATAAACTGAGTTAGGCAGCAAAACCCAAAAAACTGCAGACGAACCATTATAATCCAAAAACCGATGAAAAAGATAAGCACCATGTAGATAAGTTATTTGGATATAAGCACCATAGTAAGAATGTCAATAATAATTTCTCATTGAACATGTAAGCATGTAAGTCTTACAATTCCAACTTTAGGTATATATCATATCATTTGATCTGCAAGTATGAGGATGATTTTTGAAGAGAAACTCCTATGACAAAAGATGATCAAATTTTCCAAACTAACGTGTTTCCAAAATAGCAGCATCATTTTAATAAAAAAAAATAGCAATATTATACTTGAAACTCTAAGAAACCGTACAACATGATAGAAAGGGTATTAAGTGCCATAGGGCAATGTAAGCATATAAAAAGAGAATAAAACTTGCCTCACAAGGACCTTTCACAAACAAATTAGCTTCCAACGAGCTGTTTTAGACATTCAGATGAGTGATAGATAGGGCTTTAGCCAACTGATGATAACTCGAAGATTGATTTGTGTGTTCAGAATACACATGTTAAGACAAATTTCTGCACAAAGACACCAAGAATTTAAGTAAGAAGGCAAATTTCAGCAGCTATCAAGGCAAGAAACTCATCTTGCTTGTCATATTCCAGCAGGCAAAGTTTGTAATATCCGGATTCATTCCCAGGAGAATACTAAAGTGAAGTTGTTGCTAAAAGTGAAGAATGTTCCTTGCAAACACGATTTTAGTTTTGACGTATAAAAGAATATGACCAACAACAGATTGAAAACGAACAAACAACTCCTGATAAAGGCGTCATTGCCTACTACAACCATGTTCTTGAAAGATGTCCAAATGCTACCAATAAGAGGATTAAGGGAAGTGAGACGGATAAAAAAATTCATATGCTGCTAGCACCCAAAGAACCGTGCTCCAATTTAACCTTTTTCTGAAAAAAATGTATAGAAATGGTTTGTGTTTCTTTCCAGGTATAATTAGGTGCATGGGAATTAAAAAGACTTCAAAAGAAATCTATAATTAATTCCTGTATAAATCGACTAGTAAGTATATGATATTAAAAGATCACTGCTAGGTTATTCATAATTGGCCAATGCAAGATGGTCATTGTAATCACACTAGAAAAATATGTTTTTTTTTGCTTCTAAATAGATATCACTACTAGAATTTTGTTATTAACATCGGGTAATAGCCGATGTCTTTCAAAAAAAATCGATGTCTATGTGGGTGATGTAAAAAGTCAAAACTTTTTAACATTGGGTAATAGCCGATGTCTTTGTATGTTATAACATCGGTTATATTTTTAAATCTGATGTCTTTGAGTTGGTATAACATCGATTAGAAAATATATCCGATGTTATAACATACAAAGAAATCGGCTATTACCCGATGTTAAAAAGCTTTGACTTTTTACATCACCCACATAGACATCGATTTTTTTTTGAAGACATTAGGTATTACCTGATGTCAAATGACATATTTGCTTTTTTTCGTTATTGTAGCCTATGCGGGATTTGAACCCGCGTCTTTGTGCTTAAGCACAACACTCTACCAATTTGAGCTAAGAGGCTTTAAATTACCATAACTCAAAATGTTTTTTTTTATACAACTCAAATGTTCTTTCTCTCCCACAACTCTGACTGATAGCTATTGAATAAATCTAATCATTCCAGTTCAAATTAAATCTACATTCTATCTTGCAGGCAAAAGCAAGCAAAAATAAAGCCTAATAAAGACATGTATCATACTGGAGACGGGGTACATGATTTTCCCATCAGAGGGAAAGTTCAACTGGATATTTCTGAACAAGCACTATCTAGGGAACAACTGATCTGAATTTTTGTTTTTGTTAAAGCAAGGAAATACATATATTCACGCAGTAATAAAGATGTTCATTTAGTGCACTGCCAACACGGTATTGACAAGTAACAAAATTAAATCAAAATATTGATTCAAACATAGCATAAGGTTGATTTTCAGCAGGGAGAGGTCCTCAGTGTAGAGTACTGAACGAACTTACATCAAATGATAAAAGCAGTGCCAAAATTGTAACAAAGGATTCATCGCCCAGCAGGATGAAACAACATCACAATAAATCACAAATATCTATAATCAGTTTGTGCATACATGAGAACTGAGAAGAAGGCAACAACAACTGAACAGGACAACTATGATTGCCGAAAACAAAATCTACGCAAATGATCCTTCATCCCATTGCTTAGCAGGATCAGAAACACAAGCTCATTCAATGCCACAGCTTATGATCATGACAATCATATATACGCCTAATGAATTCAAAGAACCAAGTATTTCCAACTAAAAATAACTAAGAAATGAATCTTTTAATCATTTGCTCTCATACAAATATTGTAAGCCTCGCTAAAGGTCCAAGCCAGTTCAAAAATGCAGGATGCAAAAACGAAAAAGATGCACTTTGTTAAACATCTAAAAAATCAGTAATATGAACAAATAAGTAAAGTTAAAACCTGCCTTTATATCTGTTATAAAGATCCTCCAAATGCGTAGAGTCGGTATGTGCTTTAGCTTGTGGCTGAGAGTAAAATACATCAAATGCACTTTCCAGGTGCCAGTCACAAGCCTTTAGTGCCTGTAGTGCAGCCTTCACTGCATAGAATAGGTAAAACCAGAACAAAATTCAAATTCTATTAACATATCAATTGCATCAATAAATTAGACCAGAAACATAGGAGAGAAGAGACAGCTGGTAGAAATCAAAATAACACCCTCCCTATCAGCCACTAGAATGCAATGGACATTAATTGTTAGGATAGATAGAAATCAAGAAAAATGACCCCTCTAGTTATCAAGTAAAATTATCAACTAAAAATTTGCATTTATTATATGCTATAAGTATTTATCTATTAAAACCAATTTAATTTTATATTTACAAACTCTTAGAAGAAACAGTAAGTGAACCATTAGCATATGACAGCAAATAACACCAGGCAGCCCAACATCTAGTGTAAAGGCTCGGATTTTTAAATCTTAGTTTTTTGGAAAAAGGAAAAACAAAATGAATTTTAAAGCGGAATTAAACGGAAAACTCGCTAATTTGGATTTTAGAACTCTCAAAGAGGATTTTCGACCTAAATAAAATTTTGAGAACTAACATGGCAACCTCGATTCTCAGATTTTAAATTCTAATTTCGCGAAGGAAAGAGCGGGATTTGGGAAACTAACATCGGGATCTAGCATCGGAAATTCAAACTATAGCTTTCGGGACCACATCTTGTCTCATTCTCCCATGGGGATCCAAAATCTCAGCCCTACAATGGTCCCCATGGAGCCAATTTGAAACACAAAGGAAGCTTCTTCCTTACCCAAAGAAGCCAAACACCCCCATTTTGCTTTTCCATCTCCCATCTTTGACCATACCCAAAGTAGCCAAGGAGCGAGCCCGTGCATAAGCATGTTCAGGTGGTTCGATCGAACAGGTCCCCCAAATTTTGAGGGGCCATTATGTTATTTTTCACTACCCTGTATTTATATATAAATAACTTCCTTCCCTAATTATTCGTTAAAGACCAAATAGCCTAGCGGAAACGTTGTGCGCGTCTTACCCCTCAAACCCATGTTCGAATCCCAGCAACTGATGGTTTGGTCCTTTTTTGTGTATTTTTTTTATATGGCATTTTTTTTGCTCTTTCCTTTCCTTTATTTTTATTTTTACATTTGATGCGAAACTAAAAATTACAATATTTTATAAGACTAACTATTTTTCCTTTTTGACAGTTGTAAAGCCCACTTTTTAAAAATAAAATTATTTAAATTTTATAAATGGAATAACAAAAATATATATGAAAAGTAAAAAAATATACCCTATTTTTTTAGAACCTCCGAAATCCCTATAGAGAAAAAAGTGTTTGAAGGCATTTGATGTTGTTCTTATTCTTAAAAATTTTGATTATTTTATTTTTAAATTGTTAAATATAGCAATATTTTAATATAGTAAATATAATTATAAAATCAACATTTTGCCATCAAATAATAATCAATTAATTAATATGATCGCTTTTAGTTTATGAACCGACCCTTAAAATAATTGACACGACCCTGCTAATTATTTTTAGCACACGGCCCCTAAAATGATCCGCACGACCCTGCCAAGGAGACAAGCTCCATGTCCCTCCTTTTAGCCCCATCCATTTCAGCCCTCTCCCATGCCTCCTTTTTCTCTTCAAAAATCAGATTTGGCTCAACCAACACACCACACAAAAATCAAACACAAGCCTTATCCAAAAAAGCTCCCAAGGAACCTTATCCTTTCTCCTTCTTTCTTTCACCTTTTTCCTCCTCCATTGCTGAGAATTCCAGCAGCCCTAACACACCATTTCGTGCTCAACTCCTCCCCACAACATTCCTACTTCATCATCCCCTTCAACTCCCTCCTCCATTACATGCCAAAAGAGCTCTATTCCACCTCTTGAGATCAAAGCAAGCCAAAGCAAGCTCCTTTTCTCTTCCTCCCTCCATGAGAAGCAACAACATCTCCCTTAGCCTCCCTATAAGGTCCTCAAAGTGGAAGAAGAAGCCCCAACAGCCCGGAGAAGCTGGAGAAGCCCCGAGAAGCCCTAGGAGACTCAAACTCGCTATTTTCGGATTCAAGAAGGTAACAGCTCGTTTTTCCCTCCTTCCACCTCATACTAACTCAAAGTTCACACCTTTAACACCATTTAACAATCCTAGGCACCCTCGCACAAGAATGAGTCCAATCGGAGCCCGGATGAAGCTTCACGAGCAAACCGAAGGAAAAGAAGGAACTTGGGTGAGGAATCCGTTCAAACCTCGATTTTTTTTATGTTCAATCCTTGCTCTAACATATTCCTAGAAGTATTAAGAAAAATTGGGAAATGGGGGATTTGGTTGGGGTTTAAGAAAATGAGAGCTCGGTTTGGTAATTAATAGAATAAGGAGGGTCGATTTTGGATTTTATAAATAACGGGGTCGGTTTTGTCAATTTCAAAGGGGCTGATTTTATGAGATAAAAATTGTTGGGATTTTTAAGGGATTTGGAAATATTTTATGAGAGTGTTTAAAAGAAAATGGTATTTAAAATATTATATAATAATATTATTATTGAGACTTGGCCGGAGATTTAAAAGTATATTCTCGGGATTAAATTGAAAAAGGAATTTGATGAGCGTTTTCAAGGATCGGAATTTCTAACTGGTTCATTCGGATTTTAAAGCGGTTTCAGGACTAACTTGGGAATTATGTGATCGGTGACTAACTAGCATGGTTGATGTGAATGGTTGACTAATATCATGATTGGTGGTTGACTAATGGCATGATGAAGTGTTAGACTTGTGTATCGTTAATTTATGCTTTCGAGATATGATGAAAATGATGAACTTGATATATGTGATATGCGGATTATTATTGCGGATATACTGTGGCGAATACATGATGTGGTCTTATGGAATGTGGCAACATGATGAGTGGTTGAACTTGATGAGATGATGATTACGATGTGGTTATACTTATTGAATGACGTGTGTTTATGTGATTGAGTGGCTAGATGTAGACTTATATATGTGTTCTGATATGTATCTAGGTGATAAATTGTGATTATGATTGGTGTATGCCGAATCTTCTATTATGCTGTTTTGCATAGCCAGGTGAGTTCCTATATGAGCTCACTCAGATTCGAAAAGAGATCTCTCTGCTTGTAGTTATGTGCATACTAGGTGCTGCATTCATAATAAAGCATGCCATGTAGTATCCTGCTAGGATTGCACTCATGATTGAGCATTCGTTTACTCATTGCTTTTGTAAACAGAACGGCCGTTATCTGTGAAGTAACTAGAGTCATTGCTAGGGTTATAGGACGACCTAGTCTCATCGGGTCCCGTCCTGAGTCAATCGAGTCATGAACTTCCTTATATTATGAGATGCCTGCGGGCTTTATTCTGGAGCGGGTTGGGCATGCGTGCCGCCCGATTATGAATGAATGCATTCACGAGCTGGCCAGTCTCCGCCCTATCGGAAGGGGGTGGAGGTAGGAGAGGGATATACCACTTGGTATTCGGTGCTAAGGCCTTATTATATTTATGCACTTGATCTTAGGACCATGCTAGTGTGTTAATATTCCGCCCTGCATCTAGAAGCATCTTTATTAGGACTAGCGTGTGTATGTGTCTGCTTGTTTGGGATTACATTACGTAGGGCTTCGATCTGACACCGCCCCGCATACATTTTTTTTAGGTTTGTTTTGCAGCATGATTATTCTTTGCTGTCGTGACGTGGGAACTCTTCAGGGCGATTGTAGAGAAATGGTCTAACCTTATATTTTGATAAATACGCTTTCTAATTGGGTTTTGACCCGACTTTGCCGTGGCACCCTCTTGTATTACACCTTGATTCCGCTATTTGCATGACTACAAGTTTCTCACGCTTAGACTTAGGACAGGTACAGGGGACTCCCCGGGGATTCCAACGATCCCTTCGAATTTTGGGTATGTAATCCCACTTGAAAATGTTAGAGTAGAATTTCAAACCTTCAACCTGTACTCGGGGCGCAAGATCCTAACGAGGGGTTTCATCCCTCGAAATCTAACCCGGGAATCATAATCTCGGGCCGTTACAAAGATGGTATCAGAGCTGAGGTTGTGCAAACCGAGTATGATAGGTTGAAGTGGTTTTGAAAATGGCCCATGGTTTTCAAATGGTTTTCCAAAATGTTTTAGACTCAAATGGACTAAATACGAACTTGACTCTATAAATCCGGTAATTAATCAAAGGGAAACGAAGGGGTAGTAAAGGCGTTAGACCATCCCTATTGGATGTTGTTGGGAACGGGTAGGCAAAAATATAGCTTTTTCTTTACAGATGGGCCTACAAGACTCCAAGGCTTTTCGTCGTAGTGGCTGGAGTGGCGAGTTAGGTAGAGACCGTGAGGTTTTGCCCCTCAGGTTAGTCGCCCCTCGAAGGGCGGACCATAGGATAGCTTGATCGTTGATTGCTTCCATGCTGAGTGCTATTGTGCTTAGGGTAGAGAACTAATCAGTATGTCTTGACTTGAATCATGTATTGAATAACTGTGCAAACGGGATAGCGGGAGAATACCTTGTTTTTATGTCATTGGAACTCTTGTCTTGTCGGAATATCTCTTCCATAATTCAAACCCCTGATGATTCTGACTCCGTCAACCGTCCCACCAACACATTTAGGCATGTTAGCAAGGGTCGAAGAGCATCCGCTCTCCCCGTTTCGAGTCCTGTTTTGTATCCCACCACCAATGCTTCTATCGAGTCACGTACCTTAGGTTGGTGTCTTCCACGGGAAAATTTGGGTCGGTCAACTAGCTACTTCCTGGGGTGTGTCGGATATGGGAAATCCATGAGTGTTTTAGGGAGGGTGATCAATGAAATAATTTCGAGTTAGAAGTGATTTGTCTTATGGAGTTATCCTTCTCGATTCTTATACTGATCAATTGTGTCTTCTTACCACGAGAGTCTAAACACAAATTATACCCTGTCATCTCGAAAACAGTGTGAATGTCCTTGTGTCATACCGAGCGAGTCATATTAGCGTCCCACGGGGAAACAGGGTGATGAGCCGGTGATTGTATGACATGGTGTGTTGGTATATTTAAGCATGACTTGTCTGATAACTTGCATGATCGCACTTATGAACGAATATATATGTTGAATCTATGAATTCCCATCATTGTTACTCTCCTTTGAATTAGGTCCATGATAGTGTGGTCAACCCTCTTTGTATGAGTGCCATGAGAAATGAATTTTTGAGCATGTTAAGTTAATCAAATTGAACCTCATTGACTATGTATTTTCTTAATGAGTGTTGGTAGTATCGTGTAGGATATACATCTCCTAATTATTGACCATCATGCATTTATGTGCCATACTTGCCATACTACATGTATATGGTTGTATTGGATGTGATAGTTGTTATGCCCAAATGACTTAACCCTACCCCTTGACACGATTATTAGAGTGCATCTTAACATGCTTACCTGGAACCCACATTGTTTTGACCTACTTATGTGTACACTAAGTGAGTAATGAATCATACATGTGATATCCTATAATGCTCGCTATGTCATATATAACTTATGCTGCATATGTCTATTGTCGGTTTGTGCATAAATGATATTAATATGTCAAGCATGATTAGTGCATGAGATGATAAGTTTTAGCCTGTCCCGTGTGCATGTAAAGTTGATTATGTGAAATGTTATATGGATGCATAGGACGCTATTCCTTTAATAGGTACATGATAGTGTGGAATGATATTGAAATATTTTGTGATTGCCATGTGCAACTGTAACCTTATTTTGTGATTGCCATGTGCACCTGTAACCTTATAGAATACCCTAAGGGGATTTTTGTAACTCTCGAGTCTGTGTCTTGTCTTGAGTCTCGTCATCTCTAGTCCTGGTTTGTGTCTGAATTCTTAAGAAAGTCGTTTTGTCGTCCCTTTCCCTCCCCTATCTCCGTGACTTCTAACCCCTCGTGATCCCCTTGATGGACGTCGACATAGAAGAGAAAACGAGCGATCGAGTGGCACCAGAGTGGCGCAACGGAGGTGTAGTCGGCCCATGGCCCATGGACCCTAGGATCGACGTCACCAAAGGAAGAACGCCTTTAGAAGATGGCGGTTGCAGACGTAATCCTCCTAGATGACTCAAGGAATGACATTCTTCGTCCGAATTGTGATCTCTCCTATGCGATCTGGAATCGGTGTCATGCGATAGGCTTGGAACTAACTAAATTGAGGTGTGATGACTGATAAGCTGAACTGGTAGTGAATGATTGCCTGACTAACTTGTGTTTGTGATGATGTGCCTATATGCTTAAGTGTACTGACCTGCTAGTAAATCGGTTATGGGTTATATATGTGGTGGTGTATTCTTCTTGGGAATGAGTCGAGTGTTTTCCTTGGTGAGACGGATCGGGAAAGCGCAGGTAGATTGAGGTGTTCGAGTTGGTCATTGGTTACGCGAGATGGAATGCATGAAGGATGTGTTAACTTAGGTAGAGTCGAGTGAGTTATGGCTTGTCGGAGATAGTGTTCAGTGAGTATATTTGAGCTTCCAGGTAGGTCTTAGGTGAAGAGTGGAGTTAGCATGGTGATATTTCGAGGAAGAGGTCCTAGCTAGAAGTGTCGGTAGGTAGTGGGTGCAAGTATAGGTGGTTAGTGTAGTTCTAGAGGTGAATGAGTGAGCTAAGAATGGATCGGCGGGATTCTCAAAGGGAAGTGTTATTAGACGGATTGGTGAGCTAAGGAGAGTGTCTAGATAATGTAGGAACGAATCGTGGGCGGCGTCAATGATGATCGTTTAAGGATGGTCTAAGGAATCATAGAATTCGGGACTAGGATGTATGTGTTGTGATTGGGAGCGATTTTTATAAGGGATGGGGTTGAGGAAGTGTTAAGGATAAGTAGTATGATGTTGTTTGGGAAATTATCGATCTTGGGTATTAGGTTGCTCATATCAAGGTTGTGCGTGTAATGAGTATTTGGGAATTGTAGAGATAGGATTGGTAATCCTTGGAGAATTTATGAGTAACGGATTTTTAGATGCATTGTCAAAGGATTTTAGCATAGGGAATGAATCGGGATTTATGAATTGAGGTTATCGTGGCGATTGAGGCATTCGAGGATGTGAGGTGAATTTTCGAGGAAGGACTGGTAGTTAGGAAAGAATGTCATTGAGATTTTCTAGTAAGACCGTGGGCTTGGGGTTGAGATAGGGAAGTTCTGAGCATGGATTTGAGAGCTAGGCGGAGCATAAAAGTATTGAGAACAGTAGGGGAAGAATGTTTTAGAGAGTTGGCTAAGTTGCAGTACTTGGGAAACTCGGATGAGGATGATCTAGGGATTATGCTGAAATGATTATCAGTAAAAGAGAGCCTTGGACGATAAGGTGTCATGGTTGAGAAGCAGAAGCTTGGGACAATTTAGGGATATGAAGAGATGAGGAACTAGAATAGGACGACTTGAGAATTTTGAATGGTTAAGGTTTAGTAAGATTTGGAATGAGTAAATTTGGGAATATGCTGGGAAGAGGATCTAGGGTAGATCGGCTTGAGGGGTCATGAGTGGTTCAGGTTTCGTGAGCTTCGGAATGGGATGAGTAGGTAGAATCCGTGGTTGGTCTTTGATGATAGGAGCTCGTGATGAGGCCTTGGTAATTCGGGATTGAGAGTAGTGCTACATTGGATTCTACGATAGAGTTGTCGAGGATTTGGATTGGAGTGTCAGGTGTGAAGTGGACTATATGAGTTAGGTTCTTAGAGGTGGATGTTTAGTGAGAGTGGTTAGTGGTGCGGGGAGTATGATCAGGTTAGCAAGGTGAGTTGAGATGTCCCCTTGGTAGATGATGGTCAAGCGGAATATTGAGAGCCTAGGAAAAGTGAGCGAGATTGTTGGGAAGTGTCTTGATAGATCGTGAGAGCGGTTTAGTAGAGGACTTGGGATTTCTCTTAGAAAGTAAAGATGGGACTAGTGGAGGACCCCTAGGAAGAGGGTGTGCTTTATAGAGAGTCTTGGCAGTTGGTCGAGGTGATGAGCTTGTCGAAATGGAGGAATTGTGCGATTTGAAACTCCGAGGTACGAGTTTAGATGTCTTGAGGGCATATGAGTTGGGGTACCTAGTAATTGATCTGGGATGTAAGCCTTGAATTGAGGATAGTTTTGAGGCTATAGAGATTGTATGCTAAGATGAGTGTAATGGTATATAGAACTAGTATCAAATTTGAGTTGGTAGACTTATGTGAGGTTGATATTGATGCGAGAAAAAAAAAAGAGGGGGATAGTGGTCGTGTTTTGTTATGGTTGGTAGTGATAGGCAAATTCTCTTGAGGATGTGACTTAGTGTTGTGCGTTACTTGAGGCCGAGTGTTGTGCGAATTCTATGCTATAGACAGCGTTGATTCCTGATGAATTGCGATAGACAATAATGAATTGTTAGTACTAACATAGTTAGCCCCTGAACTCGGTAAAATGCTAGTGTACGGAAGTATTTGTTTGCCTCTAATGCGATGACGCTTGGTAGTTAACATGAGTATGATATGGTTATGTGATTGATATGATGTGCTCATCCGACGGATATGACATGCTTATCTGATTGATACGATGTGTAGTTTTGTGAGAGGATGTGATAAATCCTACCTTGTCCGATAAGATGCTAGATATGCTATGGTATGTAACTGTCCGTGACATGAGTATGACCTGGTTATGAATGAGTGATACGATTGCTATGTTAGACAATTGCTATGATATATGATGCCTTGAATTGGAATTTCTAGGATGCTAGAATTGAATTTATGAAATGTGATTCTAACTTGGAACCTAGGAAGGAAATATTGGATTAGCCCTTAGAGGTGGATGATTTCACCTCATCAGATTGAAACTTGCTTGACTAACATCGGGTTTAAGGGATCTTGAATAATGTTTAAAAAGGACTAACATCGGATTTTGAGAGACCGAGCGCGATAGGAAATTTCCACGATTTGGAGGCCAATCTTTTTCAATTGCGGAATCTGCTTGAACTTTTTAAACCCGGGCAACTCTATAATACTTCACGAAGTGGATACAGGCATTTTATGAGGGCGCTTGCTAAGACCTAGTAATGATATTGTAAAACTTTTAGAGTTGTGGTACTTTCAAAAAGTCGAAGCAGGGATGTGATAGGGGCGCTTATTGCATACTTGTCAAGGCCGATCGGAGATGTCACGACCGTGACTAGGGTGTTGTGAGAATCCCGGAAGACGCAACCGAGATGATTACAAGATCCTTGGACATTGTCCTTGGACTCATCAATTTCAA
The DNA here is from genome assembly GCA_037127255.1 of Persicaria tinctoria. Taxonomy (NCBI): domain Eukaryota; kingdom Viridiplantae; phylum Streptophyta; class Magnoliopsida; order Caryophyllales; family Polygonaceae; genus Persicaria; species Persicaria tinctoria. The sequence goes on from JBANSL010000006.1 coordinate 76,438,938, forward strand.
ACTTCATCCCCTACTTTGTTTTGGTTTTAGTTTCGGGGACGAGACTTGTTTTTAGAGGTTGATGATGTAAAGGCTCGGATTTTTAAATCTTAGTTTTTCGGAAAAAGGAAAAACAAAATGAATTTAAAAGCGGAATTGAATGGAAAACTCGCTAATTTGGATTTTAGAATTCTCAAAGAGGATTTTCGACCTAAATAAAATTTTGAGAACTAACATGGCAACCTCGATTCTCAGATTTTAAATTCTAATTTCGCGAAGGAAAGAGCGGGATTTGGGAAACTAACATCGGGATCTAGCATCGGAAATTCAAACTATCGCTTTCGGGACCACATCTTGTCTCATTCTCCCATGGGGATCCAAAATCTCAGCCCTACAATGGTCCCCATGGAGCCAATTTGAAATACAAAGGAAGCTTCTTCCTTACCCAAAGAAGCCAAACACCCCCATTTTGCTTTTCCATCTCCCATCTTTGACCATACCCAATGTAGCCAAGGAGACAAGCTCCATGTCCCTCCTTTTAGCCCCATCCATTTCAGCCCTCTCCCATGCCTCCTTTTTCTCTTCAAAAATCAGATTTGGCTCAACCAACACACCACACAAAAATCAAAAACAAGCCTTATCCAAAAAAGCTCCCAAGGAACCTTATCCTTTCTCCTTCTTTCTTTCACCTTTTTCCTCCTCCATTGCTGAGAATTCCAGAAGCCCTAACACACCATTTCGTGCTCAACTCCTCCCCACAACATTCCTACTTCATCATCCCCTTCAACTCCCTCCTCCATTACATGCCAAAAGAGCTCCATTCCACCTCTTGAGCTCAAAGCAAGCCAAAGCAAGCTCCTTTTCTCTTCCTCCCTCCATGAGAAGCAACAACATCTCCCTTAGCCTCCTTATAAGGTCCTCAAAGTGGAAGAAGAAGCCCCAACAGCCCGGAGAAGCCGGAGAAGCCCCGAGAAGCCCTAGGAGACTCAAACTCGCTATTTTCGGATTCAAGAAGGTAACAGCTCGTTTTTCCCTCCTTCCACCTCATACTAACCAAAAGTTCACACCTTTAACACCATTTAACAATCCTAGGCACCCTCGCACAAGAATGAGTCCAATCGGAGCCCGGATGAAGCTTCACGAGCAAACCGAAGGAAAAGAAGGAACTTGGGTGAGGAATCCGTTCAAACCTCGATTTTTTTTATGTTCAATCCTTGCTCTAACATATTCCTAGAAGTATTAAGAAAAATTGGGAAATGCGGGATTTGGTTGGGGTTTAAGAAAATGAGAGCTCGGTTTGGTAATTAATAGAATAAGGAGGGTCGATTTTGGATTTTATAAATAAAGGGGTCGGTTTTCTCAATTTCAAAGGGGCTGATTTTATGAGATAAAAATGGTTGGGATTTTTAAGGGATTTGGAAATATTTTATGAGAGTGTTTAAAAGAAAATGGTATTTAAAATATTATATAATAATATTATTATTGAGACTTGGAGATTTAAAAGTATATTCTCGGGATTAAATTGAAAAAGGAATTTGATGAGCGTTTTCAAGGATCGGAATTTCTAACTGGTTCATTCGGATTTTAAAGCGGTTTCAGGACTAACTTGGGAATTATGTGATGGGTGACTAACTAGCATGGTTGATGTGAATGGTTGACTAATATCATGATTGGTGGTTGACTAATGGCATGATGAAGTGTTAGACTTGTGTATCGTTAATTTATGCTTTCGAGATATGATGAAAATGATGAACTTGATATATGTGATATGCGGATTATTATTGCGGATATACTGTGGCGAATACATGATGTGGTCTTATGGAGTGTGGCAACATGATGAGTGGTTGAACTTGATGAGATGATGATTATGATGTGGTTATACTTATTGAATGACGTGTGTTTATGTGATTGAGTGGCTAGATGTAGACTTATATATGTGTTCTGATATGTATCTAGGTGATAAATTGTGATTATGATTGGTGTATGCCGAATCTTCTATTATGCTGTTCTGCATAGCCAGGTGAGTTCCTATATGAGCTCACTCAGATTCGAAAAGAGATCTCCCTGCTTGTAGTCATGTGCATACTAGGTGCTGCATTCATAATAAAGCATGCCATGTAGTATCCTGCTAGGATTGCACTCATGATTGAGCATTCGTTTACTCATTGCTTTTGTAAACAGAACGGTCGTTATCTGTGAAGTAACTAGAGTCATTGCTAGGGTTATAGGACGACCTAGTCTCATCGGGTCCCGTCCTGAGTCAATCGAGTCATGAACTTCCTTATATTATGAGATGCATGCGGGCTTTATTGTGGAGCGGGTTGGGCATGCGTGCCGCCCGATTATGAATGAATGCATTCACGAGCTGGCCAGTCTCCGCCCTATCGGAAGGGGGTGGAAGTAGGAGAGGGATATACCACTTGGTATTCGGTGCTAAGGCCTTATTATATTTATGCACTTGATCTTAGGACCATGCTAGTGTGTTAATATTCCGCCCTGCATCTAGAAGCATCTTTATTAGGACTAGCGTGTGTATGTGTCTGCTTGTTTGGGATTACATTGCGTAGGGCTTCGATCTGACACCGCCCCGCATACATTTTTTTTAGGTTTGTTTTGCAGCATGATTATTCCTTGCTGCCGTGACGTGGGAACTCTCTAGGGCGACTGTAGAGAAATGGTCTAACCTTATATTTTGATAAATACGCTTTCTAATTTGGTTTTGACCCGGCTTTGCCGTGGCACCCTCTTGTATTACACCTTGATTCCGCTATTTGCATGACTACAGGTTTCTCACGCTTAGACTTACGACAGGTACAGGGGACTCCCCGGGGATTCCAACGATCCCTTCGACTTTTGGGTATGAAATCCCACTTGAAAATGTTAGAGTAGAATTTCAAACCTTCAACCTGTACTCGGGGCGCAAGATCCTAACGAGGGGTTTCATCCCTCGAAACGTAACCCGGGAATCATAATCCCGGGCCGTTACATCTAGTGAACTGCCAAATGATACTAGTAATTTAATTAATGATCGTTGCAGATTGATAGAAGTTATCAACCTTCTATATGTTGAAGAACTTTTTGTCTATAAAACTGAGAAAGAAGACTTCATAACACAGGTTTTTAAAGCAGAATCCCCCCTGCAAGTACCTTAAATTCGAGTTTTATATAGTTGATAGTATAAGACTTGTAGCCCTTAGGCTTTATGATCATCCAGTTCTGATGAACTATCTGCTACAACATCTTGACTTGTCTGAATTTCATCTCTTTTCTGACTTGCTAAAAAAAGAAGCACCCACAAGAGAGAGTAATAGATTAGTTCCACTTCCAATCAGAATGGAAGACATGAAAGAAATATGAGGAACCTTATATTGCAATCATTTGCATATATATGCTTGATAAAACATACCAGTACCACCATTGTCTGAATTCCATAACCTGTCAAGCAAAAACAGGATAAGTTTTCCATCTAAAAGTGGTGTACCTTTTAATTTATCCCTCTTGCTACATGGAGATTAACTTCAAATGGCTTGAATTCTATGGTACTGATCAACTTTCCTGGATCAAAATATGAATGTGTTACATGACAACTCTGAGTTGGATACACATATATGTATGAACTAGAAAATAAATCACCTATATTAAATGGAATCGGGAACCTAAATTATACCTTATTTTGAAGTTCTAAACTAACAAGTAACAATCACCAAAATATCATCATGAAAACAATCCACCATGCTCACAGCCTCCTGTCTGGTGATGGTTCACACTTCATTTTCAAGCTTAAGAAACTCTAGAAACTAGAATATTCCGTAACAATATTAGATGATTAGCAAATTCACCAAAATATGGCCTGTTTCAGCAAAAGATTGGAAAACATTCTACAATTCTTCATTTCATAAGCAAACATCAAGAGGAAAATCAAATCGGTTCGAAATTGAATGTCAAACACAATTTTTTTTAACAAAATCAACTCAATGTCAAACACCTAATCAACCAAATGCATACAAAACACTGCTTGAAAATGATTCTGAAGCAATACATGTATAGAAACAAGTAATAAGGGAATTTACCTTCTTGGGGGCGAGTAAACTACGCTCGGACAATGGAAGGAAGCAAAAGTGAAAAAAGTAAGAGAGAAAATTAAGCCACACATAAAATTGCAAGAGGGCAAATTAAAGCTAAGGTACTCCGCACTGCGAGAAACAATAAACCCTAGAAAATTTCACGCCCTGACATTTTGGGGACAGAAACTTGGTTAGGTAAGAGATTGAGACACCCAGGAAGACTTACAGAAGAAGAGGCGGGAGGAGAAGCGACGACGGAATCGACCAGTCGGGAGGTAGCGAGAGGAGGTGATTCCAGAACCAACAAACTCCTTAAGCTATCTGAATAGCCAAACTTAAGCCACGACAAAAACATTGAGGCACCGCCCAACATCAAACTTCAGCTGCACCAGATCTAGAGAAGGGAGACACTTCGCGCCGATTCCGGTGGACACTTCGCGCCTGTGCCTGCAACACACACGGTAGGGGAGGGAGATGGAATCTGAAATCGAGCAACAAAGTAAGTAGAAACGGAGATTGAAGATTCACCTGCTTCAACTTCAATTGAGCTGGCGGCAATGAAGATTAGGGCTAAGGTTTCGGATGAAGCTAGGGCACCTCTCGTACACTGGAGAGTGATGGACTCACGCGATCGATCGATCTGGGTGAAGCTAGGGTTCCGGTAAGCACGTTGATGGCAACTCCGATGGCGAGGGCGAGAAGGAAGGAGACGTCGCAGCGTCGCTTGCCTTGGCACTTCAGATCTGGCTTTTGGAGAACGAAGATTAGAGAGTGTGGAGAGAGATAGCCCGATACGGTTTCTAACCTTCATCTGAACAAGTGAAAGGAAAAAAAGGAGGGTTTTGTTCCCAAAGTGGTTAGATAAACGGGTTTTCAAAGTGATTGAGTTTTCTCGGCGGGGGTTGAAATTAATTCAAGTTTACAATTTCGCGGTTTTCAAATTATTTTTGAAAAAACAAAATTTAACATCAGTCAAAAATACTAGGATGATGTCTTTTGTGTTTTCGACATCTCAAATTTAAAGACCGATGTTAAAAAACTGTTTAACATGGCAGGTTTTTCTGACTGATGTTAATGGACCGATGTTAAATAACAGAATTCTATTAGTGTGTTATTTTTGTATGCAATACAAAATTTTAAAACATTCATTAGTACAATAATGTAGTATACACTAAAATTGAAGATAAAATATGAAATATAAAGGATCAAAATGACACCTCACTTCCAAGTGCAGTGTAGATATCTCTTATAGCCACTACTTGCAAAGCTGATCAGTCAAGCACAGACTCCTGTTTCAATCCATGATCATTGGTAATAACTATCTTCCCTGTATAAATTTATCAAGATTCCGTTATATGACCTAAGGCTATTTAATCTATCTATCGAAATAGACTAGTATAAATCTAAAAACATATATTTCAATATAAGAATCTATGAAGTGCACAAAAAGGTAACTAATGTTAGTATGGTGTAGCATGCAGACTTGCTATCCGAACAGTTAAAACAAATGCAAGCAGAAACACGCACACTTATTATCAAGTTTAGCTAACGAAATATTCTGGCTGATCATCCAACAACAAAACAGATATTAGATGAGAAAGGTTTGCAGACATAGTGCCAGTCCTTGCCAGTTTCACCCAATCTAGTATAGAAAACATTCATCGTCATCTGACACTTGGAACTTGAGGATAAAAGCACCTACAATATGCATAAAAAATATAGGGTAGATACAATATCCATCGCATCACACCAATTATGCATATGACAACCATTGTCAAGTGCCTTTATAGTCGCCATTGATTCAAGGATTGCAAAAAACTGAAATTGGATGGTCATGTTAAGAAACAAATATAAATTAACTTACATGAACCATCCCCTAACTTATAATTAGATCTAGGACAAACATATCATTGTCAAATCATTCATAAGTTTCAATCCAATCGGCATGTGACAAGAGAGAACAAACTTTTCAACATTGTTACTATCTCAGTTTAGAGCCAATTCAGTTCAGACAAATAATGCTTTATGCATCATATGGAAAAAATAGGTTGGCAAAGTTTAATTCACCAACAACCAATAGACGGATAACTAGGACTAAATCACAACCACTTAACAAAAACCCTAAATCACAAAGAATGTATCAAATCCAAACACCCACACTTGAATAATATCAATTGGGGCTGCCCATGGTACATCATAAGGTGAAAAATGATGGAATCATGTCACGGTGCAAAATAGTTATGCATATATCAAAGCATACAAAAGAAAAGAAAACATAAGATGAAGTAAGAGTGAAAAGAGGTTAACCGAATGAAGAAAAATGGGTTTATGTTATTGAAGCCAAGAAACACATCTTCACAACAAGCAGAGGATGATTTCACTTGGAGATTCTTTAATTTGGACTCAGACACTTCAATTGGATTCTCATCATCCCGCACTCTTACAAGTGTATGATCTAGTTCAAAATTTATCGATGTGAATTAAAATGATTCACATGCCTTAGCACTTAGCACATTATCAATCTCAAATAGAAGAACCCTAATTTCGACAATATATCTATAATTATTTTAGCCTAATTTGAAGAATCCTAATTCCAAAAAATCCTAACTGCTAGCAATATACAATTAATCTCAAATGGAACAACCTTAATTTCATAATGCAACATCAATTAAAAAAAAACTTAATTCAAATATGTATTAAAGCTAGAGTATTATACCTGAAACTTGAATCTGAAGCCTTGAAGTGTCGATTAGGTCAAAAGAAGCTCCAAAATTGAAAGAAACTGTAAGCCAGAACAACTGAAAGATTAGGTCAAAAGAAGCTCGAAAATTGAGAATCAAATCGCAAATGATAGCTAGATGAAAACTCATAAATAGAAAAATGGAAGGTAGAGTACAATAGAAGCCAAAGCAAGCAAGAAAACAAAACCCTATGTCCAAATGAAAAGAAGAGTAGGGATTAAAGAAATACAAAGAAGAACAAAACTCGGTATACATATATATAAGGATTCACAACAACACAGTTGGTGGACCTGGAGGCGGTGGGACTCTTGATGTCTCTTTCAACCCATGGAGGAAGCCAGAAGTAGTGCGTGTAGTCTCCTAGCAGATAAGACTCTACGATGACAGATCTGGCAAGGAGATGCATCGGCAATAGCTCCCACACAACATGAATGAAGTCTTCTTCATCCTCTCCTTTGGTCTCCATGGCATCCATGCCAAATAAGAGAATGAAGGGTTCGGTGGAGTGGTGGAGAGTGAGGAAACAAGGCGAGAGAGAGGAAAGTGAAAACTAGATCTGAAAATGGGGAGATGCGCGGCCTTTTCTTGTTTCAAGGTTATAATTTACCGCTTATTTTGAATTGGGCGCTTTTTAAAATTTTTGGAAAAAAATCATTTAACATCGTTTAAGAGAATTATTTGGCGTCTATTTTATTTTTGCATCTCAAATTTAAAACTCAATGGTAAAAAATTAGTTAACATAGCATTTTTTTTTTATCAATAGTATTAATCATATGATGTTAAATAATAAAATTCTAGTAAGGGACTAATGTGTACTCACTAACAATTTGCTAAAAAAAGTGAATACTATAATATGTTTCCTTCTCTTTCTTTTATTTAAATAAGGTTTTTTTGATTTATTTTTTACAGGAAAGTGCACCAATCACCATTTTTTTCCCCTGGCCATATATATTATAATTTTCTAATGATATTTTAGTAACTAAATACCCTTACCTACTTAATTCATTTAAAAAATAAAATTATTATAAAAACATACATCTTATAAGATGATATTTTTTTTTATAGAAAACCCCTAATTTTTTAAAAATAAATTTAAACATGTTTTTTTAATTATTATTTAGGATTAAAATGGTTATAAAATTTAACTTTTGACGCATTATTTAGTTGTGCCCTTGTAATTGAATTTAAGTTATCTTTTACATTTTTTTTAACATGTACTCTTTCATTTTCTATGATTTAAATTGTAATTAATTTATTTTTCAACTAATAATAAATAAAAATCATCATTTTAAATAACGTCACAATAGAATGCAAAATGTGTTGGATATGCAAAAGTGTTACATCATTTTAAATAATGTTAAATCCAATGTAACGTATTTTGTGCTAATGTAACAATTTGTTAATAAAGTTTAAAACATGTTACAATAGATACTAATGGTAACACTTTATACAAATGTTACACTAGGGCTTGATATGTAGTAGTGTTTACTAAGGTAAAAGCGGTAATGTGAAATTTCGATTTTTGCCTCTGAACACTTATCCAAATATCCCCAAATAACTGTAATTTCTCTGTTCACATTCAGATCCACCGACATCTCTCTCTCTCTCTCTCTCTCTCTCTCTCTCTCTCTCTCTCTCCTATGGTGATAGGCGATTGAAGAACCCTAACCTTTTTCGTCTCTATCGAATGCCTAACATCCGCCGCCTATTCCACAAATCGGCCCCCGATCTGAAAGTTCTCCCTCCTTCCTTTGCGATTTTGTGTTGTTGTGCTCTAGTGGAGATTGCTGTCTCTTCTCCTCTCCTCTCCACCCGTGAATCTGCGATGAATTATTTTGTCATTTAGGTTGGCAATGAAAGATGACGGTGACCCTAAATAGGCCCACAACTTCCTGAACAACTATGGCAAAGGAGAAGTGAAGAAGCGCCTAAGGAAGATGAGGAATATGAGGAGCCCTACGACTCCCTGTACAACAGATATATCGATGGCATTTACTCAAGTGCATCTATACCTGAAGACCTTACTTTTCACCCTCATTGTCGTTTGTCGAGGCACCGACTTGCCTGCCTCGCTTCACATCCTCCATCTCTGGTAATATTTTATATCCTCCATCTCTCCCTTTGTCTTCAATTGTTACTCAAATCTTGGTTTTCAAATAAAAAACCCTAGAATCGGCTACATCTAGGTTTAGGGTTTTTTTGGTTTTATGCTGATTTTTAGGGTTTGTGCTTATCATTTGACCAGGCTCGGCGATTGTGCAAGATCAACAACCATCAAATCCTTCAGTTCGCCTTCTGCTATTTCACTTTCAGGGATTCCAAACTCCCCGCTTACCTACAAATCTATCTCCCTCTCTCTATGTAAATGTGATACCTGATTGAGGAATGTCTTTTAGATTTGATTTTTTTTCCATTACTTTCCTTGAATTGGTTTAATCGTTTTAGAAGCTTAGTGCAACATATATGTTAGAATTTTGTTTTTCAGTTTAAGTTCGCTTAATTTTCCTGTATGAACCTTTGTTTTGATGCTAAATACGGTAGTTCAATAGAAGTTTTAGTCCAGGTTTAACAACTAAATTCATGAAAAAGACCGCCTAGCATGAGATTTCGGTTGTATATCTATTGAACTTTCTTTGTCATAAGAATGGTCATTCATTGTGCCCCTTGTTACTATAAAACTTGCTTTTTAGGAAATTATATTCGACTAGCTCTATTATCAAAAAGTAACAAGTCTCAAAATCAACATGCAGTCCTAATTCTTGTGCAAGAAGTGTGATGACTATAGATGGCATGTCTTTTAGAAACCAGTTCAATGATCCTCTTACATGATAGCTAAGGATCTTATGTTCGAGAGAACTGAGGTTTATGTCTTAGAGGTTGATATCCTGAAAGGGCTACTCACCACATTAATTATAAAAAATAATCCTCATATGTAATGGCATACAAAAATCTTCCTGGGCCACTTATTTTGAATATGTAGCTTATTGATGATCGAATAAAAACGTCCTTGTGGAGATGAGTTCCATGCTCACCACCATGAGTCTCAGAATGCCCTTTGCTCATCTAAAAGCCTATTACTCAGTGGCTGGCTTATCTTGGTCTAATAACATATCCTCTTTAGCAGTTCTTCACATTACAAGATCTTCCTTTTGATAATTTCTACGCACAATTTCTTATTCCTTTTCAATGAAATGCACCATAGAAATGATAACTTGAAAAAAATTAAACTATATGGGGCTTAAGAGTTTATTTTTACCATCTCATTGACACCCAGTCAATAAAAAAATGGAAAAAATAGCATGTGAAGAGAATAGTCCTCTGCATTAAAAAAATAGCATGTTCGATGATGAATGAAGGCATAAAATTTGTTATAGTTATGCTTTTCACATTCTTACAAGTAAAAAATCATCTAAGAGCACCTTCTGATTTGGATGACTATTAGGAGCACAGTTTCATTTTTTACTACATATTTTTTCCCTCTCTTGTGATTAGTGGGATGTCATGTGAGATATTAACTTAATTGTGCAGGGTTCTAGAGCATCTGGTTCAGTGTTCACTCCTGAGTAAATTTTGCTTGCCATTCATGGAATAGATCTTGAAAAAGACTGAATTCCGCTTAAGAAGGTTTTTCTTTGTCAGATCTCTTTTATCCCATCTTCTATTTAAATGGAAACTTTTCATTTTATGCAAGCCATTATTCTAACTCTGTTTTTTGTAGGAGGTGACCGATGATGCATGTATTATTATTTTGAACAAATGCAAATATTCACACAGCAAGTCCTTGCGAAGGTCCTAAATCAACTAGTATGTTTGCAATATCCAAGTTTTGTTTCTTTCTCTGTCTATTTCTTTCTCCTACAAATGGCTTTTTTCCTTATATTTTTTATAGTAATGTCATTGATTATCGCAGGTTGAACAAATTCCACTTCCATTATTATTCATGCGAACAGTCTTACAAGCTATAGGTGCTTTTCCAGCACTGGTGAGTTTTTCTTTTTCTAATCTATTTTCTTGAATTCTTCTCTGTATTGGTAAAATAAAGAAAGAGGCACTCTCTTTACATTATGCACTCCTGGAATGTATATCATCTGATTCTTATCGTGTACGAGAAATTCAAACGATTCTTCTTTTACCAATAGCAGGAAACAAACCGCTCTTAATCCGTCACATTGTACTAGTGATGGAATTGTTTTTGTGTTTTGGTTGTCACAGCTAGGGTGATGATACAGATGGGCGTTGGTGTTGTTTTTTGCTGCTCCATTTCAATAGGATGATGTTGAATTTTTCATCCAGTTTCATTCTCTTGATGTTGCTGAATTTTTCAATTGGCATTTCTTAGTGCCTACCTTAGGAAAGGCCGTTGGCACTCAAACGATGACAATTGATGTGTTGTAGGAGAATTAACACATATAGAGGTACCTATAAATGGGTTGTATTTTATTGTTATGTACCAAAAAGAAACTTAAAGTGTGTATTGGTGTAATTAACACATATAGATGTACCTGTAAATGGGTTGTATTGTTGCTGACAAGCAACTTAAAATGTGTATTGGTGTATTTTATCTTGTATTTGACACTATTGTTCTCTTGTATTTGACTTTATTATAACTATTTAATGTATATATTTGTCTTTTTAATGTTTAATTTTCTATTAGCTAAAACAGGGTCACAATATAGATAAATAGGGGTATTCGATTATTGGTGTATTCAAGAAAAGACATCGGATTTGAGAGAAAAAAAGCGATGCCTATCTTTATAGATATGGCGATTATATAGACCAAATTGATTTCTAAAACACACTATATATATCAAAATTGTAATCTAAAACGATGTTATAAAACACAAAAACATAATTTCTCAATTAAAAGTTGATGTGAAAAATACATAAATAACATCGGCTTTTAAAATATTCAATATGGAACATTATATTTATATAAAATCATATCACAAATTATAAATAAAAAACGAGTATTCAAAAATTGAATAATACATTATCGATGTGTGTATGAATGTAAAACATCAGGTCTATAAAAAATAGCGATGTTAACGTGAACTTTTGTGTTATACTACATACCTTCAAATGGCTAAAAATGCAAAATAATAATGGTTTAACATTAGATGAATACATCACAATGAATTATATTCACGTATTCAAATCATTATAAAAAAGAAAAGCGATGTTATAAGTTATTAAAGACATCGGGTATAAACTGATGTGGTAAATTTGTGACCTTTAACGCCACCCACTAACATGTCGAATATGTTTTTGTTTAACATCGGGTTTTAACCGATGTCTATGAACAAAATTCTAGTAGTGAAGCTTAAGTATGAGGTGTTTTCATGTTTGCATTTTTAGTCTTATTTCGCATCATATTTTTGACAATGCATATTTTAGATAGGCATTATAGGCAGTTCTTATTGCATTTAGATTATGATATTGCATAAGTTTTAGTCTATTTCTATATCTTTCTTGTGAAGTATTCGAGTTCGGAAATTGATCATGCATATTTCATATGGAAGCTTGAAGGGACTTTGGAAGAGCTTAAGAGACATGTTTTAGAGCATATGGAAGCTGAGGAAGAATCTAGAGATGAGCAAGGAAGCAGGACATTGGAGAATATTAAAGTCAATCTAGGGAATCCCGTCACTGTAAGGGCGGCGCCCGCCGCAATTTACACGGCGCCCGCCGTGGGCCGGTTTCCAGCAATTGCGATTTTTTATCCGAAGACCATATTTCCTATTATTATTTCTATTAGGGTTTTGCCGACTCCTTATGAATCTATATTAGGTTTTATTCAGATTATTCGCCATGTGGAGTGGCTATTGTGTGATACTATGAACACCATTAGAGAGAGAGAGAGAGAGAGAGAGAGAGAGAGAGAGAGAGAGAGAGAGAGAGAATTGGCCTATGAGTTTCTAAACTCATATTTTTGCGTGTGATTCGAACACATGGTTGTTTGGATTGTGAGTATTTGATTCTATTTAGTTATTCATATTCATAGTTATCATCTTGTGCTTATTGATTGTATTTGTGTTCCTTTCTATGATTGATCACCATGTTAGGAATTGCATCTTAGCTATGAATTTGTTATTGTGTTATTGATAGCAAACAAAGTATTGAAGTAGTGATATTTCTTTGTCTTTGTAGTGGATGATTTCAATTGATCCATGTTGTGGATGTGTCGATTAGGGCTGATCAGGGTTGTTCCGGTTTGTCTTAATTGCATTGAATCAATGTGTCGATTGAATAAGGTGATTGTATCCCTACAGATCTCTCAACTTTAGTCAAGTAGCTATGTGTTTATGAATAATTGATAGATCAATCCTAGGACCATGAATTCCCACCATTGTCAGAGAATTACAAGTGAAATATTTTTTCTTCCTTGTTTTCAATCTACTTTGTAATAATAATGTTGATTTCTTTTACATCTTGTTTATTTGCTACAAATCATTGTTTGGTCATACGAGTTCTTGTTAAGTGTTATTGAATAGGGAATCGGGTCTCCCTGTGGGTTCGACTTTGGACTTAATTGCTATACTAGTAGTTGTTTTATTTATCAAGTGATTGATTGACTAATCTATTGGTTTTGTGTTTAGGTTTGGATTATATTACTATTTGGCAAAGGGCGAAAGTGCCAACGACGTTCGTCCCGCGTCAAATTCTTGGCACCGTTGCCGGGGAGAAGAAAGGAGTTTGCTTTTCTTTATCTCTTTCAATTACTCTTTCCTTTTGTTTTGTTTTCATTCTTTTCTTTGAGTCTTTTGTGTCCTTGTATGGTTCAAACTAGATCTTCTAATTCATTGCCTTTGTCTTTTGATTCTTAGATTGAAGGATCTCTTAGGTTGAAAAGGAGGCTCGAGTTTGATACAAACAAGGAGATGGAAGACGAAGTTGTTGATCCACCAAGGAGGGCCCTGAGAAACCTAAAGGAACCTAATTTTAGTGCTCAATCACTTGCAACTAGCCTTCCTGATCTTCCTGAGGGTTCAAGATTTGAATGCAAGTCGAATTGGTCTTCTATTTTACCCTACTTCCATGGATTGCGTGGGTAGGAACCAAATAAGCACCTTGCCACCATTGTGAGTTTGTGTGATAGACTTAGACCCCAAGGCCTTACCGATGAGCAATTGATGTTGAGAGTGTTCCCCTTTACCTTGAAAGATTCTTCAAGCGATTGGGTTTATTACCTACCCTTAGAAAGCACTACTACTTGGGTGCAATTGAAGAAAGCTTTCCTGCAAAAGTACCTTTCTACAACTTACCACAACAAACTTAAGAAGGAGCTGTCCAGTATTGAGCAATCACCTAGGGAGAGTCTTTATGAGTATATTGAGTGGTTCAAGAAGCTTAAGGGCAGTTGTCCGCAACACGGTATACCCGAGGATGATCTAGTGCTATATATTTATGAGGGCTTGCTTGACACTGATAGGAGTTTCATCAATGGTACTAGTGGAGGAGATATTTTGGATAAGACACCTCTGTAAGGAATGCAAATTTTTGAAGGGTTGGCTAACGCATCGCAACAATATGGGAGACACCAAGGAGTTAGAGGAGTTCATAAGTTGGATAGTTCTAGAGATGGTCACAAGGACGACATAGATAGGCTTACAGAGATAGTGAACAAGATGGCTATGCAAATGAATCAATCTCATCAGCCTAGACCATGTGGTGTTTGTAGAGACCCTACTCATTCGAATGATAAGTGTCCTTTGATTCAAGAGGACATCGCTGATGTGAATGCCATGGATTATGGAGCTCGCTGCAACTTTGGTAACAATTACAATCATGGCTACAATGCGAACTATCAAAGTGAATTCAACGACAGAGGCTAGCAGCAACAAGTCCCTTTTCCAAGAGGACAATTTGAGAATCGTTCGAGAAACACTCAACAAGATGATAGAGATGAGACAGTGACGTTATTGCTGGATAAGATGGGTGTTCAAGAAAAGTTGTTGAGTCAAATGGCTAAGGAGATTGGAGAATTGAAAGCGAAAGATTCGGGGAAGTTACCATCACAAGTGGTAGTGAATCTGAAGGAGAATGTGAGTATCATGATCCTTAGAGGAGGTAAACAAGTGAATGTGCCCCCAAGAATGTTGAAGAGAGGCCTAGGGAAGAAATTGATGTGAGAGAATAGGCCAAAACAAAATTGACGACCCACTGCAATGACGGCGCCCGCCGACCCCTCTAGTGACGGAATCGATTTTCGACGTTATTGAATCCTCAAAGAAATCCCCAAAGACGGCGCCCACCGCCTTTCACCATGGCGCCTCGCTATGCGAAGTTTTTAAAAGAACTATGCACTATGAAACACAAGCAAAGAATGCGAAGGAAAGAAAAGGGCAACCCCATGAGTAACTCATTTAAAAAAGGAATCGATTGATGCAATTGATGGATATGTTGGAGAAATTCCTAAAGTTCCCCCTCTTGTCTTGAAAAGGAAAAGTGTGGAGGATCTTGATGGGATATCTTAATAAAAAAATGCATCACGTCGAGCCAAAAACGTGAAATAAAGGCGCTTCTTGGGAGGCAACCCAAGGTAGTTTAGCTAATACTATTACAATTTTGCATTTAGTTTTCCAATTCAATAAAGTAGGATAAATTGTATCGCTTCAGTTGAGTTTTGCTTGATTTGAGTACGGAGTCATGTTTTGAGGACACGGCACCCGCCGCCCCTGTGTTCTTGACTAGTCCGGGTTTTTATGTAAACTTGGAAGGGAAGTAACTCTATCTTTTATTTTTGGTTAATTCCGTTTGTGTTAGGTTAGTTTGTTTATTTTCTACTCCCTCCGTCCCATAATAGATTTCTTTTACTATTCATGCACATTTTCTTAAGAAGCTAAAAACTATATAAAATATCAACATTTTATTAAATATTTTTAAATAATATCATACATATTACTAATAAGTATAGTATTATTTTAAAATAATAATTAAAAAATGGATATTTTATATAGTTGTTAGCTCATTAAAATGCGTGCATGAATAGTCCAAAGACAAGTATTGTGCGACGGAGGGAGTATCTTATTAGGATTAGATTTATTTCTTTTTATTTTTTTTAGGATTAGATTATTTTTATCCATCTTTAGGTTAGATTTATTTTCTATCTTAGGGTAGTTTATTAATCTTCTATCTATTTTCATTTAACATAGGGTTAGATTATATATATAGGATTAGTTTCCATTTATCGTAGTTCTAGGATTTATCTTTTATCTTTTATCTATTTTCTATTTCCTATTTTCTATTTATTTAGTTCCAATATTTCATTTTTTTCTTTTTTTTGATAGATATCCCTTTCCAACTAACCATATATTTCCATTCCTAATTGCGGATCAACAAAGCTTTCTCCAAAGGAACCTACAAAACCCAAAAGCCTACTTGAATCCATTCCAACAACCTAAAGCCTTGTGTTTGAATTGAGTTCTTGCCATCAAAACACTTTCCACCACTACCCTACGTCCACAAAAATCAATCTTTCCCGTACCATTCCCTGACCTATCACCTAAGAACTTGTTGAAACCAAGTTGATCGTCAAAAGTTTCGAGTTTGGAGAGTGTGGACGTCGGTTATCCAAAGTTTTCACTCGGATTCATGCTCAGTATACACGGCGCCTGTCACCCCATCCACAACGCCCGCCGTCCATGTAGAGAGTTTGTATTTCGGTGCTTTGTGGAGATCTTCTGTGTTCGCCTTGCTTCTTTCGCAATTATGAGTGAATCTATTAAGAAATAGGTGCCGACCTACTTCGATGATACCGATGTGCTATGATGGAATGCACTTGGAAAGCATATGTACACGTCGACTAGGTTCTTTGACGAAACCACATTAAAGAGGTTGGGTTTGTTTGATTCTGTAATCACCCTGATGGCACATGGAGAGCCCCGTGAATTTATTGGTAGAAGGGCTCCGACCTACCCTTCCTTGGTCAAGGAGTTCCTTACCACTTTGGATGTAATCTCGCCCAAGGATGTTCGATTTCGGTTAAAGGGAAGAGCTTACAATTCCTCATAAGTTGCAATTGGAGTTGCTTTTGGTATTTCGAAGAGGTGTTCTAGGAAGTGGCAGCATGCCATGCGTGTTCTTCATTCATCAGAGATTTGGAGGAGTTTGACAGGGATGCCTGAGACTTTCAAGAACTTCAAACATAATGATATGATTACTCATCCCGCTCTTCGTCTCTGTCTATGGATTTTGGGCTCTACTTTCTATGATTCGGATAACACCGCTATTGTCGATCCTGGTTTGATTGATTTTATGTATTGCCTGATTTCTGAGTCTACTATAGTACCATACTGGGTATTTTTGTTTTTGAGTATGTGTGAGAAGGTTCGTGACCATCGCATTGAGAACCATCCTCTTGTCACCCCTTTTGGAGGAATGATCACACTTCTGGCAATATATTATGGTGTTGATGTTAGTTCACTGCAGCATGTGAGTCATTCTTATACGTGGGACATTGATGCTCTTGTGTCTTCACAAATGGTAGAGAATCTATAGTTGTCATATGCTATTGAGAGATTTCGTTGGCTTTAGGGACCCTAGTGGTTTCATCATCAGTATCTACCGACTATCTTACCTGTGGGGGCTGAAATTAGTGGACTTTCGCCGGAGCCATGTTCCAGTCGACACTGATTTGCGGAAGCCTGGTCAACCTATGACCCTTGTGAGCAATATTGAGGATATGCAGGTCGAGATGACGCCACCTGCGGCTCGAGATGCCTCGCGCATCGCCTGCTTGGAGAAGAAATTTACTGAATTTGAGACGCAACAGGCAGCTGAATTGATGAAGTTAACCAAGTCCTATGCGATTTTGGTTGGGAAGATCGATCAATTACAAGATGATTGTCTCTTGTTGGTGGATATGATCAATCAGCGGTCTGGACCCCAGACCCCGCATTCACAATAATTGGTTAGTCATTTGCTTCATTCGAACCCTTTATTTTATTTTTCATTGTTCCTTTTTGTGTTTCTATGCATTGAGGACAATGCAACATGTAAGTGTGTGTGTGTGTGTGGGTGAGTGGGTGGGGGGGGGGGGGAGGAGAGAGAAGTGAAGTGAATTAGTAGTTAGGTTAGTCCATGTTTGATTTTTTGTTTCATATTTTGATTTTTAGTCCTTTTATTTATGTTTTATTTATGTTATTTCTTTTATGCTTATATAAAATGTCAAAAAATGAAAAATAAAATGAGAAAATGTCGAAAAAAATGTGAGTCTTGTTTTCATGCATTGCATATTGTGTTATCAAAGATTTCCATCTAATTTCAGTTTGTCCTATTTAACTTTATAAGGGCATGATCTTATAAATCTCATGGAATTCTAGAATGATTTGACCTTGTCTTTAAAATTTGTCTTTATGTGAAATATGATTAGGCATAGGTAATTAAGCATGTATGATCTATGTTTGTTAGCATCCTTGATATTCAACAAAAATTTGTCCTAGTGAGATATTTTTGGCCTTATAAGGGATACAACTTCATTCCGTTTGCTTTTCTTGTGTGATTTACTCTTTCTATGCATTTTTCATTGAGTATTGTCATGGTTATCTATTTTCAAGACCGATTATATACATGTTCATTGCTTGATAAGTTCAAATGATAGCCGCAACCTTTTAACCACATATTTATCCATGTCTACCTTATGTTATATCTTGCTTTGAAGCCAATTTGAGCCTTCAACCTATTTTTATTGATAGCTCCACAAAAGTATATTATTCCTATCCTATGATAAGCCTTACCCTTATTCCGGGGGAATGGAGATTTTGAGTGAGTTATGGAATCTATTTTGGAGATTGAGGAGAATGAAGCTAATGTGTGATGTTATGGTTTATGGTTTTGAGAAGAAGTAATGTTATGTGCTTAGTTATCCCTCATTTTTATGCATTTGTTCTTACTTGTATTTTGGCTCAAGAAAGAAAAATTAAAAGCTTGGACCTAAGGAGGATAAAATTCACCTAAAGTTAAAAAAAATCCGAAAAAAAAAAGAAAAAAAAAAGCTATGTTATTTTATTTTTGCATAATGAGGAAGAATTGGATTTTTGTTGGTTAGAAGCTACATTGGTTGGATGTTGGAGATTCCATGATATGTGATGTGTTGATGTGATGATGAGTATAACTATATTGAATATTTTTGGAGTTTTTATGATGATATTGAGTGGTGTTGTGTATTTGCGAGCTTGAGGACTATTGAGTTTGTTTGTGCTATGTTGGGAGTTTTTGAATCTTATTTTCCCGGAATTTATATCACCACATGGCCAAATACAATTCATTGCCCTTATGTTTCTTTACCAAGCCCCATTACAACCCCCCCGAAAGGAATCTTCTATGAAGGTTTCCATTGAGCGAAAGTCCTCTTGATGTCGTTATTTTTGCATTGACGTATCCGGTGGAGATTTTGTGATATAAATGTCAATCTTTGACTTGATGCTTGTGTATGGAATTGAGGTGAGTGTATGCTTGAAGCTTAAACACATGAGAGTGAGAGATACACATTGTCCTTGGTAAGGTTGGATTTTTTAGCACCCAAGCAGTTTGATCCCATATATACATGCTAAGACGTTTATATGCCTTGATTATATTTTCACTATTGATGATGTTGGTTTTGATGAGTAAAGTTGTGAAAGAATTTCCTGTGGGATGCGTAGATTATGTTTTTGTCTTGTGGTTGCTTGAGGATAAGCAAGAGTTAAGTATGCATATTTCATATAGGCATTATAGGTATTTCTTATTGCATTTAGATAGTGGTTTTTCTTATGTTTGAGTCTAGTTTCGTATATTGCTTGTGAAGTATTCGAGTTCGGAATCTACGCCTTTTTAGTGTTTATTGTTGTACGCAGGAGTAAATCGAGTATTGAAATGAATATAAAATATAGTTCAGACTGACTTCCCTGTCTCAGCAAATAAATACAAGACTTCCTCCCGTTGTAGTAAGAGAAAATCAGGATCGAATCCACGAGGAAGCATGTCAGCAGTTCTTAGGTAACTGTAAATTCTCACAGACAGCAGAAAAGGCAGAAACACAGAAAGGAAAGAAACAAATAAACCCGGCAAGGGCAACTAAAACAAAAGCAAAGAACAAAGCAAGAAATAAAGCAAAGACAAAGCAAAAACGAAAAGCAAAGCAAAGGCGTACTTGATCTCGACAACAGCTCCTCGAGATCGACAAAGCACTACTCTAGGTCGACTAAAAACAGAAAATATAAAATTGCAGATTTTCGACAGAACTCAGAAATTCGACAGAAATAAACTTCAATATATTAAAAGACTTCCAAAGCCAGGGTATCAACACCACAACGATAACCATGCAAAGTAACACATAAAGGCATAAAAGATCAATCTTTCCATCAAATAACTTTCGTTATTAACAAATAGGCAAATAGAGGCTTTCGCATAAACCCTAATTGTTACTACCCCTTTTTCACATAATTAATCCAAGTTGCATTAAGATCACTTTCGCTTCAATAACACAAACAAGGATCACATTCAACTCTCGCAAAAGAATCATGCTCATAGGGAAAGAAGAGGAATTGCCCAAAAGATCTGACCTTTATCGCATCGCCTCACATGGCCACCGTCGGGCTCACCTCCGCCCCAGAAGTGGGTGGACTACTCACGCCTCATCGCAATAACAGACATTGATGTATGAAAAGAACTAACTTGCATTAAAACTAAATTCAAAGCCTTTACAATCTCGGCAATCAACTTTCGCAGAAAGCCAAAACCCTAAAAACCTTAGAACTCCTAAACTTCTCTGTGGAACTAACTAATTGTGTGTGAATTGGAATTTGAATGAATAAAACTGAGCCCCCTAGGGCCTTATTTATAGCCTTCATTCCCTAGCTTTTCTAGGAAAGAAGATATCTATCTCTATCTAAAATTATATCTAAAATACTTAAAGATAAATAAATGCCATAATGGAAATAAATCTAAAAGGGAAAAGCTAAATCTAATTTAGGTAGGTCTTCATGTCTTGATAGATCTTGTCTCCCATGGATAGATCTTGATCAAATCGGATAGAATTTCGGCCAGCTCGACTCCTTCGAGCCCAAGGAATCCAAATCCTACTCGGACAGATCTCGTCGAGAAGCTGCTGGACACGGCTCTACTCGACCTCGACCACGGCTCGTCGACCTCGAGTAGGATGGTTCGTCGACTGGACTTCCTCGGCTAGATCTGCTCGATGTGGCTCGGACTTGGCTCAATGGGCTCGTCGACCTCGAGTAGCTCTTGTCGATGTCGAGTAGGAATGGATCATCGATTAGGTCTTCTCGGGTAGGTGTGCTCGACAAGCCTCGGACATGGCTCGGAGGTCTGGTCGATCTCGAGTAGCCCTACTCTGTATCGAGTAGGATTCGTCGACTGGCTGGCTTGGTCGGGTGGCTCCGCTCGACAAGGCTCCTAGCCATGGTCGATCTCGACTAAGCTTCCTCGAGATCGAGTAGAGGTGGTCTGCGTCTTCGTCCTCGGCTTGGCACAGCTCGTCGACCCCGGACATGGCTCATCGATCTCGACCAAGGCTACTCGACATCGAGTAGGATTCCGGGAGTAGGGTTGTCTCTGGTGTCCTCGATCAGCTCTACTCGACAAGGTGTGCTCGACCAGGGCTCGTCGAGATCGAGTAGATGCTAGTTGATCTCGAGTAGAGTTCTCTCAGCTTTCTGCTCTGTTCTTGAAACGCACTTTCCCGAATCCTCGTTCGTCGGATTGACGCATATGACCATGCGTTGGAAAGCTCTTTCCGAGGGATACAACTCTCATGAAGACATCAAAGCTTGATTCAGAACGAAGAATGATGAAAAATGGCCTTTTCTCCATGCGTTTCCTTTAAGCTCCAAAGTGCGTCCGATTTCTGCAAAATATAACCAAAACTTGTGTAGACCTCCATATATTGCAAATAAGTGTAAACTACACAGATTCTGTATTGTTCTAACCCAAATGTATGAAATGCGTGCAGAAATCGATATAAAAGTAAATGTAAAACATGGCAAATTAGCTCACAACATTTATTCTGCAAAATTACATTCCAACCTTGAAGGGAGTTTGGAAGAGCTTGAGAGACATGTTTTAGAGCATACGGAGGTTGAGGAAGAAGCTGGAGAGGAGCAATGAAGCACGGCATTGGAGATTATTGATGTCAATCAAGGGAATCCCGTCACAGTAAGGGCGGCTTCTGCCTCCATTTACACGGCGCTCGCCGTGGGCCGGTTTCCAGCTATTGCGATTTTGGATCCGAAGACCATATTTCCTATTATTATATTATTATTTTTATTAGGGTTTTGCCGACTCCTTATGAGTCTATATTGGGTTTTATTTAGATTATTCGCCGTGGGGAGTAGCTATTGTGTGAGACTATGAACACCATTAGAGAAAGAGAGAGAGAATTTGCCTATGAGTTGTTAAACTCACAATTTCGCCTGTGATTCGAAGACATAATTGTTTGGATTATGAGGATTTGATTCTATTTAGTTATTCATATTTATAGTTATCATCTTGTGCTTATTGATTATATTTTTGTTCCTTTCTATGATTGATCACCATGTTAGGAATTGCATCTTAGCTATGAATTCGTTATTGTGTTCTTGATAGCAAACAAAGTATTAAAGTAGTGATATTTCTTTGTCTTTGTAGTGTTTGATTTCAATTGATCTATGTTGTGGATCTGTCGATTAGTGCTGATTAGGGTTGTTCCAGTTTGTCTTAATTGCATTTAATCAATATGCCAATTGGTCTAATTACTCTAGTCCTCAATGCTATTCTTTATTGATATTGAATAAGCTGATTGTATCCTTGCGGATCTCTCAACTTTAGTAAAGTAAACATGTGTTTATGAATAATTGATAGATCAATCCTAGGCCCATTAATTCCAACCATTTTCGGAGAATTACATGTGACATATTCTTTCTACCTTGTTATCAATCTACTTTGCAATCATAAAGTTGGTTACTTTTACATCTTCGTTATTTGCTACAAATCATTGTTTGGTCATAATAGTTCTTGTCAAGAGTTATTGATTAGAAAATAGCTTCTCTTTGTGGGTTCGACTCTGGACTTAATTGTTATACTAGTAGTAATTGGTTTATCAAGTGATTGATTGACTAATCTATTGGTTTTGTGTTTGAGTTTGAATTATATTACTATTTGGAAAAGAGCGAAAGTGCCAACGACGTTCATCCCACGTCAGAAATCTACACCTTTTTAGTGTTTATTCAGCAGTTTTACATTCCGAGCTTGGATGAGATGTTGAAGGAGCATAAATGACTGATTTTGAAGCATAAGGAACGCTAAGGAAGGAGCATTAACAGACCGGCGCCCGGCGATCTTCTGTCTCAGCAATTACCAAATTAAGTCTGATGATTCTATTTCATTATTATATTATTATCTACTCTTTAGGCTTTTGCACGACTTTATTTAGATTATTTTCATTTTTTTGTGGAGACGTACGTTGTCGAGAGAGGCGTGAGATATATTGAGAGCGATGAGTGTTACTTTGGCTATGAGTTGCAAAACTCATAGTTTTGCGTGTGATTCGAAGACATGGTTGAATGAATTATGAGGATTTGATTTCAATTAGTTATTTACGAGTCTATTTATCATCTTGTTCTTATTGATATGTATTTATGTTCCTTTCTATGCTTGATCACCATGTTAACAACGTGATATTATTATTATTAGATATTATGGTTATTATTAGATAGAATCCTTTGTGTATATCCTTACCATATCTTGTATAGTCTTATCTTGGAGAGCAAGACAATTCTATCTATTTATGTAACCTATTGTGATTATTGAAAGGTAACAAGTTCTCTCAAACTATTATGGTATACAAAGCCTAGGGTTTTTTTTTTTTCGCCGTCCCCAATTCTCGCCGGCCGCCCCTCTCGTCTCCTCCTCTTCATCCGCCATAATGACCACCTCAAAAACTAGCACCATCCTTGGAAAAACCGGCCAACTTCAATTCCCATCCATTGCAATCAAACTTGATCGTTCCAACTATTTTGCTTGGAAAAGTATAATCTTTTCCACCCTTGAAGCCTTCGAAGTCGACTCCTATGCCACGGCTAAGCCCGCTGAAGTCCCCAAGTCAGATGCTGAACAGGCTGTCGTCACCGCCTACACGCCGTGGAAGAAGACAGACAGACTCGTCCTTGTCTGGCCTCAATCCACTTTGTCCGATAAGCTGGTCGCCTATGTCGCCCAAGCCACCACGTCTCACGGTCTGTGAACTATGCTGGCGGCTATGTTCAAGTCTCAAACCAAAGCTCGCCTGATGCAGTTGAAAGGTCAGCTTCAAAGTCTTCCCAAAGGTGCTCTGTCGATGATGGACTACATCGAACAAAAGAGGTCCATCGCTGATTCATTGGCCGATTGTGGCTTCATGGTTAGCGACGATGACCTGCTAGCGTCAATTGTCAATGGCCTAGACTCTAGTTATGGGCCGTTCCGTACCTCTCTCAATATGCGTGTCGATGATGTCTCGCCCGATGAACTCACCGGTCTCCTCCTTCAGGAGGAAGAAAAAATCCTTACTGAATCACTCGCGGCTGCGTCCATCAACAGTCCGCCGCCGCCCCCGTCGTCTGCCTCCAATCCGCCCCCCTCTTCCTCCAGCCGAGGCCGCAGACGTGGTTCTTACTCTGACCGTGGCCATGGTCGTGGCTCCGGGAGAGGTCGAGGCCGAGAGTCTTCGCAGTCGGATCAATCCCACAACGGTCAGTCTGGCTACGGCTTCAACGAACGTCCTGTCTGTCAGATTTGTGACCGTGTTGGTCACCCTGCGAAGAACTACTAGAACCGGTTCGGCACTACGTTCAATCCTCCGACTGGTCCTAGCCCGAAGCAAGCAAATCAGGTGACTCAGGAGCACTCTGTCAACCTGTCCTCCATTGAGGCTCCTTGGTATATCGATTCAGGTGCGACTCATCATGTTACTGACAATCTGCAGAATCTCTCCTCTCACTCCCATTATTTCGGACATGACCGCCTTGCCCTGGGTGACGGTAATCTCATTCCAATTAGCCACATAGGTTCTAAGTCTCTTGCCCCTTCTCAGTTACAATTAAAGAATGTTCTTGTCACCCTCAAATTTCCAAGAATTTGTTACGTGCTTCCGCTTTTACCAAAGATAACAATGTCCTAATCGAACTTCATCTTTCTTGTTGTTTTATGAAGGATCCACAGGGGTGCATCATCCTGACGGGAACGGTTGAGAATGGACTATATCGACTGCCCATCTCCGTCCCTCCTACCGCCCACCACTTCTCCTTGGATGACTGGCATCGTCGTCTTGCTCATCCCAATCCTGTTGTCCTCAATAAATTACTCTCTTTGTTTCGTCTTCCTTTCTCATCAAAATTTTGTCGTCTGTTTGTGAGCCATGTCAATTAGGCAAGAGTCGTCGCCTACCTTTTACTCAGAGTCATGTCCCTAGTCCTCATTGTTTTGATTTAGTTTATGCTGATGTATGGGGCCCTGCCTCAACTCTTTCAATTTATGGGAATAAGTACTTTGTTCAGTTCGTTGATGATCACTCCAAATTTTGTTGGGTGTATTTTTTGTCTCATAAATCTCAAGTTCGTCAGACATTCATTCTCTTTCACAAAATGGTACAAACACAATTCAACACCACAATTAAAACTCTCCAAACAGATGGTGGTGGAGAATTTGTCGCTCTCGCCTCCATTTTAGAGCAAAATGGCATTCTTCATCGTATGTCCTTACCCTATAATCCCTCTCAGAATGGTGGTTTCGAACAACGCCATTGCCTAGTTCAAGAAAAGGGCCTTGCTCTCCTCGCTCAGGCATCTCTTCCCTTTCAATTTTGGGAGAATGCATTTCACACCGCGGTTTATCTCTCTAACCGAACCATTACCCCTCTTCTCCACCACAAGTCCCCCTATGAACTTCTCTACAAACAAGCTCCGGATTACTCCCGGCTTCGTGTCTTTGGGTGTCAATGTTACCCATACCTTCGTCCCTACAACACCACAAAACTCTCCTATCGGTCCCTGTCTTGTGTGTTCATTGGTTATATTTCCAAGTACAAGGGTTACTTGTGTCTTCATATCCCGACAGGGCGTCAATACATTACGCCTCACGCCATTTTTGATGAGCAACGCTTCCCATATGCTCACCACTCCTCCACATCATCACGCCCTTCAGTCCGGGCCGGCCCTTCGGTCTCCACAAAACTACTTGCCTCCGTAGTGCGTGGTGACCCACCGTCCCCAACACCCAGTTCCCCATCCTCTTTGCACATAGCCGAGCCCTCCGATGTATCTCAGCCGGCCTCACCGATCCCCGTCCAGTCTCCCTCCATCGAATCCACCAGCTCCTCATCCGAGTCGAATAGTCCCTTGTTGGTGTTTGAGACGGATGATAGCGCCTCTGCGGTTCAACCCGAGCCACCCGCTCCCTCTCACATGCGTCCCTCAGACGTCTCTACTCACGCCATGACCACTCGTGCCCGCACCGGTGACCTTAAACCCCGTATCCTCCACACGTCCAAACACAACCCTCCTCCTTATTCATCCATAGAAAAAGAGCCCACCCGGTTCTCCATGGCATCCAAAAACCCCTATTGGCTCGCTGCTATGTGACAGGAATACACGACCCTCACGGCAAACAACACCTGGAGTCTTGTTCTCCGTCCCCCTAATGTCAATATTATCGGAAATAAATGGGTGTACAAAATCAAGAGGAATGCAGATGTTTCTGTTGAACGGTACAAGGCCAGATTGGTTGCCAAGGGGTTTCATCAAGAAGAGGGTGTTGACTACTTTTACACATTTAGCCCGGTTGTCAAGCCGATGACTATTCACGTCATCCTCTCTATTGCCGTGTCTCGAGGCTGGCACCATCGCCAACTGGATATTAACAATGCCTTTCTCAATGGCGATCTTCATGAGCTTGTGTACATGGATCAACCGATCGGTTTCGTTCATCCGTTATATCCTGATTATCTCTGCCGACTTCACAAAGCTCTGTATGGGCTCAAGCAGGCACCTCGGGCTTGGTTCAACACACTCAAGTCGTATCTCCTTCGTCAGGGCTTCTATGCGTG
Organism: Persicaria tinctoria; assembly: GCA_037127255.1. NCBI lineage: Eukaryota > Viridiplantae > Streptophyta > Magnoliopsida > Caryophyllales > Polygonaceae > Persicaria > Persicaria tinctoria. The sequence continues at coordinate 76,465,778 of JBANSL010000006.1, forward strand.
TCATTCGGACACGTCGCTTTTCGTGCGTCACAAAGGTTCGTCTCTCACCTTCCTCCTCGTCACAAAGGTACGTTGATGACATCATCCTGACTGGCTGCGATCCTGAGTACTTGCGTCAATTTGTTGTGGCTCTTCATCATACGTTCACTCTCAAGGATCTTGGGCACCTCACGTATTTCTTGGGCATTGAGGTAACCTATCCATCCCCCGCCTCTTTACATCTGTCACAATATAAGTACCTTCGGGATCTGCTTGAAGAGTGTGAGATGCTTGACGCCAAGGGAATCTCCTCCCCCGCCGATCCTAGCTCCTCCAAACGGGCTCCTATCCCCGATATTCCACTAGATAATCCCAATGTCTACCGCTGAGTTGTCGGCACTCTTCAGTACGCCACCATCACTCGACCTGAACTGAGCTATGCTGTCAACCGTTCTTGTCAGCATATGCATCGGCCCCTACAGTCTCACTGGCGAGATGTCAAACGGATCTTACGGTATCTCAAAGGCTCACTTGATCTTGGCCTTGTCATCACAGCCTCGCCCGGGTCGGACATTGTCGCCTATTCTGACTCAGGTTGGGCTTCCGATCCTATCGATCTCTTTCACTACCGTTGAAATTGCCTGGCTTCAGCAATTGTTGACGGAAATTGGGTTCCTACTTCAGCATGCCCCTATTCCCCATTGTGATAACTTATCGGCCACATTCCTTGCCAACAATCCCGTCATCACTAGTCGCTCCAAACACATCCAGCTTGATTTCCATTATGTTCGAGAAAAGGTGGACTCCAAAGATCTTGTGGTTCGTCATGTTTCTGCATCTGATCAGATTGCTGATGTCTTCAACAAAGCTCTCACGGGTCGTGCCTTTACTTCATGTTGGTCCAAGCTGCTGGTCGTCTCTCGCCCATCATCTTGCCGGGGGGGGGGGGGGGGGGGTAACAACGTGATATTATTATTATTAGATATTATGGTTATTATTAGATAGAATCCTTTGTGTATATCCTTACCATATCTTGTACAGTCTTATCTTGGAGAGCAAGACAATTCTCTCTATTTATGTAACATATTGTGATTAATGAAAGGTAACAAGTTCTCTCAAACCATTACATGTTAGGAATTGCATCTATGCTATGAATCCGTTGTTGGTTTCTCGATATATATCAAACGAAGTCATTAATTTAGTGATATTTCTATGCCTTTGTAGTGGATGATGACAATTGATCTATGTCGAGTAGATGTGTTAGGGCTAAGTGGGTTGTTCCCTCGATTTCTAATTGCATCGAAATGATGTGCCAATTGGTCTTAAGTACTCGAATCGTTAATGCTATTCTTCAGTGATGCCACTTTGAATAAGAGGCTGTATGTTTCTGGAATAATCGATATTAGATTAGCCGACATAAACTCTATAAATAATATTGAAATCAATCATAAGATCTTGAACCTCAACCATTGTCGAGAATTACAGGTGAAACGCTTTTCTATCATATTATCAATACTTTGCAATCATTACTCTATTTACTTTTTATTTTTCTATTTCATTAGTTGCGGCAATCTACTTGCTATTATCATAAGAAATCATCGATAGAACTATATGTAACACCCCTTCTTAATACACTGAAGGAATTTTGCAGCGCCAGCAATTACACAGACTTTCATGTCTTTGTAACCGCCTTAGGCTTAGAGGGACATGCAACCATGCTCCCATAAACAAGAAGATAACATACAAATATTAAATCAGCGGAAGACTTAAATATAAAATAATATTCTAAAATAAATTAAGTTACCCAAAACAAAAGGGGAGAAATAAAATAACCAAAATGATGAAATAGTAGCCGGAGAAATAATATCCAAGTAGTAGCATCGGGATGAATAAAACAAACCCCATAAATTCTAAACGTTTGTAACGTAGTTCAAAAACACAATAAAACTGAAAAACAATGAAATCATTTATTCTTCAGCGCCTAAAGACCGTTTACCTAAACCTGCGGATGGCCGGCTGATGTGTAGTATGCAGACCAGGGACCCCAACCGTCCAAAGGAGAAAAATAGGATGGTTAGTCTTTTTACGATTAGCAAGTAGTAGAAAGTAAAATGTTCAAGACTCCGTCTACCAACCATTGAACATAAATGGGTATTGGTGATTGTATACTAAATATGAATTAGGAGTAAATATTTATGTGGACTGTGACTCATTTGATTAAAATAAAATAAAATAACAGGATGATCCAAAAGGACCGAGTGTTTGAATGGGATGCGGATCCGGAGATCCTAGGGAATCATATTCCGAGTACGGAAAGAATATGATATAACGTCACTGAAAGTGGGTCACCTACAACACCATAATCGTAATAACAAAATTATACACATCGTTATCGTTTACTTAGGACAAGTGATACCAACCTCGGCAACATATACTGGGCGGATGACCTACTACCCATAGGTAGTGTACCCATTCGAGAGATTTGAATTTTCGAAGGGGCATCTCATGAGACGTTTATAAAGCAAGGTATAACTTGATGCAGCATAAATGGCGATGACTCTTTGTGACATTTAGGACAACATGAAGGTGCCATTTGACGGTCCTATCACTCGTGCAAGGGCCAAGAAGATTCAAGATGCAACCAAGACACTTTTCATTCATTACCAAGGATCTATGGAGCAAGGGTTTAGGCCACCTTGGATCACTTTCCTCAAAATAAGACCACCAACACAAGAGTTGAGCTTGCGTCCACAAACAGAGCTCATGAAGACGCGCCAACCTCCGCCTTGACAAGACATCACTCGGGCCAACATAAGGACACTCGATACCCACATATGTCGAATACCCTGAAGACATGTCGAGTGGGCCTTGGCCCATGCTTAGTGATCTTGAAGCCCATGTCGAGTGGCTTGTGATGTGTGGGCTGATTTCCTTTATTACTTAGATATATTTAATTTATGCAATTTAGGAAACTAATGTGGGGAATTACTTAGATATATTTAATTTATCTTTATTAGGGAATGATCTATCTTAGGATTGTTTTTATCTATCTTTATTTACCAAAGCTCTATCTTTGTAAGATAGAATTGGTTCACGCAAAAAACACATTGTATTTCATTCAATAAACATAGATTGGAATTTTAATTGTCGAACCTTAATAATATTGTAAGGTTTCTACAATTCCCAATCCCAAAAGCTTCAAGCCTCCTATGTTCATGGTTCTTTTTGCACTTACACACAAACACCAACCCTTCAATCGTCAAACCCAAACACAACACACAACCCAGAATTGTCGCAGTAGCAAGGAAGGATCGTCGAAGAATCATCAGCGCTTGATGGCAACACACCCGACTTTCCTCCCAGCGAGCACGGCCTCAACAACCCTCGGTGACAGGTGCCTGAGCGCACCCGCGCTCCTGCACTCGCTTGAGGCAGTCATGCATGCTCGGCTTCGCACTCCTCGGTGCTCACGCTTCCTCGTTCCCTTCTCTTTCTTTCCGTCATTGTTTTGTGTTTGCTGGAATTTGTTTCAAGTACAAACTACCCCTATATCAGATTCTAATCACTTTTCTTAATTCATTCCAAATTAGGAGATATCAAAGAGCATTGCAAGATCGGGCAAATATACGGCGTGGTTCTTGATTCCGAGCCCACGGGCGAAGGATTGAGGATTCCAAACGTATCAAGTAGTATCGGATTCTCGGGTTTATGCTAGTTCTTTACTGTTTTGATTCTTTATTTGAGTGATTATTTTTCGTGCCATGTTTTTCACCATTCCCGCTGCATAATGTTTAGGTTTTTATTTTTCACCCTTCAAATTTGGCACTTTATTTTAGTTTATTTTCTTGTTTGAATCTATAATTTGGAAGATTTTGAGTTTTTGGTTGCAAATTTTGATTTTTATTCCTTGTTTGCTACATATCATGCCTATGAATGTGATTCTTGGATTAAAGTACGGTTATGAACTTGCACCACTAAAGAACCCTAATTTTCAAGATTTGATGCCTATTTCCCTTATTTTCTTTATTTTTGCTTACTTTTACATCATCGTAGCTTAGTTTATCATTATTTTTATTTTTTTTTATTTTTTTCCTTGTTTTCTGTCGCTTTATAGAAAACAAGGAAAAAAATAAAAATAACCCAGAATTTTAATTGTGGAACCTTAATAGGATTTGAAGGTTTCTACAATTCCCAATCCCAAAAGCTTCAAGCCTCCTATTTTCTTGTTTCTTTCGGCACTTACACACAAACACCAACCCTTCAATTGTCAAACCCAAACACAACACACAACCCAGAATCATCGCAGCAGCAAGGAAGAGTCGTCGCAGAATCCTCGGCGCTTGGTGGCAACGCACCCGGCTTCGCTCCCAGCGAGCACGGCCTCGGCTACCCTCGGCGCCTGGCACCTGAGCGAACTCGTGCTCCTGCGCTGGCTCGCGACAGTCCCGCGTGCTCGGCTCCGCAATCCTCGGCGCTCTCGCTTCCTCGTTCCCTTCTCTTTCTTTCCGTCGTTGTTCTGTGTTTGCTGGAATTTATTCCAAGTACAAACTGTCCGTCTATCAGATTCTAATCACTTGTTTTAATTCGTTCCAAATCAGGAGATATCAAAGAGCATTGCAAGATCGGGCAAATATAGGGCGTGATTCTTGATTCTGAGCCCACAGACGAAGGATTGGAGATTCCAAACGTATCATAATTGAACCTTGACCCGACTTTACCCTTTTTCCATTATTTAAGACACACATAACAACAACAACAACAACAACAACAACAACAACAACAACAACAACAACAACAACAACAACAACAACAACAACACCACCACCAACAACAACAACAACAAACAACAACAACAACAACAACAACAACAACAACAACAACAATAATAATAGCACAAATGGTATAAATACCAATCCACGATTACATCCTAGGTGGCCACAAAGGCATAATGTACACTTTAGGTCTCTAAAGTGCACGAAACAGTATAACCGACAAGCATGGATATTCAAAACCAATATTATACCATACTTTATTAGAATGACCCAGAGAAAATGGACAAATCATAGGATCAAATTATAATTACCCGAGTTGACATGCTATGTGAGATTAAGGAGTTGATAAATAGCAAAAAACTGAACTAACTTGCATATTTATCAAAAACTCATAGCATGGAAATTGTAAGGAACAAAAAAAGACAATAATTGCGAAAAAGGCATGAAATTGCAGAAATGCACTGATTGAACCAAACTACATGCCTTAATCCGAGGAAATGCTTATTCGTGGTTGAGAAAAATAATTTGATAATCGACCTGAGACATTAAAGAATTCAAATAGGGTATTAGTAACTTTTCAGAAATTACGGAAACGACACCATAACTTTTAAAAAGTACAAAACATACCCTTGCTTTTCCCAAAAGCCAACCCGATTATGTACCCACAAAATATCAGGAGCTAAACATGCTTTAAAATGTTCCAAACAATATGTAGGTTAGATTAAACATCGCAACTTATTCGAAACTCGACAAATTGCGATGAATAGAGCGGATCTTACCCAAACGAGACTCGGAAACGTCCAAGTTTTGAGCCTATGATCACTTGCTATGGTATGAATCTGAAAAGAAATAATTTTGGTGAGATAACAGCCCTTGGATTGAAGGAAACAAATAAAACCGTACATACAACACATTTTACATTGTAAAATGTGAAATAACTGTCTAACGAACTTGACACATTAAAATAATAGGAAAAAACAAATGATTCCAACTTTTATTTAATTATATTCTAAAATTAAATAAACGGAAATACGAGGGTATTTCACTATATAAGTGAAATCTTTTCTCCTGTGGGTTCGAATCCAGACTTTATTGCTATACTAACTGAGTTAGGATATCATTACTATTTGGGAAAGGGCGAAAAACCATCGATGTTCGCCCCGCACCGAATTCTTGCCTTCGTTGCCAGGGAGAAAAAAGAATTTTATTCCCTTTATTTTTCTTTTGTTGATTTCTTTTTATCTTTACTTTTGCTTTAGTTTTTGTTTTCCTTTAGGTTTGGCCTACTCTCTATGGTTCAAACCCGCTCTACTAATTCATCGTCTTTGTCTTTTGATCCTGAGATTGAAAGATCTCTTTCTAGATTGAAAAGGAGACTTGATATTGATCAAGAAAAGAAGATGGGAGACAACAACACCAATAACGACAACATCATCAATCTGCCAAGAAGGAACCTAATAAGGTTGAAGGAGCCTAAGATGAATGCACAACCGCTTGCAATTAGACTTCCTACTCTCCCTGAGGGTTCCAGGTTCGAATATAAATCTAATTGGTCTACTATTTTACCTACTTTTTATGTATTGCTTAGGGAGGAACAAAACAAACACCATGCAAACTTTGCTAGTGTCTGTGATAGACTTAGACGCCAAGGCCTAACCGATGACCAATTAATGTTTAGAGTGTTCTCCTTTACCCTAAAAGATTCGGCTAGCGGTTGGATATATTACCTTCCCCCGAAAGCATTACTACTTGGGTTCAATTAAAGAATGCTTTCATTCAAAAGTATTTTCCTACTACTCGTCTCAGCAAACTCAAAATTGAGCAATCACCTGCGGAGAGTATTTGTTAATATGTTCAGAGATTCAAGAGGCTTAAGGGTAGTTGTCATCAACATGGTATACCCGAGGACGATTTAGTACTATATCTATACAACTCGCTGATCGTTCTAGTATTAAACCTAGAGGAGTTGTTGAAGATGTTTTAGTTAAAGTTAATGAATTCTTATTTCCTGCTGATTTCTTTATATTAGATATGGAACAGGGTACATCTGAAACCCCAATTATCTTTGTAAAGGCCACTCTTGCGAACGGCTAAGACTAAGATTGATTGTTTTGAAAGTTCATACCCATGGAGTTTGACGGTAGAAAGATTGAATTTTCTATTTTTGAGCCTATTACTCTTTCTCCTAATGATTATTTGGATGTTCTTGATGCTAATAATGTTGATTGTAGGAATAAATTAAATGATTTGTTAGATGTTTCTAATGATAAAGAATGATTGAATAATGGGTTTTCTAACAATGGGAAATTTTAATTAGGGAAAGAACAAGTTGATATGAAAATTTAAAATTTGTTTGATCCACATGAAAATGTGTCCAATCCGAATGACCCTATTATTCTTCCCTATGAGAAATTAATTCCGAACAATGTTGAGGTTTGTGCAATTTTAGGGCAACCTCCAGAAGAAATTCATATTAAGGAAAAGGGATTAATTGATGAAAAGGATTAATGGTTTGGAGAAATGTCTAATGTTCCTCCTCTTGTCAGGAAAAGGACAAGTGTGGAGGATTTTGATGGGGTAACTTGATCAAGAAGAGCAACACGTCGAGCCAAAGACGTGAAACAAAGGCGCTTCTTGGGAGGCAACCCAAGGTAAAGTATGTAATATTATTTAATATTCGCATTAGTTTTTCAATTCAATAAAGTAGAACTTTTCGATATATTTTTTATGACGAGGAACTCACCTTTGGCGGTAAACCCTGAGCACGTGACCCAACCAGCAAGAGCCACGTACCAGGTAAACCGGCTTGCACTGACTGGCTCGACCCACTAGTAGGGAGCAAGGTAAACCTTGGATGGAAATCCCAATGAAAGGGGCGGAGGCAGGGATCGAACCCGAGACCTCTTTCCCACCTCTACTTGCTGCATATTTGTATGACTTTATGTGAGAACTAACTTGTAGACAAGTTTAATCAATCAAAATTGTCGGATTGGTAATTATGGCTGACCGGCACCCGCCGTCCCATAACCAGCACTCACCGTTGTTGCCCAGTGAAGCGTTTTTTATTTTTGATAAATGGGAATGGGAGGTTATATCTATTCTTATATTTATATTTATATCTATCAATATTTATGTCATTTATATTTCTATCTATCAAAATATTATAAGACACATATATTTATCTATAGTAGGATTTATCTTATTCGTATTTAGATCTACCTATATATTATTCATCCACATTTATATCTATATAATATATCTATCTATTTATTTATCTATCTATCTATTGACAATATATTTATCAAAATATATATTATATATATCTTAATATATTATATCTTTCTATCTAATTATATTTTTCGGTCTGATAGTTTTTATTCCCTTCATATTCCAAAATCATATACATGCCAAATCCCTATTTTGTGAACATTCAAGTCTTTGTCTCCAATGAAAACACAAGAACCCTAACTTTCCTACTTGAATCTAGATTCAAAAACCTAAGCTTTGTGTTTCAGTCAAAATCCTTTCTTTCAATAACCCATCAAACACATTCATCACTACCCTTCATCCATCAAAATTCGATTATTTTCACGCCATCAATATCCCTACAATCTAAGAAAGACCTTGAAACCAAGTTTGGATACTCAATCATCAATTTGGAAGGAGTTAGGACGTCGGATCCTCGACGCCCTTGCTTTGATTCTCGGCTCTGCATCACCGGCGCCCTCCGCCCCAAAAACCGGCTCCCGCCGTCATTGAGGGGTGGAGGTTTTTTGTCATTTCTTGTGAGTTCTTTCATGTTATTCATTGGCTTCGTACATCATGTCTACTGTTCCCGCTATGGAGGTACCGAAATATCTGTCTCGAGTTGAGAAGGAGCATTGGTATCAACTAAGGAATTTGAGTTTTCAATCAACCCGATTCTTTCATTTAGAAACGTTGCATAGGCTTGGTCTACTTGGTCCTGTATCCGCTCTATTATAAAATGGAGGTCTAGCAAAATTTGTGTCATTGAGCGCACCAACCTATCCTGCTCTGGTGCTCAAGTTTCTTGCAACTCTAGATGTGCGTTCTAATTGAGAAATCCGCTTCTAAATGTTTGGTACTGAATGTTCAATCTAGAAGCGCTTCATGGCTCTTGCCCTTGGAATGAGTAAACTTTGGTGTCCTACTTGGCGTCACGACATGTCTTTGACCACTCCTGCTGAAACTTGGGCAATAGCGGCAAGAATCCCCAAAGGACATGAGGATTATTATGACTATATAATCACACATCCTGCCTTCAATTTGTGTCACAGAGTTTTGAGCCCTACATTTTATGGATCAGCGGAACCAAGGGTTGTCGCCTAGAGGATGTTGATGTGGTTGTACTGCTTAACGCCCGGAGCTTCGTGTACGCCAAAATGGATGCAATTATTTTTAGCTACTTGTGTGGAGACACTTCTAAAGAGGGTGAGAAGCATGCCCACTTCATCACTATTGGTGGGATGATCACTCCCATAGCATACTATATGGGTATTGATTTGAGTTCCCTGCAACCACTGCATTCGACTTACTACTTTAATATGTCTACCTTGCTGAGCACTCACATGGTTGAAAGGGTATTTTTCCCGAACAACAGTGAGTATTTCCGTTGGTTATTTGGCGCGAGTGGTGAGCATTACATGTATCACCCTGCGACACTAATCTGTAGGTCCTACCCTGACTGCCTTCTACATTAGTCATATTCAACCGTATGCTGGGTTGGTCTTGGATACTTCATCAGCAAGCAGATTCTTTTTGGGGGATGAGGCTCAGGACAATGATTTTGACATTCCATTGAGAATGATCCCTTCTTTAAGCTTATTAAGGGCCTTGACCGTCGCCTGACCAGACTAGAAAGACAACAATCACAAAGATTTCAGGGTATGCATGAGCATTTTTTGATGTCAAGCAAGAAATTGGATGATATTCAAGCGAATCTATTGAACCCCTGGATTCAAATATTATAACAGTTTCGTAAGCATTCTAGATCCCAGACGTCATATTCACGTTGATAGGTTACTTATTCGCTTCCTTCACCCTTAGTCTTATTTTCATTGTTCTTTTTGTTTATGCATTGAGGACAATGCATCATTGAAGTGTGAGAGAGTGGTTTACGTAGTTTAGTTCATGTTTAAGTTTTAAGTTTCATGTTTATTTTAAAGTTGATATCTATTTGGATTTGATATTATGTTTAAGTTTTGAATTCAATATATGCATCATGTTTAAGTTATTTGTTATTAAATATACGAAAAACCAAAAAAAAAATAGAAAATGCCGAAAACAAAGAAAAAAAAACATCATGTATTGCATGTGTGTGTTTGTGTTTATGTGTGGGGGGGGGGGGGGGTGGGTGGGTGCGTGTGTGTTATTAAAGATACCCATCTAGCCTGGGTTTGTTTTTTCCACTATATTCTAGCATGATCTTATATATCCCTTGGAATTTTGGATGATTTGACATTGTCTTAAAATTGTTTTCATGTGAAATATGATTTGACGTAGGTAATTGAGCATGTGTGATCTAAGTTCTTAGGCATGCTTGATATCCAACAAAACTTGTCCTAGTGAGATTTTTGGCCTTATAAGGGATTACATCTATACTCCCTTTTCTTTTCGTTATGTGATTTACTCTTCCTATGCATCTATCTATGAGTATTGACATGGTTATCTATTTTCGAGGCCGATTATATACATGTTCATTGCTTGATAAGTTCAAATGATAGAGGCACATTTTAGCCATATCTTATCCATGTATACCTTATCTTATATCTTGCTTTGAAGTCAATTTGAGCCTTTTACCTATTTTATTTGTATGCTCCACCAAATTTATTATTCCTAGTCAATGATAAGCCTTACCCCTTCCGAAAATTGATAGCATCTACTTAGCGATGATTATAGGGCATGTTTGCATTGGGTTTAGGGCCTTTGAGTTAAATAATTATATATATTTTTGGCCCTTTTTGGTTTAGTTTCGAGGAATCGGTGTCTATCGCTCGTTGGTTATGATTTCAAGTGCTTTTGAGTGGTTTTGGCGCCAATGAGAGAGCTAAAGAAGAATGACAGGCTTCAAGGTTTTTCGGTGCACTCAGAAGGCGTCAAAGATGAATTACGAGGGACGGAATCAAGGTTCTGGAGCACCAGAATCGTGGCGAGATTGGCAAAAGACAAAGAACCAAGGAAGGCCAGACACTCGGCCAAGTGCCCTCAACACTCGGGGTATTGTATGCTTGAATGGGATGGAGGGGCTTACAGAACTCAACACTCGACCGAGTGCCATTAGCACTCGATATGTTGTATGCTCGAGTGGGTTATAGAAGCAAACAAAAGCCATACACTCGGCCGAGTGCCCTCCACACTCGATTAGGTCTGGTCTCGAGTGACTCTCATACCTAGCAAAATTTCAACACTCGGTCGAGTGCCGTGGACACTCGAGATGTGTTATGACCAAGTATCGATTATGATTCAACTTTTTGCGGTTTCATTTTGCATTATTTTTGAATTTTTTTGGTTGGGTCTTTTAAGGACGTCTTAGAGGGATAGAAAGGGTACCTGATAGTGTGGAATCGATTTTGAGAAGGTTTTGAGATCTGTAATCGAAGACGAGATCAGATCTATCGACATTCGGTAACTCTTCCACTTTATCAATGGTTGTTTTGTTGAATTCGATTGATTCAAACATGGTTCCTGTTATGGGTTCCTAGATTTTATTATTCTGGGGTCGGAGTGATCCCGACGACGCAAAGATAGACTTGTGCTTAGTATTGTTTAATTTGAATGATATTTGATTCTATTTGGTGATTTAATCCTATCGCGCCAGCCTTAGTTGACGAGAGTCGATTAGAACTGATTTTGGGGTTTGAAATCGTGAGACTAAGACCTTGAATTGGAATTTAGATGGATAATTTAGGTTGAAAAGCTATCGGAAACGTTGGAACCATAGGATTAAGCCTGAAGTCTAGTTGATTGAAAGAGAGATTGAACTGCTTGTGGATCTCTAGATCGTCATAGATATTTTAGGTGATAACTCTATCGACTGAGACCGAGATGGTTATGTTTGCATGATTATTACCTAGCACTCTAAGAACACAAAAGGTCTAAAATGGTTGGTTGAGACCGAGAGGCGATCATTAACCAATTTAGATACATTCGCTTTGATTTCGATATGAGCTTTGCGATTACCTTGGACGATCTACCTTCACATTTGAACAAGATATCATTCAAGCAAGAAAATATTATTGGTCTATCGATGACGCATTGTTGGTAATCTTTTTTCCTAGAACGCTTTCCATAATTATATTTCTCTACACATGATCTGTTTTCGTTGGTACTTTATACACAAACACTCTCAAATCTGCTTGTTTATTATAAACTTGCTCGAACAAGCTCGAAATTACCGTCGATACTCCTCCGGTTCTTGTGGATACGACACTTAATTACTAAGGCTGAACCCGTACACTTGCGGGGTAGGTTTTTAGCGTATCAAATTTTTGGCGCCATTGTCGAGGACCAGTGCTAGTATCGATCATCTTTTTGACGACTAGTTCTCTATGTTCTTTTTGTTGCTTTGATTTGTTTTTCTTTTTGTTTTTGGCCTCAAGTTGTGCTTTGAATGCGAAAAAAGAAAGGCTCTAACAATCTAGTTCCTTTTGATTATGAACCTGAACGCACATTCCACAAAAGAAGAGCTGAACAATAAGCTGCTAGGGCGGACACGGTGGCTAATGCTATTGCCAGATTGGCAGATAGCTAATCAACAATTACATCTTGGCCAGCCACAAGGGCCAACAACTCTATGAGAGCGGATGGATCCAGCTCAGTATCTACCACAACCAGGTGTTGTTCTTCCTGCTTTAACACTCGCTAATTTTGAGCTAAAGCCTGCACTGTTGAATATGATAAGGCAGAATATGTTCAATGGGCTTCCTGCTGAGAGCCCCCATCAACATATATCCACCTTCAAAGAACTGATGGATACGATGAGAGCTCAAGGTGTCGCTCCTGAAGACTTATTATTGCGATCATTCCATTTCTCACTTGCAGAGAAAGCTATAGATTAGTATAACTCTATCCCTGCTGGCATAGTCACCACTTGGGAGGAACTGTCATCTGAATTCCTGAATAAGTTCTTTCAGCCAACCAAGATTGCCGAGATGAGGTGGAAGATAAATTCTTTCATGGTTGGAGATGGGGAGAACATCCATGAATCGTGGGGGAGATTCAAGGATCTTTTTTTTTTAGTTTCCTCGCCATGGGATATCAAAGTTGAATATGTTGGAGATTTTCTACAAAGCTATCATTGACAACACTAGAGTGCTTATTGACTCGTCGTCTGGAAGAGAATTTTTGAAAATGGGAGCTGACGATGCTTGGGCCTTTATAGAGAAAACTGCCAAGAGTTGTGGAAAGTACTCGCAACCTAGGGCTCTCTCTAATGTTAAAAGTAGTGCGGGGATGTATGAAGTTGATGCTGAAACTTATAAGAATGCTAGATATGACTCATTGGTTGCTGAAATTAAAGGTCTAGCCTCGGTTATGGAGAAGTCCTTGCCCACCAAGGAAGTGAGTGCCACGAATTCTAGGCCGGTACCTTGTCAATTTTGTGGATCCCAAGACTACACCATTTCGGCATGTTAGATTTATGGTTCTCAAGGTATCAGGAGTCGGGATGAGGAAGTCAACTACATGGGAAATTTGGATAGAGGCCCGGGTTACAATATGAACTTCAATAACTACAATCCCCGAGCGAGGGATCACCCCGATTCCTCTTATGCTAATAGACAAGCTGTGGAAGGATAACCACCTGGATTTCCTCCGAAACCCCCACAATAGAAAGGTAAGATGGAGTTGATGATGGAACAACTCATGGGTACTGTTTAGAACATAGAAGGAGAGGCGCAGAATCTCAGCAAAGGTTAGAAGTTACTTGAAACACAAGTATCTGAGCACGCTAGAATTGCTCCTAGGCCTGCTGGTCAGTTTCCAAGCGGTACTCCCAAGGTACATATTTCTGATATATTTTTTAGAAGTGGCAAATAGCTGGAAGATCCGATGCTTGTAGCAACGAAAGAGACTAAGAACAGAGCCGAAGCTAAGCTGGAAAATGCTCATGAATTGGTGAAAGAATCGACATATGTTCCTCATCCTCCTTACAAGCCGCCGCTTCCGTTTCCACAAAGAAAGGCTCAATCTCTAATCGAGGTACAGTTCAGAAAGTTTTTGGAGGTGTTGAAGAAGCTCTACGTCAATATTCCATTCACCGATGTTTTGACCCAAATGCCATCCTATATGAAGTTTCTGAAGGAGATCCTCTCTAACAAGAGGAAGCTCGATGAGTGCCAAGTAATGTTTCTTACCGAGGAGTGCAGCGCCTTAATTGAGAACAAGCTACCACATAAGCTGGAGGACCCAAGTAGTTTCGTTGTCCCTATTTCCTTTGGTCATAGTCCTGATTTTAAGGCTTTATGTGATTTTGGAGCTACTGCTAGTTTGCTTCCTCTCTCAATTTGCAAGAAGCTGGGTCTAGGAGAGCTTAGACCGGTTAGGATGCAGTTGATCATGGCGAACAGGTCCATTGCCCATCTAGTTGGTGTTTTAGAGATTGTTTCAATTAAGGTGGGTAAGTTTTTCATACCGGTAGACTTTGTTGTATTGGATATGGATGCCAGCACCCTCGTTCCTATCATTCTTGGAAGGCCTTTCTTGGCCACTGTAGGGGCTTTGATTGATGTACGAAAAGGGACACTTTCTTTTGAGATAGGGGATGAGAAGTTCGAATTTAACCTCCCTAAACCTTTATAACCACCTGTTGTTGAGTCTATGTGTTACATGATTGATGTTGCCGGTAAAGGAGGCCATGATGCCATGAAAGAAGTGGTCCAGTGAGACCCTCCAGAGTTTGCTATGAAAAAGACTGTGGTTAGTGGTGCTAGAAAAGAGTTACTTGCTGATGTAGCTCGAGATTTGACTGTCTAATTGTGGAGGATCCCAAATCTGTTTTGTAGGAATAGGACGTAGTCTCTACAAGTGAAGCAAAAGGAAGACCTCCCAAAAAAAGTCCAAGAAGGTATTTGGTACTACTTTTCCACTCAAGGCTAAAATTGGCTCCAAAGAAGCTGATATCAAGGTGGAGCGGTGATAGAGCATAATTGGTATTGCATAATAGATTACATTTAGCATAGTTTAGTTGTGAATATTGCATATTTTAGTTATAATTACATGTTTACTAGTGGTGTTGGAAGAGTCGGAATCTATGCAATTTTATGGTTAATTTCAGGTAAATGTGGATCCGACGAGGAATGATGAGACTCTTGGATGAAGGAAGATTCAAGTTGAGGAAGAAAAGTGAAGAGCACGGGAGCGGAGTCGAATTTCGAAAGCCTAAGTGAATAACAAGTCATCAAAAGTTGTCGCCAGACATGCTGAACTTGTTTCGCACTTTCTGAAGGCCTCAGTGGTTCGATTGACTATTATAACCATGCGTTGGAAAGCTCTCTTTGAGATGTACAACTTTCGTGTTGACATCGAGACCAAATTCGAAACGGATAAAATCGCTGTGAACAGTAAAAGCCGCCCCGCGGCCAAGCTACCCGCCCAGCGGCCCGAACCTCTGACGAGCGATTTCACTGATCGTCGGCCGCCCCGCGGCCAAGGTTGGCTGCCCCGCAGCCCTCGCAGAAACACGCCGTTCAGAATTGGACTTTACTTAGGGTTTTTATTAAGTTATTTGGCCGACTTTCTAAAGACTGTTTAAGGCTTTTCTAGTTATTATTTTCATCAACCTTATGCACTTTATTCCATTGTTGAGAGCACCGTTGAGCATGAGCAACTAAAATCTCAAGGTTTCGCCTATAGTTTGGATCTTTGATTGTTGAATTGTGAGTTTCTTAATCTAGTTCTTATTCATATTGCAATGTTTTGACTTCTTTGTGCTTAATTGCTTGAATGTGTTTTATTCTCTCTGGCCTGATCAACTAGTTAGAGTAGATTCATTCAATTGCTAGGGTTTTGTAGATTCCACGTAGCGAACCTTAACCCAAGTGGCAATCATATCCCCTTAGGACCCGTAGGACTAATTGGATGTGTAAGAAGTTGAATACATGTTGAATATCGACTCGTAGCTTCATATTATGTGTACCTTGGTTAATTCATAATCTTAATGCTATCTCTAGGTTGAATCTTAACCGTGTTAGGGTTATTTAGAGATAAGGGTTGCTAGGACTCGTAGAACTAGTAATTTACCTAAGATCTGGACAAGGACATTGATAGGAAAAGACAAGAACTAGAGGCTGAAACAAGGATCGAATTCATCAATCGAAGTGATAAATTGTAGGTGAACCTATTTCTCTCCATTGAATTTTACAATCAATTTACTTTGTTTGCTTGCTTCCGCTTTGATAAAAGGCGGATCTTTTCACACTAAAAACTCCCCCTTGTCTCTCTTAGCGATTAGAATTAGACTTGAATTTAATAGATTTTCCTCTTGTCAAATTTGGCGCCGTTGCCGGGGAAATCTTGTCAATCTCTTCTGTTTTTTTTTTATCGCCAACTTTTGTATATATTTACATCTAACCCCATCGTGGACCTATCTTACGGTTCACGACACCTTATTGCTAATATTTCTAGATGTTGAAGTTATGGCAGTTTCATGGAGAGTATTTTCACAATTACCTCACAAGAGTGCAAAATTTATTTAACATCCGTTATTCACGGGGTTTCCGAGATAGTTTGCGAGATGTGGTGGTTTGCGTTTTTGAGGGCGTGTCTCATGAGACCCGAGAACTTGCCAGATCCATAAACAATGGAAGCTTTGCTGGTTTAGGAGTGTTGGGATTATGGGATCTTCTCTGCTACATGGGTGACCAATCGGCGGAGGAAGCATCCTACACTATGACGTTTCAACCAATGGAATACTCCGACCCGTCCATGGAGGAGTCAACTATTGTCTTGATGTAGCAAATAGGGCAATTACGTGAGATAGTAAATCAAACTGGGGATATGCATATCGACACGATGCAAGCAACTATCCGACTTTCTCAAACAATGAAAGAGTTGATAGGTAAGCTACATTCCATTCCTCAACTTGATGAAAGCCAAGATGCAAGCAACGATGAATTCTCTGATAATGAAGAAGAGCATCTAGTGGTTAGCGACACGAAATCTCAGGAGACGTCCCTAGAGATTGAGTATGTTTCGATGCCCCCTCCATTCGTAGAGATCATCCCCACATCGCCTATCAAGGAGCTAAGTCAGGAACCAATTTATGTGGTTCCCGAACAAGAAACTGATACTTTTTGCAAATTGGGAGATTTTGGTGAATATGTCGATCCATGGAGCCACTACTTCAACAAACCACCAGCAGAACTGTGTTGGGGGTCCTATATACCCCCTAGAGAGAATCAAGCTCGAATGAAGGGTAAGTTGGTAATGGTTCTCATTGCTGAATTTTTAATTGCCAATTGTTTCATCTTTAGTGTGCATTCAAATATCGGTTGGGCACGAGAGTTTGATTTGCTTTGGAGGGCGCTGACGATGTCCGCTTGAATCTTGAATAAGTGGATGAATAAATTGTCGAGCCAACGACCTTAACCGAAGGCGCTGCTTGGGAGGCAACCCAAGGTCATTAGATTTAGATGCTACTAATTGCATTAACTTATTTTTAGTTTTGGGTGTTTTGTTTGTTCTCGTGGGGCACTAACATCGTAGGGGTGAAAAGACCGCCCCGCGGCCAGGAAAGCCATCCCGCGGCCAGGTCAAGACCAAATCCGCCTCGCGGCCTAGCATGGCCGCCCCGCGGCCTCTGACGGGACATATTTTTTCTCCTTCACTTCCCACACTACCTATTACCACCGCAGTAAACAAGTCAGTTTTTCTTTCTTCCCTTCATATTTTTCTCTTTTATTGTCTTTATGTCATTGAGGACAATGCCTGATTTAAGTGTGGGGGAAGTATTGCATGGCATAATAGGATTGCATGTTTATTTTCAGTTGCACTTGTATATTTGTTTTTAGTTTAGATTGCATGCATATGATGTTACTTCCCAAAAATCATGTTACTTCCCAAAAAAAATAAAAAACAAAAAAAACAAAATCAATGTTTATTTAGTCATTCTAGTTATTTGGTTATTGCATTCTAGAATTAGGTCTTATTTCCCCATATGGATACCATTTGTCCTCTATTTTATCTATTAAGATTTATGCCCCATGAGGTGCTTAGATTGTTGAAGCCTTCGATATATGTTTTCTATAATATTTGGCGGGCATGATTGATTAATGATTGAGCACATAAAATCTTGGAACTTTTGGTGATTTTGAAGTTCTAGACATGACCTGGTGAGCTTATTTTGGCCTAATTAGGACTACACTTTATTTAGTCCTCTTGCTAGTTGAGTGTATTCTCTTTAATTGCTTCCTCTTTGACTCGCATTTAGATATATTTTTCAAGGCTGCATATTATGATTTCTGCACATGACTTAAACATGATTGAGGCACCTTTATTATCCCTATTTGACTCTATTCCCACCTTACATATTATCCTCTACTTGAAGCCAGTTTGAGCCTAATTGCCTATTCTTTTGTAGCTTCACAAGATTGTTCCATAACCAATGATAGCCTGACCCCATCCGGGAATTTAGGAATAGTTGGTGAATATCTATATTGTGGATGATGGTTTTTAGTGGTGGATTGTGTATGTTTGAGGTACCTTTACGAGATGTTTGATTCTTGCTAGTACATTCATTACTTGGGACCTAAGGAGGATAAAATTCACTTAGGGGCAGAAGTCAAGGAAAATCAATTGATATAGCATGGATGGAAAAAAAAAGAAAAAAAAAGAAAAGAAAAAAAAAAGAATAAAGGAATGAGTTGAGTATGATTTGTAAAGTTTTATGCTTGAGATTGGTGTTGTATGACATTATAGAGATATGGTATGAGGAGTTTATGAGTGGTTTTATGATTTGGTTGCTTCCTTAGTTCCCGGATTATGAGCACCACATGGCCTAAATTGTTCCATACCTTTTATGTTCTACCTTGGCCCCATTACAACCCAATTAAAAGACCTCATGATTTTTGTTGTGTGTAGAGTCACCAACGGTGGAGAATTAGAACACTGGTGCAAGACTATTGTAGCTAAGTTTTTGAAGATGGAGTTTTGAGCATAAACATTTAAACTTAAACACTTGAGCGAGAGTGAAACATATATTCTCTGTGAGGTCTAGAATGAATATGGTTGCCTGATTTCATTGATTATTGCCATTATGTGCTATGATGTTGTTAATCTATTGTGTTTGCTAGTTTTTCATGCACTTAAAAGAGTATTGTGGTGTAGATACAGGTAATGCTACTCTTTGGGGCTGTAGAGTTAAGTTTTCTATTGCTTGACGACAAGCAAAGGTTCAAGTGTGGGGAATTTGATAGAGCAAAACTGGTATTGCATAATAGATTAATTACTTTTAGCATAGTTTAGTTGTGAATATTGCATATTTTAGTTATAATTACATGTTTACTAGTGGTGTTGGAAGAGTCGGAATCTATGCAATTTTATGGTTAATTTCAAGCAAATGTGGATCCGACGAGGAATGATGAGACTCTTGGATGAAGGAAGATTCAAGTTGAGGAAGAAAAGTGAAGAGCACGGGAGCGGAGTCGAATTTCGAGAGCCTAAGTGAATAACAAGTCATCAAAAGTTGTCGCCAGACATGCTGAACTTGATTCGCACTTTCTGAAGGCCTCGGTGGTCCGATTGACTATTATAACCATGCGTTGGAAAGCTCTCTTTGAGATCTACAGCTTTCGTGTTGACATCAAGACCAAATTCGAAGCGGATAAAATCGCTCTGAACAGTAAAAGCCGCCCCGCGGCCAAGCTAGCTGCCCCGCGGCCCTCGCAGAAACATGTCGTTCAGAATTGGACTTTACTTAGGGTTTTTATTAAGTTATTTGGCCGACTTTCTAAAGACTATTTAAGGCTTTTTTAGTTATTATTTTCATCAACCTTATGCACTTTATTCCATTGTTGAGAGCACCGTTGAGCATGAGCTCCTAAACTATCAAGGTTTCGCCTACAGTTTGGATCTTTGATTGTTGAATTGTGAGTTTCTTAATCTAGTTCTTATTCCTATTGCAATGTTTTGACTTCTTTGTGCTTAATTGCTTGAATGTGTTTTATTCTCTCTGGCCTGATCAACTAGTTAGAGTAGATTCATTCAATTGCTAGGGTTTTGTAGATTCCTCGTAGCGAACCTTAACCCAAGTGGCAATCATATCCCTTTAGGACTCGTAGGACTAATTGGATGTGTAAGAAGTTGAATACATGTTGAATATCGACTCGTAGCTTGATATTATGTGTACCTTGGTTAATTCATAATCTTAATGCTATCTCTAGGTTGAATCTTAACCGTGTTAGGGTTATTTAGAGATAAGGGTTGCTAGGACTCATAGGACTAGTAATTTACCTAAGATCTGGACAAGGACATTGATAGGAAAAGACAAGAACTAGAGGCTGAAACAAGGATCGAATTCATCAATCGAAGTGATAAATTGTAGGTGAACCTATTTCTCTCCATTGAATTTTAAAATCAATTTACTTTGTTTGCTTGCTTCCGCTTTGATAAAAGGCGGATTTTTTCACACTAAAAACTCCCCCTTGTCTCTCTTAGCGATTAAAATTAGACTTGAATTTAATAGATTTCCCTGTGGATCGATCTCTTACTAATACACTATACTAGTTGTGAGTTTGAGTATTCTTGTCAAGCGGCCCCTCCAAGGTGAATGGACAAAGACTAAAGGAATACTCTGTCGTAGATCTGACCAAGGAGGTTGTTTACATTCAACCACCTTGACCCAAGCAATCGAAGGTAATGGAAGATCAGCTTCAAACCTTAAACTAGCGCATCTGGGGAGGCAACTAGAGGTATGTTTTCTTTATTTTTTTAGCTTTCAGTTTTTGTTTTTCTTTTGTTTTTTTTTTTGGAGTTGATTTGCAAAAGTGCAAGTATGGGGTGCAGAGTGCGCTATATTGAGAATATTATTTGTGTTTTCAGCTGAATTAAAGGTGTTTGGCACCTACCTACTAACCCTCTTCTTGCCGAGTTTGTTGCTTGTTTGTGTTGGTTGTCTTGCCTGGGTTTGGACGCGGGTGGCTCTAGGTTGGCTACCTTCTAGACACCTTCTAGAAGGTATTCCCATCTCTTACTTGATTGTCTTGCCCGAGTTTGTTGCTTGTTTGTGTTGGTTGAAATTGTGAGTATTCCCATCTCTTACTTGATTGTCTGCACATTGAAGACAATGCTTTGTTTATGTATGGGGTGGGGTGAATACTTCACAATTTTTGCGGTTTTTGTGTCTATTTGGCCCGCATTTATTGGAATGTTTGATGATTGCTTGAGTATTGAGCTATTGGCTTGTTTGACTAGCTAGATTTTATACCCTCTTGCTTGATCTTATGTGTATCTTGCCTCATACTTGGATACTCGAGCTTGACTTCATACAAAATTATTTGGTTTATGTGCATAATTGAAATATGATAGGGGCAGTTTTGTTAGCCCATTTATCCTTGCATATCCTTGCATTTGATCATCTACTTGAATCATGATTCTTTGGTAGCTCCACAAAAATTTGGTAGCCGCTACTTGTCTTTCCTCAATCTGGGATTTTGGGTCATGGTAGTGTATTTTGTTTTGTGGATGTGCTTAAGTATGAGGTGATTTCTCTTGATTGTGATTGATAGAAAAAAAGGAAAAAAAAAGAGAGAAAGAGGAAAAGTCTTGGGATAAGAGGAGGATAAAATTAGGGGTGGGCAAACCCATTTAATTGTTGTTTCAATTAATTGTTTAGTAATTAATTGCTACTTTCAATTACCACAATTAAATAAATTTTTTTTAATTGAAATACACAATTAATTGGTACTTTCAATACAATTAACCAATTAATTGATAATTGAATGAAATGAGAATAAGATCAATGGCTCGTCGAAACCAATTAATTGTCTCCTTCCATCCCCATCCCCAATTTTGCAGAACTCTATCTCTGATCTCTCCCTAGAAATACAAATCCCCACCGTCATTAATGCGATCCACCGATGGAGCATCAATAAATGGAAGAACAAGACCAGCACCGACGGGAGAGGCGGCGGAAAACCGAAACGGTGACGTTCTGCATAAATGACCACGACGACGTGCTCTTGGAGGTGCTAAAGTGTCTCGACGTATGCTCCCTCGGCGTTGCCGCCTGCGTCTGATGGCTCTGGAGAATGACAGATCTACGAGAAATCTGGTGATGGAGAATGATAGATCGAAAGATACCAGTGAGGGCATAAGCAATGGCGCAGAATCACAGATCCGACAATGGAGAGATCTGCGAGACAAAGCGATTGAGAGAGATTTGCGATGGAGAGAGAGAGGATGAGAGAGAGAAAAAACGATGGAGAGAGATCTGCGGTAATAGTAACTGATCATTTTTTTAATAAAGGCTGTAATTAATCAATTAATTGGACCAATTAATTGATATTGATTTGAATTGTAAAATAAAACCAATTCAGTTAACTATCTTGAAGTGTATTTTTATTTCAAAACAGGTAATTGCAAAATGGAGCAGTTTTTTAGTTTTTCAAATCAAATTTTCAATTTCAAGTAATTTTGCCCACCCCTAGATAAAATTCACTTTTGTGAAAAAGTCAAGACAATAAAAGAAACGGTTAGTAATCGATCCTGCTAGTGGAGAATAAAATTCAAACAAGGAGGAAGAAGTGCTAAGTGAGGAGGCCAAGTCACTTAGTAACCGGGTACATTCATCACAAATGTTTGTATCTGCGCAAAACAATGTCCAGGCTAGAGAGGTAAGAAAAAGAGTGAAAAAGGAAAAGAAAAAAAATAGAATTTGTTTTAGATGTGGTTGACAAAAGTGAAGATGAAAAAGTTGTTGTGATGGAGTTTGTTTGTTGGATTGATAGAAGTTTGATTCTTTAAAGTCTGCTTTTTTTTGGTTATTCTTCCATGATCATTTTTTCCGGATTTTAGCACCACATGGCCTGAAAGTTTCCATACCTAACTGTTTTTATCTTAGCCCCATCATAACCTTAAAGTACTTATGATTTTGTTGTGTGAATAATTCCAAGCGTTTGAGATTTCTAAGATTGTTCGAGCTTTATGGATGATGAGTTTTGTGGTTGAGATTTGAAGAGCTAGTTAAGCTTGGTTGTTGGGTAAAATATGCTAAAACATCATTCGTCGAATATTTGAAGAGTTACTCTTGCTTGGGGACAAGCAAGGTTAAGTATGAGGTATTTTGATAGCATCTATTTAGAGATGATTACAGGGCATGTTTGCATCGGGTTTAGGGCCTTTGAGTGAAGTATTATATATATTTTTGGCCCTTTTTGGTTTAGTTTGGAGGAATCGGTGTCTACCGCTCCTTTGTTATGATTTCAAGCGCTTCTGAGTGGTTTTGGCGCCAATGATAGAGCTAAAGGAGAATGACAAGCTTTGAGGTTTTTCGGTGCACTGAGAAGGCATCAAAGATGAACCAGAAGGGACGGAATAAAGGATGTGGAGCACCGGAATCGTGGCGATATTGGCAAAAGATAAAGAAGCAAGAAAGGCCAGACACTCGGCCGAGTGCGCTCAACACTCGAGACATTGTATGCTCAAGTGGGCTGCATGGGCTTACAAAACTCAACACTCAACCGAGTGCCATTAGCACTCGATATGTTGTATGCTCGAGTGGGTTATAGAAGATAACAAAAGCCATACAGGCCGAGTGTCCTCCACACTCGATTAGGTCTGGTCTCGAGTGGCTCCCAAAACTAGCAAAATTTCAACACTCGGTCGAGTGCCCTAGACACTCGAGATGTGTTATGACCGAGTGTCGATTCTGATTTCATTTTCTGCCGGTTCGTTTTGCATTATTTTCAAAATTTTCCGGTTGGATCTTTTAAGGACGTCTTAGAGGGATAGAAAGGGGCATGACCTGATAGTGTAGAGTCAATTTTGAGAAGGTTTTGAGATCAGTAATCGAAGACAGGATCGAATCTATCATATTTCATTAACTTTTCCACTTTATCAAAGGTTATTTTGTTGAATTTGATTGATTCAAGCATGGTTCTTGTTATGGGTTGCTAGATTTCATTATTCTAGGGTCGGAGTGATCGTGGCGATACAAAGATAGATTTGTGCTTATTATTGTTTGAATGATATTTGATTCTATTTGATGATTTAATCCGCTTTGCGATTACCTTGGACGATCTACCTTCACATTTGAATTAGATATCATTCATGCAAGAAAATATTATTAGTCTATCGATGATGCATTGTTGGTAATCCCTTGTCCTAGAACGCTTTCCGTATTTATATTTCTCTACACTTGATCTGTTTTCGTTGTTACTTTATACACAAACACTTTTAAATCTTCTTGTTTATTCTGAACTTGTGGGTGATGTCTATAAAAATAGCCATGTTGTAATGCACAATTTAGCTTCATATTCTATACACTTTGCATATTTCAGGTTGGGAATATGTCGAATTTATGTAATATGTGCTTATTTGCGAGAAATGGAGATCTACATAAGTTTTGGTTTAATATTACAGAATATGGAGACATTTTGGGAGAAAACCAAGAAGTGAAGACATAAGCTGAAAGTTCCTCGATATCGACGAGTCTTTGTTGATATCGTCTATAGAAGTCCGGACACACCCTGATCAAGGAGCACCATGTCGAGAAGCTGAGGAACGAAGCAACCCGACTCCAGGACACTCCTCGATATCGAGTTAGTTACTCGATATCGACAAAGCCTTGAAGACCAGCCCGGAGTCGAGGAAGAAGCCTGATCGAGGAGCTACGGAGAGCTGCTCGACCTGACCAGATAACCGGACATTGAGCGCCACTCTCCTCGATATTGAGGAAACTCCTCGATATCGACAAACCTAGAGCACATGTCCGAGCAACATCGAGAAGAAGCTACCCGACATGTCGAGCCAGCCAAGTCGATGAAGCCAACTTTCTCGATATCGAATAAGATACTCGATATCGACAACACCTGAGAGCCAGCACCCGAGCAGATTGAGGACCAGCTATTCGAGCATGCCGCTATGGCCAAGTCGATGGAGTAGTCTCCTCGATATCGAGCACTTTACTCGATATCGAGTAAAGGGACCCTGAACCGCGTTACGCGGTTTGGGATGTCCGACGCGGTTTTGGATTCCTTGAGGACGAAGGTTGTCCGAGTCTATCAAGATCTATCCAATTTTATCCAAGTTTATCAAGATCCATGCAATGAAGAGAAGATTTATCCACTTGAAGATATTTTAGGCTTTTAGATATATTTCCCTTTTAAGATAAATGTTTCTTTTATTTATGTTTTATCCTTAGATATAGATAGAGATTTCTATCCTTGATTAGCAAGGATTAGAAGCCTATAAATAAAGCCTTAAGGGGCTGAGTTTTATTCATTCCATCACACAGAGAATTAGGAGAAAGAGAGGAAGAGAGAGATAGTGAGTAGCCAAGAGGAGTTTGTGAAGCGAGAGCAGATTTGGCTTCCTTTGGTTGTAAGCTCTGTTTGATTTAATGCAAGTAGTTTATTTTCCATCAATGATGTCTAAGATTGCAATGAAGCGCGAGTAGTCCACCTACTTCTAGGGTTGGGGCGAGCCCCACGATAGCCCTGCGTATTTGAGGTAAAGATTCGACTTTTATCATATTTTGAGTATCTGCTACTTGTTATGTGTTTATTACCCATAATCGGAGGTCCATGTTAACAACTTGGATTGCAAACATAAATTCAATAGAGACAATTAGGGTTTTCTTGAAAGAGTTGTCTAATTGTTGGAAAAGGCGAAAAGCTTGGTCCTTTGATGCGATTTACATGATTATCTGTTTTATTTCTGCCTTATGCATGCTTGGTTATTGTTGTCGCAAACCCCAATCTTGGAATTCTTTTACATAATGTGTATTTCGCGAATCCCAGAGCCTTTGTCTTTATTTTCTTTCGTTTTAAGTTTTTGCCTTCCTCGATATCGACAATTTCTGGTCGATATCGGGCTACTGATTCCCGATCCCAGATCGTCGTAGCTTTTCCTTTGCAGGTGCTCGACAAGGACTTTATCGACATCGACTTGTTTCCTCGATACCGAGTAAGCTGTCCTCGATATCGACTAACCACCTGTGACTATTGTTGCGCTGTTCGACTTGTCCGATCTTCTGTCGACTTCTGTTCGTGAGTTCCCACTACTGCATCGGGAGGAAGTCTTATAATTATTTACAAGGGACGGAATCTGGTTTGCTGTACTTTATTTATATTTTAATTTGCATTCTTGATTTTCTCATATCAACAAATTGGCGTCGTTGTCGGGGAAGCTATCATTCGCGCCTTAGGTAGTTAAATCTCACGTCTACTTTGAGTTACTTTACAGGTGTATGCGCCGTTCTTGTCAACCACCTGAGTTTGGCGGCTTAGACAAACCAGAATGCCTTCTACACATCCAAGCTAAGCTAAAAAGAGCCATGGCGGCCGCAAAGACACGAGAACAGCTAATTGGTTGCGAAGTGGATTTATATTTAAATTGCAATGTTTATGATATTGTATATGGAATTGAGTTAAGAGTTGATCTTCATAGCTTAAACACATTGAGAGTTGAGAGTAAACACTTTACCCTGGTAAGGTTGGATATATATTGCCTATGCCTATGGATCGCTCATATATGTGTGATGATGTTAAATTCACTTGTCTTACATTGCTACTACTTGAGATGTTGGTTTTGACAAAGGCAAAGACTTGAAGGATGTGTTGTAGGTCTTGGTTATTGTTTGACTATTGCTTGAGGACAAGCAAGTCTAAGTATGGGGTGAGTTGATGTCTATTAAAATAGCCATGTTGAAATGCACAGTTTAGCTTCATATTCTATACACTTTGCATATTTCAGGTTGGGAATGTGTCGAATTTATGTAATATGTGCTTATTTGTGAGAAATGGAGATCTACATATGTTTTGGTTTAATATTACAGAATATGGAGCCATTTCGGGAGAAAACCAAGAAGTAAAGACAGAAGCTGAAACTTCCTCGATATCGACGAGTCTTTGTCGATATCGACTAAAGAAGTTCGGACACACCCTGATCGAGGAGCACCATGTCGAGAAGCTGAGGAATGAAGCAACCCGACTGCAAGACACTCCTCGATATCGAGTTAGTTACTCAATATCGACAAAGCCTTGAAGACCAGCCCGGAGTCCAGGAAGAAGCCTGATAGAGGAGCCGCGGAGAGCTGCTCGACCTGACCAGACAACCGGACATTGAGCGCCACTCTCCTCGATATCGAGGAAACTCCTCGATATCGGCAAACCTAGAGCACATGTCCGAGCAACATCTAGAAGAAGCTACTCGACATGCCGAGCCAGCCATGTCGATGAAGCCAACTTCCTCGATATCGAGTAAGATACTCGATATCGATAACACCTAAGAGCCAGCACCCGAGCAGTTCGAGGACCAGCTAGTAGAGCATGCCACTGAAGCCAAGTCGATGGACCAGTCTCCTCGATATCGAGGACTTTACTCGATATCGAGTAAAGGGACCTTGAGCCGCGTTACGCGGTTTGGGATGTCCGACGCGGTTTTGGATTCCTTGAGGTCGAAGGTTGTCCGAGTCTATCAAGATCTATGTGATTTTATCCAAGTTTATCAAGATCCATCCAATGAAGAAAAGATTTATCCACTTGAAGATATTTTAGGCTTTTAGATATATTTCCCTTTTAAGATAAATGTTTCTTTTATTTATGTTTTATCCTTAGATATAGATAGAGATTTCTATCCTTGATTAGCAAGGATTAGAAGCCTATAAATAAAGCCTTAAGGGGCTGAGTTTTATTCATTCCATCACACAGAGAATTAGGAGAAAGAGAGGTAGAGAGTGAGAGAGTGAGTAGCCAAGAGGAGTTTGTGAAGCGAGAGCGGAATTAACTTCCTTTGGTTGTAAGCTCTGTTTGATTTAATGCAAGTCGTTTATTTTCCATCAATGATGTCTGAGATTGCAATGAAACGCGAGTAGTCCACCTACTTCTATGGTTGGGGCGAGCCCAACGATAGCCCTGCATATTTGAGGTAAAGATCCGACTTTTATCATATTTTGAGCATCTGCTACTTGTTATGTGTTTATTACCTATAATCGGAGGTCCATGTTAACAACTTGGATTGTAAACATAAATTCAATAGAGACAATTAGGGTTTTCTTGAAAGAGTTGTCTAATTGTTGGAAAAGGCGAAAAGCTTGGTCCGTTGATGCGATTTACATGATTATCTGTTTTATTTCTGCCTTATGCATGCTTGGTTATTGTTGTCGCAAACCCCAATCTTGGAAATCGTTTACATAAAGTTCATTTCGAGAATCCCAAAGCCTTTGTCTTTATTTTCTTTCGGTTTAAGTTTTTGCCTTCCTCGATATCGTCAATTTCTGGTCGATATCGAGCTACTGATTCCCGATCCCAGATCGTCGTAGCTTTTCCTGTGCAGGTGCTCGATAAGGACTTCATCGACATCGACTTGTTTACTCGATATCGAGTAAGCTGTCCTCGATATCCACTAACCACCTATGACTGCTACTGCGCTGTTTGACTTGCCCGATCTTCTGTCGACTAACCCTAGTCGAGATCGACAACCTGTGGTCGACTTCTGTTCGTGAGATTTATCCGCTCTCTAGGATCCACTGACACGCTTCCTCGTGGATCGATCCTGAATTCCCACTAATGCATCGGGAGGAAGTCTTGTAATTATTTGCAAGGGACGTAATCTGGTTTGCTGTACTTTATTTATATTTTAATTTGCATTCTCGATTTTCTCATATCAACAAATTGGCGTCGTTGCCGGGGAAGATATCATTCGCGCCTTAGGTAGTTAAATCTCACGTCTACTTTGAGTTACTTAACAGGTGTATGCGTCGTTCTGGTCAACCACCTGAGTTTGACGGCTTAGACGAACCAGAACGCCTTCTACACATCCAAGCTAAGCTAAAAAGAGCCATGGCGGCCGCAAAGACACAAGAACAGCTAATTGGTTGCGAAGTGGATTTATATTTAAATTGCAATGTTTATGATATTGTATATGGAATTGAGTTGAGAGTTGATCTTCATAGCCTAAACATACTGAGATTTGAGAGTAAACACTTTACCCTGGTAAGGTTGGATTTATATGGCCTATGCCTATGGATCGCTCATATATGTGTGATGATGTTAAATTCATTTGTCTTACATTGCTACTACTTGAGATGTTGCTTTTGACAAAGGCGAAGACTTGAAGGATGTGTTGTAGGTCTTGGTTATTGTTTGACTATTGCTTGAGGACAAGCAAGTCTATGTATGGGGTGATTTGATGTCTATTAAAATAGCCATGTTGAAATGCATAGTTTAGCTTCATATTCTATACACTTTGCATATTTCAGGTTGGGAATATGTCGAATTTATGTAATATGTGCTTATTTGTGAGAAATGGAGATCTACATAATTTTTGGTTTAATATTACAGAATATGGAGCCATTTCGAGAGAAAACCAAGAAGTGAAGACGGAAGCTGAAAGCTCCTCGATATCGACGAGTCTTTGTCGATATCGACTAAAGAAGTTCGGACACACCCTGATCGAGGAGCACCATGTCGAGAAGCTGAGGAACGAAGCAACCCGACTCCAAGACACTCCTCGATATGGAGTTAGTTACTCGATATCGACAAAGCCTTGAAGACCATCCCGGAGTCTAGGAAGAAGCTTGATAGAGAAGCCGCGGAGAGCTGCTCGACCTGACCAGACAACCGGACATTGTGCGCCACTCTCCTCGATATCGAGGAAACTCCTCCATATCGGCAAAGCTAGAGCACATGTCTGAGCAACATCGATAAGAAGCTACCCGACATGCCGAGCCAGCCATGTCGATGAAGCCAACTTCCTCCATATCGAGTAAGATACTCCATATCGACAACACCTAAGAGCCACCACCCGAGCAGATCGAGGACTAGCTAGTCGAGCATGCCGCTGGAGCCAAGTCGACGGACTAGTCTCCTCGATATCGAGGACATTACTCGATATCGAGTAAAGGGACCCTGAGCCACGTTACGCGGTTTGGGATGTCCGACGCGGTTTTGGATTCCTTGAGGTCGAAATCAAGATCCATCCAATGAAGAGAAGATTTATCCACTTGAAGATATTTTAGGCTTTTAGATATATTTCCCTTTTAAGATAAATGTTTCTTTTATTTATGTTTTATCCTTAGATATAGATAGAGATTTCTATCCTTGATTAGCAAGGATTAGAAGCCCATAAATAAAGCCTTAAGGGGCTGAGTTTTATTCATTCCATCACACAGAGAATTAGGAGAAAGAGAGGTAGAGAGAGAGTGAGTAGCCAAGAGGAGTTTGTGAAGCGAGAGCGGAATTGGCTTCCTTTGGTTGTAAGCTGTGTTTGATTAAATGCAAGTAGTTTATTTTCCATCAATGATGTCTGAGATTGCAATGAAGTGTGAGTAGTCCACCTACTTCTATGGTTGGGGCGAGCCCAACGATAGCCCTGCGTATTTGAGGTAAAGATCCGACTTTTATCATATTTTGAGCATCTGCTATTTGTTATGTGTTTATTACCCATAATTGGAGGTCCATGTTAACAACTTGGATTGTAAACATAAAATCAATAGAGACAATTAGGGTTTCTTGAAAGAGTTGTCTAATTGTTTTAAAAGGCAAAAAGCTTGGTCTTTTGATGCGATTTACATGATTATCTGTTTCATTTCTGCCTTATGCATGCTTGGTTATTATTTTCGCAAACCTCAATCTTGGAAGTCTTTTACATAAAGTTTATTTCGAGAATCCCAAAGCCTTTGTCTTTATTTTCTTTCGTTTTAAGTTTTTGCCTTCCTCGATATCGACAACTTCTGGGCGATATCGAGCTACTAATTCCCGATCCCAGATCGTCGTAGCTTTTCCTGTGCAGGTGCTCGACAAGGAATTTATCGACATCGACTTGTTTACTCGATATCGAGTAAGCTGTCCTCGATATCGACTAACCACCTGTGACTGCTGCTGCGCTGTTCGGCTTGTCTGATCTTCTGTCGACTAAACAAGTCGAGATCGACAACCTGTAGACGAACCAGAACGCCTTCTACACATCCAAGCTAAACTAAAAAGAGCCATGGCGGCCGCAGAGACACAAGAACAGCTAATTGAGAGGCTTAGGAGGGAACTAGCCGCTAAAGATACTGCTGTCGCTGCTAAGAGAGCAGGAAGGGAACAAGCGGAAGCTGAGCTGTCTCAATACCCAACCACTTCAGAGGATTATATGCACCCAACTCTCTTCGTGCCTGAATCGGCTATTCTAATCCCTGAAAATTCTTTTGAAACTCGCACTTAATTCCTTATAGAACTTAAAAATAATGCTTTTCATGGAAGGTTTAATGAGTGGCCTCTTGAACATATTACCAATTTTTCTGACATGTGTCGTACTCTTGCTGAAGGTACAACTCTTGAATATGTCAAGATGAAGGCCTTTCGTTGGTCTCTTGCTGGACCTGCACTGAAGTGGCATGAAGGGCTGAAACCACGATCCCTCACGACATGGGCTCAAGTGGAGCAAGAGTTTCTCAACAAATTCTTCCCTCCTGCCAAGACAACACTCCTTCTCTAGAAGATTACAGCTTTCAAACAGAAGCCTGGGGAGCCACTCGCAAAAGCATGGGAACGGTACAAAGAACTGTTGCGATCTTGCCCTACTCATGGACATCCACCCTACTTCATTCAAGAGATCTTCTTCAACTCTCTTGACCAAGTCACTAAGGACAGGATCAATCAGTATACCAGATATGAGTATCTGACGATGCCACCAGTCGACGCATGGGGTGTACTTGACACGCTCACCAATTATGACAACAAGTACGGGTCTACCACAAACTATGAGGAGAACTCCTATGCTAGGCCAGCACCATCTATGCTCCTTTATGAGCCTTCCAAGGAGATTGACCCAGATGTCAGGGAGCAGTTCTACAGAGACCAGAATCGCAAGCTCCTCAAGCATGTCAAGTATCTCTCTGTCAACCAACCTTGCATCGAATACGGATCACAGCGGCACACCACTACTGAGTGCCCACACACAGATCAAGTCAGGATGGCAGAGACACACGAAGAGGTAGCTTACGTAGGGGGCCCCAATCGCTATATGGGGGATCAAAGGTTCTATCAACCACAATGGAACCAGGGTCCTCCTAGGAACCCCCCGCCATACAGAGCTCCAGGGCATCCAGAAAGGGATCAAAAGAAGGATAACTTACAACTCGTCCTAGAAGAGATGCGCCAGAATCAAAGCACCATCAACAACCAGTTCCAGAACATCAATACAAAATTTGGAGAGCTGGACATTTGGAACAAAAGCATTGAGACTCAAATGGGTCAATTCGCGACGCAGATTCCACGACCATCCGGACAACTCCCTAGGCAAACAGAACCGAATCCTAAGGGGAAAACCGGACACGTCGCAGCTATCAAACTCAAGAGTGTGCACCAATTACACGAGCTAGAGGTCGAAAAGCACCAAGATAAAGCAGAGCAGCAACTCAACGATGAGCAGCAGCAACTCGATATCGAGGAGCCCTTGGTCGATTTCGAAAAAAATCTCCTCGACGTAGAGGAGACGCCAATCTCGGACACCACTGCACATCCCAGCAACTCGAGATCGACAACCCTACTCGATATAGAGGAAACTCAAGTCGATATCAATAAAAACCTGGCCGATGTCGACGACTCAAAAAAGACATTGCCTTTCCCTTCCAATGCACTGAAAGATCCCACTGCAGGTAGGTTCCAACGTTTTGTTAATATGCTGCAAGAACTGAATGTCTCTATTCCTTTTACATAAGCCCTGTAAGAGATGCCTGGATATGTCAAATTCCTAAAAGAAATCCTAAGCAAGTAGCGATCCATCTCAGAGATCGCCGGCGAATGCAAAGTGCTTCACTTCCTTGAAAAGAGACCTGACCCTGGTAAGTTTTATGTTACTATGGGATTTGGACAATATAAATATGAGTCCTTGTGTGATTTAAGAGTAAGTGTGAGCATCATGCCCTTATCAATCTGGCGGAAGGTAAAGATAGGATGCATAGAGCTTGTGGATGCTAAGCTATACATGGCAAACAATACAGTGGTCATCCCTACAGGTATAGTTTAAAATTTCCCTGTCCAGGTTGGTAAATTCTTTGTTCCAGCAGATTTCATTATTATGGACTGTGCTGAAGATCCTACTAGCCCTATTATTCTTGGTAGACCATTCTTAGCTACTGCAGATGCCAAGATTAGTGTCAAACAACGATTGCTCACATTCACCATAAGCGACGAGGTCTTAGATTTCTCTTTTCGCCCTGCAAAAGAGGAAATTTCATGGCTGGAGGTGAAGAGCATCAGCAACCACGGGACCAAGCAAACAACGGAGGAAAGCACCAGAGGCCAACTCGATATCGACAAACCCTCCTCGATATCGACCAAACCTGTCCTCGATATCGACAAATCTTCATCGACATCGACTTCCTCTACTAAGCGCCAGACCAGTCCCGCCCGATATCGACTAACCCCAAGCCCGAAAATTTCTGTTTTGGTTCCGAAAAGGTAAGTTCAGGTATGAATCCTACTCCTCCTCAGTCCATTAAGAAATTTATCAATAATTTAAGGGGAGGTAAGGCCCCGTGACGAGAGAATCTGCGGAAACTGAGTGCTGAAAAGAAAAAGAAGAAAGAAAAGGAAGATTATGCAAGCAATCACCTGTCAGCTGAGCTTGCATACTACAATCAGAACCTAGATGATCTAGGAGAAGGGCCAAGCACAAGCAGGACCCAGATTAAAGGTCCTTGAGGATAAAAGAAGAAGTCGGCCTAGCGACTCTAAAATCTAGAGCATGTATATAAAGCTTTATGAATTTTGGGACTTTGGAACTTTTGATTTTGGTTTTGGTTTTTGTTTTTTTTTAGTTTAGAATACATCATTTGGAAAGTCTTGTCTTTGTGTGCAATCTAACACTTTTAGGTCGGCAAGAATAAAAGGATCGCAAAAGGTGGAATAAGAAGTCCTTGAAGAACGGTCGAAATCGACTAGGCCAGTCGACAACGACCAAGAGAAGCAACCCAGAAGTTCATCGATATCGAGTAGGCCAACTCGATATCGACTAAGCCAGAAGAGTCTCCTCGACTTCAGATTCCACTTGACGTAGACGACAGTTACTCGATATCGAGTACAGTACTCGATATCGACAAGAATTTTACTCGATATGCCCTGTTTTGCCCTCCTCGATACATTATTCGGTGAGTTCCTTCCTTTACTCTTGTCTTTATTTGATTTTATACAGTGCGGACACTGTATATTTTAAGTAAGGGGTGGGGAAGGGCTCATTATCATTATTATATGTTTTAGTCTTGCTTTTGGTTTTACATGGTAAAATTTTTATTATTTTGTTATGCATTCATGTTTAAAGTTTTATGCATTTAAGCCTTTTGTCATACTTTAGTCTTGTTTTTTTAGTTACATAAAAAATAAAAAAAAATTAAAAAAATTGTCGAAAAAAAAATGCATGTTTAATTTTTGCATTGTCTTAGTTTTTATACCATAACTTAGATGTCCTATGATGATAAATAATGACTGACTTGATCATGTAAATCCTATGGCATGTTTGGAAGGTTTAGCCTAAGTCCTTAAAATTGTTTTTATGTGGATTGTGAACTTGTGATGAAATTGAGCACATATGATCCTAAGCTAAAGGTTAAAATCCAACAAAAATTATCCCAGTGAGAATTTTTGCCTTATAGGGAGAACATTAAAAATCTCTCTGTTTTCTTGAGTGTATTTACTCTTCCTATGCATCTCTAAATGTTTTGATAGTTATTCAAAGCCAATACATTTATATGTTTATGTGAATGAGAATTAAATGATGGAGGCACCTTTTAAGCCAATTTTATCATCTCTTTACCTACCCTGCATTATCCTTGCTTGAAGCCAGAACACTAGCCTGAGACTTTTATTATAAACTCCACAAAATTATCTTTAGCCAAATTGAGCCTGACCCCCATTTGGGAATTAAGACTTAGAGTTGGTTGGAATGATGATTTGTGGAAGGAATGAGCTTATGTTTCATTTCAAGTAAGAAGGATTGTTTAGTTTATTGAGATATGCGTTGGTTTTATATTTTTATCTTGCTATGCCTACTTTGTAAATGGATTTTTGGCTCACCCTATAAATGCACTAGTTTTATTTTATTTTCGTTAAAAAAAAATTGAGAAAAAAAAGAGAGAAACAAAAGAACAATAAGAATGTGATTATGAATAAAGTGCATGAGCCAAATTTACCTTATTTCTTTCATTTTCGCAAGATTCATACTTTGGAGAGGCTAATTAAGTTTAAAAGGTTACATACTTCATTTAGATAAGTTGGAGAGTTTGGTTGATGCGTATGATTAAGAGTTATGGTTTGGTTGAGTTGTGTTGGAAATTTAGGAGTCTTGATTCCGGAATTCTATTAAGCACCACATGGCCAAATAATCTACGCTTTTATTTCTTACCAAGCCCCATTACAACCCCGTCGTATGGAATCTTCTTTAAAGACTTCTATTGAGCGAAGTCCTCCTGATAATTCTTGTCTCATTTACATAATTAGTTGCGAAGTAGATGTATATTTAAATTGCAATGTTTATGAGATTATATATGGAATTGAGTAGATAGTTGATCTTCTTAGCCTAAACACATTGAGAGTTGAGAGTAAACACTTTACCCTGGTAAGGTTGGATTTATATTGCCTATGCATATGGATCACTCATATATGTGTGATGACGTTAAATTCACTTGTCTTACATTGCTACTACTTGAGATGTTGCTTTTGACAAAGGCGAAGACTTGAAGGATGTGTTGAAGGTCTTGATTATTGTTTGATTATTGCTTGAGGACAAGCAAATCTAAGTATGGGGTGATTTGGTGTCTATTAAAATAGCCATGTTGAAATGCACAATTTAGCTTCATATTCTATGCACTTTGCATATTTAAGGTTCGGAATATGTCGAATTTATGTAATAAGTGCTTATTTGCGAGAAATGGAGATCTATATAAGTTTTGGTTTAATATTACAGAATATGGAGCCATTTCGGGAGAAAACCAAGAAGTGAAGACAGAAGCTGAAAGTTCCTCGATATCGACGAGTCTTTGTTGATATCGACTAAAGAAGTCCGGACACACCCTGATCGAGGAGCACCATGTCGAGAAGCTGAGGAACAAAGCAACCTGACTCCAGGACACTCCTCAATATCGAGTTAGTTACTCGATATCGACAAAGCCTTGTAGACGAGCCCGGAGTCGAGGAAGAAGCCTGATCGAGGAGCCGCGGAGAGCTGCTCGACCTGATCAGACAGCCGGACATTGAGCGCCACTCTCCTTGATATCGAGGAAACTCTTCGATATCGACAAACCTAGAGCACATGTCCGAGCAACATCGAGATGAAGCTACCCGACATGCCGAGCCAGCCAAGTCGATGAAGCCAACTTTCACGATATCGAGTAAGATACTCGATATCGACAACACCTGAGAGCCAGCACCCGAGCAGATCGAGGACCAGCTAGTCGAGTATGCTGCTGAAGACAAGTCGATGGACCAGTCTCCTCAATATCGAGGACTTTAATCGATATCGAGCAAAGGGACCCTGAGTCGCGTTACGCGGTTTGGGATGTCCGACGCGGTTTTTTATTCCTTGAGGCCGAAGGTTGTCCGAGTCTATCAAGATCTATCCGATTTTATCCAAGTTTATCAAGATCCATCCAATGAAGAGAAGATTTATCCACTTGAAGATATTTTAGGCTTTTAGATATATTTCCCTTTTAAGATAAATGTTTCTTTTATTTATGTTTTATCCTTAGATATAGATAGAGATTTCTATCCTTGATTAGCAAGGATTAGAAGCCTATAAATAAAGCCTTAAGGGGCTGAGTTTTATTCATTCCATCACACAGAGAATTAGGAGAAAGAGAGGTAGAGAGTGAGAGAGTGAGTAGCAAAGAGGAGTTTGTGAAGCGAGAGCGGAATTGACTTCCTTTAGTTGTAAGCTCTGTTTGATTTAATGCAAGTAGTTTATTTTCCATCAATGATGTCTGAGATTGCAATGAAGCGCGAGTAGTACACCTACTTCTAGGGTTGGGGTGAGCCCAACGATAGCCCTGCGTATTTGAGGTAAAGATCCGACTTTTATCATATTTTGAGCATCTGCTACTTGTTATGTGTTTATTACCCATAATGGGAGGTCCATGTTAACAACTTGGATTGTAAACATAAAATGAATAGAGACAATTAGGGTTTCTTGAAAGAGTTGTCTAATTGTTGGAAAAGGCGAAAAGCTTGGTCCGTTGATGCGATTTACATGATTATCTGTTTTATTTCTGCCTTATGCATGCTTGGTTATTGTTGTCGCAAACCCCAATCTTGGAAGTCTTTTACATAAAGTTTATTTCGAGAATCCCAAAGCCTTTGTCTTTATTTTCTTTCGTTTTATGTTTTTGCCTTCCTCGATATCGACAACTTCTGGTCGATATCGAGCTACTGATTCCCGATCCCAGATCGTCGTAGCTTTTCATATGCAGGTGGTCGACACGGACTTCATCGACATCGACTTCTTTACTCGATATCGAGTAAGCTGTCCTCGATATCGACTAACCACCTGTGACTGATGTTGTGCTGTTCGACTTGTTTGATCTTCTGTCGACTAACCCTAGTCGATATCGATAACCTATGGTCGACTTCTGTTCGTGAGATTTATCCGATGCCTAGGATCCGCTGACGCGCTTCCTCGTGGATCGATCCTGACTTCCCACTACTGCATCGGGAGGAAGTCTTGTAATTATTTGGAAGGAACAGAATCTCGTTTGCTGTAATTTATTTATATTTTAATTTTCATTCTCGATTTCCTCATATCAATAGTGGGATACGACACTTGATTACTAAAGTTGAACATGTACACTTGCAGGGTGGGTTTTTAGCCTATTAGAAATTAAGATTTAGTGTTGGTTATGGATATTCACTTGAAGTTATGGGAAAGAAGGTAAAGTGTGAGATTATCATGATTTATGATTTTTGAGAAGCTGTAATGTTATGTCCTTATGGTTTCCCTCATATCATATTGTATTGCATTTTATTTGGCTCAATTAAAAAAAAAACAGTATCATTCGAAAAAAGATAAAAAAATCGAAAAAAAGAGAAAGAAAGAATAAAAGAGCCATTTTATTTATTTTTGCATATGAGGAGTTGGATGGATGTTTGGTTGAGAGTTATATAAGATGGGTGTAGTATATGCACATTTCAGCTTATTTGAGATATTTGATTATTGGAGTTTATTGATATAATCATGAGAGTTTAAGTTATTTTGAGAGTTTATGAGCATGTTGCCATATATTTTGAGAGTTGTTGGACATTTGTTGAGAGTTGTGTTATATTGTGAGCTTGATGTATTTTTGAGTTGGTTTGTGTTATATTGGGAGTTTTTAAGAAACTTATCTTTCCGGAATCAATAGCACCACATGACCAAATACCATTCCTTGACCTTAGGTTTTTACCAAACCCATTACAACCATGCAGATTGGAATCTTTTATGAAGGTTTCTATTGAGCGAAAGTCCTCTTGATATTCTTATTTTTGCTTTGATGTATACGGTGGAGATTTTGTGATATAAGTGTTGATATTTGATTTGATGTTTGTATATGGAATTAAGGTGAATGTGTGCTTCAAAACCTAAACACATGAGAGCGAGAGAAACACATATTTTTCTCTTGCGAGGTTGGATTGATAAGCATGCAAGCTACTTGATCACCTATATACATGTTATGATGTTTTTAATCCTTGTTCATATTTGCACTATGAATTGAAGTTACTTTTGATGAGGAAAAATTGTAAAGGAATCTCTTGTGGGATGCATTGATTATGTTTATGTTTCATGGTTGCTTGAGGACAAGCAAGAGCTTAAGTGTGGGAGGATTTGATAATACATATTTTAGATAGACATTATAGGTAGTTCTTATTGCATTTAGATGGTGGTATTGCATATTTTTAGTATATTTCGATATCGTTCTTGTAAAGTATTCGAGCTCAGAATCTACGCCTTTTTAATGTTTATTCCGCAGTTTTACATTCCGATCATGGATGGGATATTGGAGGAGCTTAAATGACTGATTTTGGGGCATAAGAAAGGCTAGGGAAGGATCATAAAGGGAGCCAAGAAGCACAACGTCGAAGCTAAGGAAGGATCGTGGAGCCTAAGGAGCGGCGCCCACCGCTATTCCACCCGCGCCCGCCGATCTTCCGTGTCAGCAATTGTTGAATTAAGTCCAATGATTCTATTCCATTCTTATATTATTATCTTATTTTCTAGGGTTTTGCCCAACTCTCTTTAGGTTATTTTTGTCCTATTGTTGAGACTTACGTTGTCGAGAGAGGTGTGAGATACATTAAGAGAGAAGAGCATTAATTTGGCTATGAGATGCTAAACTCATAGTTTCGCCAGTGAGTTGAAGACATGGTTGAATGAATTGGGAGGATTTCATTTCAATTAGTTATTAATGAGTCTATTTATCATTTTGTTCTTATTGATATGTATTTGTGTTCCTTTCTATGCTTGATCACCATGTTACGAATTGCATCTATGCTATGAATCTGTTGTTGGTGTCTCTATAGCAAACGAAGTCATTGATTTAGTGATATTTCTATGCGTTTGTAGTGGATGATAACAATTGATTTATATCGAGTAGATGTGTTAGGGTCGAGTGGGTTCTTCTCTCGATTTCTAACTGCATTGAAATGATGTGCCAATTGGTCATAAATCCTCGAATCGTTAATGCTATTCTTGAGTGATTCCTCCTTGAATAAGAGTTTGTATCTATGCGGAACAATCGATATTAGGTTAGCCGACATAAACTCTATAAATAATATTGAAATCAATCCTAGAATCTTGAACCTCAACCATTTTCGAGAATTACAGGTGAAATGCTTTTCTATCATATTATCAATTCTTTGCAATCATTACTCTATTTACTTTATTTTGCTACTTCATTAGTTACCACAATTTGCTTGCTGTTATAATAAGAAATCATCGATAGAACGATGTAAGTGAAACCTTTTCTCCTGTGGGTTCGACTCCGTATATTATTGCTATACTAATATGTTGGTTGAGCATTAATTGAGTTAGGATATCATTACTATTTGGGAAAGGGAGAAATCCATCGACTTTCGCCCCGCATCCAATTCTTGGTGCCGTTGCCGGGGAGAAAAGAGAAGATAGTTCGCTTTATTTTTCTTTTGTTGATTTCTTTTTATCTTTACTTTTGCTTTAGTTTTTATTTTTATTTAGGTTTGACCTACTCTGTATGGTTCAAACCCGCTCTACTAATTCGTCGCCTTTGTCTTTTGATCCTGAGATTGAAAGATCTCTTTCTAGATTGAAAAGGAGAGTTGATTTTGATCATGAAAAGGAGATGAGAGACAACAACAACAGTCACAACAACATTATCAATCCGCCAAGAAGGACTCTGAGAAGCTTGAAGGAGCCTAAGATGAATGTACAACCGCTTGCAATTAGACTTCATGCTCTCCTTGAGGGTTCCAGGTTCGAATATAAATCTAATTGGTCTACTATTTTACCTAATTTTCATGGATTTCCTGGGGAGGAAGCACACAAACACCTTGCAAACATTGCTAGTGTCTGCGATAGACTTAGACCCACATGCCTAATCGATGACCAATTAATGCTTAGAGTGTTCCCCTTTACCCTAAAAGATCCGACCAGGGACAATCTCATGAATGAAACCCTTAGGAGGATTTTACCTAGAACCAAAGTGTTCCACATGAAAAAGTACTTAAAGGATAGTGTCTTGCGATTGAACAAACACATAGTGAAACTGAACAACCCTCAAATTAGATAAGTGAATAAGTCTTGCACTTTTCGATTCAGTAACTAATTTCAGTAGCACATTCCTCTTCCATGTTCTTTAGTTGTTTGCAATAATACATGCACAACTTTGTGGTCACCTCTGACCTTGGGTGCTGACGAATGCCCTGGAAAGACTATCTAGGTCGCTTATAGAAGGGGATTAACCCTTCACACTCTCGTAGATGGTTGAATCAAGTCCACCTCACACAGACCTGATGCGTTTTATATTCCCGATCCTTCGCCTGTGGACTGAGAATCAAGAACAACTCCGTATATTTGTCCCGATCTTGCAATATTCTTTGATATCTTGATGTATACAAGTAATTACAATTAAAGGCTTCGAATTTATTGCGACGGAAACAAGTAAGGATAACAAAGCAAC
Organism: Persicaria tinctoria; assembly: GCA_037127255.1. Lineage (NCBI taxonomy): Eukaryota > Viridiplantae > Streptophyta > Magnoliopsida > Caryophyllales > Polygonaceae > Persicaria > Persicaria tinctoria. Next base: position 76,506,869 of record JBANSL010000006.1, read on the forward strand.
AACAATCAACAATGAAAAGACAAGCAATAGCGGAACTGCTGGATTAGCCGCAGGTGCGGCCAAGGGAGCCACAGGCGCGGCCCGGTCACTGGCGACATTTCTGGGCAGATTCAGCAACAAGAACTCTGGTTTCAGCGACGGTTTCTCAGGATGGGTTTCTCCCTTGTGTTGTTGGTTTTTATTTGGGATTAGGGTTTGAATTTGTATCGGATGAGTGAACAACAATATGAATGTCGAAAGGGAAAAGCTTTTGGATGTGGGAATTGAAGAACCTTTTTAGCCAAAAAGGTTTCTTCAATACAATTTTCCAATCTAATTTTCATTTAATGTAACTAATGTTCTTTAAATAATAATGCAATGTCAATCTTTCCTTGCAAAGAAATTTTTTTTGGCTTGGTAAAATAAGAATTAAAGTAGATAAATCTTAACTAACATAGATAGAACCTAGATAAAGATAGATAAAACTAGGCTTAGTGGTTAAGGAAAAACCCTAGGAGATATTTTCCTTCCCACCTTTATTTCCTAATTGCATAAAAATAAATATAATAAAATTAATGTTTAAATCGAAAATAATTAAATAAATATATAAAAATTCGTCCAAACAGTGACAATTGCAAATATGATGAATTTCGGCCATTCTCGAGGTTTATCTTGGAGAAACCTTCAACAAAAAAGTCTTAGATCTTTTCATTCTCATTCCAACAAGGTATGACATGACCCAACCCGATAAATACGGACTCCGAACTACTCATTTTACTGAGACGTTGAAATGCTGTCAACCCATTAAGAACGAACCAAAACATGGGTAGAATCTCACCTTGATCCTTTGTACCTTCTTCCATGTTGGAGCCTTCTTCTTCCTATTGAGGAGGACATACTCTTCCTCCAATAGCCCTCGAATTGATCTTGATAGCTTGCCTGGATCAAGATCGTTTTTTGAGCCACATAAGCTCATCCTTGATTGCATCAACACCACCCTTAATCCGAATAATCTAAAACACAAACCCAAGTACTTCTCTTCCAACGAAGTTGATTTATGTACATAATAGAAAAATAATATTTTGAAACAAAAAAGTGAGTATTGATTGACGAATAAAACTTAACTAGCTCAGGTTGCCTCCCGAGAAGCGCCTTTAGTTAAAGGTCAACCCTCTATTGGGTCTCTTCAGCCTTCTCTTTCGGATTTAGTACCACCTGTGATGGTACCTTTCTTGTAGCACGTGCCTTTAGTTCTCCGATTTCCTGTGCTATATGGCCTATGACCTTTTCTTTAGTTGTAAACTTATCTAGAATGAGTCGTATGGTTGTATCCGGTTGGGGCTGAGATGTTAGCATATGATTTCGAGGTCTGGCGTTGAACTGATTCCTTCCTTTGTACTGCGCTTGAGCATTTGGCATGTTCCTGAACCCTTGATAAAAATTGACAAAGAATGACGAATAAGAAATTGTGAATTCAGAAGCGTGACGAGAATTCTCAACTTGAGATGTTAGAAGGTGCAAAATCAATAGGTACCGGAGCTGCTACAATTGTTTTAGTCGGAGTTGTTGTCAGTATTGGAAACGTATTCAGTTCTTTGATTCATTTCGTGGTGCGAAATCCGTCATTGGCTAAACAATTATTTGGTTATGCTATTTTGGGGTTTGCTTTAGGATTAAAATTTAGGTTAAAGGAGTTGTTACCATATGGTCGAGGATCGCAGTCTCCAACTGCATTGACTTCCATCACTCCTTCTTGAACTTGAAGACAGAGATCATTCGGGTGTGATGGATCTCCGCATATTCTACATGGTCGAACTGGTGGTTGAGTAACATGAGTCGCTAAACTTTTCACCAGTTTGTCAGCCTACTGATCTCATCCTGCTAGATAGGACTGGAGTTTGCATTCTTGACATGGTGTATTCCTTGAACTCTTTGTGTCCTTCCATATTGTTGTGAGGCATTAGCAAGATCTTCAAAAAATTTCATTACCCCAACTGCAGTTTTATCCAGAACATCTCCTTTGGTGGTTGCGTTGATTACTCCTTGCTCTGTATCCAACAATCCTTATATATGTAGAGAACGAGGCCGTCCTCCACGATCCCATGATGCAAACAATTAGCTTTGAGCTTGTTGAAGAATCCAAGGTACTCATACAATGATTCTTCTAGAGGTTCCTCAATACTGGATATCTCCTTCTTGACTTTGCTATGTCGGGTAGCTAGAAATGTAACGGGAATATAAAGTATTTATTCAGAAATGCTTTCTTCAATTCTATCCAGGACTTGATACTTTCCGTCGGAAAATAGTAGAGCCATTCGTTTGCAGCGTCCTTGAGAGTGAACGGGAATACTCTGAGCATCATCTGATTGTCAGTGATTCCATTATGTCTAACACGATCGCAAACCGCAGTAAAGTCTGTCAGATGCTTGTTTGGATTCTCTTCGTCCCTTCCATGAAACCTAAGCAACAACGATGCATATCCTGATTTGAATTCAAATTTAAAGAATGTTGGGAGATTCAGGAGCTTGATAGCTAGTAGTGGTGATGTAAGAAGAGGCTCCTTAAGAACTCTCAACGTTCTTTTTGGTTGATCTTTATCGTCGGTTATTTTGTTTGATTGTTGTCTTCGTAACCTGGAAAAACATCGTTCAATTTATGTACCACAAGGCACTAGAGAAATATTACTAGAACGGTGTGAATCATACAAGATAGCTACACCAAAAGCTTATGAATTATGTTTAATCAAAAACTCAACACTCCCCGACAACGACGCCAAAAGTTTGGTGCATGCTAGAATGTCGTGTGTTCTAATACCCAAAAGGCTGATTTTATACCTTCAAACAATAATGAGTATTAGCAACAAGTACAAGTCAATCCCACAGAAAGTGCGAGCAGTTCGTAATAAGAGCAATAGTAATAATGAGCGGAAAACAATAAATAAATTAATGGTTGAAATAGATGTAATAATATGAAGAGAAATATATCTTTACTTATATTCGAAAAATGTGTAAATCCATGATCATCGGGTTGTTTGGTTATGATTGGCTATCTTAGTATTGGTGTGTGCATAAAGTTGTATAGCTTCCTATTTCGATCATTATCAATTCCCTAAACTCTTGCATAGGGTTCGAGAAGAAATAAGTCCTAAAAATGCATATTTTAGATAGGCATTATAGATAATTTTAGATGCATTTGGATAGGATTCTTACATGTTTTATGTTTAGTTCGCATTGTTATCCATTTGGGCAATCGAGTTCGGAATCTACGCTATTTTGTGTTTATTTTCCAGTTTTACAATACGAGCTTGATGAGAAGTTAAATGTGTCTACAAGAGGCTAGTTTAGAGCATAAAATAGGCAAAGGAAGATCATGAAGGGAGTTAAGGAGAAGAACGTTGATGCCAAGAGAAGAAATCACGGAGTCAGAGTAGCGGCGTCCGCCGGTTTCGCAGTATTAGCAAACCCTATTTCGTCCGTGTTCTTTCTTATTAGTTAATTATTATTTTACATTCTAGGGTTTTTAGACGATGCCTTTAGGCTATATTACTCTTATTCTACAGCCGTTTGAGGGAGAATATACATTGAGAGAGACAAATTACAACCACTTTCCTATTGATTGTTTCGGCAGACTATGAGTTGCTAAACTCATAGTTTCTCCTGTGATTCAAATACATGGTTGATAGAATTGTGGGGTTTTGATTTCATAAAGTTATTCATTAGTTATTTCATTATCTTTGTTCTTATATTTGTTATTTGCACATGTTCACTCTTGATTGATCTTCGTGACAGAATTTTCATCTTTGCTAGTGATTAATGATTTCTTGTGAATAATTAATCCATGGTAGCAATCAATATGTAATTGATTCCGTGAAATCATCAATTGTCTATGCAAGATAATGACTATTGGTTGAATGTTGACTTCTATAAGATTATGGTTAAGGGAATTGCAATCTTTTGACATTCTAATTGCATTGAGATTTGATATCACCAATTTGCCAAGTACTTTGTGAGTTTGTGTTGCTATGTGTTTAAGAATCCAGTTAGGATTGCATATGGTGTAAGGGAATTGTAAGCCTATAAAGGTTATCAATCTATTTAAACCAAAGTAGGAATAACTGATATCAATTGCATCGCATTGAATGAGAATAACTATGAAATCATTCAAAGGATCATGAACCCCAACCATTGTTGAGAATTGCAGGAAAAGCGTTTTTATCATATTGGTAAAATATTTGCAATCATTACTAGTTTTACTTATTTGTTTGCTTATTTCATCTCGATCTTGTTATTGTTGTCATGGAAAGGCTAGAGAGGAGCCCAATAAACATCTGTTGAAGTATCCTAGTGTCTGCAATATGCTGAGACCTCAGGGCCTAACAAATGATCAATTGATGCTTAGGATGTTTCCTTTTACACTAAAGGATGCACCAAGCGATTTGCTATATTACATACCTCTAGAAAGCATTACTACTTGGGAGGATTGAAAAGAGCTTTCCTTCATAAATACTTTTCTGACGTTCACCTCAACAAACTCAAGAAGGAATTATCAAGTATAGAGAAATGTCCGAAAGAGAGCCTTTATGAGTATGTTGAGAGATTCAAGAAGCTCAAAGGAAGTTGCTCGCATCATGGCATATGAGAGGATGATATAGTGATCTTTCTCTATGAGGGTTTTCTTTATCGTGAACGTAGTGTCATCAATGCTACAAGTGGAGGAGATGTCTTGGGGAGAGAGAGGAAATTAGGGCGATTGTGGGTTTCTGTGCGCTCCTCTAGCGGCGGCCGCTGGCCGGCGTTAATTTTCGACCGATAAGTGCTACATAACATGGCCAAGAATAAGGGACAAAAGGGTGGTTCGTCTACAGGGCTCAATTATGAGGAGAAAAGTAAATTGGAAAATGAGATATGCTCGTCGATCTTCAAAAATAGGACAGCACCAGATCTAGGAGATAAGGGGGAGGAAGAGGGTTCTCTGGCCCGGGAAGGGGTGCCGCTGGGTAATCCGACCTCTGCACCGAGTGGAGGCGTTCAGGGCGGGGATGCTTCTCCGGGGGGTTCCTCGTCTTCTTTGAAGTCGAGCGCAAGATCTAACCCGGAGGCATCGAACTTTGCAGAGAATGTGTTCTATGGGAGTCCAGAACAGGATAGCGCTGGTGAACGAGCTCCTCCGCTCCAGGAGTTTCGACGGGGGAATCTCACCTTTTATCAAGCGATTAGGTGTTCTCGTCATGCTGCTGTCTCTGAGCGGTTGTGTTTTGTTCCCCATATAGATGGCGATTGCATTCGATACACGACGGAGGACATCGCTGCGTCAAGTAATGCATGGGCTGCAACGCTCATAGGGACTATCATGGGTCTTGCTATTCCGGGTCGCTTCCTATCTAAGTTTATGGTGAGCAACTAGAGGGTTCGCAAGCCTAGTGTCTTCGTCAAGCCTTCTGGGATCCTGGTTATCCGATTTGAGACAATTGATGACCTACGGTTGGTGCTCGAGAATGACCCTTGGTCGATTGGCTCGTCGCCTATGCTATTGAAGCAGTGGACTCCAGGTGAACCGATGGATTGATGTTCATTCTAAATTGTCCCGGTTTGGTTGAGGATTCCCGAATTGCCTCCTAGTTTTTGCTCGAATGCTATGCTGAGTATGATAGGGAGTGGAATTGGTTTACCACTTAGTATTGATGAATACACAACGAACAATGAATTGCTATCTTATGCTAGATTGCTTGTTGAGATTAATGTTCAACAAACACGTCAGAAGTGTGTGAAACTTGTTAGTGACAAGGGAGTGGAATGCACTCTAAAGGTTATTTTTGAGTGGCTTCCCAGGAACTGTGTGAAGTGCAAATGCTTTGGCCATTTGGAATCCTCCTGTCGTGGGCATTCCTTGGGTTCGGCTACTGCTGGAGTTGGGGAGATGCATTATGCGGGTGCTGCTGCTATAGCTTCCGAGGATGCTAATAAGCTGGCTGAAAACAAGGGTCATATGACAACAGTTGGCAAGAAATATGAGGGTGAGGTGGAAAACCAGGAGGATGTGGGTCAAGAAAGTAAGGAGGGTGCGGATGCTAATATTTCTGGGTCGGTATCGACTTCGGGCGAGGCTGGTACTAAAGCACATACTGATCATGAAGTCGATTTGGCAAGGGAGGGTAATACTCAAAAGGCGGAGCATAAAGAGAAGGAGGTTGCTGCTGTGTCTTGTGCTATCTCACAAGGGGTTCAAACCGATCTTGGGGTTGCGGGTGCGGCCGTAGAGGAGGAGAGAAATCATGAAACTTCACTCGTATGCGCCAGAATGGTGGCTTCCTCTTGGGATGCGGCTTCTGGACTGTCGGCTACAACTGGTGGTAATCTCGAGGTAGACAAATGCAGGACGCCGGAGCTTGTGCGTTAGAAGGATGAGGGAGGTAACAAGAAGGGTTCGAACCTCACGCGAGGCACTAAATACTGTGTTAATGGGGATATGAAGGTGTCCCTGATAATGGATGAATTGTTCAATGAAATGTCTGCGATTAGAGACCCAAAAAGTGGCAAAGGAGATGATGCGTTCTTCCTCTCGGAGTCGGATATTGAAGAGACTTTCGATGAATCCTATCAGCCAGACTGAATTGTATTTATTAAGTGCTGAACGTTGGGGTCTTGCTGTTGGTGGTTCGTTTGGAGTTGAAATGGTTTGAGCTGGAGAATGCATTTGTTGTTGTTCAATTATTCCTTTGTGTGTATCTTGCGGTCGCAAGGTCTGATTGCAAGGGATGTCTGCTTTTTATCATCTTGCCTGTTGCCGAGTAGGAGAATATTTACTGTCAAACTTCTTGTGTGGGATATTGGTTAGTTGGCCAGATTATTAGGAGCTACCGAATTTTTTTTGGGCCGGATTGTTAGGAGGAGGAAAGTAATGTATTGTGGGTGGGCCAATTTTGTATAGAATAGGAAAGTATCAAATGATGGTTGGGCATGTTATGTGAGATATCACCCTGCCACCACGTTACTACGGGCTTCTTATTTTTTGCCCAGTTCAAATTTTATATGCTTATAAAATTTTGTCAGCTGGGCAAATTTCGGCTACTTGTTTTAACGTGGTGGGTTAGGGAAGTGGGTAGGTAGTAGCGGAGAAACAATAGTGTGGAAGCAAATTTTATTTTATTTTGTACCCTTGGTTGAACCACCATATCTATATATTTACCTTTTCAGGAGGAGATGTCTTCGACAAAACACCTGAGGAGGCAATGCGAATCTTTAAGGACTTAGCCAATGCTTCACAACAATATGGGGGACACCAAGGCGTTCGAAGAGTTCACAGGCTAGACAACTCTGGAGATAGTCGCAGAGATGATCTTGATAAGCTCGCTGGTATAGTAAATAATATTGCTCTGCAAAAGAATCAGATACAACAAACTAGATCATAAGGAGTCTACGGAGAGTAAAACCATCCTGGTGCGTGGCGAACATCGTTGGCACTTTCGCCCCTTTCCAAATAGTAATAATATCCACACTCAAACACAAAACCAATAGATTAGGCAATCAATCACTTGATAAACCAAATAACTACTAGTATAGCGATGAAGTCCGGCGTCGAACCCAAATGGAGAAGCGATTTCCTATTCAATAACTCTAAGCAAAGACTCTTATGACAAAGCAATGATTCGTAACAACAAAGATGTAAAAGTAACCAGATTTATGATTGCAAAGTAAATCGATAATAAGGTATAAAGATCATTTCACCTGTAATTCTCTGACAATGGTTGGAATTCATGGCCCTCGGATTGATCTATTAATTATTCATATTTATAGGTCTAGTTGACTAAAGTTGAGAGATCCGCAGAGACTCACTCATCTTATTCAATATCACTAAATAATAGCATTAAGGACTCAAGTAATCAAGACCAATTGGCCCATTGACTCAACCCAATTAAGACTAATAAGCGCATACCGAACTCAGCCCTAATCGAATATCCTCAATATAGATCAATTGAAATCATGCACTACAAAGACAAAGAGACATCACTATCATCAATACCTTTGTTTGATATCGAGAAAACAACAACGAATTCATATATAAGATGCAATTCCTAACATGGTGATCAAGCATAGAAAGGAACACAAATATGATAATTAAGCACAAGATGATAACTAAGAATACGAATAACTAAATAGAATAAAATCCTCACAATCCAAACAACCATGTCTTTGAATCACAGGCGAAACTATGAGTTTAGAAACTCATAGGCCAATTCTCTCTCTCTCTCTCTCTCTCTCTCTCTCTCTCTCTCTGTAGTTGTGTTCATAGTCTCACCATCGTCCTCTCTAACAATAGAATTGAAATAACCTAATAAAGCCTATCAAAGAGTCGGCCAAACCCTCGTAGAAATATAATAAAATAATAGAAAATAATATCTTCAAATCCAAAACCGCGTATTCTGAAAATCGGCCCACGGCGGGGGCTGTCCAAATCCCGGCAGGCGCCGCCTATGCAGTGTCCGACTTTCCTCAGTTGTCTTCAATAAACTCCAATGTCTTGCTTTTTTGCTCCTCTCTAGCTTCCTCCTTAGCCTCCATATGCTCCAAAACATGTCTCTTAAGCTCTTTCCAAAGTCCATTCAAGGTCGGAATGTAATTCTGCAGAATAAACACTGAAAAAGTATAGATACCGAATTTGAATTGTTCACAAGCAATATACGAAACTAGACTAAAACAATAGAAAAACCACTACCTAATTACAATAAGAAATACCTATAATGCCTATATAAAATATGCATTATGAAATCCCCCCCCCCCCCCCCAATTAACTCTTGCTTGTCCTCAAGCAACCATGAAGAAAAACATCATCTACGCATCCCACAGAAAATTCTTTCATACCTTAACTTATCAAAAGCAACATCATCAATAGTGCAAAAATAACCAAAGCATATAAAGGTCATAACATGTATATATGGGATCAAGTTGCTTGCATGCTCAAAAATCCAACCTTACCAAGGATAAAATGTGTATCTCTCACTCTTATGTGTTTAGGCTTTAACATACACTCACCTCAATTCAATTTACAAGCATCAACTCAAATATTGACATTTATATCGGAAAATCTCCACTGGACACGTCAATGCAAAAATAAGGACATCAAGAGGCCTTTCGCCCAAGGATAAAATGTGTATCTCTCACTCGGCGGGGTGGTAATGGGGATTGGTAGAAACATAAGGACAAGGAATTGTATTTGGTCATGTGGTGCAATAAATTCCAGGAAAACAAGATTCCAAAACTCCCGACATAACACAAACCAACTAAAAAACATCAAGCTCACAAATACACAACATCTCTCAATATCATCAGCATAACTAAAAAATCATCTTATCTCATCATAAATCCAATTCTTCTTCATTATGGGAAAATAAAATAAATGGCTATTTATTCTTTTTTTTTTTTTCCTTTTTTTCTTTTTTTTTTAACTTTCTTTTACCTCTAGGTGAATTTTATCCTCCCTAGGTCCAAGCTTTTATTTCTTTTTCTTGAGCCAAAATACATGAAGACCAAATGCATAAAAATGAGGGAATAAATAAGCACATAATATTACATCTTCTCAATAACAATAAACCATAACATCACACTTTAGCTTCATTCTCCTCAAACTCCAAAATAGATTCCATAACCCACTCAAAATCTCAATTCCCTCGGAATAAGAGTAAGACTTAGCATAGGCTAGGAATAATAATCTTGTGGAGCTATCAAATAAAAAGGCTAAAGACTCAAATTGGCTTCAAAGCAAGATATAACATAACGTAGACATGGATAAATATGTGGCTAAAAGATTGCATCTATCATTTGAACTTATCAAGAAATGAACATGTATATAATCGGCCTCGAAAATAGATAACCATGGCAATACCCAACGATAAATGCATGGGAAGAGTAAATCGCATAAGAAAAGCAAAAGGAATATAGATGTATCCCTTATAAGGCCAAAAATATCTCACTGGGACAAATTTTTGTTAACTTTCAAGCATACTCCCAAACTTAGATCATACATGCTCAATTACATATGCCAAATCATATTTCACATAAAAACCAATTTTGAGGATAAGATCAAATCATTCCAGAATTCCATGGGATTAATAAGATCATGCCAGTATAAAGTCAAAATAGGAGAAACTGAAATTAGATGGGAATCTTTGATAACACAATATGTAAAACAACGAACAAGGCTCACTTTTTTTCTTTAATTTTTTGGCATTTTTCAAAAAAAAATTCATTTTTGACATTTTCTATAACACAAAAGAAATAACAAAAAGAAAATAACAAAAAATAAAAAACAAAGATCAAAAACAGAAATTCAAACATGAACTAACCTAACTAATTCACTTCACTTCACCCCCCCCCCCCCTCCACACACACACACTTACATGATGCATTGTCCTCAATGCATAGAAACATAAAAAGGAACAATGAAAAATAAAATAAAGGGTTTGAAGGAAGCAAATGACTAACCTATTACTGTGAAGGTGGGGTATGGGGTCCAAACCGCTGATTGATGTCCTGAAGGGCAATCAATATCGCGTTCTGAAGACTCGAGAGCTTATTCGAAAGACTTACTAGCGAGCTTGTCAGTAGTGCTCGCCTCAAAATCAGCAAATCGACGCTTAAGATAATCCAAAGTAACATATATAGGATCAAGTCATCTCCATCAACTTCTTATCTCACTACTACTTCTTCTTCTGTAATCTCAGCAGACTCATAATAAATGGCCTCATCATCAGTGGTTTCATCAGCAACCATAGACCATCATCTGACTGTGCTCATTAGGATCTTACGGAAACTAGTGGTGATCGAGACTGAAATCTGACATCCTCGAGCAATATGGTAGTTTTGTAGGTAGATAATTATGATGCTCCACTTCTAGTCCCAACTTCAATTTGAAACACCATGTTTCATCCGGACGCTGGGCCCACTGAGTCATGCCCCACCAATTCAGGCTGGCAATAGTGTAAACTTTTTCTCCAGTGAGAGGATGCAGATCGTCAAGATAAACACCCACTCGGCGAGCAATCAATGATAGCAAACCACCGAAAACAATAAGGTGATCATGCCTGGCATGAGTAGCTCGAGTCACCGCCATACAGTTTCCCAAAAATAGCTGAACCCAGACAGGGATATGCACCCCTCGCGAAGTCAAGTGACAAATATAGCTCCAGGCTCTCTTAGTAACAATGGAAGAACTCTCCACACCCATGAAAGAGTTATAGAGTACCAAATAGCACAACCTCAACGCATGATAAGTAATCGTGGATGCACATCCTTATCGGCTCATCTCAAAGAACTGATATGTAGCCTACTTCCAAATGTCAAGCGGATTTGGAGCAGCCAATGTTGTGCGCCTAAATTTCCATGTTTTAAACTTACTTTTATATCGATTTATGCATGCATTCCATACATTTGGGCTAGCATAATACATAATCTATGTAGTTTATGCTTATTTGCCAAATTATGGAGTCTACACTAGTTTTTGTTATATTTCGCAGAAATCGGACGCACTTTGGAGTTTAAAGGAAAGTCATGAAAAAGCTAAGGATGGTGCATCTAGAGAAAAGCCCACTTTTTGCCATTCATCATTCCGAATCAAGCCTTGATGTCTTCATCAAAGTTGTAGCCCTCAAAAAGAGATTTCCAACGCATGCTCATATGCGTCAATCAGACGAACGAGGACTCGGGATTGGGCGTTTCAAGAACAGAGAAGAATGCTGAGAGCTTACAATTCTACTCGACGTCGACCACTTCTAGTCGAAGTCGAGTACTCCAGAGCCCATAATTCCACACAAAGTCAAGCCAGATCACTCGAGCATAACAACTCTACTCAACGCCGAGGAGTTTTGGTCGACGTCGAGTACACCCGACGAGTCCGGAGCCTGCCCGAGGTCAAGTACAACCCTGGAGGAAAAATCCTACTCGACATCGAGGACTTTTGGTCGACGTCGAGGACAATCTAGTCGAGTCCCAGTCCGAGATCGAGTTGGATGCGAGAAGATAGAATTACTTGCAAGAGAATATTTGGAATTCTATCCATCCACATTAAGATCTATCAAGTCAAGAAGGGATCTATCCATATTAGTCCTAGTTTCCTTTTAGATTTAATTATTTTATTTCCACGTTTGATCTTAATGTTTTAGATAGAAAGGTTTAGATTTAGATATAGTTGTTCCTTCTTAGAATAGCTACATTGAACACTATAAATAAGGCATTAGGGGCTTAATTTTATTTATTCAATCAATTCAAGCAAATACGTCTTCGGGTGCTAGGAGAGAGGAGAGAGGGAGGAGGCGAGAGAGGAGGAACCTTTGGAAGGTTTTGTAAGTTTAAGTTTTATTTTAAATGTTAAAGTTAGTTTCTTTTATTATGTTTTGTTTCTAATTTCCTTCTTCTAGGGTTGGGATGATCCCAACATTGATATGTGTGTTTGATTTATGAATTTATGAATTTGTATGTCTTTATCATCATCTACCTATGTGCTTAATCCTTTGCCAGAGTTGAGGAAATTCCTTATTTGTGATATTGAAGCGAAAGTAATCTTATTATGAATTTGGATAGTAATTAGGGTTTGCTTGCGAAAGTTGGTTGATCCCAATTAAGAAAAGGTAGTAATACTTAGGGTTTGTGCGAAAGCCTCTATATCCCTATTTGTTAATAACGAAAGTTATTTGATATAAAACATGCTCTTTTATGTGATTAATGAGTTACATATATGTTTATTGTTGTGGTGATCCCTAACCTTGGAAGTATGCATCTTTATTTGTTATATTTTATTATTTTTATTCGACACATATTCTATTCGACACCAACCACCATTCTCTCTCCATCCCTGGACATCGACCAAGTATTAGTCGACGCCGACAGCAACCCTCGCCACTTTTTCCCACTATCCCTGAACCCCAAAATACACTAAACCTAGAACTGCTGACTTCTCTCTTGAGGACGAACCTGACTCCACTATCTTATAGAGGGTCTTGACTGCAAATTTATTTGGTCGATAAACTCTCTCGTCAAATTGGCGCCGTTGCCGGGGAGATATCGATCAATCCCGCCTAGTTTAATTGTGTTTAAGGTTAAGAAAAGCCCATCCCTTTGTCTTACCCTATCACATACCCTACCACCACATACCTCATCGGTACCATCTAGGTGCTGGGCTTTTGCTACTAATTTGGGTTCCTGATTGTGATTTCAATGCTTAGGTACAAAGACGGAAGACTTTGTCGAAGGGAATCCTGCATGGGAAGAATGGTTTCAAGATTTGAGACGGAGAAATAGGATCGCAGTGGAGGAGGCACGATTAAGGGAAATAGCCCGGTTGGAAGACGAAATATGAAGGCTTGAGGCTTCCATGCAGTTTAAAGGGCCATACCCTCCTCTCAACAAGCCAATTGACCCACTCGTTGTCGACAGCCAGGTATGTCCTTCCTCGAATTTCATTCCTACTTTTCTACCTATTGTTGATGAATCTTTTGAAGGATCCCAAGCGCTAGAAGAGAAGAAAGTGGACATTGTTGCACATGGTGTTTGAAGGTCGCTTTTACCTTACAATGTGAAGGCCATCCCCGACAATTTTGAGCAACCGATGTTCATATTTAAGTATGGGGTCCTAGCAAATTGGCATGAAGCTCCGCAGGATAAGGAGAAAATATCTCTTCCCACTCCACCGTTCCGTTGTGGTTGAGATACACAACCAAGTCAACCTATGAAATGGAAGAGGTATGATGATGAGGTATGTATACTTCCTTTATGTCTTCCTTTATGCATGCTAGCTGGAGCTCGGGGAGATGAATGGGTGAAGCCATGGAGCATTCACTCGTGGAGATTCAAGCTTCTTAATACGATGCCCCCAGATGACATCCCACGCTTCCCACCACCGGAGGAACCACCAGTTCAACCTATACCTCCGGACAAAGATGAGCCAGGCTAAAACTAAAAGGGAAGTATGTCAAGCTAAAGACTTAAAATTTAGCGCTTACGGGAGGCAACCCGCTATTTCATATTTCTTAGATTTTAGATAATGTTGGTTTATGTTTTTAAAAATTATTTTGGATTTGCTATTGTGGATTTTGTCTTTCTAACAGAATTTTGCAGGTAAGAAGAAAGTGCAGAAGTACTCGACGTCGAGTACTCGACTAGATGTCGACTACCCCTATGGAGCAAAATGGCATGTGATCGACAAGGATCATCCTGGAGGCTTTCACTGTACTTGACTTCGAGTAACTGTAGTCGACGTCGATCACTTCAGCAAACATATCAGCACTCGATTATGACGTTTTGCACATCTATCTAGTGAGTTTCTTTCTTTACCCTTATTTTTATACAATGAGGACATTGTAATATTTAAGTATTGGGTGGGGGAAGGGCTTAGTTTGTGCATATTTGATTTAAATTCCATATGTGTGCATATTCAAAGTTTATTTCTTGAATTGCTTATATATGGCTACTTTGGAATTCATTATCAATTTATGTGCTTACATGCATGTTTTCCAAAGTTTGAAAAAATCACCCCCATTAAAATTCTTATTGGTGTCATGGACACTTAAATTGAACTCGACGATGCAAAATTGGATTCATTAGAGATATAGCATGAAATTTCCTAGTAAAGGGAATTAACGAAGTCACAATGAAGTGCATATTTTTATGAAAACCATGAAAGGAGGTAAATTTGATGTTTCTTTTGGCATGTTGAACGATAAGAGGATGGAGGACTTTATATTTCCACATATGCTCATATTGTTATATCACAAAAGCCATATTATGCCCTACATTATACTATGCTCCACATGTTCTAAATATTGCCCATTCTTTACCTTATCCAGGGATTATGTTGAGAATGAAAGTTACATTATGGATTATTATATGGTGTTTGTGTTGTTGTTAAAGAAAATCCGGTCACCTCGGGAGATAAAGGTAGATCGACCATGCCTGCGTTGAGATAATAGTTCCGTAGAATGGGACATCAAGGTGAGGAGTCCGAAGCACTAAGTATCCGAGGCCATTCATGACACCCATGTTTGCAACTCGCGAGAAGCCAGTGCTGAGGTTAGAGAGGTAAAAGCATATAAGTGAAAAAGAAAGCCAAGAGTGATTTATGAGAGGATGAGATATGTGGAAATTATGAAAGGAGAAAGTACATCAAAGCAAGAAAGCAAGTTTGAAGAAATTCTCCTCGGATTTAGCACCACATTGCCCAAATATAGCTCACCACTTTACCATTTACATTTTCTTCACCATTAGCTTAAATTAAAGTCCTCTTGATTATTAATGCTTTATCATGAATGAATGTTTTGCATAACCCTCCTTTTGTGAGTAGATGTTGCTTTTTAATTGCACATGTATGGATTTGTGACATTGGTACATTTTCGATGATGGTAATTGATTATAGGGACATATGACAATGAATCTATGATGTTGAGAGTTTGTTTCCTCCCCTATATGACCATTACAAGTATTGATTGAGGACAAGCAAGCTTAAGTATGGGGTGTTTGTTGTGCGCCTAAATTGCCATGTTTTAAATTTACTTTTATATTGATTTCTGCATGCATTTCATACATTTGGGCTAGAATAATACAAAATCTATGTAGTTTATGCCTATTTGCCAAATTATGGAGTCTACACTAGTTTTTTTTTATATTTCACAGAGATCGGACGCACTTTTGGAGTTTAAAGGAAAGTCATGAAGAAGCTAAGGATGGTGCAGCTGGAGAAAAGCCCACTTTTCGCCATTCATCATTCCGAATCAAGCTTTGATGTCTTCATGAAAGTTGTAGCCCTCGAAAAGAGTTTTCCAACGCATGCTCATATCTGTCCATCAGAAGAACAAGTGCTCGGGAAAATGCGTTTCAAGAACAGAGCATAATGGTGAGAGCTGACAATTCTACTCGACCTCGAGGAGTTTTGGTCGACGTCGAGTACACCCGACGAGTCCGAAGCTTGCCCAAGCTCAAGTGCAACCCCGGAGGAAAAATCCTACTCGACGTCGAATACTTTGGTCGACGTCGAGGACAATCCAGTCGAGTCCGAGTCCGAGATCGAGTTGGATGCGAGAAGATAGAATTGCCTGCAAGAGAAGATATCTTGAATTCTATCCATCCACATCAAGATCTATCAAGTCAAAAAGGGATCTATCCATATTAGTCCTAGTTTCCTTTTAGATTTAATTATTTTATTTCCATGTTTTATCTTAATGTTTTAGATATAAAGTTTTAGATTTAGTTATAGTTGTTCTTTCCTAGAATAGGTACATGGAACACTATAAATAAGGCATTAGGGGCTGAATTTTATTCATTCAATCAATTCAGGAAAAGACGTCTTCGGGCGCAAGGAGAGAGGAGAGAGAGAGGAGGCGAGAGAGAAGAGAGAGGAGGAACGTTTGGAACGTTTGGAAGGTTTTGTAAGTTTAAGTTTTATTTTGAATGTTAAAGTTAGTTTCTTTTAGTATGTTTTGTTTCTAATTTCCTTCTTCTAGGGTTGGGGTGATCCCAACATAGATATGTGTGTTTGATTTATGAATTTATGAAATTGTATGTCTTTATCATCATCTTATTATGAATTTGGATAGTAATTAGGATTTTCTTGCGAAAGTTGGTTGATCCTAATTAAGAAAAGGAAGTAACACTTAGGGTTTATTCGAAAGCCTCTATATCCCTATTTGTTAATGAAGAAAGTTATTTGATATAAAACATGCTCTTTTATGTTATTTATGAGTTACATATATGTTTATTATTGTGGTGATCCCTAAACTTGGAAGTTTGCATCTTTATTTGTTATATTTATTATTATTATTCGACACAGATTCTATTCGACACCAACCACCATTCTCTCTCCATCACTCGACATCGACCATGTGTTAGTCGACGCCGACAACAACCCTCGCCACCTTTTCCCGCTATCCCTGAACCCCAAAACACACTAAACCTAGAACCGTTGACTTCTCTCCTGAGGAAGAACCTGACTCCACTATCCTATAGCGGGGTCTTGACTACAATTTTATTTGGTCGAGAAACCCTCTTGTCAGCCAACACGTCCCCAAATATGGCATCAGTCGACAATTTGGTAACACTAAAAGCTTGTGTAATGAGATCCTTAGTTACCACGAACTTCTGATTCCTCAGCTAAAAACGAAACTCCATATCAAAACGATAATCTAGGGTAGCCAAGAACTCTCTCACTAATGCCGGATAGGTAAAATCAACCACATCCAAGAAATTACTCAATCCCCTCTCTCTAAGGAGTCGATGGACCTACTCGAATAGTCCCAATTTCTTCAACGTCAGGGGATGAAAGAATAGGGTGGATTCATCCTCCCTCTTGTCAAGCTTGATCATATAATCCTCTTCTTCCCAAGATAGAAAATGAGGCTTTTTCACAACAGGAGCAGAAGATATGATGCAATTTGAGGGAAAACCGAAGAAAAACCACGAAAACGACCAAAAGACAGGCTCTCTACAGGAACGGCGGGAGCCGTGTACTCAGAACCTCGAATCCGAGTGAAAACGTTGGAAAACCAACGTCATGCCTCTAAACTTGAAACTTTCACGAACAACTTGGTTTCAACGGGTACTTAGGTGACAGGTAGGGGGATGATATGAGAAAGGTTGAATTTTTGTGGATGTAGGGTAATGGTGGAGAACGTTTTGGTGGACATAATCGATTGAAACACAAGGCTTTAGGCTTTTGGAATGGATTCAAGTAGGCTTTTTGGTTTTGTATATTTCTTGAGCAAGCTTTAATGATTCAAAATAGGGAGTAGCAATATATATTGAGTTAGAGAGCGAAAATCCATCAAAAAGATAAATAGAAAATATTAGAACTAGATATAATAGAAAATAAGAAAAGATAGAACCTCTAAACTAAGAAATAAGGAAACTAACCCTAAAAAGAAAAATATAATCCAAAGATAGACAAAAAATAGATAAAAGATAAAGTAAACTAACCTCATATAGATAGAAATAATCTAACCCTAAAAATAGATAGACAATAATCTAATCCTCCAACAAAATAGAAAGAAAATAATATAATCCTAATAAGGTCAATAAAACAAACCTAAAACGAAAATAACCAAATATAAAAAAATATAGAAATTTCCCTTCCAAGTTTACCAATATTCGGATTCGTCAGGCAGACAGGGGGCGGCGGGCGTCGTGTCCACAGAATGTGACTCCGCACTCCAAATCAATCAAAGCTCAACTACGACACATGTTTCAACTTACCGGAGATTCCGAAATCTAGCAGCTCAATTGATCATACTTTATTGAATGGAAAACTAATTGCAAAATTGAAATAATACTACCTAACTACCTTGGTTTGCCTCCCAAAAAGCTATTTTGTTTCACGTCTTTGGCTCGACGTGATGCATTACTTGATCAAGTTATTTCACAAAGATCCTTCACACTTGTCCTTTTTAAGACAAGAGGGGGAACTTTAGGAACTTCTCCAACATATCGATCAATTGCATCCATCGATTCCTTATTGAAATTAGTTACACCTGGAGGTTGTCCCGCAATTGCAAAAACCTCAACATTGTTAGGAATCGATTTCTCGTAGCGAGTAGCAATAGAATCATTTGAATTAGACACATTTTCATGTGACTTAAACAAATTCTCAATTTTTCTCTCAATGTCATCTTTTCCTAATCCAATTTCATCTTTGTTAGAAAACTGAAGATTCATAGATTCAGTTTCAACAAAAGCATCTAACAACCCATTTAATTCATTCCTGTGATTACTTTCATTACAGTCAAGAACATCTACAAAATCATTGCCAGAATAAACAATAGGCTCCAATAAAGAAAACTCAATCTTTCTACCATCGAACTCCAAAGTTAGTAAACCTTCAAAACAATTAATCTTAGTCTTAACCGTTCGCAAGAATGGCCTTCCCAAGATGATTGGGGTTTCAGGCGTACCTTGTTCCATATCTAGAATGAAGAAATCAACTGGAAATATCAAACCATTTACCTTAACCGAAACATCCTCAACAACTTCCGTAGGCTTAACACTAGAACGATTAGCGAGCTGTATAGTAACACCAATTTCCGATAATGCATTGAGACCCAAAAATATGTACAAGTTATAGGACATAACATTGATTGAAGCACCGAGGTCTAACATAGCTTTGGTGAAGCTAGCATTACATATTGCACATGGGATAGTAAACATACTTGGATCTCCACACTTTTCGGGAAATCTTTTCTGAAGTAAAGCAGAAACATTCTCAGTTAAACTTACCTAGTCTTTCCTTATCTTGCGTTTCATCGTGCATAGATCTTTCAAAAATTTCGCATAGCGAGGCACATTTTTAATCAACTTGAAAAGTGGAATATTTACCTAACAATGACCAAAGGTGTCACAAAGAATTTGTTTATCTTCCCAATTACGATCAGATCTTAAGGCATGAGGAAAGGGTGGTGCATGTCTTGAAACATCAGAAGGCCACTCTTTAGAAGATTTCTTTGGGGATTGCATAACGTCAGAAGTCGGATCCATAACTGGAGGATGCGGCATGCACCGTGGTGAGGGGCGGCTGGCGCCGTCTATGCAGTGTGTCTCCAATTCTGTCTCATCCTCCTTATTTCCCAAATCAGCTTCTTCCCTAGGCCTTTCTTCAACATTCCTAGTGGGCACATTCACTTGTTTATCTTTTCTAAGGATCATGGCACTCACATTCTCTTTCGGATTCACTACCACCTGCGATGGTAACTTCCCAGAAATCCTCTAACTTCTCTGATTGTAGTTGTTACCAAAGTTGTGGCGAGGTCCACAATCAATAGCATTCACATCAGCGGTGTCCTCCTGAATCAAGGGACACTTATCATTCGGATGAGTTGGATCTCCACAAACACCCCAAGGTCTAGGCGGATGAGGTTGATTCATTCGCATAGCCATCTTGTTCACTATCTCCATAAGCCTATCGATATCATCCTTGTGTCCATCTCTTTACCTGTCCAAGTTATGAAATCCTCTAACTCCTTGGTGTCTCCCATATTGTTGTGATGCATTAGCCCACCATTCAAAAATCTGCATTGCTTCCTGAGGTGTTTTATCCAAAATATCTCCTCCACTTGTAGCATTGATGAAACTCCTATCGGTGTCAAGAAAGCCTTCTTAAAGATTGATGTGAGCCTAATTCGCCATGTTTTACACTTACTTTTATATCGATTTCTGCATGCATTTCATACATTTGGGTTAGAATAATACATAATTTGTGTAGTTTATGTTTATTTGTAATATATGGAGATCTACACAAGTTTTTGTTATATTTCACAGAAATCGGACGCACTTTGGCGCTTAAAGGAAAAGTCATGAAGAAGCTAAAAATGGTGCAGCTGGAGAAAACGAAACTTTTCGCCATTCATCATTCTAAATCAAGCTTTGATGTCTTCATGAGAGTTGTATCCCTCAGAAATAGCTTTCCAACGCATGGTCATATGCATCAATCCGACAAATGAGGACACGGGAAAGTGCGTTTCAAGAACAGAGCAGGATGTTGAGAAGACTGGTCGATATCGACCAATCACACTCAATATCGACCAGATTTAGGTCGAAATTCTCCAAATCGACTAAGAGTTGGCCAGAATCGACAAAGCTGAAGAAATAGTGGTCGGTATCGACTTAACCAAGTCAATATCGAGTAACTCAAGTCAATATCGAGTAACTCAAGTCAATATCGAGTACAAATCAACTCGATTTTCATCTCTGGAGTCAATATTGAGCAGCTGAAGAGAAACCGTGGAAAATGCTAGGTCAATATCGACTGACCTTAGTCAATATCGATTGGACCCACGGCGGCGGATTCCGAGCTTAATCGACTTCTTGTTAAGTTTCTATCCCGAATCCGATGGAGATATTTTCGAGACCAAATTCTATCCACATCTATCTAGAGCTATCAAGTCAAGGGAGAAGATATTTTATCCACATTGGATATAATTATGGATATAATTCCTTTATTCCATTTATTTATCTTTAAGCCTTTAGATATTTAGATATAGATATATATATACTTTCTTACCTTGATTAGCAAGGGTTGGAAGTGTATAAATAAAGCCTTAGGGGCTGGATTTTATTCATTCAATTTCAGAGAGAACAAGTAAGTAGTTACATAGAGAGAGTAGAGGAGAGAGTTTGTGGCGAGAGAAGTGGGAAAGACGAAAGCGGATTTGGCTTCGATTGGTTGTAAGCTTTCTTTAGTTTATTTAATGCAAGTTATTTACTTTTATTATTGATGTCTTTCTTGATGATGAAGAGCGAGTAGTCCAGCCACTTCTAGGGTCGGGGTGAGCCCGACGGTGGCCATGTGAAGTAATGTGGTAAAGGTTTGATCTTTTTATGCAATTCGTCTTCTATCCCTATGAGCATGATTCTTTTGCGAAAGTTGAAGGTGATCCTTGTTTGTGTTATTGAAGCGAAAGTGATCTTAATACAACTTGGATTAATTATGTGAAAAGGGTTAGTAACAATTAGGGTTTATGCGAAAGCCTCTATATTCCTATTTGTTAATAACGAAAGTTATTTGATAGAAAGCATGATATTTTATGCTTTATGTGTTATTTCACAAAGTTCCGAGTTTTCAAGTTTCTGCAGTCAATATTGAGTTGTATTCTGTCGATTTTTGTAGTCGATATTGACTATCTCCAGTCAATATTGACTAAGGTTCTGCACTTGTGTTATGTTTCTGTTTTGTCTCCAGACAATATTGAGTCACTGTGGTCGATTTTTCTAGTCAATATCGACTACCACAGGTCAATATCGACCAAGTTTGCTGTCTTTGCTTTCTTTTATGCTTTTATTTGTTATTTCTGTCAATCTGTCCATGAGATTCTACTGCTACCTGAGATCCGCTGACACGCTTCCTCGAGGATCCATCCTGACAACCTTCTACTACAACGGGAGGAAGTCTTGTATTCATTTGTTGAGACAGGGAAGTCATTATGATCTATACTTTACATTTATTTCGTACTTGACCATCCTCCTGCAACAAAAAAGATATAGCACTAGATCATCCTCGGGTATACTGGATAGCTCCTTCATAAGTTTGTTGAGGTGAGTCGTTGGAAAGTACTTTTGCAGGAAAGCTTTCTTCAGTTGCCCCCAAGTAGTAGTGCTTTCTGGGGTAGGTAATAGAGACAATCCCTTGCTGAATCCTTCAAGGTGAAGGGGAACACTCTCAACATCAATTGGTCATTATTCAGGCCTTGGGATCGAAGTCTATCACACACACTCACAAAGGTAGCAAGATGCTTGTTTGGTTCCTACCTAGGCAATCCATGAAAGTAGGGAAAAATCAAAGACAAATTTGACTTATATGCTAATTGCAAGTGGTTGAGCACTCAAATTAGGTTCATTTAGGTTTCTCAGTGTTCTTCTTCGCGTATCTACAACTCCGTCTTCTGCCATCTCCTTGTTTGTCTCAAACTCAAGCTTCCTCTTCTACCTAAGAGATCTTTCAATCTCACAATCAAAAGACAAAGGCAATGAATTAGAAGATCTATTTTGAACCATACAAGAACACAAAAGACTCAAAGTAAAGAGTAATTGAAAGAGATAAAGAAAAGCAAACTCCTTTCTTCTCCCCGACAACGGCGCCAAGAATTTGGTGCGTGACAAACGTCGTTAGCACTTTCACCCCTTGCCAAATAGTAATAATATCCAAACTTAAACACAAAAACAATAGATTAAGCAATTAATTACTTGATAAACCAAATAACTACTAGTATAACGATGAAGTCCGGTGTTGAACCCACTTGTAGAAGCAATTTTCAATTCAATAACTCTAAGCATAGACTCTTATGACAAAGCAATGATTCGTAACAAGTAACAAAAATGTAAAAGTAACCAGATTTATAATTGCAAAGTAAATCGATATCAAAGTAAAAAGAACATTTCACCTGTAATTCTCTGGCAATGGTTGAAATTCATGGTCATCAGATTGATCTATTAATTATTCATATTCATAGGTCTACTTGACTAAAGTTGAGAGATCTGCAGAGATTCACTTATCCTATTCAATATCACTAAATAGTAGCATTAATGACTCAAATAATCAAGACCAATTGGCACATTGACTCAACACAATTAAGACTAATAGGCGCACACCGAACTCAGCCCTAATCGAATATTCTTCACATAGATCAATTGAAATCATCCACTACATAGATAAACAGACATCACTATCATCAATACCTTTGTTTGCTATCGAGAAAACAACAACAAATTCATAGCTAAGATGCAATTCCTAACATGGTGATCAAGCATAGAAAGGAACACAAATATGATAATTAAGCACAAGATGATAACTAAGAATACGAACAACTAAATAGAATCAAATCCAAACAACCAAGTATTCGAATCACTGGCGAAACTATGAGTTTAGCAACTCATAGGTCCATTCTCTCTCTCTCTCTCTCTCTAATTGTGTTCATAGTCTCACTAAAATCCTCCTCTCTAACAATAGTAATGAAATAAACTAATAAATCCTCTCAAAGAGTCGGCCAAACCCTCGTAGGAATAGAACAAAATAATAGGAAATAATGTCTTCTTGCAAATGGTGGCGGGCGCCGCCTATGCAGTGTTTGACTTTCCTCAATTGTCTTCAATAAAGTCCGATATGCTCCAAAACATGTCTCTTAAGCTCTTCCCAAAGTCCATTCATGGTCGAAATGTAATTATGCAGAATAAACACTAAAAATGTGTACTTAGATTCCGAACTCGAATACTTCACATGCAATATACGAAAGTAGACTTAAACAATAGCAAAACCACTACCTAATTGCAATAAGAAATGCCTATATGAAATATGCACTATCACATCCTTAGAGGAGGAAAAGAAGTCAAAGTACCTACAAGAAGCATAGAGTAAGAGCCTAAGGATGTCATAGATGTGGAAGAACAAGGCAAGGTGCAATCCGATTTGCCAACAGACATCACCGGCATCTACCGCCCTCTAAACCGGCCCCATTACCCTCTAAACCGGCGTCCACCGCCCTCTCTAGAAGCCAAATCGTTTGCCTTTCCCGATTCTAATTCAAAGCAATTGCCAAAAGAGTGGTCATTTGATGAATATAAGCCTGAACTGCCTCTCCCAAAGGCTTTGAGAGCAGACAGAAAGTGGGAAGATGAGAAGATCTTGTATGACACATTCGCACATTGTGAGGTAAAAATTCCCCTTTTGAATTTAATTAAGTCTGTCCCTTGCTATGTAAAGGTTTTAAAGGAATTATGCACCATAAATAGGAAGTAGAGAATGAAAAGGAAGGAAAAGGTAAGTTTGATTGAAAATGTCTCTGTTGTTTTGCAAAAGAGATCGCTTGAAAAGTGTAGAGACCTAGGTATGTTTACAATTCCATGTGCAATTGGGAATACTAAATTCGAACAGGCTATGTTAGATTTAGGAGATTCAATTTATGTTATACCGTATAACTTGTACATCTTCTTGGGTCTGAATGCTCTGACAGAGACAATGGTTACAATGCAACTTGCCGACAGGTCTCATATCAAGCCAAAATGCATTGTTGAAGATGTTTTCGTTACGGTTGATGATTTGACTTTCCCTTCTGATTTGTTTGTGTTAGGTATGGAAAAGGGAACCCTTGAGACGTCAATTATCTTAGAAAGACCATTCCTAAGAACTACAAAGACAAAAATTCATTGAGGCGAAGGTTTGTTGACCATGGAGTTTGATGGAAGAAAGATAGAGTATTCTCTTTAGAATCATTTTAAGTTTTCTTTTGAAAATTCTTTGGACATGCCTAGTGCTAACAATGTTGATTGCATCAATGACTTTCATGATGTGTTAGAAATTCCTAAGGAAGAGAGATTATTCAATTTTGAATCTTCTAACTATTTGCAACACCTAGTATATCATATGACTACATGCACATGATAATCAATATGAGTATGCTCCACGAGGGAACTTACCTGCAAAGCCGAATAACAAGGAAAAAGTAGGTAGCGGAAATCCAACAAGTCAACAAGCACCTATTATAATTTATAAAGACGATAAGCTAATAATTCTACTAACAATTCACAAAGGGTTCACATACCGAAAGCTTTTCCAAAACCATTCGAGAAGTTAAATCATTTCAAAACCATTTCGAAACACGAGAAAACATTTGAAAACCAAGATATCCAATATTTCCAATCCTCATCAGTTCTCATAACTCATCATCAATCACATGTCCAGTTAAATCTCAAGTCTAGTTCCAACCATATCACAATCCAAAGGTATCCGGTTAAAAGAAGTTCAAATCCGTCAAGTTAAGTCAATCTGTTAAACAAGGTTCGTGACCATAAAGTCGTTATCAAATCATTAAGTCTCAATCAACTTGTAACGTTTAAAGGAATCCCGACATCGAGCACAAGGTCTTTAAAAAACATTTACGAAAGGTTAAAATCGATACAAGCCAACACTTTTCCAAAATCCATAAAATAAGCCGTTAAATAATATTTTAAAAATTCATATTTCAAAATCGAAAATGGTCAAGAAACTCGATATAGAATCGTTCAACCCAAAAACCAACCAAGGATCCCAAGAGTCAAGGGAGCAGCCTTGGCCAAGGCCTTCTGGGCTATTTTTGCCGTGTTGAAATGGCCGCTCACCGCGGTGAAACTTGTCCCAGGGCTCCCCGCGAGAAGAGGCACTCGCTGGCCGTGAGAGGAATCTTTCACCGCGACGACAGGTTCACTCGCCTCTGCGAAATCGTGCCTTCTTCTCCTCTGGGTATGTTCTAACTCGCTGCAGCGACCATGGTTTCGCCACGACGAGATTCGAATGTTTTCGTTCCTTTTTGCCTTAAATCAACTCCGTTTTCTACCAAACCAATTTTAAACCAAATCAAAATCCATCCCAACCATGACCTACATATAAGGCCTCAAACTAAGACTAGAGGGGGAGAGCGGAAGAGGGATTACCAGCAAACTCGATTTCGTCCTAGTTCTATCTTATTAGTTTATTATTATTTTACATTCTAGGGATTTCAGCCAACGTCTTTAGACTATATTACACTTATTCTACAATCGTTTGAGGGAGAATAGACATTGAGAGAGACATCCACATTTCTATTGATTGTTTTGGTCGACTACGATGTACTAAAATCATAGTTTCGCCTGTGGTTCAAAGACATGGTTGGTTGAATTGTGAGGTTTGATTTCATAAAGTTATTCATTTGTTATTTCCTTATCTTCGTTCTTATCATTGTTATTTGCACATGTTCTCTCTTGATTGATCGTCGTGACAGAATTTGCATCTTTGGTAGTGATTAATAATTTCTTACAAATAGTTAATCCATGGTAGCATGCAATAGGTAATTGATTCCGTGAAAGCATCAATTGTTTACGCAGGATAATGAATGTTTGTTGAATGTTGATTTCTTTGTGATTATGGTTAAGGGAATTGCAATATTTTGACATTCTAATTGCATTGTGATTTGATGTTACCAATTGGCCATGTACTTTGGGTTCTGTGTTGGTGTGTGTTTAAGGATCCATTTAGGATCGCATGTGGTGTAAGGGATTGGTAAGCCTGTAAAGGTTAACAATCTATTTCAACCAAAGTAGGAATAACTATTGATATCAATTGCATCGCATTGAATGAGAATAACTATGAAATCATTCCGAGGATCATGAACCCCAACCATTGTCGAGAATTACAGGTGAAGTGTTTTCATCATATTGGTAACACCATAGCAATAATTACTATTTTTACCTATTTGTTTGCTTATTTCATCTCGATCTTGTTATTGTTTTCTTTAAATCGTCATTGGATACACGAATCTAGTTCTCCCTATGGGTTCGACTCCTACTTCACCGTTTTATTAATTTATTGGTTAGCCAATGTTAGGAATATTATTTGCATTAGGGACTAGGACCAACGACAACATAATCCTACATGTCACAAAGTCCGTAGTCAACTAATCATATAATTCATGTAATTCTTGCATATTCGATGTGTCACCTGGTAGGCAACCCCACTATTACATCCGCTAAGAATAACACTAAACTATCTGTAATTACCCTTTCATATTCACTAATCCCAACCTATTCATCAAGATAAGTTTGCTACAATGTCGGATTAAGGCCGACAATAGCGAATTTAGCTATAATCACTTAGCATGTTGCTTACATATCTTAGTGGCCAAATTAAGACGAATAAACAACATAACATGTAAAGAACAAGAGTAATGAATAACAAAATATGCAAAAAACAAATATAAACTATAAAATAGTATTCAAACAACCCTCACATGTCTCTAACCAATGCATAAATTATAAGCAAAACTATATAAAAGGTTTAGTGGAGCATGTCTTACCGAAAATAGTGAAAAAGGGAAAAGAGAGAAGTGGATTGTGATGTGAGGTACGTATGTGTGTGTATGCGTGTGTGTGTGTGTGTGTGTGTGTGTGTGTGTGTGTGTGTGTGTGTGTGTGTGTGTGTGTGTGTGTGTGTGTGTGTGTGTGTGTGTGTGTGTGTGTGAGGCAGATGGGAGATGTATTTATAGGCATCAGTGAGCCTAGGGGTCAAAGATCTTAAGGTTAAAGCAAAGCCCAAGGGGCCAGATTCGCCCTCGGAAAAATCTTCCAGAATCTGCATCGTGGGCGCCGAGAGGTTGTCGGCAGGTGCCAATCCTATCTCTACCATGGAAGTCTTCAGCTGACGATGGAGTGTCGGCGGGTATCGATCCCTAGCCGCAGGTGCCACCTTTGCAATCTTCATATTTCTCCTATTTCCATCTTGTATTGCTTGCTTCTTCATTTATCTTCTTCTTCGACTATTTATTAAGCTTCCAAGGCTTCGGATTATATCTTCTTCTTCGACTATTTATTAAGCTTCCAAGGCTTCCAACGCGTAGCTTCAGAACTTTGCAACTTCCAACACAATGAATGTACTTTATGCTAAAAACCTAACTAACTACAACCTAAATGAATTAATAATGACTTAGAATGCCTATATAAATCATGCATTATCAACCATGCAGAGTAGTCCTACCCAAGTTAACAATAATAACACAAAAAAAAGTAAATGGTCTCCCTTGAAACGACGCCAAAAATTCACGAAGCGAAAATTGGTCGTTCATCTCTATCAAAAATAGTATTTATAATCCAAACTGACAAACTAGTAAAGTGAGCAAGTAAGGAGTCGAACCCACAGAGAGATCGTGTTTGGATGTATTCTAGAGTTAAGTAAAACAAATAAATAACAAGATTGAAGAATATAAAGTAATTGAAATGGAATAAAGAACGGAATGACTGCAAATTTGTTACCCATGGGATGAAAGCGCTACACCTGCAAAACAACTCTATCAACCAACAGGGAGGTACTATACTCAACATGACTATGGGGACCTGTATGAACCCTACCATCCATGAAGTGTATTACATCAAGCGCTCACTAAGGAGGAAGAACATTCAAGGAAACTTTCCAAGTTAAGGGAAGACATACGTTTTCTCGAGGCTAACCCGCCTTGTCATCTATGCCGAACAAGGTCTCATCTTGGCCTTGCTTGTCCTATCCCATATGACTAACCATGTTCTCCCTATAAGCAAAGGGCACAACTCCAGGAAAGTGAGACTGGTATCCCGAGTACCATGAACCAATCTATCCACAAGAGCATCCAACCGAGACTCCGTCATTGAAACAAGTAGTTCAAGAAGAGCCACACAACATTAGTAAGGAGGATGACGCATTGAAGAAGTTGTCGGATTCGTCAGAATCCCCAATGGAAGACACAACCCTAGAGCTGAAGGAGAGATCCAATTGGTTCGGGGTCGTACGATATAATAACATAATTTTTTGCGAGCTTATAAACGGAGAAGAGCCAACATGTTGAGTCGGTACCCATCCCAACTGAGTTGACTTGCACTTGTATTGACTCAACACATGCTTCTAATGATCTGATTTTGCATCTTATGGGGGTAGTTTCCCCTCGAATTTTGACTCCTCTAATCCTATCGAAGGAGGAGTCATGTGAGAGCCCCCTAAAATAAGATAAAGTGCTAGAGAAGAATGAGCCAGAAGGTGTTATTCATCGCATTCCACTTCCACCTTTACCATTCCATGTAAAGGCGATTCTCGATGATCTAGGACAGACAACCTTCACATTTATGTGTGCGGTCTTATCAAAGTGGCATGATGAAGATGAGGTGCAAGAAGACAATGTGGAGGAATATCTTCCCCCTTCACCGTTATACATCGAACCCAACGAAGAACCACACCTATTGATGAGACCCGGGGACCGGGATCGACCAAGGCTTGAGCTTCCAAACACTATTTTTTGTGGGCTAATTTTTGGTGTTTTTTAAAACTAAAAAAAAAGGATATGTGGAGCAAGATTCGCAAGCCTCTCACCCTTGAACCCCCTACACTCATCTTTCTTAAGCTCAAGCATGACCTTTGCAGTCTCAACCGGAATATCCTTGGACATTCCTTCTTTAATCTCAAGTGCGTTATCCATGATGGTAAAGGATGCTGCCTTTGAAGAGAAAGGTGATGGTGTTGTGGGATTCGATGGCGTCAACCCCAATGAGATGACAAGTTTTCGATTTTCCCATACTTGTTGCATTGAGTCTTTCATGACCTTACAGATCTCTTGCCAAGGTGGTTCAACCTTCTTCTTACGCCGAGGCTCTTCTTCTCGAGCCCTTCTCTTACGATATCTCATCCGGAGCTCTTTATCAACTACATCATATGTAGCAACATGCTAAGTGATTACATCACATTGGTAAATCCATGATCATCGGGATTTTCAGTTATGCTTGTTTATCTTATTGTCGGATTGTGCACAGACTTGTATAGCTTCCTGATTCGATCACTATAAACTCCTTAAACTCTTGCATGGGCCTTGAGTAGAAATAATTCCCTAATCACATAAGCATATAATTCATGTAGTTCTCGCACATTCGACATTTCACCTAGTTTTCAACCCAGCTATCGCATCCGTTAAGAATAACACTAAACTGACTGCCATTACTCTTTCATATTCATGAATCTCAACTTGTTCACTAAGATATGTTTGCTACTATACTGGATTAAGGCCCGCAATAATGGATTTAGCTATAATAACTTTGCATGTTGTTTACCTATCTTAGTGGCCAATTAATGCAAATAAACGGTGTAACATATAAAGAACAAGAGTAATGAATAACCAAGTATGCATAAACTAAATAATAACTATATAATAGTATTTCAAAAAACCTCACATGTCTTTAACCAATGCATAAAATATATGCAAAACTATATAAAAAATTTAGCCGATCATGGCTTACAGAGAATAGCGGAAAAAGGAAAAAAAAAGAAGTGGATAGTGAATTGTGTTGATGTGTGAATGTGTGTTGAATGAGGGTGAGGGGAGCTATATTTGTAGGCATAGGAGAGGTAGGAGTCGGAGATCTTAAGGTAGAAAAAAGCCTAATGGGCCAGATTCGCCATTAGAAGAAGTATTCTAGAACCTGCATCGGTAGGGATTGACAAGGTATCGGCAGACACCAATCCTGTCTTTCCCACGAAATCTTCAGCGGGTGTTGTGAGTCGACGGGCGTCAGTCCTTGAGCGCGGGCACCACCTCTACAGTGTCTTCACTTCTTCTTTTTCTTGTCTTGTGTTGCTCGTTTCTCCTTTTGTCTTCTTTATTGACTCTTCCTTAAGCTACTAAAGCTTCGTTTTATAGCTTTCCTCTTTCTCCTTTAGCTTGATTTCCAAGAATATGCGAACAATGATAAACTCATTTCAAAATATAATAATGGTACCCCGCAAACATAACTCTTCATGAATTACCCCTTCTTAAAAAGCAACATCTAAAATAAGTGCAAACAATAGTAAAGCAGACTAACATCCTAGCATGTATATGTGTGATCAAGTAGCTCGCAAGCGTTATTGATCCAAGCTCCTAGGGAATGTGTTTCACTCGCTCTCATGTGTTTAGGCCTTAAGATCACCTTAAGCATTGACATTTGTATAACATTATTTCCACCCAATACTTCAAAACAAATAAGTAACATCAAGAGGACTTTCGCTCAATGGAAGAGATCAAAGAAGACTCTATTCGGCAGAGTTGTAATGGGGTTTGGTATGAAAATAAGGGCAAGGAATATATTTGCTATGTGGTGCTTTTAATTCCGGGAACTAAAATTCCTATAATTCCAACATAGATCAAATAACTCCAAAGTGAACAAGCTTCCATATGATGCAATCTATCCAACTCTCACAAATATAAAAGTCCTCGACGTCGAGTAAAGTCATCGACGTCGAGTAGATTTATGATCCTTGAGTGATCTGCTGCTCGACTGGTTTATTTCGATCAGATGTACTCGACATCGACTAGAGTGGTCGACGTCGACTAGTGTTGTCGAGTGCCTCCTTTCTTGTTTTATGGTTGACATGCACTGGCTCAGCTGCTACTCGACCTCTTATGTGATGTAATCGACCTCGAGCTCTCTCATGGTTTTCTCCTTTCTCCGAATTGCTGTAAAACGTCTCGATTTCTGTGAAATTTAACAAAAACTAGTGTAGACTACATAATTTGGCAAATAAGCATAAACTACATAAATTATGTATAATTCTAAGCCAAGGATATGAAATGCATGCAAAAATTGATATAAAAGTTAGTGTAAAACTTGGCAATTTAGGCTCACAACACCAATAACACAAATAACCAAAGATAGAGGCGCAACTCTCTAACCCTAATTGATGCAATTGATAATGTAGAATTGTCAATGTCACTTACACACCCAATCGATGCTAGCTTTCAGGGGATCGATTGGCTATGTTGTGCTACTAATCCAATTAACTTATAAGGGCTAATCAAACCTTTAACAAGAAAGTAAATTCCATCAAGGTGGCCAATCAAGAGGGAATACATGCAATTAATCAATAAAGAACAAAAACATTGAATCAATCAAACTTATAATATACATAAATTAAGGCTCACAAATCATATAACCATGCCTCTAAATTGCAGGCAAAACAAATGAGGTTTAGTCCCACATGGAATGTCTTCCTCTCAAATTCTCCATTGGAGTTCTTTCTCAATTAGGTCTCTCTTCCACAATCTTCAACTTCTCAAACTCGGCCAAATAATAAATATAAACTTAACCTAATTAGTTTTCAAAAGAGCGAAATCATAATTCCGTATCGGGATGGGCGGCGGGCGCCGAGATCCAGGCGGCGGGCTCCGTGTCAACAATAGCTAACTTCTTCGATCAATCACTTCCAAGTCCAAGCTAACTTCCCCCACATCTCTTTCTTGCCTTCTTCATGTGTTTTCTCAGGTTTCTAGCTCTCCATACTCATCATTGGCAGGCCATAAATGCGTCCTTCCTGCGTCGAAACACAATCTGCAAATAAGCACAAAAAGAGCGTAGATTCCAAACTTGCAAAACCAAATACTACTGACTTGAACTACTCAACAAAACATGTTGTAAGGTATCCTAAATGCACTAACAACTACCTTTAATACCTATATAAAATAGGTGAAAATGCATAAAACCACCCACTATTCATTGTTGTTTGCAAATAGCCACCCCTTATTCAAAAATTGTCAAATAACCACCCACTATTCATTGTTGTTTGCAAATAACCACCCCTTATTCAAAAATTATCAAATAACCACCCATTAAATATAGGTTGTTTGCAACTAACCACCCATACCCCTTTTTCTTGTTAAACCTCCCTTAGTTTAATATGAAAAGACAATTATACCCGAAAATCCGAAAATTTTCCGAGTAATCTGGGTTTCGACCCGATGACCCGATTGACCGGTAATTTTGACCCGATTGACCCGGTTGATTTATAATTATATATGATTAAATTTTTTTATGGAGATTCCAATGTATTACATTTTATAATTACAATCACTTGATCTTTCATTTTCAAAGAAATTTTTATATTTATTTGTATTGTTTAATACTCGGTCCGATTGATAGTATTTGGTTTTTTATTGTTCAACACATTTTTCTAAGAAGATAAAAGTTCTAAAAAATATTAAAATAATTCTATGCTTATTACTAATTACATGAAATTAGTTTTTTTTTTTAAATTTAAAATTTTGATAATTTATATATTATTACATTTTATTAAAAATTATGTGAAATAATAAAAATCAAATGTTTTAATAAGATGTTATAATATATAAAATATAATTTTTTTATAAATTTATTTAAAATTTTGATATTTATATATTATTAAATTTTATTAAAAATTATGAGAAATAATAAAAATAAAATATTTTAGATCAGATATAGTATATAATTACAAGTACTAGAATTTATGAACGTCTTTAATTGTAGAATTTTACAATTATCCAAAATTATCAAATCCTGATTTTCTTAATTTAAAAAAGAAAAAATTGACCAACCCAAAATCGACCCAAAATGACCCGAAACTCGGGTCATTTTGGGTCGATTTTGCCCTTTCATATTAAATTAAGTAAGGTTTAACAAGAAAAGGAGTATGGATGGTTAGTTGCAAACAACCTGTATTTAATGGGTGGTTATTTGAGAATTTTTTAATAAGGGGTGGTTATTTGCAAACAACAAAGAATAGTGGGTGGTTATTTGACAATTTTTTTAATAAGGGGTGGTTATTTGCAAACAACAATGAATAGTGGGTGGTTTTATGCATTTTTGCCTATAAAATATGCATTATCAAACTCCCCCACACCTACGCTTCGCTTATCCTGGAGCAACCAATAAAATCAACCTATACCTACGAACTCGTCATTCAGGCCATAGCCTTACAAAAACAAACCAAAACACAAACATTTCAAGAAACACATGATCAAGTGACAAAACATCGTTGCATGTATCTAACGATCAAAGCATTAGATGTAGAAATCATCCAACCTTACCAGGAATATGTGTTTCACTCAGGCTCTCATATGTTTAGACTTTGAAGTTCAACTCACAGCTCAATCCAAAATGCACTAAACTCATAGAAATTGACAACAATATAATCAAATCTCCACCGAAATGCCATTACTTGCGGAAAAACAATAAGAATACGAAATTTGGCTCTAGAATTTCACTCTTTTCTTTCTTTTATTTTACATAGCTTACTTTTGCCCCTAGGTGAATTTTATCCTCCCTACGTCCAACCTTTCTTATTATTGCTCACTATTTTTTTTTTCCGCTAGCTTTCTTTTGGCTTTGGTATTTTTCAACACCTCAACTTACTTGAATAAAGTCCACTGGAACATCTTTTGATGCGAGTTTCAAACATGGGTATCATGAATGAACCCGGTTACTCAATGATCAAGGTTTCTTCCTTAGTGGATAGCTTTTCACCACCGTTTTGCGCGAATCATACCCATGGGTGTCATGCATAGATCCGGTTACTAAGTGCATCAAACCATTGCCACCTCATTTCACTCAAAAATCACAAGCAACTAAAGCCAAATATAAACAATAAAAACATAAAATCTGCAAGCAACAAACATTTGATCCAACTTTGACAATAGATAATGAAGTCAATATCAAGAGGTAGAAACATAAGGAGAGTAAATCACACAACAAGCAAACACAATTATATCATTCCAATAAGGCTAAAAAAAAAACAATCTCACAAGGGTCATATATGCTAAAATACATCACCAATCATCTCGATGTCGTAGGGTTTAAAAGTTCATGCCATCAAAAGCTCAGAGTTTCACTCAACCAAGATGGTTGTTCGAATAATGACATACTCGGCAATGCATGCTATTTTTATGATTTTTGACATTTTTTTGAATTTTTTTTCTATAAGAGAAACTAAAACATAAGACATACCATATAACTAAGACAGAATCCAAACATAACACACCCAAACATAACACATCCAAACATAAAGATAGGAATATCCAAGCATCCAAACATAAGAAATATCCAAACCATAGTACAAGCCAACATAAAACCGTCAAAAGTACTGATAAATCCAAGAGAAGTACAAAAAATGTCTCAACAAACCATGGAATCATAAAACCCCTCCTATACACTTAAAGGTTGCGTTGTCCTCAATGCCAAAATAAAAGGACAACACAGAAAATGAAAAGTTCATAGTGTAAGGAAGGTAACATACTGTTCACTGGTGCGACGGTGGAAATTGGTAGTACTGCTGGAACTGATGGACGAAGGTGTCGAAGATGCTCTGAATGCCGGAGATAGCACGGGCCTGCTCCTCCAGCCTCCGATACATCTCCTCCTGGCGCTCGAGGAGGTCATGGTGGTAGCGTCTGAACTCCACGCCCTGAGCTAACTGCATCTGATGAATCTCGTCCAACTGCTGAGAATAATGACCAGAAGAGAAAGAGGGGGCATAGCTCATGTCAGTGCCGGAATCCGTAGCTTGTGTCACAAAAGAAGCAAGTGGGACATACCACCTAGCAGCATCAACAGGGGCCTGATCCTCATCGTCATACTCGTGAGCAGAAAGGTCTACATCTTCCGACGGCAATTTGAAATCAACGATCGTTGGTCCCAACAGAAGCTGAGTAGGTAGACGAATAAGGTGGTCACCCCTACGACCAACATGCCAAATAAACGGTGCTTGATTGCCCTCTAGATGTCTCATCCTAGTCATCATCTCTAGGGAGATGCGAGACTCTCCATCCATAGGCACCAAATTTGTACCTCTCACCCCACAACGTACAACAATCAACGTGATCAAACCTCCAAAACGTATGGTACAACGAGTAACTGTTTGGACGTAATGTATGGGGTTTGTGATGAAGGAGAGGGTTTGAAAGGTTAAGGCATATGGAGGAGCGTTTGGAGGTTAGGGATGAAGTGAAGAGGATGTAAATAAAAAATACGGTTTTAAAATATAGAAGCAGGCCCACCGACTAACAAACCGACGGCCCAAATCTATCATGAACAGCCCGCATGGCGGGCGCTGTGGATTAGGCGACGGGCGCCATGTCCTCAGTGAGATACACCTCTTGTTTTCGATCCCGAAATCCAAAACATACCTCATATTCTCATTCCGGACATCTCCAAAAAAAAAACTAACAATCGTAACACTAAATAGACTAGAATGAAATAAAAATAAAATAAAATAGAATAAAAGTACTCACCTCGGGTTGCCTCCCGAGCAGCGCATTTGTTTCACGTCCATGGCTCGACGTAACGATGTAGTTCTATTCCTCCGGGAGGTCCTCCCCTTGCCAGGAGTCCATAACTTAGCCAGCGACGTCCTCATGATATTTCTTGATTCTCTAACCACTCACCTTGAAGTTATGTCCATCCATTGGATTCTGTAAATCAACCACATCATAATGGTAGATATGGACCACAATGTATGGACCAGTCCATCTAGACTTGAGCTTTCCGGGGTGAAGTTTCAGACGTGATACGTACAACAAAACCTTATCTCCTGGGCGGAATTCTTTCCTCAAAATATGCTTATCATGCCAGGCTTTCATTTTGTCCTTATAGATCCTAGCATTTTCGTAAGCATCCCAACGAATTTCTTCTAACTTTTGAAGTTAAAGCTTCCTCAATTCTTCTTCTTCAAATGCATCAATATTGGCTTGTTTGACTGCCCATAAGGCCTTACGTTGGAGCTCAACTGGAAAATGACATGGCTTTCCATACACCAAACGAAACGGAGACATCGTAATAGGTGTCTTATAAGCAGTATTGTAAGCCCATAGCGCATCCTCCAATCCGAGACTCTAGTCTTTTCTATTCGGTGCCACAACCTTCTCTAAAATCCTCTTCACTTTCCTATTAGACAATTTTGTCTCTCCATTAGTCTGAGGATGGTAAGCGGTAGAGACCTTCTAAGTCACATTGTACTTCCTCAAAAGAGAGCTGACAATCTGGTTACATAAATGAGTTCCCCTATCACTGGTAACAGCTCTGGGAATTCCAAAACTAGCAAATAGACTCTTCAAGAAACTAGCAATTGTGCGAGCATCATCAGCCTTCGTCACCTTCGCCTTAATCCAGTTAGGCACATAATCGACTGCAAGCAAGACGTAGACATTTCCAAATGAAGAAGGAAATGGTCCCATGAAATCGATACCCCAGACATCAAAGATTTCGCATACCATAATCGAAGATAGCGACATCTTATTCCTTCCTGAGATATTTTTGGTTCGCTGACATCGATCACAAGTCCTGCAGAAAGTATGAGCATCATGAAAGATATGCGACCACCAGAATCCCGCTTCCAGGACTTTCTTAGCCGTCCTCTGTGGTCCAAAATGTCCACCACTTGGGAGCGAATGATAGAATCTCAAAACAGAAGTTACCTGATTGTCTAGAAGACATCGACGAACAATTCTATCAACCCAGTGCTTCCACAAGAAAGGATCATCCCAAACATAGTAGCGAGCATCGTGCTGAATTTTGTCCTGCTTTGTTTTCGAGCAATTTGATGGAAAGATTCCATCTACCAATTACTTAACAATATCCGCGAACCAAGGTTGCTTAGTTTGAATACTCATAAATAAAGCAGGCAGCTCACCCCCATCATTATCATGCAATTCAAAAGTCGGAGCACTAATCAGGTGGTGAGCGCCGTGCATAGAGGCGGTGGGTACCGTTATGATAATGTCATCCCATGCGAAATTCTTAGCAATCTTTCATCAAGAAATTCTGCCAATCTCTCTGGTTGCTCTCCTCCACCATCAGTTCTATAGATTCTGCTTAGGTGGTCAGCTACCAAATTATCTGCACCCTTCTACTCTCTGATTTCCATGTTGAACTGCATCAGAAGTAGAATCTATTGAATCAATATCGGCTTAGCGTCCTTCTTTGTCATCAAATAGTGGAGTTCCGCATGATCGCTATTGACCACCACTTTGGAACCCAATATATAAGGACGAAACTTCTCTAGAGCAAACACCACAACTAACAACTGTTTCTCAGTAGTAGTTAATTCCGTTGAGCCGCATTCAACATAATAGAAGCATAATAGATCATATGAGATGATTTCTCTACTTTTCTCCAAAAACAACCCCAACGGCATAATCACTAACATCATACATCAACTCAAAGGGCAAAGTCTAGATAGGAACCTGAATAATAGGTGCTGAAGTTAACTGATTCCTTAGCTCATGAAAAGCCTTCTTACAATTATCATCAAACACAAAGGAAACATCTTTCTTACGCGATTCACTTAATGGGGAGGTTATTTTGGAAAAATCCTTGATAAACCTCCTATAAAATCCTCCATGGCCTAAGAAATAGCGAATCTCACGAACATTAGTAGGATAAGGTACATACTGAATAATATCTATCTTAGCTTTATCTACCTCAATACCTTTCTTGGACACAATGTGACCAAGAACAATCCCTTGTTCAACCATAAAATTACACTTTTAAGAGTTTAAGACCAAGTTAGTTTCAACACATCTCTTAAGCACTAGTGACAAATAATACAAACAAGAATCAAAATCATTCTCATGCAACGTGAAATCATCCATAAACGCTTCAATAAAATGCTCAACATACTCAGAAAATATACTCATCATGCATATTTGAAATGTAGCAAGCACATTGCATAATCCAAAAGGCATTCTACTATAAGCAAAAGTACCAAAACGACATGTAAAAGTAGTTTTCTCCTTGTCCTCGGGTGCAATAGGAATTCCAAAATATCCAAAAAAACCATCCAAAAAGAGATAATAAGACCGGTCGGCAAGGCACTCAAGCCTCTGATTAATGAAAGGTAAAGGAAAGTGATCCTTATGTGTCACAACATTGAGTTTGCGATAGTCAATGCAAATTCTCCAACCAGTTTGTACCCTCATAGACCGTGATACCTCCATTCTTAGGGACCACTTGTGTAGGACTTACCCACTGACTATCAGAAATCGGATAGATCATACCTGCCTAAAGAAGCTTCAAGACTTCCTTTTTTACGACCTCCATCATCAGTGGATTCAACCGTCGTTGAGGTTGTCTTGTCGGCTTTGCATCGTCCTCCATGTGTAAGCGACGCATACACAATGTTGGACTAATCACTTTGATGTCAGTAATGGTTCATCCCAAGGCAGTGCGATGTTCCTTAAGGACATCCACCAACCTTTTTCCATGGTCAAAAGTAAGTTTATTAGAGATAATAACATGAAGTGTGTTACCCTCTCCCAAAAATGCGTACTTCAAATTATCAGGGAGGGGTTTCAATTCAACTTTAGGCACCTGAATGACAAATGGAAGCAGTTTTTTCCCTAGAAGGATCTAATGATTCAGTTCTATAAGCATGAGACCAATCATCTGCGTTGGCATCAAGTGCCACAAACAAATCTTGCAGGTTATTAGGCAAAGAATAATCATAAGACAATTCACCCAAAGGGGATTCCAAAACAACATGTAACTATTCAGAACGATCAATATGCATAATATCCTTAGTGAAAATATCTACAACATAAACCATATTCAAAGTATAAGAAGCAGATTTCCTGTCAAGGATAAAAAAATTCAGCCTTTTCCCATCAACTTCCACAATTAAAGACCCGGAAAAAAAAATTCAATTTTTGCTTTAGCAGTTCGCAAGAAGGGTCTACCTAATATGATGGGTGTCTCGGGTCTACCTAATATCAAGTCATCAACCATAATCAAAACATCTTCAACCACCCCCTTGGGGTGAAGTTGAGAGCGATCAGCAAGCTGTATAACAACCCTAGTTTCATTCAGAGGACCCAGACCCAATTCATCATATAATTTGTACGATATCACATTAATAGATGCACCAAGATCAACCATGGTAGTTTTAAATGTCACTACACCAATCGTACAAGGAAGAGTAAACATACCCGGGTCTCCGCACTTTTCAGGCAATCGCTTTTGAAAAACTAATGGAAGATTTTCTTGTAGTTCCTTACCTTCTCTTTCCTTCTCCCGTTGCGATCTTTTGGTTGTGTAAACTTCCCAAAGGAATTTGACATAACGAGGAACAAATTCAAATAGATTAAGGAGATGAATATTTACCTAACAGTTGGTGAATGTATCAAATAGATCATTGTCGTTTTCCCACATACGGTCAAGATTAAAGGCATGAGGAAAGGGGGGTACATGCTTTGAAACCTCATAAGACCACTCCTCTGATAATTTCCTCGAAGATTCAGTAGCATTAAAAATTGGCTTCATCACTAGAGATGGCGGTGAGCGCCGTGTTAAGGTGCGGCGTGCGCCGTTACGACAGTGTGCCTCTGATTTTTCTTCATCTACTTTTTCTTCATAAATCATCTCCGTAGACCTCCTTTCTAAACATTCATTGGAAATACTCAAATCCTTACCTCCAAGAGCCATCACCATAGATTCTTCTCCGGAAAAATTCTTTCTCCAATTTCTCAACTTATGTTCTTGTAGCCCTTGGGACATATGTCACAATGTTGTAGGAGGAAATCGAGAATGCAAATTAAAAATATAAATAAATCAAAGCAAACCAGATTCTGTCCCTTGCAAATGATTACAAGACTTCCTCCCGATGCAGTAATAGGAAGTCAAGATCGATCCACGAGGAAGCGTCTCAACGGATCCTAGGCAGTGGAGAAATCTCACGGACAGAAGTCGACCATAGATGTCCTCGATCTCGACTAGGGTTAGTCGACAGAAGATCGGACAAGTCGAGCAGCGCAGCAGCAGTTGCAGGGTTTAGTCGATCTCGACTAGGGCTACTCGAGATCAAGTAGTGTTGCTGACGTCGAGGTGGCTTGGTCGATCACTTGCTCACAGAAGCTACGGCGATTCTGTAATCGAAAATCAGTAACTCGAGATC
This sequence comes from Persicaria tinctoria, assembly GCA_037127255.1. Taxonomy (NCBI): domain Eukaryota; kingdom Viridiplantae; phylum Streptophyta; class Magnoliopsida; order Caryophyllales; family Polygonaceae; genus Persicaria; species Persicaria tinctoria. The sequence goes on from JBANSL010000006.1 coordinate 76,547,552, forward strand.
GACCAGACTTGGTCGAGATCGAGTAAGGGCAGAAAGTAAAAACGAAATAAAGTAAAAACAAATGCTTTTGGGGTTCTCGAAATAAACTGTATGTAAAAGACTTCCAAGATTGGGGTTTGCAACAACAATAACCAAGCATGCATAAGGCAAGAATAAAACAGATAATCATGTAATTTGTATCAAAGGACTAAGCTTTCCTCGATCTCGAGTAGGTTTACTCGATCTCGAGTAACATGGTCGTCGACTTCAGCATCAACGGCGTCTCGGGTTGCTATTCCTCGACATGCTCGGACATGTGTGGTGCTGGGTCCTCGATATCGAGTAGACTGGGTTCGTCGACTAGGCTGGACCGGCTTGGTCGAGCAGCTTTCTTCGACACTGCTCGGACAAGTACTCTAGGCTTTGTCGATATCGAGGACTTTTCTCGATATCGAGGAAGATGTTGCTCAGCGTTCGGGTGTCTGGCCAAGTCGAGTAGCTTCTCCGCGATCTCGAGGAACTCTCTGGAGTCGGGTACATAACTCGATCTCGAGTACATAACTCGATCTCGAGGAACTCTCTGGAGTCGGGTTGGCTCGTCTTCAGCTTCTCGACATGGTGCTCTTCGATCATGCTATGCCCAGAAATCTTTAGTCAATATCGACAAAGACTAGTCGATATCGAGTAGCTTTGAGCTACCGTCTTCGCTTCTTGGTTTTCTCCCGAAATGGCTCCATATTCTACAATATTAAACAGAAACTTATGTAGATCTCCATTTCTTGCAAATAAGCATATACTACATAAATTTGACATATTCTCGACCCGAAATATGCAAAGTGTATAGAATATGGAACTAAAATATGCATAAAAACATGGCTTCTTTAGAGACATCAAATCACCCCATACTTAGACTTGCTTGTCCTCAAGCAATAACCAAACAATAACCAAGACCTACAGCACATCCTTCAACTCTTCGCCTTTTGTCAAAAGCAACATCTGAAGTAGTAGCAGTGTAAGACAAGTGAATTTATGAGCGATCCATAGGCATAGGCAATATAAATCCAACCTCACAGGGATAATGTGTTTACACTCAACTCTCAATGTGTTTAGGCTATGTAGATCAACTCTCAACTCAATTCCATATACAATCTCATAAATATTGCAATTTAAATATAAATCCACTTTGCAACCAATTATTTAAATGCAACAAGAATTATCAGGAGGACTTCGCTCAATAGAAGTCTTCAAAGAAGATTTCATTCGGCGGGGTTATAATGGGGCTTGGTAAGAAATAAAAGGGTATGGAATTATTTGGTCATGTGGTGCTTAATAAAATTCGGGAATCAATACTCCTAAATCTCCAACACAACTCAACCAAACCATAACTCTCAATTTTATGCATCAACCAAACACTCCAACTTATGTCAATGAAGTACTTTAACCTTTTTAACTTAATTAACCTCTCCAAAGTATGTATCTTGCGAAAATGAAAGAATTAAGGTAAATTTGGCTCATGCACTTTATTTATAAACATACACTTTTCTCTCTCTCTCTCTCTCTCTCTCTCTCTCTCTCAACGAAAATAACTAATGCGTTTATAGGGTGTGCCAAAAATCCTTTTACATAGTATGGATAACAAGATAAAAATATAAAATCAACCCATATCTCAATAAATTCAAAATTCCTTCTCACTTGAAATACAACATAAGCTCATTTTTTCCATAAATCATCATTCCAACCAACTCTAAGTCTTAATTCCCAAATGGGGGTCAGGCTCAATTTGGCTAAGGATAATTTTGTGGAGTTTATAATAAAAGTCTCAGGCTAATGTTCTGGCTTCAAGCAGGGATAATGCAGGGTAGGTAAAGAGAGGATAAAATTGGCTTAAAAGGTGCCTCCATCATTTAATTCTCATTCACATAAACATATAAATGTATTGGTTTTGAATAACTATCACAACATTTAGAGATGCATAGGAAGAGTAAATACACTCAAAAAAGCAAAGGGATTTTTAATGTTCTCCCTATAAGGCCAAAATTCTCACTGGGACAATTTTTATTGGATTTTAACCTTTAGCTTAGGCTCATATGTGCTCAATTTCATCACAAGTTCACAATCCACATAAAAACATTTTCGAGGACTTAAGCTAAACCTTCCAAACATGCTATAGGATTTACATGAACAAGTCAGTCATTATTTATCATCATAGGACATCTAAGTTAGGGTATAAAAACTAAGACAATGCAAAAAAATTAAATATGCATTTTTTATTTTTTTTATTTATGCAACTCAAAACAAGACTAAAGTATGACAAAAGACTAAAATGTATAAAACTTAAACATGAATGCATATAAAAATAAAATTTCACCATGTAAAACCAAAAGCAAGACTAAAACATATAATAGTGATAATGAGCCCTTCTCCCACCCCATACTTAAAATATACAATGTCCCCACTGTATAAAAACAAGAGTAAAGGAAGGAACTCACCGAATAACGCATCGACGAAGGCAGATCAGGCATGTCGAGTTAAATTTCTTGTTGATATCGAGTACAGTACTCGATATCGAGGAAGGTGTCTGCGTCCAGCGGCTTCTGAAGTCGAGGAGACTCTGCTGGCTTAGTGGATATCGAGTTGGCCTACTCGATATAGAGGAGTTTCTGGGTTTCTCCTCTTTGTCATTGTCGACTTGGCCTTCGTCAATTCTGACTGTTCTTCATGGACTTCTTCTTTCCACCTTTCGCCATCATTTTATGCTTGCCGACCTAAAAGTGTTAGATTGCACACAAAAACAAGACTTTCCACATGCAGTATTCTAAACTAAAAAACCAAAACTAAAAAGTTCAAAAGTCGCAAAATTCATAAAGTTTTATATACATGCTCTAGATTTTAGAGTCGCTAGGCCAACTTCTCCGTTTGTGCTCAAGGACTTTTAATGTGGGGCCTGCTTGTGCTTGGCCTTTCTCCTGGATCATCTAGATCCTGATTGTAGTATGCAAGCTCAGCTGGTAGGTTGTTGCTTGCATAGTCTTCATTCCCTTTCTTCTTTCTCTTCCCAGCTTTCAGTTTTCGCAGATTCTCTCACCACGGGGCCCTACCTCCCCTTAAATTATTGATAATTTTCTTAATAGACTAAGGAGGAGTAGGATTCATACATGAACTTACCTTTTCGGGCCCAAAACAGAAATCTTCGGGCTTGGAGTTAGTCGATATCGGGCAGGACTGTTCGATATCGAGTACAGGGACCCCATACTTAGGTTCTTGGCAAGTCTAGGGCTCAGCAGAGGAAGTCGATGTCGTAGAACTGTGGTCGAGATCGAGTAACATCTTACTCGAGATCGAGGAGTCCTTGTCAATCTCGAGTTGTCTTCTATCGTCTTCCTCCGTTGTTTGCTTGGTCCCATGGTTGCTGATGCTCTTTGTTGGAGGGTAAAATTTTATGAATTTCATTATTCATGGCATAAATACATTTATCACATTCATTCAAAAAATAAGTGTGATAAATTTTTCTCAAATTAAACACAAGCTTACAAATCACAAGCTAGGCTTGAAAAAGAAAATTACATTACAAGCCCAAGTGCCCAACCCTACTGTGCAAATGTAATTCCTTATAAATTAAGGAAAGAAATGGAATTAAAATTAAATTAGATATTTAAATGTTGCACAGTTACAAGTTGGGTACACGGTGCTAATTGAGAAAATAGGGAAACTGTCAAATAGGGGAGTTAAGCTTGAGCATCAACTACTCTCCATCTCCAGTAAAGAAATAAAAAAAATATATACAATTTCTGCCGGTTGTGGAAAACGTGGTGGGGGAAGTTATAAATAACTCCTCCTAGTCCTAGCTCCCCTATAAAAAGCTACACTGCAGGAGAGTTCATCTTTTTCTTAAGGGCAGACCTTGGGCACTTCTACCTGCTAAAACCAAAGAAAGCAGTAAACAAACACACACAAGTTCCCCTCGCCTGCTGGGCTTCTCCTGCCTGGTCCCTGACTTCCTCTTGGGCAATTTCGTGTAAACACATAAACCAAACAAACCAAAAAAGAATCAGCCAACAGAAGAAGAAGCTACAGAACAAAAAAGAAAGCAGAATTCTTTAAAGGCCAAAACAAAGGGTAGAAATCTATTTCCTTTTCTTTGTTTTGCAGGTACAAATAAGCACTGCTATGGAGAAGACTCGGACTTGGGTTCATATGCTCTCACCTAGTGTTTGGGCTCGTCATAGGCTTGAAAGTATATTTCTTTCGCCTAGAGACCATCACGTCATAGGTTGAGAGCATCTACTCTCGTAGTTGGCTTGAAAGTATATTCTTTCGCCACTACATTCGATCCCGGCGTGGATCAGCTCATAGCGCCGAAAGGCTGCCGGATTTTGCCCGGAATTCAAAAGCAATGAATTGCCGAATTCCATAGAAAAATCACAAATGAAAGTGAATAAGGGACAAATAAACTATCGGGCAGCAGCAAGAAATCATACTATACAAAATGAGAGACACTAAGTTTTCAAGGGACCAAAACAAGCCACAAAGGCAAAGCAAACTGAATATGGGACCTTGAACAAAAACTGTCCTAATCAAGGGTGAAGTTCTGCTAAAATTTCCCTAAATGAAGTTTTAACAAATGAGCCCAATTAAAACACACAAAGTGAAACGGTGCCTGCATATGTCTAATCAAATTTTACAGGCCAAAATCAGTAGATTCAAACCTAAATCAAAATTAAATCTCAAAACCAACAGGTTCAACAAAGCTGTCAAATTAGGTTGAGCATGCTGAACCTTAATTGTTGTTTTCCTAATCCCAAAACGGATCAAATTAAAGGCAAACAGCTGAAAGAGGAAAGAAAGGGCAAACCTGATTGGCCATCCGGTTGCAAAAGCTCCCAGAGCTCCTGTTTGTAGGAGCCCCTTTTAGTTCTTCTCTCAGCTTCTTCTTAGCCTCTTCCGACTTTGGATTGACTCCTCTGTCGATTGCTCAGAAAAAAAATCACAAATCATCAAACTCATCATTAGCTAATTTTCACAAACTCAAATAATCAAAATCAGCCCAAATTAAGGGTAAATCAGAAAGAAACAAAGGATGAACTAAACCTCAAGCATGAGAAAGACGTGTTCGGCCGAGCTTCATCCGCGCTGCCAGAGAACGTCTTCCTCGCGGCTCCATCTTCCTGCTTTAGAGGATGCTCGCTTCCCGCTCCCCGAGTCCCATCATCTCCGACCATTTACTCCCAATTTCAGATCCCTCAACTTGGCCCCCAATTGATTAGGGATTTGGCGTTTGACAGCTTGGAACCTCATCTAATTGAAAGGGTTTCCAGTGAAAACAAAACAAAAGAAGAGAGACTAGAGAGGGGTTGATTAAACGGGCTGGACCCATTGAAAGGAAATTAAATATGTGGGGCTGTATTGGGCTTACCCATTGCAATCGTATGGACTTGGATTGTTCCAACCGACTCCGGGGTTTCTGCCGAAAGCAAGAGGGCATATGTATATATATGTATGCATTTTATAAATGCTACGTATGACTCCAAAGAAAGCTTTATAAAATTGTGATTAATGGCATATAGGTATGCATTTTATAAATGCTACGTATAAAAATGTGTTTTAATTATGAAATCAACCCACAAAATTATTAGAATTATAATTGGTACAAATTAAGAATTCGAGTTTGATCAAAATATAAAAATTAAACTCGTCAAATATTCTTTACCAATTAGTTCTAGTGGGTCAAGCTCAAATCGGCTCCAACAAAAACGGAGTCAAAACCTCAAATCGAGTTTCACCAAATATAAACTCGGTCTTTAAGTAGAACTACGTAAAGACTTGACACCGTAAAATCGGTTACGTAGGTAGCCCGATATTAAAATTCAATATATATCGGGCACAGTCGCCTGCCTCTAAATTCACTTTTAAACGAATATGAGGTCAAAACAAATCAAATCAAATTGGTTTTTCATTCAGAACTACGTAAGACTTGATACTCTTTTATGAGTTACGTAGGAAATTCGATATTAAAATTCAATATATGTCGGATTCAGTCGGCTGCCTCTAAATTCACTTATAAATGAATATGAGGTCAAAACCAATTAAAGCCAATTCAAATGGTTCTGTGAAGAACTACGTATAGACTTGATACTCTTTTATGAGTTATGTAGGAAATTCGATATCAAAATCCAATATATATCGGATTCAGTCGTCTGCCTCTAAATTCACTTATAAATGAATATGAGGTCAAAACCAATTAAAGCCAATTCAAATGGTTCTGTTTAGAACTACGTAAAGACTTGACGCCCCCTATCGGCTACGTAGGTAACCCGATATTAAATTCTAAAAATATATCGGGTACAGTCGTCGACCTCTAAATTCCCTTTAAATGAATATGAGGTCAAAATCAAGTTGTCCATGTCGACTCGATACAAAGCGTTTGCTAATCGAGTTCAATCATCCCTCTCAAATGATCTTTACGATCAAAATCCAAAATTCATATTTTGTCCCGAACTACGGTGACTTGATTCCGCAAAACAAGTGGATACGTAGGAAACTCGGTTCCCACCGAGTCCAGTCACGCCCAAACCTTCAAATAAATCTCCCTAAATTCACTTTTAAAAGGAAAATGGGGTTAAAATTAAATCTAAATTAAATACACTTGATTTTCCGTGTAAGTGATAGCCGTTTGAGTTGGGAAACCCTTCCGAGAAGGTGTGCTCAATTTATTCGGGTGATACACGAGAAAATCTCATGCATATGATAGTGTGATTTACGTTAGGGCTACCCTTCCGAGAAGGTGGGTCCTAATACGATCCAATGATGCATGAAAACCTTAAAGGTGATAAAACACACAAAACCCAACCACTCTGAACTACGTGAGGCTTGATTCTCTTCCAAGAGATACGTAGGCAACCCGTTAAAATTCGGGTGCAGCCCAAATCACCAAAACCACTCAAATCTTGGTAACGATACGACTTCGAATCAAGAGGGTAACCAAAAGGGGTCGAACTCAAATATTAAAAATCAAATAAAATGTGTTGTACGATTATTGCGCATTTTTTGTCCAACACTCTTCACCTATAGCCATGAAATATCCTCCTTTGCAGGGCCAAAAGAGAAATCTAAGACCTCGTCGCCTATGGTGAAGGTGAGCGATCGATGTTTGACACTAATCTTGGCATCTGCCGTAGCTAAGAATGGTCTACCAAGAATAATAGGGCTAGTCGGATCCTTATCACAGTCTATAATAAGAAAATCTGCTGGAACGAAGAATTTACCAACCTGGACGGGGACATTCTCAACTATACTTGTAGGGATTACTACTGTATTGTTTGCCATGTATATCTTAGCGTCCACGGGCTCTATGCATCCTATCTTTACCTTCCGCCAAATTAATAAGGGCATGATGCTCGCACTTGCTCCTAAATCACACAAGGACTCATATTTATATTGTCCAAAACCCACAGTTACAGAAAACTTACCTGGGTCAGGTCTCTTTTCAGGAAAGTGGAGTACTTGGCATCCACCGGCGATCACTGAGATGGATCGCTTCTTGCTCTGGATTTCCTTCAGGAATTCGACATATCCATGCATCTCTTGCAGGGCTTCTGTAAAAGGAATAGAGACATTCAGTTTTTGCAACATATTAACAAAACGGTTAAACCTACCTGTAGTGGGATCTTTTAATGCTTTGGAAGGGTAAGACAATGTCTTTTTCTGCTTCAGAACTAGATCAGACGTCGGAGGTGTTGCAGAGTCGTCGACGTCGGCCAATTTTTCCTCGATCTCGACTAAAGGTTCCTCGATCTCGAGTAGGGTGGTTGATCTCGAGTTGCCTGGCGGTGCTGTGGAGTCCGACCTTGGTTTCTGGTCTGTGGCGAGAAGATCTTTGTCGATATCGACTACGGGTTGGTCGAGATCGAGTTGATTCTGCTCTGTGTCGAGTTGTTGCTCTGCCGTGTCTTGGTGCATCCCGACCTCTGGCTCATGTAATTGCTGTCCGCTTTTGAGTTTGATAGCTGCGACGTGTCCGGTCTCCCCCTTAGAATTTGGTTCTGTTTGCCCAGGGAGTTATCCGGATGGTCGTGGGATCTGTGCAGCGAATTGTCCCATCTGGGTCTCTTTGCTCCTTTTCCAGATATCCAGTTCCCCAAGTTTTGTGTTGAAATTCTAGAGCTGATTGTTGATGGCGTTTGTAGCATGCTAGTTCTATGCATGATTTCGGCGCATCTCATCAAGGATAAATTGCAGATCGTCCTTCTTTTGATCCCTTTCTGGAAGTCCCGGAGCTCTGTATGGTAAGGGGTTCCTGGGAGGACCTTGGTTCCATTGTGGTTGGTAAAACCTTTGATCCCCCATGTAGCGATTGGGACCCCATGCGTAAGCTACCTCTTCATGTGTCTCTGCCATCCTGACTTGCTCAGTGTGTGGGCACTCAGTAGTGGTGTGCCCCTGTGATCCGCATTCGATGCAAGGCTGGTTGACAGAAAGATACTTGACTTTCTTAAAGAGCTTGCGATTCTGGTCTCTATAGAACTATTCCCTGACATCTGGGTCACTCTCTTTGGAAGGCTCATAGAGGGGCATAGATGGTGCTGGCCTGGCATAGAAGCTCTCCTCATAATTTGCAGTAGACCCATATTTGTTGTCATAATTGGTGAGCTTGTCGAGCACACCCCAAGCGCCAATTGGTGTCATAATTGGCGAGTATACTGGTTGATCCTGTCCTTAGTGACTTGGTCAAGAGAATTGAAGAAGATCTCCTAAATGACGTAGGGTGGATGTCCATGAGTAGGGCAAGATCGCATCAGTTCTTTGTATCGTTCCCATGCTTTTGCCAGCGGCTCCCCAGGCTTCTGTTTGAAAGCTGTAATCTTCTAGCGGAGGAGTGCTGTCTTGGCAGGAGGGAAGAATTTGTTCAGAAACTCTTGCTCTAGTTGGGCCCATGTTGTGAGGGATCTTGGTTTCAGCCCTTCAAGCCACTCCAGTGCAGGTCCAGCGAGAGACCAGTGAAAAGCCTTCATCTTGACATATTCCAGAGTTGTACGTTCAGTAAGAGTACGGCACATGTCAGAAAAATTGGTAATATGTTCAAGATGACACTCATTAAATTTTCCATAAAAAGCATTATTTTTAAGCTCTATAAGGAATTGAGTGCGAATTTCAAAAGAGTTTTTAGGGATTAGAAGCGCCGATTCCGGCACGACGAGAGTCGGGTGCATATAATCCTCTGTCGTGGTTGGGTATTGGGCAAGCTCAACTTCTTCTTGCCTCGGGCGCTCATCTTCTTGTTCCCTTCCTGCTCTCTCAGTGGCGATAGTAACATCCCTTGCGGCTAGTTCCCTTGTAAGCCTCTCAATAAGCTGTTCTTGTGTTTCTGCGGCATCCATGGCTCTTTGTAGTTTAGCTCTGATATGTAGAAGGCGTTCCGGTTCGTCTAAGCCGTCAAACTCAGGTGGTTGACCAGAACGGCGGATACACCTATAAAGTAACTCAAAGTAGACGTGAGATTTAACTACCTAAGGCGAGAATGATAGCTTCCCCGGCAACGGCGCCAATTTATTGTAGGAAGAAATCGAGAATGCAAATTAAAAATATAAATAAATCAAAGCAAACCAGATTTCGTCCCTTGCAAATGATTAAAAGACTTCCTCCCGATGCAGTAGTGGGAAGTCAGGATCGATCTACGAGGAAGCGTGTCAGCGGATCCTAGGCAGCGGAGAAATGTCACGGACAAAAGTCGACCACAAATGTCCTCGATCTCAACTAGGGTTAGTCGACAGAAGATCGGACAAGTCGAGCAGCACAGCAGCAGTCGCAGGGTTTAGTCGATCTCGACTAGGGCTACTCGAGATCGAGTAGGGTTGCTGACGTCGAGTTGGCTTGGTCGATCACCTGCACACAGAATCGACGGCGATTCTGGAATCGAAGATCAGTAACTCGAGATCGACCAAACTTGGTCGAGATCGAGTAAGGGTAGAAAGTAAAAACGAAATAAAGTAAAAACAAATGCTTTTGGGGTTCTCGAAATAAATTGTATGTAAAAGACTTCCAAGATTGGGGTTTGCAACAACAATAACTAAGCATGCATAAGGCAAGAATAAAACAGATAATCATGTAATTCGTATCAAAGGACTAAGCTTTCGCCTTTTCCAACAATTAGACAACTCTTTCAGGAAACCCTAATTGTCTCTACCGATTTTTTGTTTACAATCCAAGTTGTTAGCATGGACCTCCGATTATGGGTAATAAACATATAACAAGTAGCAGATGCTCAAAACACGATAAAAGTCGGATCTTTACCTCAAACATGCAGGGCTATTGTCGGGCTCGCCCCAACCCTAGAAGTGGGTGGACTACTCGCGCTTCATCGCAACCTCAGACATTGATTGAAATGAAATAACTTGAATTAAACTAACTTCAAAGCCTTTACAATCCCGGCAATCCAACTCTCGTTGAATGCCAAAAACCCTAAAACCTTCGAGCTCCTAAACCGTCTCTATGAACTACTTCTCTAGCTTGTGGATTGAATTATTCTAAAATCAGTCCCATGGGCTTTATTTATAGCCTTCTACTCCTTGCTATTCAAGGATAGAATATCTCTATCTATATCTAAATTTATATCTAAAAGCTTTAAAGATAAATAAATGGAATAACATAATTAAATCTAAATAAATAGAATAAATCTTCTCTTCCATGATGGATCTTGATAGAATTGGATAGACTTGGCAATCTTCGTCCCCAAGGAATCCCAATCCGAGTAGAACTGCTCAAACCGCGTTACGCGCTCCCGGAAAACTTTCCTCGATCTCGAGTAGGTTTACTCGATCACACAGAAGTTCTCCTTGATGCCTTATCATCATCATCATCATCATCAAACTCTAAAATTCTCCATTGGAGTTCTCTCTCAATTAGGTCCCTCTTCCACAATCTCCAACTTTTCAAACTCGGCCAAATAATAAATATAAACTTAATCTAATTAGTTTCAAAAAGAAAAAAATCATAATTCTGTATCGGCAAGAGTGGTGAGCGTTGTGATCCAGGCGGCGGCCGCCGTGTAAACAGTAGCTAACTTCTTCGATCAATCACTTCCTAGTCCAACCTAACTTCCTCCACGACTCTTTCTTGTCTTCTTCATGTGTTTTCTCAGGTTCCTAGCTCTCCATATTCTTCTTTGGCAAGCCATAAATGCATCCATCCAGCGTCGGAACACAAATTTGCAAATAAGCACAAAAAGAGCGTAGATTTCAAACTTGCAAAACCAAATACTACTGACTTAAACTACTCAACTAAACATGTTGTAAGCTATCCTAAAATCACTAACAACTACCTTTAATGGCTATATAAAATATGCAGTATCATCAATTCAGTATTACCATTTGCACATGGAATAGTGAGCATACCTGGGTCATCACATTTTTCAGGCAATCTTTCATGTAACATAGCGGAAACATTCTTATTCAAACTTACTCTTTCCTTTCTTTCCATCATTTTCTTTCTTTTTATAGTGCATAATTCTTTTAAAAGCATAGCATAACGAGGTACATTTTTAATTAGATTCAAAAGTGGAATATTTACCTAACAATGAGCAAATAATTTGTGTAGAATTTGTTCGTCTTCCCACTTACGATCGAGTTTTAAGGCATGAAAAAAGGGTGGTGTGGGTCTAGAAACCTCAGAAGACCACTCTTTCGACGATTTCTTCATGGATGGATCAACGTCAAAAATCGAATCACTCACTAATAGGGGCGACGGACGTCGATTTTCAGGGCGACGAGGACTAGTTGAAGAAGTTGTGTTTTTCGATTTGTTTTCTCCATGTTCACCCACGTTAATCACCTTATTAGGCCTTTCTTTTAAACTTCTAGTTGGTAATTTTACTTATTTTCCCCCTCTAAGGATCATGGCACCTATACTCTTTCGTATTAACTACCACTTGTGATGGCCACTTGCTCGAATCCTTAGCTTTCAATTCTCCAATCTCCTTAGCCATTTGACTCAACAATCTCTCATGGACACTCATCTTATCCAACAATAACCTTAGATTCTCTTCTTTGTCCTCATGTAGAGTGTTTTTTGAACGATTCTCATATTGGCCCCATCCTTGATATGGTACTTGTTGCTGCTGGCCCCTACCTTTACACCCACTTTCATATTTTGAGTTGTAGCTCTGATTGTAGAAGTTGTTACCAATGTTGCGGCGAGGTCCATAATCTATAGCCTTGAGATCAACAACTTCCTCTTGAATCAATGGGCACTTATCAATTGGAAGATTTGGATCTCTACAGACTCCATAGGGTCTAGGTTGTTGTGACTGATTCAATTGCATAGCCATCTTATTGACGATCTTAGTAAGCCTATCTAAGTCATCTTTGTGATTGTCTCCTGAATTATCTAATTTATGTATTCCTCTTACTCCTTGGTGTTTCCCATATTGTTGCGAAGCATTGGTTAAACCTTCAAAAAATTTCATTGCTTCCTGAGGTGATTTCTCAATACTAGACAATTCCTTTTTGAGTTTGTTGAGGTGAGTAGGAGGAAAATACTATTGAAGGAAAACTTTCTATAATTCAACCCAAGTAGTAATGCTTTCGGGGTGGGGGGGGGGGGGGGGCGAGGCAGGGGATGGTAATATAACCAATCGCTATCCGAATCATTTAGGGTAAAGGGGAACACTCTAAGCATTAATTGGTCATCTGTTAGGCCTTGGGGTCTAAGTCTGTCGTAGACACTAGAAAAGTTTGCAAGGTGTGAGTTGTATTTGAACCTGGAACCCTCAGGGATAGTGGAAATTCTAATTGCAAGTGGTTTTACATTCATATTAGACTCCTTCAAGCTTCTCAAGTTCCTTCTTGGCGGATTGATGATGTTGCCTTCATTGTTGTTGTTGTTGTCTCCCATGTCTTTATCTTGATCAAAATCAAGTCTCCTTTTCAATATAGAAAGAGACCATTCAATCTTAGGATTAAAAGACAAAGGTGATGAATTAGAAGAGCGGGTTTGAACCATATAGAGTAGGACAACCTAAAGAAAAACAAAAACTAAAGTGAAAATAAAGATAAAAAGAAATCAACAAAGGAAAAATAAATCGAATAAACTTCTCTTTTCTCACCGACAACAACGCCAAGAATTTGGTACTGGGTGAACGTCATTGGCTTTTTGTCTTTCCCAAATAGTAATAGTATCCTAACTCAATGCTCAAACCAGAAGATTAGTACAATAATAAAGTCTGGATATCGAACCCACAAAAAGAAAAGGTTTCACTTTTATAGTTCTATCAATGATTTCTTATGACAATTGCATTAGATTATGACAACTTGGTGAAATAGCAAAGTAAAGTAAATAGAGTAATGATTGCAAAGTATTGATAATAAGATAGAAAAGTGTTTCACTTGTAATTCTCGATAATGGTTGAGGTTCAAGATCCTAGGATTGATTTCAATATCATTTATAGAGTTTATGTCGACAATCCTAATATCGATTGTTCCGCAAAGATATAATCTCTAATTCAAGGCGACATCACTCAAGAATATCATTACCGATTCAAGTACTTAAGACAAATTTGCACATTTATTCAATGCAATTAGAAAGCGATGGAACAATCCACTCGGCCCTAACAGATCTACTCGACATAGATCAATTGTTATCATCCACAAAAAAGGCATAGAAATATCACTAAATCAATGACTTCGTTTGCTATCTATAAAGCAACAACGGATTCATAGCATAGATGCAATTCCTAACATGGTATTCAGTCATAGAAAGGAAGACAAATACATATTAATAAGAACAAGATGATAAATATAATCACAAATAACTAATTGAAATGAAATTCTCACAATTCATTAAAGCATGTCTTCGAACTTCGTTAGGATTGGGGAATTGTTGCGATTCTTCTTGAATAGTCTGGATTCTCTCATCGAGGTGAAACGATAGCACTTTCACTGTCTGTTTCAAAGAAATCTCTTAGCGTAACTTAGTGTCCGGAACATCGAGAGGGGTCACAGGCGAAATAATGAGTTTAGCAACTCATGACCAAAAGAACGACCGTCTCTCTCAAACGTCTCTCTCAAAGTGGCACACAATTACTCCCGGATGAAAATAAGATGAATAAAACCTAAATAGAATCGTGCAAAACTCTAGATAATAAGATAATAATATAATAATAATGTAGAACCTTTGGACTAAAATTGGCGTTTGCTGACACGGAAGACCGGCGTGCGCCACTTCTAAGGCTCCACCATCCTTCCTTAGCTTCGATGTTGTGCTTCTTTACTCCCTTGATGCTCCTTTCTTAGCCTTTCGTATGCTCCAAAATCAGTCATTTAAGCTCCTCCAAGATCCCAACCAAGCTCAGAATGTAAAATTGCAGAATAAAAACTAATAAAGCATAGATTCCAAACTCGAATACTCACATGAAAGATATAGTAATAGAGCAAAACATATGCAATACCATTACCTAAATGCAATAAGAACTACCTATAATGCCTATCTAAAATATGGATTATCACACACACTTAAACTTTTCATTGTCACCAATGAATGAAAACAATAAAATTATTAAGAAAAATAAAATAAAATAAACCAAAAAATAAAATACTCAAGGGGAGTGTATGGGTGACTAACCGATTTGTTTGTGTTGAGGCGAGTGCAGCTTTGGCACTCACAATGTTGCTAACCACCAAACCATGTCACACATCTTAAGATTTGTAGCCAACAACAGTTTAGTTTGTTAGAGAAATGCTTGACGGGTTTCCAATCGATCTGTCTTGAACTCATGTGATAATTTCTATAACTCTTTCAAGATGGTGTCTATAGTGGTTGTGATGAAATCATCCAACTTTTCTCCTTCAACATCGGTATCAGATGACAAATGTGTTGATAGAACGTAGAAATCCTCCATTATCTTGGCGAAATTAGTGGCATAGGGAGGTAATGACGATGGCCGAATTTCGCCCTCCAAATGAATATGGTCTATGGTCGTCCAAGATACCTATCCTCCGTAGGTAAGATATAGAAAGTAGGAATTATCCGTCTTCAGCCGGAGCAAGGTCATTGCAACCCACCTGTAGCGACTAAGCTAGTAGGGTGATGAGTCCTCCATAGTTGATGATTCTGGCTTGGTCAGTGTATGATGGCATTGCACAAGAATGTTTGAATATTTCCACCCAATTTGAAATAGTCTCTTCCTCTGGGGTTAAGAGGTAAAGTTGGCTCCAAATACATGTGTCGAACATGCTAGGTCTTCTTCCCCGAAAAAGGTGAATTGCTGACTCTCAAACACATTCTCAAAGGTGAATGGCTAACGTTGTCATCCCTTCATCCATATGCTATTCCAGTGGTCTTCCCTGTAACTGTCTCCTATATGAGATAGGAATCTAGTTTGATAAGCTCATGCCACCAGAAGGGGGATAGTTCAGCAGCGACACCAAGGGCTTTCCGACAATCCTCCCATGTAAGCTCAAATTTCTCTTCGCGAAGTTTGAATGAAAGGTTCTCTCCTCTTTTTAGCATTAAGGTAGCTAACAGTTCTTGGACTGGATCGGGGTAAGTAGGTGCCGCTTTGTGAAGGAGTCCATCTAACCCTCTTTTTCGAGTAGTACCTGCACATCATCGTAAAGGCCTAAAGTGAATAAAGCAACAAGATCAAATAATCTTATTGCAGAGTACCCGTAGTGGTCCAAACCATACCATCGTGATGTTTCATCCGAATCTAGGTTATCCTGTAAGATCATGTACTCATTGCTAGACATGATTAAAAATAAAATAATTTGAAATAATAGGAGCAATCTCACCAAACTTTGAGTTAAAACTAAAAAAAAAACAACAAGCGGCAGGATCGGTGAGTACCGCTTGGTATAAGTGGACACCGATGTGTTCTACGGTTTTTCGTCAAGTTCCGACAAAGAAACCTTCGATCCTCGCTTTCTCTTCTCAAAATCAGAACTTCTGCGTTGCTTTGAATCTCTTGAATGCTCTGAAAACTCAAAAAGATATAGGTTAGGGCGGATTGAAGTGGGAAAGATTTTATTTATAGGAGATATAAGATATAAATTGCCGGAAAAAGATAGAATTAAGATTTATATGATTGAATTCTCAAATAAATTAGAAAATCTATAGGCAAAAAGATAGAATTCAAACTTCCTCATCCAATTGTAAGATAGAAATATGAGTTTGGATCAGATTTAAAAGAAAAATTCTAGCGATTTGTGTTTCTGGATACATCGGTGGGCGCTAGTGGGTGTCGGTGGGTGCCGACTCTCTAGTAACACATCGGCATGCTTGGCGTTAGCAGCGGCAGGCGCTGATCCTTCATACCGTCGTTTTTCTTCTTTTTTTCTTGTTTTCCTTTCCTTCCTTTCTTGTGTAGCCTTAATCTGAATAACATAGACACAAACACAAAACTTCTCTTCTAGCAAGCTAGAGTTTTATTAGTGAAAATAGAAATAGAAATAGAAATTAGAATTCAAATTGGAATTGAAATTTGAAATAAAATGTGAGGATTGAATGAAAAATGAAACTTAACTAGCTCGAGTTGCCTCTCAAGAAGCACCTTTGGTTAAACATCATTGGCTCGATGTTTCAACCCTTTAATGGGTCTCTTCGGCCTTCTCTTTTGGATTGACTACTACCTGTGATGATAGATTCCATGTAGCATGTGCCTTTAGTTCTCTCATTTCCTGTGCCATCTATCCTATGGCCTTTTCTGTTGCTGATGCGGGATTAGCCACTGTTTTTCCGACCTTCTTGACGTTGTGGACTCGGACTCATAAGAACACAAAGAAGTAGTACACGTGAGACAAGAAAACACAGAAAATGGAGGTTAAACCTTGGGAGAAAGACTCGACCAAGTGAAAGGGAAAAACATAACAAAATCAAAGGAAATAAAAGGGAAGGATATGAGGAATCAACCTTGATGAACAACAAGAAGACACATTGGGACAATGCACCAAGAACCAACTTGAATGACACCAAAACCAACCCTATACAACCTTACACAACCATGGATGGCAATGGAAGCACAAGGAAAAGGTTCGTGCTCTTCTCGGAATCACCAATCTTTGGGAAATTGACAAAATAAAGTACAATCGAACTAAATGCAACACATCACACAAGGCCTGAAGCTCTAACCTTTGGAGAGTGAAACCAACTAGGTTTTCATAAAAAAGGTTCAAAAAGTGTCTTCAAATGACAGTTTACAAGCCTTAAATAGGAGAGAAAATCAACCCCAAAGCAAGGGACCAAAAACACAAAGTCTCAACAAGTCCTAAAAAGCCCTCAACAAGCCCTAATAAGCCCAAACAATGGCCCAAAGGATAATTTTTTCCAAAACAAAGCAAGCAAATGAAATACTAAGTATGGGTGGTGGCTGAATCACCCTTAGTTGAGCCCGAGAATGGTGCGGTTTCAAGCAATGTGATGATGTCACCCTCGGGCTCCTTTGGTAGCACCAACTTCATATGGTGGATGATGAAGGCGTTAAGTTCCTCTCTTACCTTCTTTGCTCGGGACCTTGTGATAGGTCCATCTCCAAAATGAGGTGCATCGGGTGGTACTTGGGATGATCCTCCATCATTTTCCCTTCCTCAACCAACAAGAGGCTAAGAGAACAACGGGGAATGCAAACCTTATCAATCTTGAAAAGAAATCCATCAAACAAGTAGTACTTATCTAAGGATCCTTTAGCCACACAATGATTGTAAATATCTCCAAAATCAGGGTTATCTACATAAAGCTCCTTAATATATGCAATGCCTAATATCCTCGAGTCTAATGTAGACAACAACATGTATCTCCTCGAAATGATATCAACCACAACATTATCTTTGTCTTTCTTATACTTAATGGCATAAGGGAATGTTTCTATAAATTCCATCCAATAACCATGCCTTCTATCCAACTGGTCTTGGCTCTTAAAATGCTATGTTTCTATAAACACCATCCAACGACCATGCCTCCTATCCAACTGGTCTTGACTCTTAAAATGCTTTAAGGACTCATGATCAGTATGCAAAATAAACTCCTTAGGTCAAAGATAATGTTGCCATGTCTTAAGAACCCTAAATAATGTATACAACTCTTTATCATAGGTAGAGTAATTAAGACAAGCTTCTTTCAATTTTTCTGAAAAATAGGCAATGTCCTTACCTTCTTGCACGAGAACTCCACCAATGCCTATACCTGATGCATCACACTCTACTTCAAAGGGTCGGTTGAAATCCGAAAGTGTTAAGACTGGGGCCTGCGTGAGATGCTCTTTTAAGACGTTGAACACCTTTTCTTAGGCTTTTTCCCATGTGAACGGGTGATGCTTCTTGGTGATCTCGGTTAGAGGGGTTGTAATGGTGCTGAAATCCCTCATGAACCGGCAACAGAAGCTAGCTAATCCAAGGAAGCTTCGCACATGGCCAATTGATGTAGGAGTATGCCATTCTTGGATTGCTTTGATGTTGCTCTCGTCCCCTTTCAACCCATGTGAGCTGACCAAAAAACCAAGAAAAGTAACACAATTAGTGCAAAGCTCACATTTCTCCAAATTAGCATAAATGTGCTCATGACGAAGAGTAGATAGCACTTATCGTAAATATAACTCATGCTCTTCTAGGGATCTACTATACACAAGTATATCATCAAAATAAACCACAACAAATTTCCTTATGAAATGCCTAAGAACATGATTCAGAAGACCCATGAAAGTGCCAGGAGCATTGGTAAGCTCAAAAGGCATAACCAACTACTCATATAGACCGAACTTGGTCTTAAAGGCTGTTTTCTACTCATCCCCCTCCCTCATACGAATTTGATGGTACCCACTCTTTAGATCAATCTTAGAAAAGGTAGTATCTTCATGTATCTTGTCTAACATGTCATCTAAATGGGGTATTGGGTGGCGGTACTTCACCTTGATGTTGTTGATGGCTTGACAATCCACACACATTCTCCACGAACCATCCTTCTTTGGCACTAAAAGTACGGGAACAACACATGGACTAAGGCTTTCCCTCACATAACCCTTGTCCAACAACTCTTGCACATGGGATTGGATCTCTTGGGTTTCCTTAGGGTTCATCCTATAGGCTGGGCGGTAAGGTAAAGTGGCTCCCGGGCCAATGCCTATTTGGTGCTCAATGCCTCTAATAGGCGGTAGACTGGCTGGAATTCCTTCGGAAAACACATCCTTAAACTCTTCAAGTGGCCTAAAAATCCTCTTAGGTAGGATAACCTTAAGATCATCACTTAACAAAGCAAGCTTGTTACATAACAACATAAGAGTGGTCTCGGGGTCAAGGTACTCCTTAAGGTCTTGCTTAGAGGCTAGAAGAACTCTTTTACTCTCCCACACTCCCTTAGATTGGCTATGCTCATTGGAGAGGCTCGAAAATTGAGAGCTAGTGGGTTGTACATTATGGGACAATGATGGGTGTGGTGTGGTTTTGGGTTGCGAACACTCGGTTTCCTCCCGTCCTTTCTTCTCCCCCCTTGCCCGTTTCTTCTCATACTAATCGTCGGCAACTTGCGTTGGGGTCATGGGCTTGAGAACAACATTCTTCCCCTTAAACACAAAAGAATAACGATTAGTGAAACCATCATGAATGACCTTCCTATTAGATTAACATGGACGACCCAAGAGAATATGACAAGCTTGCATAGGCACTACATCACATAAAACACTATCCTCATAATGTCCTAGTGTTAGGGCAACCATAACTTGCTTGTTCAGTTTCAACTCACCACAATCACTCATCCAATGCAGTTTGTAGGGTCTAGGGTGGCTCGGTGTTGGAAGTTGTAATTTTTGAACCATTTCAATGCTAGCAAGATTACAACAACTTCTTCCATTTATTATCAAGAGTTTTTTAAAATCCGCTGAGAAAAAAATTTCGGTCAGGAGTGTTTATAAAAACTCTTGAGATAACGTGTTTTCTAAACAACACTCCAAACCTACATCTCGCGGGAGTTTATAAAAACTCCTGATAGATTATGTCGGGAGTTTTTTTGAAATAACTCCTGAGAAAGGTCAATTATATTCCGCCCACTTTGTAAGGAGTTTCTTTTACAAAACCACTGAGATATATATATATTATAGATTATATGTACTCAACCCTTAACGTGTATCATGTACAAAAATCTAGGCTGTTTATTTAGTAAAAACAAGAGGTTGAGATTATTGGATTAAATAGATTAATTATTAATAAAAAAATAAAAAACACAATCCCACCTAAAAGTTCAGCATGTCTGCACTCACAACCCTACCCCATATATCCCACTTTTCCATCTTGGTAGAGAGAGAGAGAGAGAAATCGGCAATTCCGGGCGAGAGGGCGAGGAAGAGGGACACTCCATTCTTGGTGGAGCTCCGTGGTGGCAATTGGCCTTCCGGTGATGATCAATCTCGAAGCCTAAAGGGTGGGGGCGATCCATAGCAATTTAGATCTATAGCGATTTTCAACCAAAGAGAAAGAAGAGCGGGGGCGATCTGAGGAAACTGAAAGGGCGGTCAGATCCCATGGCGGCGGCGACGATGATATGAAGGTGGAGGTCGGATGCGAGTGCGAAGGCGGCGGGATTTACAAAGATTCAGACTGCCTTCGCGTAGCTGGGGCTTCTTCTTGCTCCCATGGCGGATCGACGAGAAAGCTGGAGATCTTGTCAAATCCTTCCCAATCTCGAAGTTATTGCAATGATTGAAGGTTATAGTCACCTGATTCTTGAAGGTATACTTTCGTGTTCTTCTCAAATCCGGTCATCTCTTCAAGATCTTAGTATATATGGCGGCGATTAAGTTCAATTTCGACCTAATCTGGTCCAAATCGATTTGCTCTCCTCGGCGATTAAGTTCACCCGAGCCAGCGATTAAGACAACCTCTCGCTATGTTGTTATTTACTCTCTTCAATTTCATTTTTGCCTGCAATTTCCTAAATTGTCCGTTCATTCTTCAATCTCAGAGGTATTCGGGAGAAAAACCGAATTATTCAGGTGTATGGATCGAATTATTCATGTGTATGTACCGATCTTGGGTTTCCTTAGGGTTCATCCTATAGGCTGGGCGGTAAGGTAAAGTGGCTCCCGGGCCAATACCTGTTTGGTGCTCAATGCCTCTAATAGGCGGTAGACCGGCTGGAATTACTTCGAAAAACACATCCTTAAACTCTTCAAGTGGCCTAAAAATCCTCTTAGGTAGGATAACCTTAAGATCATCACTTAACAAAGCAAGCTTGTTACATAACAACATAAGAGTGGTCTCGGGGTCAAGGTACTCCTTAAGGTCTTGCTTAGAGGCTAGAAGAACTCTTTTACTCTCCCACACTCCCTTAGATTGGCTATGCTCATTGGAGAGGCTCGAAAATTGAGAGCTAGTGGGTTGTACATTAAGGGACAATGATGGGTGTGGTGTGGTTTTGGGTTGCGAACACTCGGTTTCCTCCCGTCCTTTCTTCTCCCCCCTTGCCCGTTTCTTCTCATACTAATCGTCGGCAACTTGCGTTGGGGTCATGGGCTTGAGGACAACATTCTTCCCCTTAAACACAAAAGAATAACGATTAGTGAAACCATCATGAATGACCTTCCTATTATATTGCCATGGACGACCCAAAAGAATATGACAAGCTTGCATAGGCACTACATCACATAAAACACTATCCTCATAATGTCCTAGTGTTAGGGCAACTATAACTTGCTTGTTCAGTTTCAACTCACCACAATCACTCATCCAATGCAGTTTTTAGGGTCTAGGGTGGCTCGGTGTTGGAAGTTGTAATTTTTGAACCATTTCAATGCTAGCAAGATTACAACAACTTCCTCCATCTATTATCAAGAGTTTTTTAAAATCCGTTGAGAAAAAAATTTCGGTCAGGAGTGTTTATAAAAACTCTTGAGATAACGTGTTTTCTAAACAGCACTCCAAACCTACATCTCGCGGGAGTTTATAAAAACTCCTGATAGATTATGTCGGGAGGTTTTTGAAATAACTCCTGAGAAAAGTCAATTATATTCCGCCCACTTTCTAAGGAGTTTCTTTTACAAAACCACCGATATATATATATATATATATATATATATATATATATATATATATATATATATATATATATATATATATATATATATATATATATATATATATAAAATAGATTATATGTACTCAACCCTTAACGTGTATCATGTACAAAAATCTAGGCTGTTTATTTAGTAAAAACGAGAGGTTGAGATTATTGGATTAAATAGATTAATTATTAATAAAAAAATAAAAAACACAATCCCACCTAAAAGTTCAGCATGTCTGCACTCACAACCCTACCCCATATATCCCACTTTTCCATCTTGGTAGAGAGAGAGAGAGAGAAATCGGCAATTCCGGGCGAGAGGGCGAGGAAGAGGGACACTCCATTCTTGGTGGAGCTCCGTGGTGGCAATTGGCCTTCCGGTGATGAGCAATCTCGAAGCCTAAAGGGTGGGGGCGATCCATAGCAATTTAGATCTATAGCGATTTTCAACCAAAGAGAAAGAAGAGCGGGGGCGATCTGAGGAAACTGAAAGGGCGGTCAGATCCCATGGCGGCGGCGACGATGATATGAAGGTGGAGGTCGGATGCGAGTGCGAAGGCGGCGGGATTTACAAAGATTCAGACTGCCTTCGCGTAGCTGGGGCTTCTTCTTGCTCCCATGGCGGATCGACGAGAAAGGTGGAGATCTTGTCAAATCCTTCCCAATCTCGAAGTTATTGCAATGATTGAAGGTTATAGTCACCTGATTCTTGAAGGTATACTTTCGTGTTCTTCTCAAATCCGGTCATCTCTTCAAGATCTTAGTATATATGGCGGCGATTAAGTTCAATTTCAACCTAATCTGGTCCAAATTGATTTGCTCTCCTCGGCGATTAAGTTCACCCGAGGCAGCGATTAAGACAACCTCTCGCTATGTTGTTATTTACTCTCTTCAATTTCATTTTTGCCTGCAATTTCCTAAATTGTCCGTTCATTCTTCAATCTCAGAGGTATTCGGGAGAAAAACCGAATTATTCAGGTGTATGGACCGAATTATTCATGTGTATGTACCGATTTTGTGTTTAAGGAGATGAGTTTTTTTTTATGTTGGCTGTCAAATGAATAAAAAATGCATCTATACTATCGAATAATCATGTGATACCAACAAATAATCCAGCGATACCATCGAATAATATTTTGTTATTTGCTAAAATGGCATAAGTAACCGAATAATATTGTAATACCATCGAATAATCAAGAGATACCTTCAAATAATCAATCGATAACATCATATAATTATTAGTTAAAAGTTTAGGGTGTTTTAAAGATGATAGCCGATTAGAATAATCCATCGATATCATCGCATAATCCGATGATATGATGGAATAATCCAGATATACCATCGAATAATTTAAATATGCTGGCAAGAAAAGATGTTAGCCGATTAGAATAATTCATCGATACAATCGCATAATACGTCAATACGATCGAATAGTACAGTGATACCATTGAATAATCAAAATGACTAACATACTAAACAAAAACATATGACTGAATAATCCTTCATATACTAGTGCATAATTCTTTATATCCGACTGAATAATCATCTATCCAGGCCATCTAGTTTCCAATCAGAAAAAACACCCGTCTAGGCCCCACAAGGGGGAAGACACGCCACTGAAAGGTTCGAATTAGAAAGTAGCCCAAAGAAAAATGGTGAGACCCACCGATTTCCAATTTTTAAAAAATCAAATGGGCTAATTAATCTCCACCCTTCATCTCAACCAATGAACGACTCATATTTGTGTGTATGGTACACGTTAATGAACGACTCACATTTGCTCCCATGAACGACTCATATATATATATATATATGTGTGTGTGTATGTATGTATATATGTACGCATACATATATGTATGTATATGTACACATATATGTATGTATGTTTAGTAACTTATTTTTTTGAAATCGATTGCAATTTTGGCAGCCATTGAAAAGTTGACAACTCCAAACCTGTAATTATGAATATAAGTTACTAAACCTACAGCCATAACCACATATTGTAAATTATGAAAATCCAAAATCCTTCATTGCAAGATCTAATCATCATAAAAGCAACCGATGATCATAGAAGATTGAGAAAGAAAGAGAGAAAGCGAACTGAATTGATTACATTCCAAAATGATTGTTTAGTACAACTGTTTTATCTATTTATAATGCTCTCCTAACAACCTTCTAACTAACACTTGAATGCTATAATAATAGCAACATTATCACCTCCCTAAAAAGTAGATCATTTTCACATCTCTTGCCAAACATAAATTTCTAAAAATTCAATTATTGTCATAGTGTCTGTGGAAAAAAAATCTAGCTAGATAGTATGTACTAATGTAAACCACTAATAAAAAGATATTCCTAACTTCCAAGCTACAGATGTGTCAAGTTATTGTAGCCATTCCTATTGGAATTCATCAAGAACGTGCTTGTCGTAGAATTCTCCCAAATCTTGAAAATACTACAAAATAAGCAACCAGAGATAAGCCAGGTTCACTCAAAATTATTTGAGTTGGTTGAATCTCAGATCTTATATCGATAGAGTTTGAATATCACAATGTTAAATGCATAGATAAGCAACCATAAAAAGTAAATAAATATAAGTGTTGCTATCTAGATAATAGAAGTTGATACTTCTCTTAAAATGACCTTCAACACTCTTTACCGGTGTTCTAAAAATCCCGCCTGGGCGCTAGGCGGGAGGGCACCTAATAGCGTGTATTATGTGGCTTCAGCGAGGACTGCTGGTCCCACATACATGGCTCTATTTGACTCCTTTCTGATTCTATATTTTTAGGTATACTTGCATTATGATATCGCATGCCTTTTTTCATGGGCGTTGTAGTGAGAGACTGACTAATCAGACTATACTATCTTCCCTAGATTTGAGGATTTAGTATTTTGGTATTGTCGTTTTGACTCGGCTCTGCCACGACACCCCGATGTAGTAGTTTTACGAATTTGGATGTTTTAGATATCAATGACTTTTCCTCACGACTTAGAATATAGGACATGTACATGTGTGTTAACACCGGGTTTCCAACGGACCCTGTGCAAATTTTGGGTGCAAATTCCCCCTTTCAAACTCTGACATTCATTTTCAAACTTTCAACCCGTACTTGGTGCGCAAGATCCGAACAAAGTATTCTATCCTTCGAAACGTAAACCGGGCTTATTAACTCGGGTCGATACATTCATCCCTTCCAAAAGGGTACGTAGGAAACTCACAAACGAGTGCAATCATGTCCCCTAAATTAACCTTTAAGTCAAAACAAGTCAAATTTCAAATTGAACTCCATATCAAAATCAAATCATTTTCTATGCAAATGATAGGCAGCTTACTTGAGTTACCCTTCCAAGAAGGTGGGCTTAGGTTGTTCATGTGGAGTATTGTTCAAGATACCCTTCCTAGAAGGTGGGCTTCAACTTCATCCTCTGATGCATACAAGAAAATGAAATCAAATCCAAACCTAAACCATGCCACAAATTTCAAAAACATTTTTAACTACATAAGGTTTGATTCTCTTCTAAAAGATACGTAGGCAACCCGCTAAAATTCGGGTGCAGTCCAAATCACCAAAACCACTCAAATTTTGGTATCGATATAACTTCAAATAAAGAGGAAAACCAAAAGAGGTGACACTAAAATATTAAAAATCAAATAAAATGTACAATTATTGCGCATTTTTGTTTAACAAAGATAATTGTGAATTGGATAGTAATTAGGGTTTTGAAACCCCAGTTTGATTAACCTATTTAAGAGAAGTGACGAAGGAGAAATGTGGTTGGTTTCACCTCGTCAAAGAAATAATAACCCAAACCAAAAAACTAACAAACTAGTATAGTTAGTAAGTAAGGGGTCGAACCCATAGAGAAACAAGTTTCTATCGCAATGTGTATTTACTAATTATGCAATTAAAGAGTAGATATGAATGCAATTAGGCAATGAATAATGTAATTAAACTATGATAAAGGTTAGTAAGAGCGAATAAAAGATAGAAGAGAAGTGTTTGTGGTTTCGCATTCGCAACATTGGTTGGTTTACTTAATCCTTGACTCAATCCATTGCTATTCTCAGAGTTCTGCCGACGTGTTTTAATTAGACTGATCTATAACTCACAATCAATTATATTCAATGTAACACTAGAAAGAACAACATAAAGTTCCAAGTGTTTATGACCAATTAGCAATATCAATTCAATACAACTAGGAATCAAAAGAATAACCCTCTAACCCTAATCTCATAGAAATCAATACAAACCAATTGTTATCATCCTGAAGAGACAATTGATGCTTTCACTAAATTAATGACTCTCGCTTTCTACAAAGAAACCAATCTATGAAAGGAATCGCTAGGAAATATGCAGTTTATGTCTAGATGTGCGGTCATAGAGAGAACATGTGCAAATATTTAATAATGAAAAACAAAGATGATAAATAAACTTATGAATAACAATATGAATCAAATCTCCCAATTCAACCAACCCAACCCTTGAATCATAGCAAAACCACAAGAATTCTAAGTACTCATAGAACACCTTGAATCTCTCAACTTCAATCCTCTCGTCTTTCATAAAGTTAATGAATTATGCAATGGTTAGTTGATTGAATGAATGCTGAAAAATAAATTAATCTAAGCCTCCTTTCATTGGAAAAACCCTCGAATAAGTTTAGATAGATTTTCCACAAAGAAAGAATTGAGTTGCATTGCGCAAATCCGGAAACAGCTAGAGCGGCAAGCATAGCTAGAAAACCGGCGGGCGCCGCTTTACAACTTTGACAGCTTCGACAGACTGAACTTGTAACGCACTTTTTGGAGTCATCATTCGTCCGATTTATGCATATGAATATTCTTTGGAAACTCTTTTCAAGGAGTACAATTCTCATGAAGACCTCAAAAGGCGATTCAAAGTTCTCAGAAGCTTAAACATGAGCTTTCTCCATGTTGTTCATTTTCGCTCTTGTTCTTGTGCTCCTCTTAGCTTCATTTGCTTCATGATTTCTCCACTTTTTGAGCTCGGATCTTATGATCTATAAATAAGCAATAAAAATAGTAGATTTTGAACATCGAATACCAATTGAGCAGGAATGCAAATTAGCTTATTAAACATGCAATATGGACACGCTAATGAACCTAAGACCACCTATAGAGATCATACAAAATACGCGTTCTCAAACTCCCCACACTTAAGCTTCACTTATCCTCTAGAGAACATAGAGTAGAGCATAGAGATAGAGACTCCTTCATGTCTTAAAAAAACATAAATTTCATGAGGTACCCCGAGGTATTGCAATTTTCGCGACGTATACAACTCTTTTGCATATTTCACATGGTGCCCAAGTGGTTTTCAAGTTTTTTCGCCTCGCGCCCTTTCTGGTTAATTCTAACAGACTTAGTGACTCTCTATTAGTTTGCAATTAAAAAAGAACAAAAGAAAGGTCAGAGAAGAGACGAGATAGCGAAGATAGAGCAAGAACGCGGAGGAGAAGAAGCTACTGCTCAAACAGGTGAAGAATGTGTTGTTCATATCTACTGCTCGATGAAGAACGATGTTGTGTCTAGGAAGAAGGGTGGTGGTGGCAGCCAATTTCCTCGGCCGGCGACCGGAGGTGGAGGAGACGAAGCTACTACTGCAGAGAGTTACCTTATTGTCAATAGAAATTTCGGATGTAGGTTGAAATTGAAGCATTTGGGAGTTTTTTGTGATGTGAAAATTTAGGGTTGAGGTTGAAATTGATGGATTTGGAATTCAAAATTTCGTTTCTTGATTGCAATCTGATTTGTTAATAAAATTTGTTCTCAATTTAGGGTTTAAGCCTCCATTGATTCATTTGACTCATTTGGAAGTAACTTATTGTCAACAGTTAGCTTGTTTCTTATGATGGGTAATTTTGGTTAATTTTGTTTTCTAAATTGTTAGCTTATATCTTATGAGTTTGAGTTTGTAAATTTGGGACTTTGAGTTTGGGTATGAAATTCTGTGAGTTGTTGACAAAACTTGAGTGGTTGATTATGGCTCTGTATAGTGACGGAGGGGAAACCTGTCGTTGATTCCGCCAAAGAAAACTCCAACCTATAACTAGTATAGTAATAAGTAAGAGGTCGATCCCACAGGGAAATTTATGATTCAAGTATGATTTTAATGCCGATTAAGTAACAAAAGGGTGTTTTAGTGTGAAAGTTTTGAAGCAAAGTAACGAACGCAGAGTAAGTGATTTTGGTTTAGACAATTGAGGAGAAGCAATTCCACCTACAATTTTCCACTTTATTGGATTGAAGCGATCCTTGTAACTTCTTCTCGTCCTATTACGTTTCCTATGAATGCCCTTGTCCCGACCTAATATAGTTACTCGTCCAACCAGTCCTAGCAACCCTTATCAATTGAACAGTCCCTAAAGAAGGATTTAACCCAATTGATAGCTTTAAGTTCAGAGATTAGCCAAGGTATTTGCAGTCCCTAAAAAAGGATTTAACAACACATTCAACTTCCTACTCATTCAATTAGTTCAACCAGCCCTAAAGGAATAAGTTTGCCACTTAGGTTAAGGTTCACAACTAGGAATCTACAAAACCTTAGCGATTGAATTAATTCTACCAAGTTGATCAGTCGAGGTAGAATAAAACAATGAACAATCAAGCACAAAGAAGTTGAAGCATTCACAAATAGGAAATCAGGAGCGAGAATTAGAAACTCACAATCAATCCGAATAAAGCTTCAAATTGCAGGCAGAATAGATGAGTTTAGTTCCTCATGGAAGACATAGCTCAAAATCTCCCAAAAGTCTAATGGTTGAAAGAATAGAATGAAAAGTAATAAAAAATAACATAAAAGTGCCTAATAAAAACATCCAAGTCGGCCTCAAAACAAACATAGAGAAACTAGGGTTTTTCCAAAAACGGCGTGTGCGCTGACGGTTCGTGCGGCGGCCGCCGCAAGTGTTTTCTTCATACCCCGCTGCGGCGGGCTCTGCCGCGCCCGCAGCACATCTGCTGCGCCCGCATCACGTAGTTTCGCCGTGGTCCTGGCTTTCTTTGCGGCCCTTTTCTTCTCGTCTTACTTCTTCCTTCCTTGTTCCTTCCCATGTATCTTGTGTTCCTCTTCGAGATATTGCATCTCCCAAATGTGTTCCGAGTCAATCTGCGAGATAACCACAAAATTGCGCAGAATCCGAACTCTTCTAAAATAAACACAAGATGCACTTAATCAACAAAGCAAGCAAGAAATGCAACCTAACTACACTAAATATATCTATAATGCCTATCTAAAATATGCATTATCATATAGGCATTGCAATTGATGCAATCGTTGGAGGCATACCTAAATTTGGGCATCAACTTCCTGGTAAATTAGGATGAACATCAGTATTTGGGCATTGAAATTAATGTGTTCAAGTGATTTTAAGCCTATTAGTTCAAATGTGTAGAGAGTTGTGATTGCACACAAAGATGTGGGTTCAAATCCCATACATTTCAACTTGAGTGGTTGTCTATGTAGGGGTCGGTTAATATGATTGCATTTTGACAATGCTTGATGATCAATTGCTTACATATCGTGATGATAGAAGCCCGTCAGTTTCCATTCTATGTACATCCAATGAATTAAATTATTCTCTCGACTTGGTTCCTATTGGTGCTTGGCATTGAAATGTGAGGAAAGCATGATGGTTTAAGCTTCTTGTCCTTGCTCTTTCTTTTTTATCCTTCTAGATTTCTTGTCTTGTGTAGTTCATGTCCAGTCAAGAATTTTTAATTACACTGCTAAATTGTTCGACAATTTTGGATCAGATATCATGTAATACTAAGTGTTCTTTAACTTAAACACTTTTTTAACATTTCAGGTATAGTCCTTTCCTCATGGCATGCTATAATCCTGATATAGAGGAATTTGAAAGTGTTTGTCGTCTAATGTCTGGGTTTTAAGGTTTTTTCTACATTGATGTAACTGTTGACACTTCTTGTTAGGAATTACATGATTGCATATTTGCATGATATGTTTTGTGGATCATAGGAGTTGTTTATGGGGGGTATTTATGGGAGTTGTGAGTAGAGAATGTTTGTGTGCAATTACATGATTGCATATTTGCAAAAAATCGTTGATAGCGTATGTGGGATTTGAACCCACATCTTTGTGTGCAAGCACAACACTCTACCTATTTGAGCTAATCGGCTTAAAATCACTTCAAAACATTAATTTCAATGCCCGGATACTGATGTTCATCCTAATTAAAGAGGAAGTTCTTGCCGAAATTTGGGTATGTATGCATCCCACGATTCCATCAACTGCAATCCCATACAGAACCGTAGTCAGTCGCTCAAATTTTGTCAACAACTCACATAATTTTATACTCCAATTCAAAGTCCCCAATTTACAAACTGAAATTCCAGTTGACATCTATCTAAATTCTAGGCTCAAATTCTCCAATTCGAAACTCAAAATCCCTAATTCGAAAATGAAATTCCCGATTCGAAACTGAAAATCCGCAATTCATAGACTCAAATTCACAAATTCAAACTAAAAACACCCAATTCGAAACTGAAAATACGCAAATTCACAAATCATAAAATGATTGCTATACCAAAACCTTATTTGGTCGAATCCATCCAAGTGAATCGAATTGGGGAAAATTTGTGGACGGTGAATCAAATTCGGGACAATTTGTGGACGATTCGGCACCAAAATACTCACTTGCTTCAACCTTAACCCACAAATCCCCAAACCCTAGATTATGGTTCATATATTTACCTGGCTTGGTAGAGTCGTTCTTGTTCGAGCAGCAACTGCATCATTTTCTCTCTGCAATAGCTTTGGCCTTCCTCCTCTATCCAACTTGGCGAGCGACCTTCATGTTCTCTCTCTCATGAGAGCTTCGGGCTTTGTCCCTTCGCTTTCTTTTTGTTCTCGTGTTATCTCTTCTTTTATTTTTTTAGTTTCAAAAGTAACGGAGTTCACAGTATCTGTTAAGGTAAACACCCAAGGGCGTGACACAAAAACTAACAAAACCTTAAGGAAACCACACGAAATAGGTAAAAGAGTTGTATAACCCGCGAAAATTGCAATACCCTTAGGGCACCCCGCGAAATTTCCGTAAAAAATAATAATTAACATCGTATATAACAAGTAAAACATGAAAGAAACAAGCAAATTGTCATAACCCTAACTCCCCCAAACTTAAATCTTTGCTTGTCGTCAAGCAAAATAAAACATAGCAATAACTAAACCCACAACATATTCGTCATGCATTCTCCTCATCAAAAGCAACATCTCAATTCAGTGCAAACATGAAGAAGGTAGACAAACATCATAGCATGTATATAAATGACTAAGTAGCCCGCATGCTTATAAGGCAATGGATAATACTCTAGAAGCAGGGGATGAATAGAGTATGCTCGATTTTTGCAAGTCAAAATTTTTTGAAGATTTTGAAACCAACTTGTCAAGACCTTTATATTGCTATCAAATCTCGACGAAGTAAAAACCAAACAAGAATAAGTGAATGCGGAATGTAAAAGATGAACACACGAATTGTTAACGAGATTCGGCATGAACTTGTCCTACGTCCCCGCCTAGGGTTATCCAACCTGTAGGATCCAAACACTTCTTATTTCACTCTCCTTGAGCCTAGAACTTCCTAGAAGAACTACCCTTCTTCTATACAAAGTCTCACCGCTTCTATTCTAGCTCTCAAACGTACAACTGAAATAAAAGCTCTCACCATACACCAATGTGTGTTTGATAGAGTATAAAATACTCTTAGTGTAAAATGAATGACTTGTACAATAAGTGCTTGTGTTTCTGTTATGACCTGAAGGTCGATTAGGAGGAAGGTTTGGCTTCCATGGTGAATTGAGATAGAAAAGAAGAGGTTTAGAGGGGAAGAAGAGATGTTCAAAGATGATAAGGTAATGAAGAAGAAAAGGGATAGACGAGAGATATATAGAAGGATATGTCAATTCATTAATCGATACCGTTGCTCGGGGTTGTTACAAGGCTTATATGCCTAAGGGTTCCCCATTCATGGGCCTTCGGCCCAATCCTAACAATACTCCCCTCCTTAATAAAGCTTGTCCTCAAGCTTGTTAAAAAATACAAACTGTAACTACTACAATTCATCAAAAGATAAGAGCAAGTAGTACTCCCCAAAATAAAAGAGCGTTCATATATGAAGCTAAAAGTTGCCCCGGGTAGTGCTTTCAGCTGTTGGAAATTTCCCGTCTACCATGTGCCTCTCTTGGTTGCAGCAACATCACAAGACTGTCCCCACAACTCGATAAAACTTGCCACAAGTGATCTTAAGGCACAATCACCCCCAAGGAGCAGTACTTTAATCCAATATAACACATAGTAGTGGCAAGTCCTCCACCTGGGTTGAAAACAAGGACAAAATTAAATTTCCATGTGCACCTGTGAGAGTTGAAAATTGGAATGGAATTTTTTGTTTTTGTTTTGCATTGGCTCTCAAGTGCCCCTTCCATTCAGGATGCAAGGTCTCCAGTAATCAGTTAATACCCTTGTAGCATTAGCTTGTCTTCTTGCTTCTTGTAATAGATTTTTGCAGGCTGGTAACCCACTTGATGGAGCACCTACGTGAGAAGTTGTACATAATTGCACATGTATCCCTCGCAGCTTGTTTGACAGCTTCACATTGCAAGCTTATGACATCAAGTGAGCAACCCATTATGACAGCAACAAGTTCCCTCATCGTCTTATATTTGTTGCTTCCCATACGTGAGAGTACTGGCACCTCTAACTTAGAACCATTTTGGTCTCCATAAAGCAGAGCAACCTTCTCAAGACTAATCAGGCTGTAATTACAAAATAGAAGAAGTCCTACACCCACTAGAACTACCACCAAGGTCCCATTGTAGCCTTTTGCCCACAACCTCCATATTGTTTAACAACATCATCTGCTCCAATTGACACAAAATCAGCACCCAGACAGACCTATTCGGTTCCCTACACAAGCTGACAATTCCAGGGTCAAAAACCCAATATCCATCTATCACCCCATGTTTGTCTATTGATGCAGCAACAAAAGATGAAGCATCAACCCAAGAAGTGATTATCTTGTTGTTCAGGCCATTGGCAATAACCACTTCAATACACGAATCAAGCAAGACCAATGGAGGAAAAATGGAGCATGATTTCATTCTTCTATCATAAGGCAAGTTGAAGAAGTCTTGGGTCAGATCGATGCCCAAACTAACACTCTTATGTCCAAAGCCGACAAGATTCGAGCAATAGTCTTCAATTACTAATCCAGTCAGTAATTGAAAAATTTTCCCATCTGTCAAATCATCAAACAGATTTTGGGCATACTCATACCTGAAAAATTCAGAGGATTCAAAAGCAATACCATTGTTCTTCCGCCTAAATTCCTTACGCAAGAGTTAGAACTGGATACTCATCCCATCTGAATCCAGAATCGTGCTATCAAAAGTAAACAAAACCATCAAAGAATTAGAGAACTCACCCATGTCTGAGAAGGGCTTGTTGCCTACCTCCATGGAGTCAGCCTTTGAATTCTCACTTCCCAGACTTTTGATTTTCGACGGTGAGTCAATTTCTTGATTCCCGTCTGCAACTGTGACTTCGAAAGAGGATTTCACCTGACAACCGGCACCATCCTCAGTTGGAGCGCCTTCAATTTCTCCAAGAGTTGCGGTTTCTTGATTCGTTGGAGTCGCCAAGAATAGCTCTAATTTGCAACAATCGTCGTAGATGTACCGGCCATTGAGATAGAAGACGAATTGCATAACAAGATCTGACCTTTACCGCATCTCCTCACATGGGCACCGTCGGGCTCACCCCAGCCCCACGGACTACTCGCTCTTCATCATCAAGAAAGACATCAAATAACAAAAGAAACTAACTTGCATTGAATTTAAATAAAGAAAGCTTACAACCCACAAGACAAATCTGCTTTCGCCTTTCCACCTTGCTTGCTACAAACTCTCTCTCTCTCTCTCTGTCCTACTTACTTGAATGAAATTGATTGTGTTTCTCAATTGGAATCAATGAAAAACCAGCCCCTAGGGCTTTATTTATAGCCTTTTAATCCTTGCTAATCAAGGTTAGAACCTTCTATCTATATCTACTTAAAGCATAAAGATAAATAAAATGCTTAAGGAAAATAAATCTTTAAAGGGAAATAATAAATCTAAAGTCTTCCATGGATAGATCTTCCTTCTTCATGATCAATGTTGAGAGATTTGGATAGAATCGACAATCTTCGCACCCAAGCAATCTCGACAAAGGTCTAGTCGAGTAGAATTGGTCAAACCGAGTAACGCGGCTCTGGAGGTCTACTCGATCTCGACAAAGGTGTAGTCGATCTCGAGTAGAATTATGGTCGACTGGCTCGGCTCATCGTCTCGGCCAGCTGGTCCTCGCCAGACTCGGATCTGGGCTTCTGGGTGTCGTCGATCTCGACTAGGTCTCCTCGAGATCGACTAGGGGTGTGGTCGAAGACGGTTCTCTGGTGATGTCGAGGACTCCTCCTCGGCATGGACTCGGACTGGCGCATGGTGTCTTGTCGATCTCGACAAGGTCTCATCGAGATCGAGTAGAGATGTGCTCGACGTCTTTGTCCTCGGCTTCTCGATCAGCTCCTCTTCTCGTCGACCTTTTTACAAGGTCTCTTGGTTTAAAGGAACTGCATGCCTGTTTACCTCTTGTGCATGCGTTGCACAGTTCCTCACTTTTGAAGTTTAGGTTAAGCAGTCCTCTTACAAGGTCTCTTGGTTTCAATTTATTGAGGGTGTGCATGCTTACGTGAACTAACCTTCTATGCCAGAGACATAGATCTTCTGTCAAGGCCTTGAGACACTTGAGCTTTGTACCTGCAATTTGGTTAGCGTTCACTGCATATGTATTATTGTGCCTGTGAGCAGTGAGGATCAAGTCTCCCATCTCTTCATTTCTGACTTCACACGTGTGCCTGTCAAAACCAACTTTATTTCCCTTGTCACACAACTGAGAGACACTTAAAAGATTATATTTCAACCCATCCACAAAATATACGTCCTTGATGCAACTTTTGGAATTTCTACCTATACCGATGATATTACACTTCCCTTTATCATCAAGAGTAATTATTCTAGTGGTTTGCTGTTTAAGATCTTGAAATAGAGATTTCTTCCCACTCATGTGCCTAGAGCATCCATTGTTAATGATCCATTTTGGCTCCTTGTTCTTGGTGATATCCTACAAGACAAATGTTGTTGCAGGAGGATGGTCAAGTATGAAATAAATATAGAATAAAGATCAGACTGACTTCCCTATCTCAGCAAATAAATACAAGACTTCCTCCCGTTGTAGTAGAAGGTTGTCAGGATCGAATCCACGAGGAAGC
This sequence comes from Persicaria tinctoria, assembly GCA_037127255.1. Lineage (NCBI taxonomy): Eukaryota > Viridiplantae > Streptophyta > Magnoliopsida > Caryophyllales > Polygonaceae > Persicaria > Persicaria tinctoria. The sequence goes on from JBANSL010000006.1 coordinate 76,582,907, forward strand.
GCGTCAGCAGTTCTCAGGTAGAAACAGATCTCACAGACAAGCAACAGAAAGACAGAAATAGAAAGCAAAAATAAAAGCAGAAAAGACAAAGCAAAACATAAACAAAAGCAAAGACAGAAAATAGCGAAAGAAAGTAAAGAACAAAGCAAGACAACAGACGTACTCGATCTCGACAACTACCTACTCGAGATCGACTACCAACAGTGAAAACAGAAACTCCAAAATTGACAACAGAAGACAACTCAACTCGACCTAGACTAGTTCTACTCGATCTCGACAAGGATCCTACTCGAGATCGACAAGCTCCTCCTTTATCTCGACTAGAACACAAAAAACGTAAATTGCAAATTTCGAACATAAAATCAGATTTTCGACGAAATAAATTCAATATAATAAAGGACTTCCAATGCCAGGGTATCAACTCCACAACGATAACCTTGCAAAGTAACACATAAAGGCACAAAAGATCATGCTTTCCATCAAAATAACTTTCGTTACTAACAAATAGGCATATAGAGGCTTTCGCATAAACCCTAATTGTTACTAACCTTTCCACATAATTAACCCAAGTTGCATTAAGATCACTTTCGCTTCAATAACACAAACAAGGATCACCTTCAACTCTCGCACAAGAATCATGCTCATTGGGATAGAAGACGAATTGCATAACAAGATCTGACCTTTACCGCATCTCCTCACATGGGCACCGTCGGGCTCACCCCAGCCCCAGAAGTGGGTGGACTACTCGCTCTTCATCATCAAGAAAGACATCAAATAACAAAAGAAACTAACTTGCATTGAATTTAAATAAAGAAAGCTTACAACCCACAAGACAAATCCGCTTTCGCCTTTCCACCTTGCTTGCTACAAACTCTCTCTCTCTCTCTCTCTCCTACTTACTTGAATGAAATTGATTGTGTTTCTCAATTGGAATCAATGAAAAACCAGCCCCTAGGGCTTTATTTTTAGCCTTTTAATCCTTGCTAATCAAGGATAGAATCTTCTATCTATATCTACTTAAAGCATAAAGATAAATAAAATGCTTAAGTAAAATCTTCTATCTATATCTACTCAAAGTCTTCCATGGATAGATCTTCCTTCTTCATGATCAATGTTGAGAGATTTGGATAGAATCGACAATCTTCGCACCCAAGCAATCCGCAGTCGAGTAGAATTGGTCAAACCGAGTAACGCGGCTCTGGAGGTCTACTCGATCTCGACAAAGGTCTAGTCGATCTCGAGTAGGATTATGGTCGACTGGCTCGGCTCGTCGTCTCGGCCAGCTGGTCCTCGACAGACTCGGATCTGGGCTTCTGGGTGTCGTCGATCTCGACTAGGTCTCCTCGAGATCGACTAGGGGTGTGGTCGAAGACGGTTCTCTGGTGATGTCGAGGACTCCTCCTCGGCATGGACTCGGACTGGCGCATGGTGGCTCGTCGATCTCGACAAGGTCTCATCGAGATCGAGTAGAGATGTGCTCGGCGTCTTCGTCCTCGGCTTCTCGATCAGCTCCTCTTCTCGTCGACTCCGGGTGTGGCGCTGAGGTGTAGTCGATCTCGACTAGGTCTTGTCGAGATCGAGTTGTCTTCCGGAGTCAGGTTGCCTCGGACTTGGTTTCCTCGATCAGGCTTTGTCGACCAAGTCTGCTCGGACTCTCTACTCGAGATCGAGTAAGGTGTACTCGACATAGAGTAGCTCTGGCTTCAGCTAGGTTTGTCCTGGTTCTGTACTTATGTAGTTGTTTTCCGAGCTTTTCTGACCTTCCTTAGAATTGCTGTAAAATGCTTCGAATTCTTCGAATTAAACAGAAACTGGTGTAGATTCCATAATTTGGCAAATAAACATAAGCCACATAGATTCTGTACTATCTTATCCCAAATGAATGAAATGTATGCAGAAATCGATATAAAAGTTACTGTAAAACATGGCAGATTCAGCTTACAACAAACACCCCATACTTAAGCTTGCTTGTCCTCAAGCAATACTTTTAATTGTCATTCAGGGGAAGAATTCAAACTCTCAACATCTTAGATTCATTCTTATATGTCCCTGCAGTCAATTACCATCCTCGAAAAGGTACTTGCGTCACAGATCCATGCATGTGTAATTATATAAAAGCAACATCTACTCACAAAAGGAGGGTTATGCAAAACATTCATTCGTGACAAAGCATTAATAATCAAGAGGACTTTAATTTAAGTTCAAATAAGGAGTAGATTTGGTAAAAAGCTAAAGGTGGGCAATTTTTGGCAATGTGGTGCTTAATGATCCGGGGAAATGGAGTATTTCCAAATTGAATTTCCACATTCCTTCTTCATAAGATTCATCACCTTTCATATTGCTTCTATTCATAATAATGCTTTTACCTCTCTAACCTCAGCACTGCCTTCTCGCGAGTCACAAACATGGGTGTCATGAATGGCCCCGGATACTTAGTGCTTTGGACTCCTCACAATGTGTCCCATCTCTCCAAACTATTATCTCAGATAGTAGGGTCAATCTACCTTTATCTCCTGAGGTGATTGGATTTTTCTTTCACTCATTAAATTTTCCATATTTTTCAAACATTCATTCCATTCTCCAAATAATGATAACAAACACCATATGATAATCTCCATAATGTAACATCATTCTCAACATAATCCCCGGATAAGGTAAAGAATGGCAAATATTTAGATCATGTGGAGCAATATTTGAAATAAGGCATATTATGGCTTTTTTGATGCATAAGCATAGGTAAGGCTATGCTATAACAATATGAGCATATTATATGGAAATATAAAGTCCTCAATCATCTTATCATGCAACATGTCAAAAGCAATTTCAAATTTTACCTCATTTCATGGTTTTCAAGAAATAATGCACTTCATTGTGACTTCCCTTTACTAGGCAATTTCATGCTATATCTCTAATGAATCCAATTTTGCATCGTCGAGTTTAATATAAGCTTCTATGACATTAATCAAAATTTTCAATGGGGGTCATTTTTCAAACTTTTTGGAAAACATGCATATAAACACATAAATTAATAATGCATTCCAAAATAGCCATGTAGCAATTCAAAGAAATAAATTCCAAATATGCACAAAGTAAGCCCTTCTCCCACCCTAAATTTAAACATTATAGTGTCCTCACTGTATAAAAACAAGGGTAAAGAAAGAAACTTACTAGACAATGTGCAGGGCTTCTAAATTTCGAATGGAAGCACCTCTTGGGCCGAGTATGAATATTGCTTGGTTTTATCCATGGACCTGAAAATAATGGAAGACATATACCCACTAAAAAAATGTTCAAAACCAAAAACAAGCAAAAAACAATGTCCCAAAAAAATGACCTAAAAAAGTCTATGTACAAGCTCTAGATTTTATAATCGCTAGGCCGACTTTCCCTGTATGCTCAAGGTGGCATTTGCAGGGCCCATGTAGCTTGGGCCTCAAATAAGACTCCATTCTTGTTCATCAGCTGCAATCCCCCAGAATGGATCTTGTTCACCACGAAAGGTCCCATCCGCTTGTTGAATTTGTTAGGGAACCAATGATCCTTTGATTTGGAGACATAGAGCTTGTCTCCAACTTCATACTCCTTAGGCTCATCATTGGAAATCCTGCATAATCACACATACCAAGGCAAACCTCTCCCATATATAGAAAGATCCATACCTTGGCTTACCTTCGTAAAGACGGAATCGGGGACCACGGTGTTTGGTCGATCTCGACGAGTCTGCAGGTTCTAGTGGTGCCCTGCTCGAGGATGCAGAAGTCGATGAAGGGGATGGCTCGTCGACCTCGAGTAGATTACTCGATCTCGAGTAGGCTTCTGCTCCTGGAGGCTTCAGTGTCGAGGAAGCAGGAGCTGGGCCAGTAGGGTGGTGGTCGATCTCGACAAGCCTAGTCGAGATCGAGGAGCCTGGTTCGTCTGGTGGAGTCAGCGTCGAAGAAGGCGAAGTCGAGGTAGGGCTCTCGTGGTCGATCTCGAGTAGCGTACTCGATCTCGAGTAGGACCCTGCTTCTGTCTGGCTGCTCGACGATGCTGGTGCTGATGGAGGTTTCTGGTTTTGGTTGAGGTCGACTAGGGTCCTTGATGTCGAGGAGCCTTGGTCGATCTTGACCCCATACTTGGTTCCTGTCAAGGCACCCGAAAAATAATTAATCCATAACGACGTACCTTGGTTTGTGTCGATTGGATTTTCTACGTCCTCCTTTAAGATTGCCATGATTTCCTCCACCTGGGCCTCCATGTCCCTCTTTTCCAGCTCCTCAGGGGTCATATTTCTGACCTTGGGTTCTCCGCAGGTGATGTAGCCAGCTGAGATAGATTTGACCTCTTCCATTGGACCTGTATGCCTTTCAGTTTTATTAAAGGAATACTCAATTACCTCATCACTGATGTTGAAGGTGAGCACTCCTTTCCTTACGCTTATGTTGGCATCCACCGTCGCCAAGATGGGTCTCCCTAGAATAATTGGACAAGCAGGATCTTCTTGCATATCAACAACTAAGAAATCAACAGGGACAAAGAATTTACCTACTTGTATTGGCACATTGTCCACCATGCCTGTTGGGATGACCACCGTTTTGTTGGCCATGTAAAGTCTAACATCCACATGCTCTAGGGCACCTATCTTAATCTTGGACCAAATTGTTAAAGGCATTATACTCACACTAGCTCCAACATCACATAAGGCATTAATTTTGTATGGATCAAACCCAATAGTTATAGCAAACTTACCTGGATCCGGCCTCTTCTCCAGTATGTCCAAATGGCTGCACTCCTCTGTGATTTCAGCCATCGATCGCTTTTTGCTCAGAATCTCCTTCAGGAACTTGACATAAGATGGCATTTCATTGAGAGCTTCTGTCAAGTGGATGGCGACGTTGAGCTTCTGAAGCATCTTGATGAAGCGCTGAAATTTCTTTTCTGCTGGGCCCTTTGGAGATTTTGTGGGGAAAGGCAGCTTCTTTTTCTGATTCGGGGCTAGAACAGATGTCGGAGGTGCGGCAACTTTCTCTACATCGACTAGGGGCTCCTCGACTACTACTAGGTCCTTGTCAATCTCAACTAGATTGGGTGATGTCGAGTTGTTGTGTAGTGCAGACGAGGGCCTTTGATGTTTCTCCTCGAGATCGACGAGGCCCTCCTCGAGATCAACTACAGTGTCGTCAATGTGGACTTGCTGTTCTTCATTGTTCTGCTGCTTTCCGACCTCTGGCTCTTGCAGTTGATGGCCGCTTCTGAGTTTTACAGCAGCGATGTGTCCAGTCTTTCCCTTAGGATTTGGTTCTGAAGATCCAGGGAGCGCACCTGACTGTCTGGGGATTCCTGCTGCTAGCTGACCAATCTGTGTATCAACTGATTTTCACCATATATCAATTTCCCCAAGCCTAGAGTTGACACCCTGCATCTGAGTGTAGACGGAGTTGAAGGACTGCCTAGTTTCTGAGTGATTTCTCCGTATTTCCTCCAGGACTGTCTGTATATCATCCTTTTTATGGTCCCTTTCCGGATGTCCTGGAGCTTTGTAGGGTGGGGGTTCCTAGGGACACCTTGGTTCCATTGTGGTTGCTGAAACCTTTGGTCCCCCATGTAGCGATTGGGACCCCCTGCGTAAGCTACCTCCTCATGGTGCTATGCCATCCTGACTTGCTCTGTGTGTGGGCACTCAGGAGTGGTGTGCCTTTGCGATCTGCATTCAATGCAAGGCTGGTTGACAGAGAGATACTTTACTTGCTTAAGGAGCTTCTTATTCTGGTCTCTGTAGTACTGCTCCCTTACATTAGGATCAATCTCTTTAGGAGGCTCATAGAGGGGCATGGATGGTGCTGGCCTGGCATATGGGTTCTCTTCATAGATTGCAGTAGACCCATACTTGTTGTCGTAGTTAGTGAGCTTCTTCAGCACACCCCATGCGTCACTTGGCGGCATTGTCAGATACTCATAGCGAGTATAATGGTTGATTCTGTCCTTAGTGACTTGATCAAGAGAGTTGAAGAAGATTTCCTGAATGACGTAGGGTGGCTGTCCATGAGTAGGGCAAGATCGCAGCAATTCTTTGTAGCGCTCCCATGCCTTTGCCAGCGGTTCCCCTTGCTTCTTTTTGAAGGCGGTGATTTTCTGACGGAGATGTGCTGTTTTGGCGGGTGGGAAGAATTTGTTCAGAAACTCTTGCTCTACTTTGGCCCAGGTTGTGAGTGATCTTGCTTTCAGCCCTTCAAGCCATTTCAGTGCAGGCCCAGCGAGAGACCAGCGAAAAGCTTTCATCTTGACATATTCCAAGTATGTACCTTCAGCAAGAGTACGACACAAGTCAGAAAAGTTTGTAATATGTTCAAGAGGACACTCATTAAATCTACCATAAAAGGCATTATTTGTAAGCTCTATAAGAAATTGAGTGCGAATTTCAAAAGAGTTGTCAGGGATTAGAATCGCCGATTCAGGCACGACGAGAGTTGGGTGCATATAGTCCTCTGCCGTAGTTGGGTATTGGGCAAGCTCAGCCTGTGCTTGTTCCCTTGCTTCTTTCTTAGTGGCGATAGCAGCATCTTTAGCGGCCAATTCCCTTGTAAGCCTTGCGATCAGCTGTTCCTGTGTTTCAGCGGCCGCCATGGCTCTTTGTAGTTTAGCTCTGATGCGAAAAAGGCGTTCCGGTTCGTCTAAGGCGTGAAACTCAGGTGTTTGACCAGAACGACGCATACACCTGCAAAGTAACTCAAAGAGAACGTGAGAACTGACTACCTAAGGCGCGATTGATAGCTTCCCCGGCAACGGCGCCAATTTGTTGTTGCGAGAGGATGGTCAAGTATGAAATAAATATAGAATAAAGATCAGACTGACTTCCCTGTCTCAGCAAATAAATACAAGACTTCCTCCCGTTGTAGTAGAAGGTTGTCAGGATCGAATCCACGAGGAAGCGCGTCAGCAGTTCTCAGGTAGCAACAGATCTCACAGAAAAGCAACAGAATGACAGAAACATAAAGCAAAAATAAAAGCAGAAAATACAAAGCAAAACAGAAACAAAAGCAAAGACAGAAAATAGCGAAAGAAAGTAAAGAACAAAGCAAGACAACAGACGTACTCGATCTCGACAACTACCTACTCGAGATCGACTACCAACAGTGAAAACAGAAACTGCAAAATTGACAACAGAAGACAACTCAACTCGACCTAGACTAGTTCTACTCGATCTCGACAAGGATCCTACTCGAGATCGACAAGCTCCTCCTCTATCTCGACTAGAACACAGAAAACGTAAATTGCAAATTTCGAACACAAACTCAGATTTTCGACGAAATAAATTCAATATAATAAAGGACATCCAAAGCCAGGGTATCAACGCCACAACGATAACCATGCAAAGTAACACATAAAGGCACAAAAGATCATGCTTTCCATCAAAATAACTTTCGTTACTAACAAATAGGCATATAGAGGCTTTCGCATAAACCCTAATTGTTACTAACCCTTTTCACATAATTAACCTAAGTTGCATTAAGATCACTTTCGCTTCAATAACACAAACAAGGATCACCTTCAACTCTCGCAGAAGAATCATGCTCATTGGGATAGAAGACGAAGTGCATAACAAGATCTGACCTTTACCGCATCTCCTCACATGGCCACCATCGGGCTCACCCCAGCCCCAGAAGTGGGTGGACTACTCGCTCTTCATCATCAAGAAAGACATCAAATAACAAAAGAAACTAACTTGCATTGAATTTAAATAAAGAAAGCTTACAACCCACAAGAAAAATCCGCTTTCGCCTTTCCACCCTACTTGCTACAAACTCTCTCTCTCTCTCTCCTACTTACTTGAATGAAATTGATTGTGTTTCTCAATTGGAATCAATGAAAAACCAGCCCCTAGGGCTTTATTTATAGCCTTCTAATCCTTGCTAATCAAGGATAGAATCTTCTATCTATACCTACTTAAAGCATAAAGATAAATAAAATGCTTAAGGGAAATAAATCTTTAAAGGGAAATAATAAATCTAAAGTCTTCCATGGATAGATCTTCCTTCTTCATGATCAATGATGATAGATTTGGATAGAATCAGCAATCTTCACACCCAAGCAATCCCTAATCGAGTAGAATTGGTCAAACCGAGTAACGCGGCTCTGGAGGTCTACTCGATCTCGACAAAGGTCTAGTCGATCTCGAGTAGGATTGTGGTCGACTGGCTCGGCTCGTCGTCTCGGCTAGCTAGTCCTCGACAGACTCGGATCTGGGCTTCTGGGTGTCATCGATCTCGACTAGGTCTCCTCGAGATCGACTAGGGGTGTGGCCGAAGACAGTTATCTAGTGATGTCGAGGACTCCTCCTCGGCATGGACTCGGACTGGCGCAGGGTGGCTCGTCGATCTCGACAAGGTCTCATCGAGATCGAGTAGAGATGTGCTCGGCGTCTTCGTCCTCGGCTTCTCGATCAGCTCCTCTTCTTGTCGACTCCGGGTGTGGCGCTGAGGTGTAGTCGATCTCGACTAGGTCTTGTCGAGATCGAGTTGTCTTCCGGAGTCAGGTTGCTTCGGACTTGGTTTCCTCGATCAGGCTTTGTCGACCAAGTCTGCTCGGACTCTCTACTCGAGATCGAGTAAGGTGTACTCGACATAGAGTAGCTCTGGCTTCAGCTCGGTTTGTCCTGGTTCTGTACTTTTGGATTCTGGACTTCTGTAGTTGTTTTCCGAGCTTTTCTGACCTTCCTTAGAATTGCTGTAAAATGCCTCGAATTCTGCGAATTATACAGAAACTGGTGTAGATTCCATAATTTGGAAAATAAACATAAGCCACATAGATTCTGTACTATCTAAGCCCAAATGAATGAAATGTATGCAGAAATCGATATAAAGTTACTGTAAAACATGGCAGATTCAGCTTACAACAACAAACATCAACCCTTCCGGCTAGACCAATACATAGATTTAGATTCGTAATGGGGATAGGCCATGTTGGGTAGTCTTGTCTCTTTAGGAACCCAAACTTGTCTTATCTGTTCATTTCGGCGAACTGGGAATGTGTTTCTAATGATGTGGTGATCCTTCCGTCTATATGGACATGTTTCCTTCATATGCCCTTTCTTACAACAGAAAAAATAGGTAGGCGAACGCCAGTTACCTTTTGCTTTAACAAAAGTGGTACTAGGTTTCTTTGGAAATTTTTTATTATAACCAACACCACGTCTATTAATTGATAGTTGCTATTCACCTAACATTCTATCAAGATTGACCTTCTATTTCTCTAAATCATCATTGCGAATCTTTAGAGATGAGAGGTTTTGCTTGAGATCAGAATTCTCTGATGTCGATATTTTTACTTTAACGTCAAGAGCCAACTGAGAAGCTTCAAGATTTTTCATTTCCAGCAACATGTCACTAATTTATTTCTGTTGATCTTTCAACTTTTCTTTCAAGATGTTGATTTCACTATTGTAAGCCTCTTCATTAGAAATCATATTCCTTAAGAATTCAGAAATGATATCAGGAGGATTGGACATTAAACTCCTTACTACTTCCTCAAGATCTTGACTTCTGGAATCCTCATGCTCAACCGTTAGACAAAGGTTTGCTTGATCTTCTTCCATGTCTGAGTCACTTGAGGAATCTGAGTCTGTCCAACCGGCTAGCATAGCCTTCTTTCTTTGCTCATTCCTTTTGAACCTATTCATTTTCTCCACTGGCTACTCTTTCACAAGATGATCTGTTTCACCACATTCAAAGCATGTTAGAACTTTCGGCTTTTTGGATAAGTTAGAGGACTTACCTTTGACTTTAGATGGTCCGACATTGCCTTGATTAGAGAACTACTTTTTCATCTTCAAGATTCGTGCTAGTCCTCGAGTAATAAGAGCAAATGGGTCATCCTCATCATCACTTTCATCGTCGTCAATTTTACTTCTTCCTTCTTTGCTTTGAGGGCTAGATTTTTTGTTGTCGATGGAAGTTCTCCATCTTGTTCATTTAAGAACATCTCATGTGTAATGAGCTTTCCATGTAGGTCATCCAGTGACAGTATGGTAAGGTCTTGAGCTTCCTCAATTGCAGTAACCTTAGGTCCCCACTTGGTTTTTGGAAGGCTTCGAAGAAATTTTCTTACCTTCTTAGTATTGAAGAAGGTTTTCCCATGTGAATCTAGGTTATTCACAATTTGAGTGAATCTCGTAAACATTTCCTTTACTGATTCATCAGGATTCCTCTTGAAAAGCTCGTATTGTCGTAGGAAGATTTTGATCTTGCTCTCCTTCACTTGGCCGGTTCCTTCATAAGTGACCACTAGGTTATCCCAGATCTCCTTGGCACTCTTGCAAGATGAAATACGATTGAATTCATTAGCCTCAAGTCTACAGTATAATAAATTCATATCTTTAAAACTTTTGGCTATATTCTCTAAGTCTATTTGAGTGTATTCGTCGTCGGGTTTCTCGACTACTTTTCCAGTAGCATTAGTCTTCTTTGGAATGCGTGGCCCCTTCTTGGCCAAATCCCACACCTCTAGATCTTGATCTATGATAAACATATGCATCAAAGATCTCGAGTGTACAAAGTTGTTGCCACGGAATAGAGGAGGTTCATTGGTTGATCTTCCTTGGGAAAAACCTCCATCACCTATGGTAGACATGATAAAAACTCATAAGATTGTTAGATCAAACAATAAGTCAAGCCCTGATACCAATTGAAGAGTCTATAAAGCAATGAATAATACTCTAGAAGGGGGGGTGAATAGAAGGTGCTCGATTTTTGCAAGTCAAAACTTTTAGAAGATTTTCAAACCAACTTGTCAAGACCTTGATATTACTATCGAATCTTGACAAAGTAAAAACACCACAAGAGTAAGTAAATGCGGAATGTAAAAGATGAACACACGAATTGTTAATGAGGTTCAGCACGAACTTGCCATACGCCCCCGCGTAGGGTTATCCAACCCGTATGATTCAAAAACTTCTTATTTCACTTCCCTTGAGCCTAGAACTTCCTAGAAGAACTACCCTTCTTTTATAGATAGCCTCACCGCTTTTATTATAGCTCTCAACCGTACAAGTGAAATAAAAGCTCTCACCACACACCAATGTGTGTTTGATCGAGTATAAAATAATCTTAGTGTAAAATGAATGACTTGTACAATAAGTGCTTGTGTTTCCCTCAACTCTCAAAAAATAAACAACACTAGACTTTATGAGAATGCTCGAGAGAAATTGAGATGACGAATGCTTTTAGGACGACTTGATCGCCTAAGTGCTTACGTAGGTGTCTCTAGTCTCCTTGGCCTTCGTCTTTATATAGTGGAACGTCTTCAAGGATTATGGAGGGAGGACCGTTTGAATTTTGAATTCTTTCTAGTAGAATTTGAATTCTTTTCGAATTCATTCTTTTCAAATCTGCACTTGTAATCTTCTCCATGATCGTGTACTACCTTGAAAGATCATATGAAGGCGTGATCTCTTTATGTCCTTGTATATCTTTCCAACTTTCCTGAAATATCATTCAAGGATATATCTTCCACATAATATTGGTTAGGAGAAATATATGTTTGAATATGATCGATCCAATTCAATTTCCCATGGCCCAATGAAAGATCCATGACTATACTTGACCCAAAAGCATTGGCCTTGAATTACTTCCTGCATTTGAACAAGTCAACATATAGACCAACTAATATTCCACCAAACATTTTAGTCCGGGTTTCAAGATCTTGAAGCCAAGCCTTCTGTTTTATCTTTCATCACCCTTAGATATAATCTGCAAGTTCGTTCCCAAGATCTTGCAATCAAGGTGTAGTCTTCAAACCTCACAGGGAAAATGTGTTTCTCTGACTCTTATGAATTTAGGCATTGAAGAACAACTCTAAACTCATTCAATATACAAAAAGCTACATAAACATTGACATTTATGTCAAAAATTCGCCACCAAATACGTCAAACCAAACAAGCAACATCAAGAGGACTTTTGCTCAATGGAAGGCTTCAAAGAAGACTTCATTCGACGGGGTTGTAATGGCGATATGGTAGGAACATAAGGCATGGGAAACAGTTAGGCTTGTGGTACTTTGGATCCGAGAAAAAGGGTTAGCTATATACAACACCAAAACCTCCATACTTCGCAAAACCATTCCAATAACATAAACTCCAATACATAATAATGAGCTCTCATAACATAAGTATCATCTCTCAAAATAACATAAGACTCTCAAAGCATCAAAAACACTCAAAAGATGATAAATCTCAATATCAAACTTTCATCCAAATATTTATCCAACGCTCATATGCAATAAATAAAAATGCCTCTTTATTTCACAACTCTTTTTTTTTTCTTTCGACTTTCTTTTTTTTCTTTTTCTTTTTTCGGCATTTTTTCTTTTCTTTTCTTTTCGATTTATTTATTCGTTCGACTCTTTTTTTTTCTCGAGCCATATGCCATGAAATACAAATATGAGGACAAATAAGCACATAACATTACATCTTTCTCAAAACCTCTCAACAATAAGCACAAATCATAGCTTTTCTTTCAACTGAAAATAACATCCATAACCAACTCTAAATCGCAATTCCCGGATGGGTCAGGCTTATCACAGGCTAGGATACATTAATTTTGTGGAGCTTCAAAGAAAAAGGCTAGAGGCTCAAATTGGCTTCAAGCAAAGACACATCATAAAGTAAGTATGGATTAAATATGGGTTAAAATGTGCCTCTATCACTTGAAGTTCATAAGCAATGAACAATGTATATAATAGGTCTCAAAAATAGATGACCATGTCAATACTAAGAGGTAACTACATAAGATGAGTAAATCACAAACCAAAAGAAAAAAGGAGTATAAATGTAATACCTATAGGGCAAAAAATTCTCACTATGACAAGTTTTTGTTGGATTGCAGTCATGCATAAGAACTCAAATCATGCATGCTCAACTATATTCACCTAACATGTTTCACATGAAAATAAAATTTTATAGGATAAGTCTAAACAAATCATACATGTTAGTGAATTTATATAATAATGCTAAAACATATAATAGAGGACAAACATTGCAAGATGGGTATTTGAGTAACACATATATGTAATTAATGATATTTTTGGGGTTTTCGACATTTTTCACTCTTTTTTATGCAATAAGATAATGGAAAATTAACATGAATATATGAATGCATCAAAATGAAATAAAGGAAGCATAAACATGAATGCATGAACATATGAATGCAACTTTACCCCACACTTAAACTTTTCATCATCCTTAAATGGAAATCAAATAAAGGCAACAAAACATAAAACGAAAATCACAAGGGAGGAAAAGGAAACCTACTTGATAATGGTAGTGGTGATTGTAATCATCGGACAAACAACGTTTGGAAGACTGAGGGTGGCGGCGGGCGCCGGTCATCGTTTGCGGGCACCGCTATTGCAGTGTTCTTCTCTTCTTCGGTCTTTCTTCTTGCCTACCCTGCGTGGTTAGCTCACAACTCTTCCACAATACTTATCAATATGGAACTCTATAATTTATTGAATTTTAAAGACTAAATATCTAACTAAGATTTGAAAAACTTAAAAACTATAAGAACTTACCTTGTGTTGCCTCACAAGAAGCATCCTTGATTAACGCCATAGACTTGACGGTTTATTTTTCCTTCCTTCAAGACTCAATCATACATTGTCAACACCCTTAAAAGTTAATCAAACTCTTGTGCCCAACCATACTTTGCATGAACACTAAACATTAAAAAATTGAAGTAGGTACCACATTGAAGAAAACCTTTAATTTCTTATGACTTCCCGATGCAGGAATGTAGAACCACCAACACAGTTCCGCTGGTGGCTTATCAGAGTAATGCTCCCAGGGATCTACATATTCACCAAAACCCACAAAAGTGTTTGAAATTTTATTACCTTGCTCAGGAGCCACAAGATTCGGCTATGGACTTGGTTCCTCAATAGGTGCGATAAGAGTAGGATTTTCGGACGAATTAGGCACTAGAACACATGGATCCTTATGCGTCGACTCATTTGATTCCATTTCAAGGGGCATGACCGAGGGTAAATCGTGGTGTGTAAACCTCGCCAAAGAAATTCCCACACAAATAAGCTAGTATAGCGATAAGTGCAGGGACGAACCCACATGGAAATCTAAGATTAATAGTTTAAACTCTACTTTACCAAAAAGTGGGAAATAAGAAAATCAATATGATGAAATAAACTAATGATCAAGATTGCAATTGAAATAACAAAGCATAGAGATGATGGATTTGATAAGAATTCAATAGAGAAAATAGTTCCACCTGCTCATTCATTGACACTGGTTGGATTAATTGGTCCTAGACATAAAATCCAATTGTATATTTCCTTTCCCATACATTCTTCCCATCTTAGTTTGAATAGATTGAATCACAACGAGTGAATCCAACCCTTTACACCTTTATGCAACTAAAGCACGACAGAGATTTAACATAAAGATAGCACAAATTCCTAAGAATCTAGGACTATGAATAACACCAAGTAAACAAGGTAACCGATGTTTAAGACATATGTCGAAATCCCTACTTAGTCATGATCAAACAAGCTTCTCACAATCCTAAGCATGCTACTATGAAATTCATTCAATGAAGAAAGAATAAAAAGTAGCAAGATGGTATTGCAGTCGCAAATCACAATAATATCATCAATAAACACAAGGGAAATCAAAAGAGCAGTAGGAAACAACCGACTTTAAGCCTCACAAATCACCAACCAAGTCTCCTAAACACAAGTGTAACAAATAGCGGAAAATATCCTAAAATAATATAAAATATCCTAAAAATATTAAAACTGAAAATAATAAATAACCAAGTCTTAATCTCACTAACTTAAACTATAAACAATAAGTAAATAATGAGATTGATCGAATTTTTATTCCGATAAGAAAATATTTGTCCTTGATTGATATTTCTTTTGAACGTTTTAACAACGGTGGAACTGCCTCTCGCGGCCGCGACTTATTGCTTTCATCACTAGCGGCTCACGGGTAATCACCATGGCTGAATGAGGGAACTCGCCGTCAAAACTGAAGATTTCATGGCCGCGACTTGTTCTAATCTTCCTTTGTCTCTCGCCGCCTCTTCACCATGGCGAGATGGCTCGTTAGCGGTGGCAAAATCCATCTAGCGACCGCGACTTCAGCTGGTCTTGTCTCTTTGTTGTTGTTCTGTCTCGCCATGGCGACCAAGAACTCGCCACGGCCAAATTCTCCAGTCCAGCTTATTGCTCTCGGGCTTTGCTCGTGCATCCTTCTTCTTCCTTGCTTTCTTCAACTTCTTTACTCCGTTTAGATGTCTCCTAAGCTTATCACATGTCGAAACTACGAATCTACATAAATCAATCGAAATAGCGTAGTTTCCGCACTTTTCCACCAAAAGAACATAATATAAAATTAACTATAAAACATACCCAAAATAACCATGAAATGCAACTAAAACTATCCTATAATGCATATTGAAATATGCATTATCAAACTCCTCCACACTTAAGCTTCGCTAGTCCTTGAGCGAATAATGAAAAGCAACTTATACCTATGAGTTCATCCATCTTGCAAAAGCCTAAATAAAAACTAAATCAATTTGAAAGGAGAACAAGATCACTGATTAAACATCCCAGCATGTATTTAGCGATCAAGGCACCGAAGTAGAAATCATCCAACCTTACTAGGAATATGTGTTTCACTCATGCTCTCCGTGTTTAGGCAATTAAGTTCAACTCTCAACTCAATCTAAAATGCACTAAGCTCATAGAAATTAACTACAATATCACCAAATCTCCACCTAAATGCCATCGCTAGCTTGCAAGAAACAATAAAAATAAGCAATTTGGCTCTAGATATCTCTCTTTTTCTTTTTCTTTTTTTTTTCAGTTTCGTTTCTTTTTCTTGCTTTTCTTTCGGCTTTGGTATCTTCCTGATGCGAGTCGCAAACATGGGTGTCATGAATGGCCTTGGTCTATCAATACCTTAACTTACTTGAATAAAGTCCACTTGAACATCTTTTGACACGAGCTGCAAACATAGGTGCCATGAATGAACTCGATTACTCAATATCCGCTTCCTTTCTTAGCGGATAGCTTCAACACCGTTTAACGTAAATCATACCCATGGGTGTCATGCGTAGATCCAGTTACTAAGTGTCTCCACCATTGCCACTTTATCTCACTCTATTCTCAAGAGAAACTAAAGCCAAATATTAAACATAAAAGCATAAACTCCACAAGCAACAAACATGTGAGTCGATCTTGACAATAGATAATGAAGTCAATATGAAGAGGTAAAAACATAAGGGGAGTAAATCACACATATGCAAAAGGATTTATAAATGATTCCAATAATGCTAAAACATTCTCAAAATGGTCATGTTTTGTAAGATTTCAATCATACTTAAGCTTAATCATACATGCTCAATTACATCACCAATCATGCTCCATAAGAAAACATTTTGATGCAATAAGGCTAAGCACTTTGTTGAACAAAAATGCGCGAATAATTGTAAAACATATTTTATATAATTTTTTAGAATTTGAGTTCGACCCCTTTTGGTTATCCTCTTGATTGGAAGTCATATTGAAACCAAGACTTGAATGGTTTTGGTGATTTGGGCTGCACTCGAATTTTAACGGGTTGCCTACGTATCTCTTGAAAGAGAATCAAGCCTTACGTAGTTCAGAGTGTTTGAATTTATTTAATTGTTGAGTTTTGGTGATTGAACCCGATGAGCTTGGTCGGGTGTCCTACGTGCCCGTTTGGAATGGGATCAAATCACCCGTAGTTCTCTTAAGGACAAATTTAATTTGATTTGAGATGGACGACTGAATCCAATATATATTGAATTTTAATATCGGACTTCATATGTAACTCATAAAAGAGCATCAAGTCTTTACGTAGTTCTTTTTAAGAACCGTTTGAATTTGAGAAAAATTGATTTAAAGTTTTGACTCCGTTTTCTTTTTCCTCGTTTAGATGTCAATTTTAATATTGACCCACTGGAATAAACCGGCGATGAAATTTTACGAGTTTAACATTATAATTTTGTCAAACTCAATTTCTAATTTGTGCCTATTATAATTTTTATATTTTAGCAGGTAAATTTCACAATTAAGCAAAATTCTCACACAATCTTACAAACATGTATGCTTCAGTGTATGTATGTATGCAACTTTGGATACATCGATTGCTTTTGCTTCATTTGTTTTTTAAACGCGAATTGATTCACTGGCCCAATTTTTTCTTTTTTTAAAAGCCCATTCTCTTTCTTAATTTTGTTTTGTTAAGGTAGATCCAACCCAAACACGTTTGTTTCTCTGTTAGTTGTCTTTCTCCTTTTGCCTTTTCTTCAACGACACTAGCAATCTTTAGATCTTGGGCAGTTGAACGGAGAAGGGTGAAACGCGGTCGGAGCAGCGGCAGCTCGAGGGCAAGGCAAGGTGGAGCGACGGTTGTGTACGAGCGGTGCGGATCTCGCCCTACAGCTACGAATTGAAGCGTTCGGGTGCGTATGTTGCGAGCTGAATCTGCCATGTTTTACAGTAACTTTTATATCGTTTTCCTGCAAACATTTCATCCATTTGGGCTAAGATAGTACATAATCTATGTAGTTTATGTTTATTTGTCAAATTATGGAATCTACAAATGTTTCTGTTTCATTTCGTAGAATTCGAGGCAAATTATAGCAGTTCTAAGAAAGGTTGGAAATGCTCGGAAATCAACTACAGAAGTCTAAGGTCAAGAAGCAGCGGAACCAGGACGAATCAAGCTGGAGCCTAACTTTACTCGATCTCGAGTTAATATACTCGATCTCGACAAAAGAATATCCGAGCACACCTGGTCGAGCAGAGCATGATCGAGGAAACTGAAGACGAAGCAATCCGACTCCGGAGCCTTCCTCGATCTCGAGTATACCAGTCGAGATCGACAAACCCTGATGCCATGTCCGGAGTCGAGGAGTTGTGCCAAGTCGAGAAGCCAAAGACTGAAGACACCGAGCACCCAAGCTACTCGATCTCAAAGAGGCTACTCGATCTCGACAACTCCAGAAACCACATGCCCGAGCCTGTCGAGGAGAGGTTGCTCGACATCACCGAGCTAGCCATACTCGATGCCAACATTACTCGATCTTGAGGACCCCAGCAGCGCCTGTCCGAGCTTGATCGAGCACCAGCTACCCGAGACGCCCAGCCGAGTCGAAGTCGACGTAACTCTTACTCGATCTCGAGTAGAGTTGGTCGAGATCGAGGAAACCGTGTCCGAAGCCGCGTTACGCGGTTTGCTGTCCTACGCGGTTTGGGAGTCCTTGGAGCCGAAGGAATCCGAGTTTGGCCGAGATCTATCAACATCTATCTATGGAGAGAAGACCTATCAACACAAGGAAGATTTACCTCCTTTAGATATAATTTCCCCTTACAGATTTAATTCCTTTATTGCATTTATTTATCTTTAAAGCTTTTAGATATAGATTTAGATATAGATAGAGATTTCTATCCTTGAATAGCAAGGATTAGAAGGCTATAAATAAAGCCCATTGGGCTGATTTTAGGATCCAATTCACAAGTTAGAGAAGTAGTTCCACAGAGACGGTTTAGGAATTCAAAGGTTTTAGGGTTTTGGCGTTCAACGAAAGTTGGAGTGCCGGGATTGTAAAGGCTTTGGATTTAGTTTAATGCAAGTTTCTTTTCATACATCCCTGTCTGCGATGGCGATGAGGAGAGAGTAGTCCACCTACTTCTGGGGCTGGAGTGAGCCCGACGGTGGCCATGTGAGGTGATGCGGTAAAGGTACAATCTTTTGATGCATTTCGTCTTTTATCCCTATGAGCATGATTCTTTTGCTAGAGTTAAAGGTGATCCTTGTTTGTGTTATGGAAACGAAAGTGATCTTAATGCAAATTGGGTTAATTATGTGAAAAGGGTTAGTAATAACTAGGGTTTATACGAAAGCCTCTATATGCCTATTTGTTAATAAAGAAAGTTATTTGATGGAACGCATGATCTTTTATGCCTTTATGTGTTATTTTGCATGGTTATCGTTGTGGTGTTGATACCCTGGCTTTGGAAGTCTTTTTATATATTAATTTATTTCATCCGAAATCTGCGTTCTATGTTCAAAGTTTGCATCTTTAAGTTTCTTTCTTTTTACTCGATCTCGGGTACTGTTGTCGATCACGAGTAGATCTTAGTTGAGATCGAGTATGTGTTGTCTGGATCGAGTTTCTGTGTTTACTTCTGAGTTTTCTGTCGTCGATGTCTTTAGTCGATCTCGAGTAGGTCTTAGTCGAGATCAACAAGCTTCTGTCTTTGCTTTTGTTTCTGCTTTCGTTTGTTATTTCTGTCTTTGTTTCTTTTTTTCTGTCTTTCTATTTGCTTTTCTGTGAGATTTATAGCTACCTAGGACCCGTTGACACGCTTCCTCATGGATTGATCCTGACTTCCCACTACTGCATAGGGAGAAGGTCTTTTAATGATTTGCGTGGGCATAATCTGGTTTGATTTATATTTCATTATATTTTGAACTTCATTTCCTCCTACAACAAATTGGCACCGTTGCCGAGGAAGGAATCATTCGCGCCTTATGTATTTAAAATCTCACGTTTTTTTTTAGTTACTTTACAAGTGTATGCGCCATTTTGGTCAACTACCTGAGTTTGACGGTTTACACGAACCGGAACGCCTCCTACACATCCGAGCTAAACTACAAAGATCCATGGCGGCCGCTGAGACACAAGAACAGCTAATTGCGAGACTAACCAGGGAACTAGCCACTAAAGATGCTACTATCGCCGCTAAGAAAGCGGAAAGGGAACAAGCAGAAGCTGAGCTTGCCCAATACCCAACCACGGCAGAGGACTATATGCACCCGACACTCGTCGTGCCTGAATCGGCTATTCTTATCCCTCAAAATAACTATGAAATTCGCACTCCTTTCTTAATAGAAATTAAACATGATGCGTTTCATGGTAGATTTAATGAATGCCCTCTTCAGTACATTACCAATTTTACTGACATGTGTCGTACTCTTGCTGAAGGTACTACCTTGGAGTACATCCTGATGAAGGCTTTCCGCTGGTCTCTCGCTGGTCCTGCATTGAAATGGCTGGAAGGTCTTAAACCATGATCTCTCACGACATGGGCTCAAGTGAAGCAAGAATTGCTGAATAAGTACTTTCCTCCTGCCAAGACAGCACTCTTGCGCAAAAAGATCACATCTTTCAAATAACAGCCTGGAGAGACGCAAGCAGAGGCATGGGAACGCTATAAGGATCTACTTCGATCATGCCCTACACATGGACAGCAACCCTGCGTAGTTCAAGAGATCTTCTTCAATTCTCTGGACTTGGCTGCAAAGGACAGAATCAAGGCATACACTCACTATGAGTATCTGACAATGCCGCCTGCTGACGCATGGGCTTCTCTCGATAAGCTGACCAACTATGACAACAAGTATGGGACTCCAGTCAACTATGAGGAGAACCCCTATGCCAGGCCAGCACCATCCATTCCCCTATATGAGCCCCCTAAGGAGATTGATCCAGATGTTAGGGAGCAGTACTACCGAGATTAGAATAGGAAGCTCCTCAAGCAAGTAAAGTATCTTTCTGTCAAACAGCCTTCCATTGAATGTGGATCGCAGCGGCACACCACTACTGAGTGCCCAAACACAGAGCAAGTCAGGCTGGTAGAACACCACGAAGAGGTAGCTTACACAGGGGGTCCCAATCGCTATATGGGGGACCAAAGGTTTCAGCAACCACAATGGAACCAAGGTGCCCCTAGGAACCCCCCACCCTACAGAGCTCCACGACATCCGGAAAGGGACCAGAAAGAGGATGATCTGCAGACAATCCTTGACGAGATGCGGAGGAACCATTCAGACACCAGGCAGTCCTTCAACTCAGTCTACACTCAGATACAAGGTGTCAACTCTAGGCTTGGGGAAATCGATGTCTGGAGAAAGTCAATGGAAACACAGATGAGCCAGCTAGAAGCAGGAATCCCCAGGTAGTCATGAACCCTCCCAGGATCTTCAGAACCAAATCCCAAGGGAAAGACCGGACACATCGCTGCTGTGAAACTCAGAAGCGACCATCAACTTCAAGAGCCAGAGGTCGGAAATCAGCAGGGCGGAGAAGTTGAGAAACAACTCGATATCGACCAGCAGCAAGTCGAGATATCGACCAGCACTTCGTCGATCTCGAGCAAGGGCAACTCGATCTCGAGGAACAATTGGGCAATCCTTCGTCTACACAGCACAACAACTCGAGATCGACTACAGTAGTCGATATCAAGAAGGACCAAGTCGATATCGAGGAGAGCCCAGTCGATGCAACACCTCCGACATCTGTTATGGCTCCGAATCAGAAAAAGAAGCTGCCCTTCCCAACAAAATCTCCAAAGGACCCAACAGAGAAGAAATTTCAGCGCTTCATCAAGATGCTTTAGAAGCTCAACGTCACTATTCCGTTCACAGAAGCTCTTAATGAAATGCTATCCTACGTCAAATTCCTCAAAGAGATTCTAAGCAAAAAGAGGTCAATGGCTGAGATTACAGAGGAGTGCAGCCATTTGGACATACTTGAGAAGAGGCCAGATCCAGGTAAGTTTGCTATAACCATTGGATTTGGTCAATATAAATTTAATGTTTTATATGATCTTGGAGCTAGTGTGAGTATAATGTCTTTAACAATTTGGTCTAAGATTAAGATAGGTGCCCTAGAACCTGGGGATGCTAAGCTGTATATGGCCAACAACACTGTGGTCATTCCAACAGGCATGGTGGACAATGTGCTAGTGCAAGTAGGTAAGTTTTTCGTCCATGCTGATTTCTTAGTTATTGATTTGGCGGAAGATCCTGCTTGTCCAATTATTCTAGGAAGGCCCTTCTTGGCGACGGTGGATGCCAACATAAGCGTAAGGAAGGGAGTGCTCACTTTCAACATCAACGATGAGGTAATTGAGTATTCCTTTAATAAAACTGAAAGGCATACAGGTCCAATGGAAGAGGTAAAATCTATCTCAGCTGGCTACATTACTTATGGGGAGCCTAAGGTAAGGAATATGACTCCTGAAGAGCTCGAAAAGAGGGATATGGAGGCCCAGGTGGAGAAGATCATGGTCATCCTGAACGAGGAGACAGAAAATCCACTCGACACAAACCAAGGTACGTCAATATGGACTAACTATTTTCCAGATGCCTTGACAGGATGCAAGTATAGGGTCGTAATTGACCAGAATTCCTCGATATCGAGGACTGTGGTCGATCTCGACCTAAACTAGAAGCCTTCACCATCACCAGCGTCGTCGAGCAGCCAAACAGAAGCCGAGCACTCCTCGAGATCGAGTAGACTACTCGAGATCGACTAAAACTCCGCTGACTCGACTTCACCTTCCTCGACGCTGACTCCACCAGAAGGGCAGAATTTCTCGAGATCGAGTACCCTACTCGAGATCAACCAACGTCTGGCTTCCTCGACTCCAGCAACCACGAGCAGCAACCCACCAGAAGCTGAAAACTCGTCAAAATCGAGTACTATTACTCGAGATCGACCAAACATCGTGGTCCCCGATTCCGTTTCTGCGAAGGTAAGCCAAGGTATGGATCTTTCTTCTCCTATTTCCATTAAAGATCTATCTATACATGGGAGAGGTTTGCCTTGGTATGTGCGCTTATGTAGGATATCTAATGATGAACCTAAAGAGTATGAAGTTGGAGACAAGCTCTATGTCTCTAAATCAAAAGATCATTGGTTCCCTAACAAATTCAACAAGAAGAGGATGGAACCTTTCGTGGTGAACAAGATCCATTCTGAAGGATTACAGCTGATGAACAAGAATGGAGTCCTATTTGAAGCCCAAGCTACATGGGCCATGCAGATGCCACCTTGAGCTTAATGGAGAAGTCAGCCTAGCGACTATAAAATCTAGAGCTTGTAAACAGGCATTTACTTTTTAGGACTTTTGAGACTTTGTTGCTTTTTGTTTATTTTTAGTTTTGAACCTTTTAGTTTTTTTATTGTGGGTATATGTCTTCTATACTTTTCAGGTCCATGGATAGAAGGAAGTTATATTCAGACTCGGCCCAAGCATCTTTCATTCGATATTAAGAGGCCCTGCACAAATGTCTAGTGAGTTTCTTTCTTTACCCTTGTTTTTTATACAGTAAGGACAATGTAATGTTTAAGTATGGTGTGGGGGAAGGGCTTACTTTATATTTGACCATATTTGACATTATGTGTGCATATTTAAAATTTATTTCATGAATTGCTTACACATGGCTATTTTGGAATTCATTATTGATTTATGTGCTTACATGCATGTTTTCCAAAGTTTGAAAAATGACCCCCATTGAAATTTTTGATTAATGTCATGGAAGCTTTAATTGCACTCGACGATGCAAAATTGGATTCATTAGAGATATATCATGAAATTGCCTAGTAAATGGACGTCACAATGAAGTGCATTATTTTTATGAAAACCATGAAAGGAGGTAAAATTTGAAGTTGATTTTCACATGTTGCATGATAAGAGGATGGAGGACTTTATATTTCCATATAATGCTCATATTGTTATATCCTAGCCACACCTATTCTTATGCATTACACAAAAGCCATAATATGCCTTATTTCATATATTGCTCCACATAAATCTTAATATTGCCATTCTTTACCTTATCCGGGGATTATGTTGAGAATGATGTTACATTATGGAGATTATTATATGGTTGTTGTGTTGTGTTTATCATTATTGGAGTTTGGCGGGAAAATGTTTGAAATATATGGAAAATTTAATGAGTGAAAGAAAATCCGATCACCTCAGGAGATAAAGGTAGATCGACCCTGATTACCGAGATAATAGTTCAGTGAGATGGGACGCACAGGTGAGGAGTCCAAAGCACTAAGTATCTGGGGCCATTCATGACACCCATGTTTGCGACTCGCGAGAAGGCAGTGTTGAGGTCAGAGAGGTAAAAGCATTATTGTTGATAAAAGAATTATGGAAGGTGATGAATCTTATGAAAAGGAGTGTGGTTGAAAAAGTTTGGAAATACTGCATTTCCCCGGATCATTAGCACCACATTGCCAAATTTTGCCCACCTTAAGCCTTTTACCAAATCTACTCCTTATTGAGCTTAAATTAAAGTCCTCTTGATTATTAATGCTTTTTCACATGAATTATTTTGCATAACCCTCCTTTTGTGAGTGGATGTTGCTCTTTAAATTGCACATGCATGGATTTGTGGCACTAGTACCTTTTCGAGGATGGTAATTGATTGCAGGGACATATGGCAATGAATCCAATATGTTGAGAGTTTTGATTTCTTCCTCTCAATGACAAATAAAAGTATCGTTTGAGGACAAACAAGCTTAAGTATGGGGTGTTTGTTGTGAGCTGAATCTGCCATGTTTTACAGTAACTTTTATATCGTTTTCTGCATACATTTCATGCATTTGGGCTAAGATAGTACATAATCTATGTAGTTTATGATTATTTGTCAAATTATGGAATCTACACCAGTTTCTGTTTAATTTCGCAGAATTCAACGTAAATTACAACAGTTCTAAAAAAGGTTGGAAACGCTCGGAAATCAACTACAGAAGTCTAAGGTCAAGAAGCTGCGGAACCTGGACGAATCAAGTCGGAGCCTAACTTTACTCGATCTCGAGTTAATCTACTCTATCTCGACAAAAGAATATCCGAGCACACCTGGTCGAGCAGAGAATGATCGAGGAAACTGAAGACGAAGCAATCCGACTCCGGAGCCTTACTCGATCTCGAGTATACTAGTCGAGATCGACAAACCCTGATGCCATGTCCGGAGTCGAGGAGTTGTGCCAAGTCGAGAAGCCAAGGACTGAAGACACCGAGCACCCAAGCTACTCGATCTCGAAGGGGCTACTCGATCTCGACAACTCCAGAAACCACATGCCCGAGCCTCTCGAGGAGAGGTTGCCCGACATCACCGAGCTAGCCATACTCGACGCCAACGTTCCTCGATATCGAGTATCCTACTCGATCTCGAGGACCCCAGCAGCGCCTGTCCGAGCTTGATCGAGCACCAGCTACCCGAGACGCCAAGCCGAGTCGAAGTCGACGTAACTCTTACTCGATCTCGAGTAGAGTTGGTCGAGATCGAGGAAACCGTGTTCGAAGCCGCGTTACGTGATTTGTTGTCCTACGCGATTTGGGAGTCCTTGGAGCCGAAGAAATTCGAGTTTCGCCAAGATCTATCAACATTTATCTATGGAGAGAAGACCTATCAACACATGGAAGATTTACCTACTTTAGATATAATTTCCCCCTATAGATTTAATTCCTTTATTGCATTTATTTATCTTTAAAGCTTTTAGATATAGATTTATATATAGATAGAGATTTATATCCTTTAATAGCAAGGATTAGAAGACAATAAATAATACCCATGGGGCTGATTTTAGGATCCAATTCACAAGTTAGAGAAGTAGTTCCACAGAGACGGTTTAGGAGTTCAAAGGTTTTAGGGTTTTGGCGTTCAACGAAAGTTGGAGTGCCGGGACTGTAAAGGCTTTGAATTTAGTTTAATGCAAGTTTTTTTTCATACATCCATGTCTGCGATTGCGATGAGGAGCGAGTAGTCCACCTATTTCTGCAGCTGGGGTGAGCCCGACGGTGGCCATGTGAGGTGATGTGGTAAAGGTACAATCTTTTGATGCAATTCGTCTTCTATCCCTATCAGCATGATTCTCTTGCGAGAGTTGAAGGTGATCCTTGTTTGTGTTATTGAAGCGAAAGTGATCTTAAAGCAACTTGGTTTAATTATGTGAAAAGGGTTAGTAACAATTAGGGTTTATGCGAAAGCCTCTACATGCCTATTTCTTAATAACGAAAGTTATTTGATTGAAAGCATGATCTTTTATGGCTTTATGTGTTATTTTGCATGGTTATCGTTGTGGTGTTGATACCCAGGCTTTGGAAGTCTTTTTATATATTGATTTATTTCGTCCGAAATCTACGTTCTGTGTTCAAAGTTTGCATCTTTAAGTTTCTATCTTTTTACTCGATCTCGGGTACTGTTGTCGATCTCGAGTAGATCTTAGTCGAGATCGAGTACGTGTTGTCTGGATCTAGTTTCTGTGTTTACTTCTGAGTTTTCTGTCATCGCTGTCTTTAGTCGATCTCGAGTAGGTCTTAGTCGAGATCGACAAGCTTCTGTCTTTGCTTTTGTTTCTGCTTTCGTTTGTTATTTCTGTCTTTGTTTCTTTGTTTCTGTCTTTCTGTTTGCTTTTCTGTGAGATTTACAGCTACCTAGGATCTGCTGACACGCTTCCTCGTGGATCGATCCTGACTTTCCACTACTGCATAGGGAGGAGATCTTGTAATCATTTGCGTGGGCATAATCTGGTTTGATTTATATTTCATTATATTTTGAACTTGATTTCCTCCTAAAACAAATTGGTACTTCTTTTTTCGTACGAATTTCTCCCCAAATTTCTTGCTCAATCTGATTTTTAGGTAATTCCTAGCCTAAATTTCAGATTCTCATATATGAATCCCCTTCAACTGAGTACCCATTTTTTCACTCAACTAATTTCGTTTTCACATTGCAATTTTAGGGTTTAATTTGTGGGGTTTAGGGCTTTTCAAATTAGGATCGATCGATAAAGGGAATAAGAGGAATAGGGGTCGAGAAGAGGGATGAATCCCGTTCAAGCCTACTGGAAGAGATATCGGCACGACAAGGACCCATTCGAGTCCTCCGAAGCAGCACTGCAACTTGGTCTTGCCAATCCTGTACGTCGGTTCTCCTCTCCCCCCCCCCCCCCCCCTTCTTTGTTTTTGTTGGGTCCAGCTGTTTAGTAGGCATAGGCTAATTTTGTT
Organism: Persicaria tinctoria; assembly: GCA_037127255.1. Taxonomy (NCBI): domain Eukaryota; kingdom Viridiplantae; phylum Streptophyta; class Magnoliopsida; order Caryophyllales; family Polygonaceae; genus Persicaria; species Persicaria tinctoria. The sequence continues at coordinate 76,609,742 of JBANSL010000006.1, forward strand.
GGTTTCAATTTGGGGATTTCTTTGTTTAGGGATCACGGAAGAAGGCCAGTTCAAGGTCCGGGGAGGCTAAGAACAAAGAAGCCGAGAGAATGCCGACTAACAGAGAATCGTTAATTAGGTATGCTTTCGGTTTTGTTTATTTTGCTAATCAATCTTTCAACTTGATCAAGCTAGCACTTGGAAATTGGAACTCGTCTCTCCTTCATTCATGTATTTGCCAATTTTTTACAAAAGAGGCATGATTTCCTCCCTTTTTGCTAAATTTTCTCATCTGTGTGTGTACCTGGTTCGTGTTTGCATTGCCTAGCACCTGTTGTAAGAGAGAATCGAGAATGCAAACAGTAAGTAATTAAAGTAAAGCAAACCGATCGAATCCCAGCAAATAATGTTCAAGACTCCCTCCGATGTAGTAAGAGAAAGTCAGGTTCGAATCCACGAGAAAGCTGGTCAGCGGATCCTAGGCAGCGGTGGGATCTCACGAATAGAAGTCGACCTACAGTGCTTGATCTCGACTAGGGTTAGTCGACAGAAGATCGGACAAGGCAATTCACATAGCAGCAGTCGCAGGAAGGTTGTCGATATCGAGGAAGCTCTACTCGATATCGAGTAAAGATGTTAATGTCGAGGAAGGCTTTGTCGAGTACCTGCACAGGAGAAGCTACGGCAATCTGGGATCGAGGATCAGTAGTCGATATCGACTAAACTTAGTCGATATCGAGGAGTAACAGAAAGTAAAAACAAGCAGTTTCGAATTGTAACTTTATGAATGAAAGAGAACTTCCAAGATTAGGGTTTGCGACAACAATTACCATGAAAGTGGAACATAAATTATAAAAGGTGGTGACTTTATCGATAAAGGAGAAGGCTTTCACCTAATCCGACAAGTAGCAATATAAATCTCGCGACAAATAATCCTAATTGCATCTATTCCTTTTCATAATTAGCATTTATAATCTTTCGAATAGAAATCCTAATTACTACCCAAGTTTCACAACATGAGTTCTTCAATTTCTCAATCAAAGATGAAGCGCATAGGTAATAGATTAAGATAACGATAAAATACCTCCTTTTACAATCGCTAATCCACCAACATGGCTCTCGTTGGGCTCACTCCAACCCCAAAAGTAGGTGGACTACACGCGCCTCATCGCAATCGCAGACATTGATTTGAAAGAAATAACTTGCAATAAACTATATTCAATGTCTTTACAATCCCGGCACTCAACTTTCGCAGAATGCCAAAACACTAAAACCTTTGAACTCTTAAAACTCTATGTGTAATTGTCTCTCTGAAATTGAATGAATAAAAACTAAGCCCCTAAGGCTTTATTTATGGGGCTTAATCCTTGCTAATCAAGGAAAGCAATTTATATCTATATCTAATGATAAAACTTAAATAACGGATAAAACATTAATGCTAAAAGGGAATATCTAAAATCTCTTTATCTTATTGGCATAGATAGAAAATCTTTCCTCCATGGATAAATCCTTGATAGTCTTGATAAAATTCAGATAGAACATGATAGACTCGGACATCTCGCAATCCAACAACCCAAGTCATGCTCGGTCAGGCCCAGCGGCGTCGCAGCCCAGAAAAGCGGTACTCGATATCGAGTAAACTCCTCGATATCGAGGAAAGCGGTGTGTCGACTTGGCTTCAGCGGCATGCTCGAGCAGTCGGTCCTCGATATGGCTCGGGTGCGCGCTTCTGGTGTTGTCGATACCGAGTAAGTAACTCAATATCGAGGAGAGTGGTTTCATCGACTTTGCTGGCCGGTCTTTATCAAGTAGCTTCTTCTCGATGTTGCTTGGACATGAGCTCTGGGTTTGTCGATATCGAAGAGTTTACTCGATATCGAGGAGAGTGTTGCTCAGTATCCGGTTGTCTGGTCAGGTCGAGTAGCTCTCCTCGGCTCCTCGATCAAGTGCTTCCTCCTCGACTCCGGGTATGACTTTCAGTGTTATCGATATCGAGTATCGTTACTCGATATCGAGTAGTGTCCTGGAGTCGGGTAGCTTGAGTCTTCAGTTCCTCGATTAGCTCCTCCTCGATCCGTGCTCTGGTGCCTCATTTTTGTCGATATCGAGTATAACTCGTCGATATCGAGTAGCTTTCAGCTTCCGTCTTTACTTCTTGGTTTTGTCCCGGAATGGCTCCAAATTCTGCAATTTTAAACCAAAACTTATGTAGATCTCCATTTCTTGCAAATAGGTATATACTACATAAATTCAACATATTCCCAACCCGAAATATGCAAAGTATACAAAACATGGAGCTATAATGTGCATAAAAACCTAACTATTTTAGTGACATCAGCACCGTTCTGTTCTTTCTCTTTCCCTTTTTGATGCCCTGTCTGCTTTTTGACTTGAATCGTGTAGTTTGGGGTTATGCAGTTTTACCTTTGTTCCTTTAATCGGAATTTGGTGAACTACGTTTGATTAGCATGATTTTCTAAATGAATTTAGGCAGAGTGACTTTAGGATTTGATTTGTGCGAAATTGAACAGAACATATGTTCAGCTTCTTTTTTATTCCAACTTCATCATCTGGTTGAGGTGAATTCATTTCCTTTAGCCTTGTTTGAAGCCACTTGTGATTTGAGTGCAAACTTATCTTTTGCTTGTTTGATTGGCCTTATTTTGCCAGTACTTTCTTTAATTTAGTGTTTCGCTGGCTGAGTTTATCCAGAAAATTTGCTTTCTATTTCTCTACCATAGAAAAGTGTCGACTGTTGTGATGTTGTTTCCCTTGGGTTTGCTTGAATGTCTTGCAATTTGTCAGTCTAAATTTTAGGCTCATTTAGTTGTGCTGGAAAGGCAAATAGCCTAAATTAGACTTCTTCTTTTTTTTCCTTACGTGTATTTGACATTTCACGTAATGCTTGAATTGGTTAATTTTGCAGCTAAACAATTCATCTCTGAGAGGTCAAGGAAGCTTGAGTCATTTGTCTCAGTTCGAGCAGAGTCATCGGCAAAGCTATGGGCTCTAAGTTCTAGCAGGCACCGGATGAATCGCCATTGTATCTTACAAAATCAATTGATTATTGTACTGGATGTATAGCTTTAGTTTACGAGTTGTTTGGATATATGTATTTGGCATGTAGCATCCTCTGCATATGCCTCGCTTGTTCGTAATTATTAAAAACCAATTAGTAATCGTGTTAGATAGAAAAAATATCCATGAAAGCTTTCACGAAAATGACTTCATGAACATACATGATAACTTTTAATAAAGCACGAAAATTTACTCCCAAACATACTTCAAACAAATCGTAGGATTTACAAGTGCATGCAATGAAAAAAAATAGAGTTTCACTAACTAAGGTGGGTGTTTACATAACAACATATATGCAATGCATGATCTTTTTGGTGATTTTTTAATTATGTTCTTTGATTTTCTGATGCATAAATAAAAGCATGCTGAAATCGAAATATGACCTAATTAAATGCAATGTGTACACTAAATTCGCTCCGCCACACTTAAAGTTTTCATTGTCCTCAGTGAAACATAAAAGACAACAAAAATAAACAAATAAACTCGAGGTGAAGGGAAAAAGAAACTGACATGTTCAATGATGTTGTAGTTATTGCGGATAGCATGGGAACTGCATCGCACTGAACTCGGAGCAGAAGCCTTCAAAACTCTTCCTCTGGGCTTCTTGAGCAGTCGTGATCTTCACTTGCGAATCCCGAATAGCAGCCAGTTGGCTGTCAGAAGATGCAAACCTCTGATCGACTTGTGTAAACCTCTGATCAACTAAACCCTCCAGATGCATATAATGACGAGCCATTTTGTACTAGTTGTTGAAGATCATCGTCTGTTGGTCCTGGATCGGGCGGAAGAATCCTTCAAAGTAAATTCGCGAAAGGAACTCATTGTGTAGCCGCCAAAAGAGGAATTGGAGCCTACGTAGTAGTCACCTTCGCCCAGATAGGCAACCTCCTCGGGTAGAACATGCACATACTCCATGTAGTCCTCCTACTCCTTCTGCTGTTGAATCTATGAAATCCGAGCTTCTAGCATCTCGCTAGGAAGAAGCAGATGAGCAGTGGTGGGACCAGTCGGCATCTCCTAGCAAGGAAGATATATCATGTGAGCTCTGTCTCTCCTGGGGAAATCATTGTTGTAGCCGCCAAAAGAGGAATCGGAGCCTACGTAGTAGTCACCTTTGCCCAGATAGGCAACCTCCTCGGGTGGAACATGCGCATACTCCATGTAGTCCTCCTACTCATTCTGCTGTTGAATCTATGAAATCTGAGCTTCTAGCAGCTCGCTAGGAAGAAGAATATGAGCAGTGGTGGGACCAGTCAGCATCTCCTAGCAAGGAAGATATATCATGTGAGCTCTGTCTCTCCTAGAGATCCATTGATATCCATCTCCAACGACAGTCATAACCCTCCCATGCTTAAGGAGAGTGATGTCAATGCGGTGGCCACCTCTAAGAGCAGCAGAAGCCTCAAAACCAATCCTCAGCTCAATAGTAAGCAAAGTAATCAAACTACCAAAACCAATAGTAGCAGAATCCTTCTTGACGTTCGTGGAAATGGAAATAGATTTGCAAGCGAAGAAGAATAGATCTGGCCAATCAGGTGTCACATATGGGTCTGGAAGCAAAGAGATAAACCCATTTGGGTGTGGGGCCCTAGGCAATTAGGTGGACCCACAAGCTCGTTATTTTTTCAAAAACGAACAAAATCGCGGAGCCTAGAGATGGTCTCGCGGCGGTGAGAGGTGGGGTTTTGCCGCTAGGGCGAGTAGGATGCTTCCGCGGTCGTGAAGAGTAGAGTCGTTGCGACAAAAAGTTCTTAAAACCTTCAATTTCCCCCCAGGTCGATACAAGCTCGGTATGAGTTTATGTAAAGAATTTTCCTCTTTCATGGTCGTGAAATGGGGATTTCACGGCGGCGAAGTTGTTGTTCGAGCAGTTGTTTGTCTCTTTTCCGTAATTTCTTCTATCCTATCTTGCAAGTTAGTTCAACAACCTCCCAAACACTTTCATAACATCATATCCATCGAAATGAACTCGAACATTTATTGAAATGGAAATATTAAACAGTTAACTAGAAATCGAAAAGCATTAAAATAGAAAACATTCATTGGATTTCCTCCCAAAAAGCGCCCTTGTTTTCCATCCTAGGCTCGACGTCCTTGTTGCTCAAGTTGTAGTAGGCTCATGTAGAGCCATGTCTTCCACAATCTCATCCGAAAAGCCATCAAAGTAGTGCTTGAGTCTATGACCATTTACTTTGAATACTTGAGCGCTCTTTTCATCCTTAATTTCCACCGCTTCATGTGGGTAGATATGCACTATGGTGTACGGACCTTTCCATCTCGAGCGAAGCTTTCCCGGAAAGAGAGTGAGGCATGATTGGTAAAGGTGGACTTTTTCACCAACTTTGAAGTCCTTCCTCAATATATTCCTATCATGTCATGCCCTAGTCTTTTTCTTGTACAGTTGATGGCATTATAATAAGCATCCCATCTAATTTCATCCAATCCTTGCACTTGGAGCTTACGAAATTCACCAACTTCATCAATTCTCATATTACATTCCTTCATCTCCCAATAAGCCTTGTGTTGGAGCTCCACCGGAAGATGACACGCCTTTCCAAAAACCAATCAATATGGTGATATATCAATATGTGTCTTATATGCCGTGCGATATGCCCAAAGGGCATCATCCAAACGCAGACTCCAATCCTTGCGATTTGGGTTCACTGTTTTCTCTAGAATCCTTTTGATCTCTCTATTACGTACTTCAGCTTGCCCATTGGTTTGGGGTGATAAGTGGTGCATATGCGATGAGTAACACAATTCTTCTTTATAACTGCAGCGCCCATTTTGTTGCAAACATGAGTACCCCTGTCGCTTATCAGAGCTCGGGGAATACCAAATCTAGCAATCAAATCTTTAAGAAAACCTAAAACAGTCTTAGAATCATCAGTCCTGGTGGCTTTTTCCTCCACCCAGTCGGAGACATAGTCCACCGCCAACAAAATATAATAGTTCCCAAAAGAGATAGGAAATTAACCCATGAAATCAATGCCCCAAACAGAAAAAAATTTCACAAAACATCATTCTTGCATGTTCCTTATTTTTTAACATCTATCACAAGACATACAAAATGCATTAGCATAATGAAAAATAGTTGGCCGATAAAATCCCGAATCAACTACTTTCCTAGCAATCTTTTTAGGTCCAAAGTGACATCCACAAGCATAAACATGACAAAAACTAAGGACAGACATTACCTCATTATCTGGAAGACATCGTTGAATTACCTGGTAGTGTTGTGCTTCCATACGAACGGATTATCCCAAACATAGAACTTGCCATCAATGCAGATTCTGTCGTTCTAGGCTCTAGTGAACTTCAGAGGAAACTTACATGTAACCAAAAAATTAACCATATTTACAAACCATGGCCTAGGGATGTTTACTGCATTCAAGGATTGGGGTGTATCTTAATCTTGAATCTGTAGAGTGGTGGGATAAATGGCATGTAAAGTCTCATCAGGAAAGTATCCCGATAACCTAGAGTTCTCTCCTACACTATCCGGATGTATCAATCGACTGAGATGGTCAGCCACACAATTCTTAGCGCACTATTTATCCTTGATTTCAATATCAAACTCACTCAAGAGTAAAAGCCATCGGATGAGTCTTGGCTTTGCTTCTTTCTTCTTCAAAAGGTACCTCAGAGCAACATGATCAGTATAGATGATTACCTTAGCTCCCAGGAGATTGATAGCACCTAGTTTTATATATTGTTCATGTGCATTTAGGTTAGTTTCATGCATCATTTTAGAGTATTTTTATTGTCTTTTTGTGTGGTTTCTGAATTATTTACGATTCAGAGATCTACACAAGCTTTGTTTGTGTTTTGTAGGTTTGGGTCGGTGATTTGGGATAAATTGCATGCATCTAATGGAAAGGGATTGAAAGAAAAGCAAAAGAGATGGCTCATAAAGCAAGTATATCAAGTGAAACACTCATAGGAGCTCGAGGTGGTGTAGCACAACTCGCGGGACTTAGGCGTTTGTGCAATTTTCAGCTTCAGGAAGCTGTCACGACTCGTGGGAGGCTTTCATGAGTCGTGATAGGCGAACTCATCTCTTTGAGGCCGCCTGCAGGCTGTCACGACCCGTGACAGACTCTTCACGAGTCGTGACAGTGCCAGATCAGCCCTACCTTTCACATTTCCGCTGTTTGTTTGGATGAATTAAAACCTTTGTAATTTCCATTTTTCTGGGGGGAGTTACGTTTTGGTTTTTTCTCAAGATCTCAGGCCGAAGTTGGGGGATTGTGGTTGAGCTTTTGGTGAACTTTGGAGACTAGGATTTTTGGAGAAGAAAACTTGTTCGGTCTATCAAATTCCGGTAAATTCCATTTTCACCTCTATTATTCTATGTTTGTCTTGCCGAATTTGATTGAATCAAGCATGTACTTTTCCATGAGTGGCTAGACTTTTTGTTCAAGGGTTGGGATTGTCCCGACAATGCGGAAATAGGCTTGTTCTTAGTATCTCTCGAATGATTCCTGAATTAGGTTGTGGTATAATCATGTTGTGCTTATTCTAATTGATGTAAGTCGATTAGATTCGATTTAGGGTTTGAAATTGAAAGACTAAAACACCTAAATTGGAATTTAGATGGTGAGTTGAGACCGAAAGGTGATTAGGATCCATCAGAACTACATGATTAAACCCGAAGTTTATTGATCGAAAGTGAAACTAAACTTCTTGAGGATTCCTAGGTTATCATATATGTTTTGTGCAATTTTGATATTATTCGGAGCCGAAAGGCAAAGTTAGTATGACTATTGCCTAAAATTCTACGAACTTAAAGGGCCTAAATCGGTTGCTTGAGCCCGAAAGGAGAATTGCTAACCGATTTAGACACGTTCGCGCTAAACCCGAAAGGTGATGCCCGATTACCTTAGATAACCTACCTCCACAATTTGATTTTGAAATCACTCGAGAAAGAAAATATTTTATGTCTATTGACGATGCATTGTTGGTATATCATTAATCCTTGAACGTTTTCCCCATATATATTTCATAATACTTAATTGATTTTCTTGGTTACTTTACACACAAATACTCTCAAATCTGCTTGTTTATTCCGAACTTGGTCGAAGTAGCTCGAAATTACAATCGATACTCCATTGGTCCTTGTGATACGACACTCAATATACTACAACTGAACCCCATACACTTGTAGGTGTAGGTTTTAGCCTATCAAGTTTTTGGCGCCGTTGCCGGGGACCAATGCTAGTATCGATTGTCCTTTTTGACGACTAGTTCTCTAAGTTCTTTTTGTTGCTTTGATTTGTTTTTGTTTTGGCCTCAGGTTGTGATTTGAATGCGAAAAACGCAAGGTTCTAGCAATCTATTGCCTATTGATCCTGAACCTGAACGCACATTCCACAAGAGAAGAGCTGAACAACAAGCTACAGAAGGGCCGCCTCCTGGTTTCCCACCAAAAGCCCCACCACAGAAGGACAAGATGGAGATAATGATGGAACAGCTTATTGGAACCGCTAAAGGTATAGCTGGAGAAGTGGAGAATCTCTGTAGGGGACAGAAAATGCTTGAGACTCAAGTAGCTCAGCAGGCCAACAACACCGCTAAGCCTACTGGTCTGTTTCCAGGGAAAACGGAAGATAACCCCAAGGGAAATATTTCTGCTGTGTCCTTAAGGAGTGGTAAGCATTTACAAGATCCGAGGTCCTCCGAGCCAACTGGAGCTTAAGAGAATGCTAAGGAAGGAGAGAAAGCTACTGAATCGGTGACAGAGCCACCATTTGTCCCACCTTCTCCTTACAAGCCACCGCTTCCATTTCCACAAAGGAAGGCTCAAGCTCATATCGAGAAGCAATACGGGAAGTTCTTGGAGGTGTTGAAGAAGCTCTACATCAACATCCCCTTCACCGATGCATTATCTCAGATGCCCTCTTATGTGATATTTTTTAAGGAGATCCTCTCTAACAAGAGGAAGCTGGTATTATTTTTCCTATTTGTGATAGCAAATGGGTTAGTCCCGTCCATGTGATTTCTAAGAAAGGAGGGATGACTGTTGTCAAGAATGATAGGAATGAATTGATCCCTACTAGGACTGTTACAGGTTGGAGAATGTGTATCGATTATAGGAAGTTGAATGCCTTCACCCGAAAAGATCATTTCCCCCTTCCCTTCATAGATCAGATGCTTGAGAGGTTAGCTATGCATTCTTATTACTGTTATTTGGATGGATATAGCGGATTCTTTCAGATTCATATCCATCCAGATGATCAGGAAAAGACTACTTTCACTTGCCCTTACGGCACCTTTGCATATAGAAGAATGCCTTTCGGTTTGTGTAATGCCCCTGCTACTTTTCAGCGTTGCATGATGGCCATATTTTCTGATTTCATTGAGGACATTATGGAAGTGTTCATGGATGACTTTTCTGTGTATGGTTCCTCTTTTAATGCTTGCTTGTCTAACTTATCTCGAGTCTTGCAACTTTGTGAAGAAGTGAACCTTGTCTTGAACTGGGAGAAATGTCATTTTATGGTAAGGGAAGGTATTGTCCTTGGTCATTTAGTTTCTAACCGTGGTATTGAGGTGGATCGAGCTAAGATAGATTTCATTGAGAAATTACCACCCTCTACCTCGGTTAAGGGCGTTAGGAGTTTTCTATCCCATGCTGGCTTCTACAAGAGGTTGATTAAGGATTTCTCTAAATTTGCTAAGCCTCTTTCTAACTTGCTAATGAAAGATGTTGCTTTTGATTTTCCTCCAGAGTGTCATGAGTCCTTTTCCAGGTTGAAGGAGGCATTGATCTCATCTCCTATTATGCAGTCTCCTGATTGGGATCTCCCATTCAAGATAATGTGTGATGCCAGCGACTACGCAGTTGGGGCCGTGTTGGGTCAAAAGAAGGATAACAAGCTCCATGCCATCTACTATGCTAGTAGGACTTTGGATGAAGCTCAGAAAAATTATGCCACAACAGAGAAGGAATTGCTTGCTATAGTCTTTGGTTTTGAGAAGTTTCGGTCTTATCTGGTGGGTGCTAAAGTGATCATGCTGCGATCCGATACTTGCTTCAAAAGAAAGATGTAAAGCCGCGTCTGTTTAGGTGGATCCTTCTTCTCCAAGAGTTCAATTTGGAGATTAACGACAAGAAAGGCGTGGAGAACCTGGTTGCTGATCACTTGTCTACGTTACCGCCGGAGCAACTAAAGCACACTTCATCTGAACCTCCCATCGATGAATCTTTTCCGGATGAGCATCTACTTGATTTCACCGCTAAGATATTGAGCACCAGTGCTGAGGTACCATGGTATGCTGATTTTGTGAATTACATTGTATGTAATGAGTTGCCTGGTGATCTATCATTTCAGCAAAGGAAGAAATTCTTGAAGGACGTTGTGAATTATTATTGGAGCGAGTCATACCTCTTTAAAAGGTGCTCCGATGGGCTTTTCAGGAGATGCATCCCAAGGGAAGAAGTCCTTAGCGTCATCAAACATTGTCATTCTCTACTAGTTGGGTCATGCTAGTACCTCCAAAACGGTGGCCAAGGTATTTCAATCTGGTTTCTATTGGCCTACTCTGTTCAAAGATGTTAGAGAATTTGGTGTTTCTTGTGATGAGTGTCAAAGGACATGAAATATCTCGAGGAGAAATGATATGCCGATGAATAGCATTTTAGAGGTTGAGTTGTTTGATGTGTGGGGAATCGATTTCATGGGGCCTTTTCCATCTTCTAGGCCATACAAGTATATACTTGTGGCGGTGGATTATGTGTCGAAATGGGTTGAAGTTGTGGCAACCCCCACCAATTATGCTAAGGTAGTCACAAAGTTTATCAAGAATGTGATCTTCTCGAGGTTTGGGGGTCCTCGATTTCTGATTAGTGATGGAGGTTCTCATTTCATTGAGAGGAATTTTGAGGCTTTGCTGAAGAAGTATGGAGTTCATCACCGGATTACATCCCCATACCATCCTCAAACGAGTGGGCAAGTAGAGGTCTCTAACTAGGAGATAAAGAGCATCTTGGAGAAAACTGTGTCTCGCTCCCGAAAGGATTGGGCAACAAAGTTAGATGATGCCTTATGGGCTTACAGAACCGCTTTTAAGAATCCTATTGGTACTACTCCATACAAGCTGGTGTACAGAAAATCTTGCCATCTCCCAGTTGAGTTAGAGCACAAAGCCTATTGGGCGATTAAGACACTAAATTTGGATATGAAGCTAGCGAGAGAAAAGCGGCAATTACAGTTGCAAGAGCTTGAGGAGCTGCGTTTGGAGGCTTAGGAGAATGCCAAGATTTACAAGGAGAGAACTAAAAAGTGGCATGACAAGCACATCTTACCTAAGGAGCTTCAAGAAGGCGACCTCATCTTACTCTTCAACTCGAGGTTGAGATTGTTTTCGGGCAAGATAAAGTCGAGGTGGAGTGGCCCTTTTACGGTAAAGAAGATTTATCCACATGGTGCTGTTAATGTTTGGAGTGAATGGACCGGTGAGTTCAAAGTAAATGGTCAAAGGTTGAAGAAGTATTTCGCCGGACATCCGATCAAGAGGGTCATTTCCGTCGACCGTCTTGATCCAAGCACTTGAAGGTGATGGAAGGTCGACTTCAGACCTTAAACCAGCACTTCTCGGGAGGCAATCCGAGGTAAGTAGTAGGTAATTTTGTTTTTCTTTATTTTGTTTTGTTTGTCTAAAACAGGTCCCATGAGTCTTAGTATTGAGTTTAAGCCTTAGCTCAATTTTGTTGAGAAGTCCCACGAGTCGCGGGGACCGGCCTGGGTCTCAGACTCTCAGCTGAGCCTACTGATGACTCCCACGAGTCACGGGGAAGTCTCACGAGTCGTGGGGGCTTGTTTATAAAAATTAAAAAATTTAAAAAACAATAAAAAAAATAAAAACAGAGAGAAAAGAAGAAATCATGCGTTCTCTTTTTCAACCTTTCAATCTTGCTGTCCCCCTTGCCTCGCCCCATCTACGCCAGCGCTCGCCACCACCCGCACCCAGCCGCACCGGAGCGCCCCTGCCACCAACACCCACCAGGACCGGCGCCCCCATCTCCGTCTGTGCCGCCGTCCGTGCCCAGCAGCCCTCCGCGGCACCGCTCTGTTCGCACCCCTCTCCTACTAACCTTAACCCCAATTCCTCATATCCCAAATCTCCCTTTTTTCTCTTAATTTTCTCGAATCCTCTAGCTATCCAAGGTATCCTCCTACTCTAACCTTGTTATTCATTCAATTTGTAATCTTGTTTCCATGCTTGTTTTGAATTGTGAATACTAAGGGTTTAAGAGGAAGTATTTGGGGGTTTTGTGATTGAATTGTTACTTTGGGGGAGCTATTTGTTTGAGATAAATTGGGGATTTTTGGTTGTTTAATGTCATGCTTGATTGGGACCATTCAAGTTGAGAATGTGGATTGGCCTAGCTTGTTAATGGGATGATTTTGGTTATTTGGCAAGTTAGGTGTTTGAATTGTGCATTGAGGTTTAGGCTAAATGACAAGTATGGGGTGTGTTTTGTAACATTGGGTTGCAACATTGCTCTTGCTTTACCTCTCCTTTCTTCTTCTTGAGGACTTACATTGGGCATGTTTGTTTTTGGCTTGTGTTTTTGGCGTTTCGCTTAATTTTGTGTGTAGGATATGGCGAGAGGGTCAAGAAAGCGAAAGTCAGTTGCTTCTTCTTCGTCAAGGGCTATCGATGTTGTGCAATTTGCTAATGTCGATCAAAAGAAGAAATATGAGGAGCATATGAAGAGGACGCACATAGGCACACGTTGGTACCATGGCGCTTCTATGAAAGCTTTGGGACTTCAAGATGAGATTTCGTGCCTCATGGCGACTATCGGGGCGGACACTTTGTTGAGTATGCAATACCCCTCTTATCCGGCATTGACTTCTGAATTTCTTAGCACATTTAAGATGGAAAAGAAAAGGGTGTGGGATAGTAGGGTCACCATTACATTCCGACTTGGAAACGAGGAGTTTGAAATCGGTATGAAGGACTTGAACGGATTCCTCTCGTTCCCCGAGAATTGTGACGATCATAAGGACACGACCAAGGACCACAAGTACTTTTGGCTTCAACTCACCGGTCGCTCTGATTACAACACGAGCTCATCTTCGAGTGTCGATATTGTCCACCCGGCTTTCCGCATCATCAAACGACTTCTTGGGAACACAATATACGCGCGGAGTGAGTGCACCAAATTATGACAAGGAGAGCTAATTTGCCATTGGTGCATGGTCCACAAACGCCCCATCGATTTCGTTGCTGAGGTCGCCTCTAAGTTAGTCGCTCTTGCCGTCGCTCCCAAAGGACCAGTCCACATAGGAGGATGATAATGCATATTTTAGATAGGCATTATAGTTATAATTAGTTTAGATAGGTTGCATTTCTTGCTTGCTTTATTGTTAATTTGCATCTTGTGTTTATTTTAGAAATGTTCGGATTCTGCGCAATTTTGTGTTTATCTCGCAGATTGAATCGGAACACATTTGGGGAGATGCAATGTCTCGAAGAGGAACACAAGATATATGGAAAGGAAAGAGGAAGAAAGAAGCAAGGCAAGACGAGGAGAAAAGCCCGCAAAGGAGCTAGAAGACCACGGCAAAGAGTGAGCCGCGGGCGCCGCATGAAGTGCCGCGGGCGCCGCAGTGGCCGCCGCAGCGACCAGCTGAGAGGGCATGTGCGGCGGGCGCCGCAGATCTTGCCGCGGCCGCCGCACCTCTGCCGCGCGCCGTTTTTGTTAAGGAAAACCCTAGTTTTTAGTTGGTTCCTTTTGGGCCGACTTTGGATGTTTGTTTTAGGCTTTTTATGTTATTTTTCTTCACCATTCATTCTATTCTTCCATTCATTAGACTCTTTAGAGAATTTGAGCAATGTCTTCCATGAGGAACTAAACTCATCGATTCTGCCTGCAATTTGAAGCTTTATTCGGATTGATTGTGAGTTTCTAATTCTCGCTCCTGATTTCCTATTTGTGAATGCTTCAACTTCTTTGTGCTTAATTAATTATTGTTTTGTTCTATCTTGTCTGGCCAACTCGTTAGATCAATTCAATCGCTAAGGTTTTGTAGATTCCTGGTTGTGAACCTTAACCTAAGTGGCAAACTTATTCCTTTAGGGCTGGTTGAACTAATTGAATAAGTAGGAAGTTGAATGTGTTGTTAAATCCTTTTTTAGGGACTGCAAATACCTTGGCTAATCTCTGAACTTAAAGCTATCAATTGGGTTAAATCCTTCTTTAGGGACTGTTCGATTGATAAGGGTTGCTAGGACTGGTTGGACTAGTAACTATATTAGGTCGGGACAAGGGCATTCATAGGAAACATAATAGGACGAGAAGAAGTTACAAGGATCGCTTCAATCCGATAAAGTGGAAAATTGTAGGTGGAATTGCTTCTCTAAATTGTTTAAACCAAAATCATTATTCTGCTTTCGTTAATTTGTTTTAAAAACTTTCACACAAAAACCCCCTTCTCTGGTTACTTAATCAACATTCAAATCGCACTTGAGTTATAAATTTCCCTGTGGGATCGACCTCTTACTTATTGCTATACTAGTTATAGGTTTGAGTTTACTTTGACGGGATCAACGACAGGTTTCCCCTCCGTCAAATTTGGCGCCGTTGCCGGGGACTTTTATTAAATTCTTGTGTGTTTTTAATGTTGATCTTGGTGTGGACCGTCTTACTTGGTCCATACCTTTGCTACTAATTCTTCTCTGTAGAAAGCATTGCAGAGATGGCGAACCTCACTCTAAAGGAGCTTTCTGCTCATGATCCGGCACAGCAACCCCTGGCAATCCAATTCCCTGCACTTGCAGAAGGAGTCAACTTCGAGCTTAAGTCAGGGGTAGTTCATCTTCTACCCAAATTCCATGGGTTGAGTGGGGAGGATCCCCACAAGCATCTGTCTGAATTCCATAGGGTGGTTGTTGGGATGAAACCAGCGAATGTAACTGAAGAGCAGATCAAGCTGAGAGCATTTCCTTTCACTCTGAAGGATGATGCAAACGAATGGTTCTTCTATCTACCACCCGACTCTATTGCTACTTGGGCCGAGATGAAAAGAGTCTTCCTAGAGATGTACTTCCCTGCAACAAAGCTAAATGCTTTGAAAAGGTCTATCAGCAGCATTGAGCAGTACGCGACAGAGTCCATTCATGAGTATTTTGAGCGTTTCAAGAAACTCTGCGCTAGCTGCCCATCCCATGGGTACGCTCAAAAGGATCTGGTCCTCTTTCTATTTAATGGGTTGACTGATATAGAGCGAAAAACAGTGAATTCTGCTTGTGGAGGTAACATGCTGAACAAGACGCCTGCCGCGGCATGGGAGGTGTTTAAGGAGCTATCTGAGGGCTCCAGACAGTTCAACAAGGGCCCTCGCGCTGGGGGTGTACTCGCTGTTGATGCTAATGTGGCTGCACTTCAGACTGATATGGCAGAGGTTAAGGAGATGATGAAACGAATGGTTATTGATAGGACTCCTCAACAACTGAAGGCATGTGGTCTCTGCAGTCAATACACTCATCCCATGGACACATGCCCACTTCTACAAGATCCTAATGTTGAATTGAATGCCATTGGGAACTTCGCTCAACAAAGGCCTATGCAAGGCAATTATGGAAATCCTGGGTATTTCAACAACAACAACTACAATAGGGGCTATCAGCAAGGCTATGGGAACTATCAAGCCTCTTTCAATCAGCAAGGGGGGCAACAGGAAAGGCCTCAACAACAATATGAACCTCGACAGGGAGGTCAGCAGCAATCAAATGGGAATAATGAGGACCCATTGCAGCAACTGTCACGATTGGTCATGAGGAATGATAAACAACAGTCAGAGCGGATGGCGACTCTAGAGAAGCAGCAATCAGATCGGATGACAAATATTGAGAATCAAATGAGTCAGCTCATTCAGGTCTTAAGCGCGAAGATGGCAAACGATGCAAGTAAGCTTCCATCACAGACGGTTGAGAACCCGACAAGGGAGAATGTCAGTGCAATAACACTTAGGAGTGGCAAGGAACTGATTGCCACAACTCAAGAAGACGATGAGGAGATGGTAGATGAGGAAATCGAGATAATTGAAGGCAAAGACGGCCAAACAGTGGTGCGGCGCCCGCGGCATCCTTTGCGGCGCCCGCCGCAGCACCTTGCGGTGCCCGCCGCCAGAGACGGTTTCCACGCGGCGCCCGCCGCAGATTTTGCCCAGGGGGGGAGCGGCGCCCGCGGCTCTCATGCGGCGCCCGCCGCAACTACCTCCGTCGGCGAATCTTCTCCTGGTGAGTCTTCTTCCTTACCTCTTTCCTCCTCTCTTCCTCTTTCTCCTCTTCCTCTTTCTTCTTCTTCTTCCTCTTCTCCCTTACCTATGGAGATTCCAAAGCCCGTCCCGCCTTTTCCGGAAGCCTTGAAAGACACACGAACATATGAGAATGACAAGGAGATCTACGAGACATTCGGCAAGTGTGCGGTAAACATTCCTTTACTTAGCTTGATTAAGAGCATTCCTAGATATGCTAAATTTTTGAAGGAATTGTGCACCATCAAGAGGAAGCAGAGACTGAAAAAGAAGGAAAAGGTAAGCTTGAATGAAAATGTTTCTGCTATGTTGCAAAGGAAATTGCCTGAAAAATGCGGAGATCCAGGTATGTTTACGATTCCATGTGCGATTGGGAATACTAGATTCAAACAAGCCATGTTAGATCTAGGAGCCTCAATTAATGTTATTTCTTATAACATGTATTTGTCTTTGGGTTTGGGTCCTCTGACTGAGACTGGGGTTACAGTGCAGCTTGCTGATCGTTCACAAATCAGGCCAAGAGGCGTTGTTGAAGATGTTTTAGTTATGGTGGACGATTTGTTTTTTCCTGTGGATCTCTTTGTTTTAGATATGGGGCAGGGAACCCCTGAAACACCCATTATACTGGGAAGGCCATTCCTGAAAACTGCAAAGACGAAAATTGATTGTTGTGAGGGCCTATTGACTATGGAGTTTGATGGAAGAAAGATAGAATTCTCTCTCTTTAATCACGCTAGGCTTTCTCCTGAAACTTCGTTAGATATGCCTATTGCTGAAAATACTGATCATAACAATAATTTTCGTGATTTGTTAGGGACAACTAAGGAACATAGTTTATGGAAATTTGAACCTCCTAACAAATTGCAATCTTATGTGATTCCAGGACAACCCCCAGGCATAGCCCATGGAGAGGAGCTAAGAGAAATGGCTGAACGCTGGAACAGGAAGCTACACCTTTCAAGGGTGCCTGCATTTGTCAATGAAATGACCGGTGTTGGTGACCCTGGTGGAGGAACATAGGCCGATCAAGGGCCATCACGTCGAGCCAACGACTTGAAACAAAGGCGCTTCTCGGGAGGCAACCCGAGGTACATTTTTCAGATTTATTTTCTTTTTCTTTTCCTTCACCCTGAGTATATGAGTTTCACTTTTGTTGTCTTTAATGTTTCATTGAGGGCAATGAAAACTTCAAGTGTGGGGGAGAGGAGTTTTATTTACATAGTGCATAGAATTAGAGCATATTTCATTTTCTGCACCATGTTTAAGTTTAATTAAGTTGTTGTTTAGTTTTTATTTAATTTAATTTTTGGAATTTAAAAAAAAAAAAAAAAAAAAAATCAAAAATATTAGAAATAGAGCATGCATTGCATATATATGTGTTATTCAAATACCCATCTTGCTTAGTTGTCCTCTATTTTTAAATTTCAAGCATGAATCATAAAAATCCCATGGAGTTCTGGATGTTTTGATTATTGTTGCTAAATGATTTTTGTGGAGCATGAGCTAGCAAATATAATTGAGCATGTATGATTGAGCTAAAGTATGATTGAAGTCCTAAAAACATGACCCTGTGAGAATGTTTGGCCTTATTTGAATTCTTTTGCTCAATTGTGTGAATTACTCGCCTAGTGTTGCTACCTCTTGGCATTGACTGCAGTATCTATTTTTAAAGACCAATGCACATGTTTGTTGCTTGCGGGGTGTATGTTTATATTTTGAGTCTTTTTATTTCATTTTATGCATACTTATTGAATAAGATGGCAATGGTTGATGCACTGAGTAACCGGGTCTACGCATGACACCCATGGGTATGATTCGCGCAAAAAGGTGTTGAAAACTATCCACTAGGAAAGAAAGCTTGACCATTGAGTAACCAGGTTCATTCATGACACCCATGTTTGCAACTTGCGTCAAAAGGTGTTCAAGTGGACTTCATATTCATGTTCATATTCATAGTTGAGGTGTTGATAGACCGGGGCCATTCATGACACCCATGTTTGCGCTTCGCGTAAGGAAAGCACCAAGACAAGAAAAAGAAAAAAAAAAAGAAAAGAAACCAAAGAAAAAGAAAAAAAGTGTTGCATTTTTAGTTTCTTTATGTTATCCCGCAACTAATGACATTTTGGTAGATAATTGGTGATATGGTGGTCAATGTCTATGAGCTTAGTGCATTATTGGTTTGAGTTGAGAGTTGTACCTAAAATCCTAGACACATGAGTGAAACACATATTTCTGGTGAGGTGGGTTGATGTCTACTTCTAAGCTTTGATCACCTGAATACATGCTATGACGTTTGTTTGCTTGGTTTATGGTTTCACCTGCTATGATGTTGTTTTTGGTAATATTGAAGCGTGAAGGGATTTCCTGTGGGATACATTGATTCATGTTCATTCTAGCATTGCTTGAGGACAAGCAAAGGTTAAGTGTGGGGGATTTGATAATGCATATTTTAGATAGGCATTATAGTTATAATTAGTTTAGATAGGTTGCATTTCTTGCTTGCTTTATTGTTAATTTGCATCTTGTGTTTATTTTAGAAAAGTTCGGATTCTGCGCAATTTTGTGTTTATCTCGCAGATTGAATCGGAACACATTTGGGGAGATGCAATGTCTCGAAGAGGAACACAAGATATATGGAAAGGAACAAGGAAGAAAGAAGCAAGGCAAGACGAGGAGAAAAGCCCGCAAAGGAGCTAGAAGACCACGGCAAAGAGTGAGCCGCGGGCGCCGCATGAAGTGCCGCGGGCGCCGCAGTGGCCGCCGCAGCGAGCAGCTGAGAGGGCATGTGCGGCGGGCGCCGCAGATCTTGCCGCGGCCGCCGCACCTCTGCCGCGCGCCGTTTTTGTTAAGGAAAACCCTAGTTTTTAGTTGGTTCCTTTTGGGCCGACTTTGGATGTTTGTTTTAGGCTTTTTATGTTATTTTTCTTCACCATTCATTCTATTCTTCCATTCATTAGACTCTTTAGAGAATTTGAGCAATGTCTTCCATGAGGAACTAAACTCATCGATTCTGCCTGCAATTTGAAGCTTTATTCGGATTGATTGTGAGTTTCTAATTCTCGCTCCTGATTTCCTATTTGTGAATGCTTCAACTTCTTTGTGCTTAATTAATTATTGTTTTGTTCTATCTTGTCTGGCCAACTCGTTAGATCAATTCAATCGCTAAGGTTTTGTAGATTCCTGGTTGTGAACCTTAACCTAAGTGGCAAACTTATTCCTTTAGGGCTGGTTGAACTAATTGAATAAGTAGGAAGTTGAATGTGTTGTTAAATCCTTTTTTAGGGACTGCAAATACCTTGGCTAATCTCTGAACTTAAAGCTATCAATTGGGTTAAATCCTTCTTTAGGGACTGTTCGATTGATAAGGGTTGCTAGGACTGGTTGGACTAGTAACTATATTAGGTCGGGACAAGGGCATTCATAGGAAACATAATAGGACGAGAAGAAGTTACAAGGATCGCTTCAATCCGATAAAGTGGAAAATTGTAGGTGGAATTGCTTCTCTAAATTGTTTAAACCAAAATCACTTATTCTGCTTTCGTTAATTTGTTTTAAAAACTTTCACACAAAAACCCCCTTCTCTGGTTACTTAATCAACATTCAAATCGCACTTGAGTTATAAATTTCCCTGTGGGATCGACCTCTTACTTATTGCTATACTAGTTATAGGTTTGAGTTTACTTTGACGGGATCAACGACAGGTTTCCCCTCCGTCAGAGGACTCATTGCCAGACTTGCAGATTCGTGTAATATTGACCTCTCCAAGGACTCTTCCATCCCCCCTCAATATGTGGATTTAGCTCATCTGAAGAGTTCAGGGATTATTCAGGGGGATGTGTCTTCTTATGCTTTAAAGATCAATCACATAGGGAGGTTCAATCCATTTTGTGATGGCCCTGTCAGCATAGAAAACCAAGTTGATTGTTATGAGTCTTGGGTTGGAAGTCCCACTCCGCGCAGAGATGATGAGAGAGAGGACAACGAGATGACTGATGATGCGCCCGAAGATGGTCTCATGGGTGATTCAAGTCATCATGAGCACGGTGGGGCTTCTTTGGATGAGCAGATTTTTTCCCTCCATCAGGATATGAAAGATTTACGTACTCACGTCGATGACCAGTTTTCTAAGGTCTTTCGACGATTGGATTTTCAAGATCATCTTCAGAAACAGATTTACTACCATGGAACGGGTCATCTATATGACCATCATGCCCCTTTCCCACCACCACCTACATAGGAATTTGTGAGTCTCTCCCTTCCTCTTGTTTATTTCTACATTGGGGACAATGTAGAGTTAAGTATGGGGTGGGGTTCATTTTCATTTGCATTGTATATATAGTCTTCATCGCATTGCATTTTCATTGCATTTCCACTTGCATTCTCCACTTTTATTTTTATATTCTCAGTTTTTTGTTTTGTTTTTTCTTTTCCATCTATGTTTGGCTAGTGGTGTGATAAATCCCCATGTTTTTAAAGAATTCACAATGATATGTTGATGATCTAGGAAGCTCAAAGTTGCTCTTGATTTATGTGTTAAGTTCAGTTTGCATGGATGAATTGTCTAGCTTAGGAGTCATTAATGAAAAACATGCATAATTCAGCCTGCTAAGCAACCACCCTGATGGAAGGAGCCTAAAAGGACATAATTTTAGTCCTCTTATACCATATTGAGAGTCACTCACATGATTTCTTAATCTCTTGAACTTGCATTAGAATCTGGGCTGAAGCTATTCTGTGCATATGCATGACTTTGATGTGATAGAGGCATGATATTTGTTTCTGAGCCTATTTTGCCTTCTTTTTCCTTGTCCTATACTAATCTTCTGTTTGACAGCCCATTGAGCCTTTAATTGCCTATTTTTGTAGCTCCTCAAAACATCCCGAGCCTTATTATTAAGCCTATTACCCATCCGGGAGTTAGGACCATGAGTAGTGATGGTTTGTGGAGTGTGATGGTTGTTGAAAAAAATGAATGTTGAGTATGGATAAGAAATGGAAGAGTTTGCTTGATATTGATGTGTACTAGTGAAAGTGAAAGGAAAAAAGAGAAGAAAAAAAAAACATCTAAAGAAAAATGAAAGAAGAAGAAGTTTGAAATGAAAATTCTAGTTCATCACTAATGTGCAACAAAAGAATGCAAGTGTAGCACAATAACGAGAGAAGAGACAAGAGTGAGCTTCATTGTCTAAGTTTTGGTGTGTCAATGTAAGATAAGAGGTGGAGTGATTTCATATGAAAATGGTGCATGAGTTTAGATGGTCTAAGTCGCGGATTTTAGCACCACAATTCCAAAAATACTGCCTTTCCCTCTATGTCTTACCATGGCCCCATTACAACCGTATAAAGACCTCTTGATTTTAATCATATACATGTGTGGGTGGTGGATATCTAGAACACTGTGCAAGTTTTTGGTTGATTACCATCTTCGTGAGACCGAGCGAAATTGATCCCTCTAAACACATTTGAGTGAGTGTGATTACCTAAAGATATTCCATGTGAGGTTTAGGGGTTGATGTCTGCATTTTTCTCGATCAATGATGATGACTTAGCAAGGATGGAATGCGTTTATGTGAATTGAACAAAAGTTTGTATTTTCAAGCATCGGATGAGCTGAGATTGTTGAACATGTCTTGCACTTGTGATTTTGAATACCGAATTTGTAACACCCCCTTTTAAAACCCGAGGGAATGCCACAGCGCCAGTGATTACTCGGACTTTAATGTCTTCGTAACCACCTTAGGCTTAGAGGGACATGCAACCATGCTCCCATAAAAAAGATTATAATATTAAATACATAATTAAAATACAATTAAATAGCGGAAGACTTGAAAAAAATAATTCTTTATTAACATGTCCTCTCAAATTGAGGATTTAACTTTACAACTTGATAATATTACATCGGAAGACTTTTAAATAAAATATTTAAACACCTATACAATATATCTATAAAATTTAAACTTAAAACCCAACGTCAAAAGTAATTTAAATATCTTCTCAACTTCTCTTATCTTCTCTTCTGAGACACGACCTAAACCTGCGAAAACTGGTCTGGCATCCGAAATTAAGGACACCAGCCATCCAAATAAAGGACGGTTAGTTCGCAAGAACTAGCAAATGACGGCTCGAAAACGGGGACCACTTTGGATTCAAGTGACCATGAAACGGTAAGAATTAAATCCAAATGAGACTTGAATATTCGAAGTGGATTGGGTTATTTGTAACCTGACCCTCCTATGACACGGATAATCCAAAAGGATTGAATAACAAAAGAGGTATTAGGAATCATATTCCGATTAAGGATGGAATATGACATAGCTTGAAACTATTCATGATTACTACCCATTACGTTATTACTACGTTTTTATTATAATGTCTAAACTAAGTATTGGTTCAAAAGGTACTCGATGTGGCCCAAAATCGACCCAGAGGGCAGGACTCTTCCGGAGAGTTTTAAACCGCGAGCTGAGACAGTCGATTAAGGGTTGATCTTGTGTCCCCCAATACCTAGTTCAAACCATGTTTGTTACTTGTACATTGTTTTTCACTCACTTACTCACATGATATGCATTTTACGTCTTTTATCTTTTTATCGACTACTACCGGTCCCACTCTGTCTATAGTGGATAGCGACCTACAACCATTGGTTGTGTAACACCTCACATGGAAGTGTAGTTTCATGAAACCTTAAGACCGAGGAGTAACGGCTCCGACCTACACTTTCCTTTACCACTTCACATTGTTTTCGTTGATTACTTTACAATTCTTCACATTACTTTACATTTTCCACTTTATGATTCACTTTAACTTTCGATGATTGATATTTTATTTGATTGAATTGGTTTCAATTGAGTTTCACTCACAACAAACAATCCTCGCATTATTACTGTTTATTTACAACATTGATCACAGCGAAATAAATAGAATGGGTACATAAAAGAAACATATCCCTTTCTTAACCAATTAGCATGAAAGAACAAAATAAATCACGCTTTAATAAAAAAGGTGGGTATCTATGTCATTATTATATAGCGACGTCGAATAATAACATTACCCAATTATACTTGCCAAATTCAACTAAACGGTAAATAAATCACACAAGACGGATGAATTGTAATTTATTTTAATTAATTTGGCAAGTATTCCAACGGAAAGAAAACAACAAGGAACGAAGGCACCAAATGAGCAAAAAGGCTCGGAAAGTCACTTGCCATGATCCGAAATTGCAAGCTTTGACTTAAGTGGTTGGTTGAACTCGAATTCCCTCGTATGGGCGTAAGGGTTGACGATTCTCTGCGATTTAACGGAATTCGAAAGCATTTATGCCCATATAAAAATACGGGTTAGAATCTGGAATTTTAGAAAAATGGCAGGGGCATATTTTAACAAAACTGAAAGTATGGGAGGTTTAACGCAATTAACCTTCTTCAACCTTCAACCCGTCACTACTTTCAACAGAGGAATCCAGGCGCGACAAGGGCTCCACTTCGGCGAATCGTAGCGGCTTCGATAGTGCTCGGAATGACACGCAACCGGTGGCTAAAGCTTCGTGGCGATAGGGTGCATCTCTTGGTGGTGGCTCGTGGCTCCGACAGCGGCTCGTGGTGGCAAACGAGGGCGGCAAAGGCGGCTCCGATGAGGGGTGATTTTGAAATTGGGGGTTTTGAAATCGGGATGCTTTTGTGAAAGATTTGTGAAGGGAATTATTGGTAGAAGTATTTGGAACATAATGGGATAGGTTTAGAGCTCGGATAGATGCTTCAATGGTGGTGTGAGCTTGAGAACCGAAAACCTCTTGTATTTATAGGGGATGATTCGGAATGACCTGGATGAAATTGATCCCTTGATTAGCTCGGATAATATCATTAGAAGCTATCCTTATGTTCAATTCGTTCAGATAAGGCCGTTACATGACCGGATTTCAAGGAATCTCGATTTGGGGCGAAATCCGATCGTGTTCGTTTGAGCTCGTTTCTATCAGAAACCTCAAAATTGGTTAAAGATATTTAGATAATAACACGTGGGGAACATTCTAGAAGCATTTAGGTTGAGATTTGAGCGAGATTTGAGGAAGGTCAAAGTCAGTTTTGTTCAACAGTGAATCGACAGGGGAGGAAGGAAGGGGACGGGTCTGGTGAACCCGGTTCACCGTTTTTTTTTCTTTATTTGATGGTTCGGTTCACTTGAACCAAAAGAAAACCGGTTCAAGCTCTTTTTCAATTTATAAATATATATGTATATCCGAAAATTTATTTATTAAAATTCTACATAAATTAAATAACAAAACCTTTAATAAAATACATTTTATTTTGCGTAACACCATTTTTCTAAAATGTTATATTAAATACTTTTCGCAAATTATAATTACGAATCCTTCCTCATGTTTGAAGAAAGTCTATCACTTTGTCTCAAAGTAATATAACTTAAAAACTTATTTATTTACTATATATGCACATAAGATGAAATATCTTTAAACTAGTTATAAAAATTTATATATATTCAATTCGAAAGAAAAAAAATATTTCTAAGTTCAAGATAAAATAACTTTTATTACCAAAATCATATTTACTTAAAAAGAAATACCCAAAGATAATTTGGGGTATTTCAGAATTTTGCTTGGGGACAAGCAAGGTTTAAGTATGGGGTATTTTGATAGCACCTAGTTTTATATATTATTCATGTCCATTTAGGTTAGTTTCATGCATCAATTTAGAGTATTTTTATTGTTTTTTTTGTGTGGTTTCTGTATTATTTATGTTTGAGAGATCTACACAAGCTTTGTCTGTGTTTTGTAGGTTTGGGTCGGTGATTTGGGCTAAATTGCATGCATCTAATGGAAAGGGATTGAAAGAAAAGCAAAAGAGACGGCTCATAAAGCAAGTATATCAAGCGAAACATTCATAGGAGCTCGATGTGGTGTAGCACAACTCGCGGGACTTAGGCGTTTGTTTTCGTTGCAGCTTTTAGCAAGCTGTCACGACTTGTGGGAGGCCTTCACGGGTCGTGATAGGTGAACTCATCTCTTTGAGGCCGTCTGCAGGCTGTCACGACCCGTGACAGTGCCAGATCAGCCCAACCTTTCACATTTCCGCTGTTTGTTTGGATGAATTAAAACCTTTGTAATTTCCATTTTTCTAGGGGGACTTACGTTTTGGTTTTTTCTGAAGAGCTCAGGCCAAAGTTGGGGGATTGTGGTTGAGCTTTTGGTGAACTTTGGAGACTATGATTTTTGGATAAGGAAACTTGTTCGATCTATCAAAATCCGGTAAATTCCATTTTCATCTCTATTGTTCTATGTTTGTCTTGCCGAATTTGATTGAATCAAGCATGTACTTTTCCATGAGTGGCTAGAATTTTTTTTCTATGGTTGGGATTGTCCCGACAATGCGAAAATAGGCTTGTTCTTAGTATCTCTCGAATGATTCCTGAATTAGGTTGTGGTTTAATCATGTTGTGCTTATTCTAATTGATGTAAGTCGATTAGATCCGATTTAGGGTTTGAAATTGAAAGACTAAAACACCTAAATTGGAATTTAGATGGTGAGTTGAGACCGAAAGGCGATTAGGATCCATCAGAACTACATGATTAAACCCGAAGTTTATTGATCGAAAGTGAAACTAAACTTCTTGAGGATTCCTAGGTTATCATAGATTTTTTGGGCAATTTTGATATTATTCGGAGCCGAAAGGCGAAGTTAGTATGACTATTCCCCAAAATTCTACGAACTTAAAGGGCCTAAATTGGTTGCTTGAGCCCGAAAGGAGAATTGCTAACCGATTTAGACACGTTCGCGCTAAACCCGAAAGGTGATGCGCGATTACCTTAGATAACCTATGATTGGGCTCGTGATCTCACTAATTAATGACCGCACACCGATTAAGTCTAATCGCCAATTCATAGATATATACTAATTCAAAGCTAACAATTTTAACATAAATGGCCAATGTAACAGTAATCATTAAAGGAGCAATTACAATGGAATGGGGGGTGGATAAGAAGAAGGCTCTGGAGACAGAAGCGGGGAGAGGAAAAAAACAACAAACTAAGAAAAAAGGTTGCATCTTGGAATTACAATCACATTGATACGATTTTTGGTAATATATCGCATTCGTACGATTTTTGGTATTACAATTGGCGCCGTCCGTGGGGAACGATCGAAAAGCATGACGACAAAACCTCTGAATCCAACATAG
Organism: Persicaria tinctoria; assembly: GCA_037127255.1. Lineage (NCBI taxonomy): Eukaryota > Viridiplantae > Streptophyta > Magnoliopsida > Caryophyllales > Polygonaceae > Persicaria > Persicaria tinctoria. Next base: position 76,636,261 of record JBANSL010000006.1, read on the forward strand.
GGAATCGGGGGACAATTCACTCGAGAGGCTGAGTTAGAGGAGGAATTGACAGAGCGAGGTCGACAATTGGAAGCTTCATGGGAGGAGATTGCCGTGTTGCGCCTCCAGAACGCGCGATTGGAGAAGGTTCAGGGCAAGCGCCCGAGAGAAGAGAGCGACGAGAGTAGGCACAGAGTGGCCAGCATCATCGCTGGGGGCTCGGAGAGGCAACTGGATCGAACAAATCGGCATCGCAGCCGTGACTGGGCCTGGGACGAAGAAAGATGGGAAGGTCGGCAAGCGCACAAATCGCGCCCTAGCCGCCAGGGTAAAAGTCACGGGCGCAGGGGAACGTCGTCAGGAGAGGAGGGAGACGACGGAGCTTACAGGCGTGAGTGGATCGACCAGGATGAGCGGAGTATTATCCGCGACTTGGGGAGAGGCCGGGGTCGTGACCGGTCTCGAGAGCCTGACGGGGGCCATCGTAGGAGGCGGAGGCACTCAGAACAAGTGAGACGCGCCGAGGACAGGCTGTTGAAGTTCTTCGCTAGCCAGGGCGAGTCCCTGGTGTCGGTTCAGGAGCAAGCTGAGGCCAAACTCTGGCAGATGACGTCCACTCCGTTCACAAGAGACATAAGGGAGCAGCGCCCTCCAGATAAGTTCTCTTCCCCCACTTTTGAATTGTATGACGGGAAGTCGGATCCCATAAATCACAATGCATTATACACACACAAGATGGCTCTGTGGACCGACAACGATAGCATGATGTGCAAATTATTTCCTGCTAGTTTAGGGAGGAATGCTTCGAGATGGTTTCATGCCCTGCAGCCCAACTCTGTTGCTTCCTGGAATCAGTTGGCCCGGAAATTTGTCGCCAGATACATCGCTAACAGTAAGGATCCGGCCTCGGTGGATACCTTATTCGCCTTGAGACAGCTTAGGGGCAAGAGTTTGAGGCGGTTTGCATCACGCTTCCTGGAGTGCTACTCGGACATCGAATCCTGTGATGAAAGCATTGCGGTGGCGGCATTCCGATTAGCTCTTCACAAAGAAAGCCGATTGAGAACGCCTGAGAACGCATGCGAGCGTAGCTGAGCTGCAAGAACGCATCCGCCAGTACTCAAAGTTAGAAGAGGACAGGGGCAAGACTCTTGATGGAGGATCGGCCTCTCCCGGTCGCAGGCGTCACGAGCCCAGCGGTGGCAGAGCCCGAGATAGGTCCGACAGGGAGCAGCTGCGCAGCCGAGGGTTACCTCCAAAAGATATTGAACAGGGCGGTTAACACCACCTTCAAGATCCCAACCTATCGGATCCTCAACCGAATTAAGGATAAGCCCTTCTTCAGGTGGCCGAACAAGATGAGAGGGGATCCATTGAGCCGAGATTTGAGCAAATTCTGCTCCTTCCACCGCGAAAAGGGGCATCTGACTGAAGACTGCAGGACGCTCAAACACTACCTGGAGTATCCGGCGGGAAAGGGCCATTTGGCGGAGTTCATTCAAGAGCGCTCAAGCGATGAGCTCGGGGGAGACCCCGTCGACCTGGACGCGGGGGCTGAAATTCAGATGACAGGTGAGCCCAGGAGGGTCATTTATGTGGTGGATGTCAAGCCGGGAAGGGGGATCGAGGCGCGACAGGAGCATAGAATGGGGTGCCATAGCTTGGAAATTCTGAAGTCCGAGAAAGGATATGCAAAGAGACAAAGAGGAGAAGGCGCAGTGGTCATGAATTTCACCAGCTCGGACCTTGAAGGGGTACGGCTTCCGCATAACGACCCATTGACGTTGACACTCACTATAGGCGAATGTGAGGTCCGTCGGGCCCTCGTTGATTCCGGAAGTTCAGTCGATATTATGTTTTATGGCACTTTCTCGAAATTGGGAAGATCTCAGCGAGACCTATCGCCGGTATCGACACAGTTGGTCGGTCTCGGATCGTTCCCGGTTTGGCCAAAGGGATTGACGAAGGAAGAGGTGCAGCTGGGAGGAAAAGTAGTCACAACGGAGTTCTTTGTCGTAGACGTACCCTCATCGTATAACGTCATCATTGGACGCCCTTGGATCCACAGCATGGCCGCGGTGCCCTCAACGCTTCATCAATTGATTCAATTCCCTCACAAGGGAAGGGTGGTCCGAATCCAGGGAGACCGATTTGCGGCTCAACAAACCTCAAAGGTAGAGAAGGCTGATCCCGGAACTTATACAGTCCAACCGATGCCGCAAGTCCTCGAAGAAGTGGGCACCCCACCAAAGGAGAAATCAATGTAAGTAATGATGAACCTTCAAAATACTTCTTGATTGGTAAAAATATTGCAGGAGAAGAGCGAAAGGCATTGGTGGCGCTCTTAAGACAGAATCGGGACCTTTTCGCTTGGAGTCCGTACGAAATGTCGGGGGTTCGGCCTAGCATAGCGTGTCACCATCTTAATATCCGACCAGAGGCCAAACCGGTGGTCCAAAGGGCACGCCGTTCGTCTCTGTAGCATACTGAGGAAGTCCTAGCGGAGCTTGACAGGTTGCTAGACGCAGGCGCAGTCCGAGAAGTGCACTACCCGACCTGGATCGCCAACACCGTCGTTGTCAAGAAGAAAAGCGGTGAATGGAGAGTCTGCGTCGACTTCACGGATTTGAACAAGGCGTGTCCCAAAGATATGTTTCCTTTGCCTAAGATTGATCAATTGGTAGACGCTACCTCTGGCCACACACGGATGAGCTTCCTAGACGCTTACCGGGGTTATCATCAGATCCCGATGTCAGAGGACGATCAAGAGAAAACCGCCTTTATAACCCCGAGAGGCATATTTTTCTATAAGGGGATGTCGTTCGGGTTGAAAAACGCAGGAGCGACCTACCAACGGATGAGGACAAGTGTGTTTGGGAATCTGATAGGGAACAAGGTAGAAGTATACATCGTTGACATAGTTGTCAAGAGTAGGGAGGAGCAATCGCATCTGTCAGATCTCCAAGCAGTGTTCGACAAGATGAGAGCGGCTGATCTGCGGTTGAATGCTGCCAAGTGCGCCTTCGCGGTGGGGTCGGGGAAATTCCTTGGGCACTTAGTGACGAAAAGGGGGATAGAAGCAAGTCCCGATCAGATTCGAGCTCTCCGACTCGTGCGGAGCCCCAGCTGCGTGAAAGATGTCCAAAAGCTCACTGGGATGGATGCGGCCTTGAATCGATTCATCAGTAAATCTTCCGACAGGTGCAGCCCTTTCTTCAAGCTCCTAAAGGGCGGTCGATTGTTTCAATGGGATGCTGAGTGTGAGCAGGCCTTGGTTGAACTGAAGGAGTACTTGCAGACGCCTCCAATTCTGACAACGCCGGACCCGAGCGAGCCTCTCAGCCTGTACTTGGCCGTCTCCGAGCACTCGGTAAGTGCCGTATTAATAAAGGAAGATGAGAAAGTGCAGCGGCCGGTGTACTATGTTAGCAAGACAATGGCAGGCGCGGAGACGAGGTATGCGCCCCTGGAGAAGCTGCTGTTGTCGCTCATTGTGGCTGCAAGAAAGTTGAACCACTACTTCCAAGCGCATCCGATCCGGGTGGTCACGTCTCACCCCTTGAAGTCGTTGCTTGGTAGCTCAGATTTGTCCGGACGAGTGGCTCGATGGGCTGTGGAGTTGGGACAGTATGAGATTCAATTTGTGCCCAGGACAGCGATAAAAGCCCAGGTGCTCACCGACTTTGTTGCTGAATTTACAAAGGAAGAAGCATCTCTTATAAATGGAGCAGAGCCGACCCTATCAGGACAGCTGAGACCGTGGGAATTGCAAGTGGACGGGTCGAGAACTCGCCGGGGTTCAGGTGCCGGGTTGGTACTGGTCTCGCCCAGCGGGGAAGTGGTCCGCATGGCTGTCAATCTCGGATTCGAAGCCACCAATAATGAGGTGGAGTACGAAGCGTTAATCTTGGGATTGAAAGCAGCGTCGGAAGCAGGGGCGAGCCGAGTGAATGCGTACTCTGATTCTCAGTTGATTGTGAACCAAATCCAGGGGGATTTCGAAGCCAAGACGCCCCGAATGTCGGCGTATTTGAGGAAGGCGAAGGACCTATTGATGGGTTTCCAAGAATCGGCAATCAGATAGGTCCCAAGAGAGCATAACACCATCGCCAATGCCCTGGCAGCCTTGGCGTCATCCAGTGAGGGGATCAGTGAATACACCGTCCGAGTAAGCTTTCTAGCAGAGCCGAGCATTAATCAAGAGGAGGTGCATACGACCAACGTCGAGCCCAGCTGGATGGATCCAATCATCGCCTACCTGGTAGATCACTCGCACAAAGAGCCATGACGCAAGGTTATTGGTGGCCATATATGCAAAAGGACGCGGAGTGCTATGCTCGGAAATGCGAAAAATGTCAGCGGTTTGCAAAACTGATCCATCGGCCAGCAGGGGATTTGCACCCCATTACCAGCCCTTGGCCCTTTGCTCAATGGGGGCTTGACCTCGTCGGGCCTTTTCCAAAAGCAACAGGGAACCGAAGATATATGATCACGGCGACGGACTACTTTACAAAGTGGGTCGAAGCCAAGGCGCTCTCAAGCATACGAGACGTGGACACCAAGAAGTTCGTGTGGGAGCATATCATCACACGATTCGGCATACCTTATGCTTTGATTTCCGACAACGGAACTCAATTCAATAGTGCATCTTTTAAATCTTTTTTGCGCAGGCTATGGAATCAAGAACTTTTACTCTTCTGTGGCATATCCGCAGGCCAACGGTCAAGCCGAGGCAACCAACAAGACCATCCTCGATGGATTGAAGAAACGGCTTGAGAAAGCCAAGGGAAATTGGGCGGACGAGCTTCCCGCCATGCTGTGGGTCTACAGGACAACCCCGCGCAGCTCCACAGGGGAGACGCCTTTCGCTCTCACTTACGGCAGTGAGGTTGTCATTCCGCTAGAAGTCGGCATGCCCACCATTCGCACCGAAGCACTCGAAAAGGGAGGAAATGATCAGGCGTTGCAAGTCAGTCTGGATCTGTTGCAAGAAAAGAGGGAGCAAGCAGCAATAAGGATGGAGGCCTACCAGCGGAGTCTTGTGCGCGCCCATGGGAGACATGTACACCCACGCGACTTCAAAGAGGGAGACTACGTGCTCAGGCGGGTTCTTGCCAACACTCGAGACCCCGCCGACGGGAAGTTGGCACCAAACTGGGAGGGTCCGTACCGAGTAGTCTCAGTCCTTGGAAACGGAGCTTACAAACTGGCCGACGCAAATGACAAGGTGGTGCCCAGAACTTGAAACGCTCAGCATCTCAAGCTCTTTTACATTTAGTTCTGTATTGTTAGGTTTGAATTATGCATGATGTAATTAGACTCGTATGGGACGATGGACTCGAATAAGGGGCACTCTTTTTCCTCTCCGTATGGTTTTTCCCAAGAGGTTTTCCTACGGAGAGGTTTTAACGAGGCCCCGGGTATTTTATTAAGTATTTTAGGAATTGCAATCAGCTGACTTTGGTTCATTGAGACCGCCACTTAAGGCCAGCGGAAAGCCGATTTCAGGCCATGAGACCGCCACTTAAGGCCAACGGAAAGCCGATTTCAGGCCATGAGACCGCCACTTAACGCCAACGGAAAGCCGATTTCAGGCCATGAGACCGCCACTTAAGGCCAACGGAAAGCCAATTTCAGGCCATGAGACCGCCACTTAAGGCCAACGGAAAGCCGATTTCAGGCCATGAGACCTCCACTTAAGGCCAACGGAAAGCCGATTTCAGGCCACCGAGAACGCCGCTCGATGTTAAGGTCAAGCGCTCAGATCACTCCCCCACGAAGCTGCGTGAAAGTGATCTGGGGGGCTATTGATTGGGCTCATGATCTCGCTAATTAATGACCGCACACCGATTAAGTCTAACCACCAATTCATAGATATATACTAATTCAAAGCTAACGTTTTTAACATAAATGGCCAATGTAACAGTAATCATTAAAGGAGCAATTACAATGGAATTGGGGGTGGATAAGAAGAAGGCTCTGGAGACAGAAGCGGGGAGAGGAAAAAAACAACAAACTAAGAAAAAAGGTTGCATCTTGGAATTACAATCACATTGATACGATTTTTGGTAATATATCGCATTCGTACGATTTTTGGTATTACAACCTACCTCCACAATTTCATTTTGAAATCACTCGAGCAAGAAAATATTTTATGCCTATTGACGATGCATTGTTGGTATATCCTTAATCCTAGAACGTTTTCCCCATATATATTTCATAATACTTAATTGATTTTCTTGGTTACTTTACACACAAATACTCTCAAATCTGCTTGTTTATTCCGAACTTGGTCGAACTAGCTCCAAATTACAATCGATACTCCATTGGTCCTTGTGATACGAAACTGGATATACTACAACTGAACCCCATACACTTGTGGGTGTAGGTTTTAGCCTATCAAAGATATGACCGGAACTTGTCTAGTGCAAAGACCACCGCTAGGGGCTTCTTCTCCGTAGTGGTGTAGTTCCTTTGTGCTCCATTTAGCATCATTGAGGCATAGTGGATCACATAAGATTCCTTGTCAATCTTCTGGCCTAGCACCACTCCAACGACTTAGTCACTTGCATCACACATCAACTCAAAGGGAAGTGTCCAAATATGAGCTTGGGTGATCGGTGTAGAGATGAGTCTATCTCTCAATGCATGGAAGGCTTCCTTGCACTTCTCATCAAACTCAAATAGAACATCCTTCTTAAGGAGTTCACAAAATGGCGTGGTGAGTTTTGAAAAGTCCTTGACGAACCTGCGATAGAATCCTATATGACCAAGGAAAGAACATACTTTGCGCACATTAGCAGGAGAGGGAAAAGACTGAATGACTTCAATCTTTGCCTTATCAACCTCGATTCCTTTTCGGGATACAATGTGACCTAAAACAATACCTTGCTCAACCATAAAGTGGCATTTTCCAGAATTGAAAACCAAATTGGTGTCAACACATTTCTTCAACACAAATGTCAAATGAGCTAAACATGAATCAAAATCATAGCCGTGGACGGTGAAATCATCCATAAAGACCACAATAAAATTCGCATTGTACTTAGAAAACATGTTTACCATACACCTTTGGAATGTACCTAGTGCATTAAATAATCCAAAGGGCATTCTATGATTTACACAGATGTCAAAAGGACATGTGAATGTAGTCTTCTCTTGATCCTCTGATGCAATGGCGATTTGAAAATAGTCCGAGTAGCCATCGAAAAACCTACAATAGGCTATTCCAGCAAGCCTATCTAGAATTTGGTCAATGAATGGGAGAGAGAAGTGTTGCTTGTGAGTCTCAGCATTCAACTTCATGTAATCAATGTAGACTCTCCATCCTGATTAAACTCATGTGATGACTAGCTTTCCTTCTTTGTTTTCAAAAAATGTTATGCCTCCTTTCTTTGGAGGCACTTGTATCGGGCTTACCGTTTTGTTGTCAGAGATGGGGTAAATCATTCCAGCTTGAAGTAACTTCAAGACTTCCTTCTTAAGTACCTCCATCATTGGTGGATTGAGACGTCTCTATTGTACGAAAATTAGATGCGCATCGGAATTGTAGAAAACTATTTTCTATCATCTAATTTGGGATCTCATGCATGAATCGATACCATCAATATAGAAGGGAAAAGTCATATATTTCTTGTGGAGAACCTTGATTCGGAATCACCTTTGGAGAAGAGAGCCTCAAACGTGACTCCTCTACTTGGTCCACACGAGCATGAAATTGGATATCCTTATATCCGTTTGCTAGAACGAATTATCGAAGGATTGCAACGCACACCTAACACTTCTTTAGGGATGAGAGTTGTTTTTGGTTGGAGAAGAAAAGACTCACAATTTTCAAAAACTAGGTTAAGACTTATTCTTAACAAGTCTCCTTATATAACGTACAAAATAGGTCAAACTTATTCCTAATAAGTTACTTTTATCTTTTATCTTTTATCCATAATATCTTTCCAAAAGATATTATATCAACAATAATAACGTATTATTATCATTAATCAATTATCCAATTCATAATACTATTTTGTGTGTGACGTTATAGGACCCAAATAAAATCGCAATAGATTAAATCTAATTTAATCTATAAATTATAGCTAACTTCTAGCAAAGCACTATAATTACCTAAATTATTCAGTTTATAAATGTCCATTTTAATCCTATTATATCATTAGTATTTTACACATCAATTAAAGGACACAAATTCCTTCAATCTCCCATTTGTCCTTAAGTGAATGTGCGATTTCAATTCCTTTATCACTTATTGTTCAATTTGACGATATGATATCATCTCATGATATCCACATCAATTCAAATTATTTCTCGATCCTGAGCTTGAGCTGTCAAAAAAAAAAAAATGATTACTTATTAATCCATTTGAGCATGGCTATGCATTTTACAGTTCTTACTTTTAGAGTGGCCAGAACACTATTCCTACTTAGATATCCACAGCCACACCACCACCATCTCCACCGCCGTACCCTCCCACCAACTCCATCTCCGTTGTCGGAATCGTCATACCCATCTCCATCTCCATCTCTGTTTCTCTCTCTCGATCTTCGTCTCTCTCTCTCCCTCTCTCTCTCTCTCTCTCTCTCTCTCTGGGATGTAGGGAAGACGAAGGGGCACGTTTTTTACGTTTTTTAAAAACGTAGATGCACGTTCTTTTGCACGTGCATATTTGCACGTTAGAATTGACGTGCATAATTACACGTCGGAATGCACGTTCACGCACATAGACACATCGTGGCGTGATACATCTTGCACGTTCTTTCTGACGTGCATCCACTATAATTTGGATGTGCATCCACTATAATTTGGATGTGCAACCACGTTTCTTTTGACGTGCTGATTTGTGGTGTACATAGTTCTGCGTAAATGATACATGACACACGTCATCTTCTTATGCGTCTGTAAATTGCATGGGATAGTTTTTTCGCAGCTAATGTTTTGGCATCAGATTAATTGTGGGACCAGGCAAGTTTCCAGAGGCCCATTGGAATGTGGGCGACCCATTACATTAAAAAGCTGTTAGAACCTTCTTTTCAGGCTCCAAAGGTTTAGGATATTTATAATTGGGTAAATTGTTGAAAACCACCCTTTAAATATGGTGTTTTGCATGAAACCACCCCTTAAAATGAAAATTGCAGAAAATCACCCTTTAAGGCCGTTTTCTGTGCAAAGTCACTCATCACCAAATTTCCATTAATTGAATATTAAAGTGCGTGAAAAATAAATTATATCCGTTGTTTTTATTATTATTTTACTTTATTCAATTGGTATTAATTAATTTTTACCTTCTTAACATGTTTTTTCAAAAGTAATTTTTTTTATAAAATATCATTATATATATATAATTTCACACTTATTAGTAAACACACTATAAAAATAGATATAATTGATGTTTTATATATTTTAAAAAGTGTATATTACTAAAGGGATACTTGAAGAAAATAAAATTTTAAAAAATGATATTTCATATAGTTTTTATTATTCTAAAAATATGTTCATTATTCCACATACATTTTGAAAATAGTAAAAACTATATGAAACATTTTTGTTTTTTAAAATACTTATTTTCTTCAAGTAGCCCTAGTATTATACATTTTTTTTTATATGTATACAACATAAATTACACATGCATCAATTTTTCATAGAATTTTTTTATAGTGTTTTTTGCTTTTGAATAAATGTCAAAAAGTTAAATATCAACTAATATCAATTGAATTAAGTAAATTAATAATAAAAAGAAGAGTTATAATTGAGTTTTCACATACTTTAACATTTAGTTAAAGAAAATTGGGTGATGGGTCTGACTTTGCAAAGAAAACTGTTTTAACGAGTGATTTTCTATAATTTTTTATTTTAAGGGGTGGTTTTCGCAAAATGCCCTATTTAAAGGGTGGTTTGTGCAATTTTGCCTTTATAATTTGGTTTTATACCGAGTTCCCTAGTGAGTGTCCAAAATTTTCGATCGCCATTGCCAATCTACAAGGGGCTGCAACTGCAAGCAGAGCCAAAGGAAACCGTCGAAGGGTTCGAGAACGAGAAAGGAAAATGGTGAACGAGATTCTGATGGACCTGGAGGAGCTTCGCCACTTGCTTACCGTCGCCAAGAGGCCTAGAGTTGTCTCTCTCATTTCCAGTGAAATCGAAAACCTAAAGAAGGTTCTCCTTTCCCTCTTCTATTACTGCTTTCACAGTGGATCCTTCGCCTCTTGATTTTGGTTTTGGCTTGAGTTACATCCTTACATATGTCCCGAAATTTGTTCAACTTATCTCCGTTGTTTGATGATTAAGAGATTATCTTATTCTCAAACGCTCCTGCCAATCAATGGACAACTGATTCAATACTTTGTTGAATCTTCGCTAGTTGTCACTTATTCACTGAAATCAGGCCTTGGCGCTTATAATATATTAGACAAAGCATTTCAGTTCCTTGTTTTAATTCATCATCGATGGTTAAATTTTGTGTAAAGATTTGTTTGCGGATAGGCCATTCCTTGACTGATGTGGTTAGCTTTTGCGAATTGGTGTTTATTGATGTTCTAGAACATAGAAGCCAATTTGGCGTCTCGAGAAATTACAACCTAATTTTGCAAATCTATAACTGCTGTCACTGTTTCCTTGCCATTAGTGGGGAAAATGCCTGAATCTGATTTACCTTTTCTATCTAATCGTCTTTGAAACTTTTGATAGTTGTAAGATTCTCAATTATTATCACTTCAAATGAGTTCTAATCTGGCTAATGAAGTTAAGGAAGTAATGAAACTGTGTGATGCATCTTGGCTTACTGTATTTGTTTTATTTCAGTGGACACTAATTTGTCTGGCTTAAAGTTTTCTGTTGGTTGAATGCATAAAAAAAACTGCGACTAATTTTGATTTTACTATGCTGTATGAAATTTCTGAATCGAACTTTTGAAGATGAATTAAATTTTTCAGGACATTGTCTGATTGTACTCGATATTCTATATGCAGGTTTCAGTAGAGAGTGTACCTGCATCCTCTCAGCCCCCTGCTTCAGGTGTGGTATCCACAAAGGTTTATTCTAGCCCAGCTTTAATTTATACGCATCTCCCCTCGTTCAGCTGGGATCAAGACAATGAAAAAGTTAAGGTATTACCATTCTTCATATGGCAGTAACATTTCACTAATGCTTAATCACGTTTGCATTTATTCCTCAAGAACAAATAGTGAGTTGATTTTGGCTCAGAAGCTTCCTGTTTTTCTGTAATCTGGGTAGTGCACTGCATACCAAATGACAGTCTTTCTCTTTTGGATTGCTCATATACTTTCTGTTGTGTAGATATACATATCTCTTGAGGGTGTGCAGGAGGAGAAAGTCAAAAATTTATTTAGGCAAAGCTCTGTTGAAGTAAAGTTGCATGATGTCCAAAGGAAGAACTACAAGTTTTCCATACCAAAATTGTACAAGGAAGTTGTTCCAGAGTCGTGTAAGCTGCTTGTTAAGCCCAAGAGAGTAATTATCACTTTGCCAAAATCTTCTAAGGGAAACTGGTTAGATTTGCACTTCAAAGAAGACAAGGTAAGTACGTGTCCGCAGTAAAGGTGTTATGGTTAACTTTGTTAATGTTTATATACCTCTTATTTCCGTGGCTGCAAAATACAGTTGGTCTCTGCATCAGTTAGACATAAAAAATGCCTTTCTTCATGGAGACCTCCAAGAAGAGGTTTATATTGAGCAACCTTCTGGCTTTGTTGCTCAGGGGGAGAATGGGAAAGTTTGCCGTCTGCGAAAGTCTCTATATGGCCTGAAGCAAAGTCCTAGAGCTCGGTTTGGAAAGTTTAGTGAAGCACTTGAAAAGTTTGGAATGCACAAAAGCAAATCTGATCACTCTGTCTTCTATAAACAATCTGAATTAGGCATCATGTTATTGGTGGTATATGTGGATGATATTGTCATCACTGGAAGTGATACACCAGGTATTCTATCTCTGAAAGCCTTTCTTCAAAGTCAATTTCAAACTAAAGATTTGGGGATGTTAAAATACTTCTTGGGCATTGAGGTAACAAGAAGTAAGAAAGGAATTTTCTTATCTCAAAGAAAATATGTGCTTGATTTGTTATCAGAAACGGGGAAATTAGGGGCTAAACCTTGTAGCTCTCCCATGATTCCTAATCTGCAGCTTACAAAAGAAGGTGATGTGTTCAAAGATATTGAGAGATACAAAAGACTCGTGGGAAAAATGAATTACTTAACAGTGACCAGACCAGATATTGCATATCCAGTCAGTGTACTAAGTCAATATATACCTGTCTTCACCAACAGTTGATCATTGGGCAGCTATCGAACAGATTTTGTGTTACTTGAAAGGAGCTCCAGGACGCGGCATTCTTTATAAGAATCATTGTCACACTAACATTGATTGCTTCACAGATGCATATTGGGCGGGGTCTAAGGATGATCGAAGATCCACATCAGGTCAGTGTGTTTTTGTTGGTGGAAACCTAGTGTCATGGAAGAGTAAGAAGGAGAGTGTTGTTTCTCGTTCAAGTGCAGAGTCAGAATATAGAGCCATGGCACAAGGTCCATGTGAGGTTAAGTGGATATATCAACTATTGACTGAAATAGGTCTTGAGACAAATTTGCCTGCAAGGTTACATTGTGATAATCAAGCAACCCTTCATATTGCATCCAATCCTGTTTTTCACGAATGAACGAAACACATTGAGATAGACTGCCATTTCGTCCATGAAAAGATACAAGAAGGCTTGATTAAAGCAATGTATGTGAAGACCGGAGAACAATTGGGAGATCTTTTCACAAAGGCTTTAAACGGAACTAGAGTTGATTATCTTTGTAACAAGCTGGGCATGATTAACATCTATGCTCCATCTTGAGGGGGAGTGTTACAGAAGTTAGATAGGTTTATTGTTTAAAGTATTATTTATTAGTCTAGGAAGTTGGGTAGGCTGAATCATTTATTACTTAGTTTCTTCCCTAGGTGTAGTTATATCCTCCTCTCTCTCTTCTGCTGAGACTCTTGTATTATATACCTCTTATTTTCCTGAGAATGACATGAGAAGAATCCTCTTCCATCCAAAGTTACAGTTAAGGACCTAAGTCTGAAATATTTTGGTTAGAACAAGAAATGATGGTTTGATCAAAATCCTTTATCAACGATTGTCCTTTACACTCAGTATAACCTGACACATAGGAACTCCATTTGCACATGCTCTACTTACACGAAGGATTTATAATGCCAAACCATCAAAGGATGATAAGAGGACAGAGTTGCTAGTTCTCAACTCTAGTTAAAGCATTTGAATTAAATAAATATTGCTAGTGAAGATAGAAATTTGAATGCTTGTGATTCCATCAAATAATGGGGTTTCTTCAAAAAAATACAAATCAGGCTTTGTTTACAAGCAACTAGGTCAATTGGTCTGTAAAGGCTTTGAGGAATGAGGTAGCTACATGCTGTTATATTGCATACAAATTTTTTTTACTTATTTTTGCCTATCTTTTTAATAGGCGGCCTCAAGTGTCTCCTTGTATTTGGGCCAGTCCTCTGTTCCACTTTTCTTGTTCATAAGTTGATTGATGCTTTTGAAAATCTGGTAAATGATACTGTGTTGTCATGACTTGTAGTTCAAGCCAAACTTGGACAAAGAGAAGGACCCTATGGCTGGAATAATGGATTTAATGAAGGCAAGTTTTCCTTAACTGGCTCTCTTAAAAATGCATGGAAACTCCTAAACCATGAAATGCATGGCCGTTCAATTTCTAACCTGTGTAGTGACTTAGCAGAACATGTACGAGGATGGCGATGAGGATATGAAGAGAACCATTGCAAAAGCAATGAGTGATGCTCGGTCAGGCAAGACTGCTGAACCCAATAAAGGATTCCGCTGATATATACATAATTGCATGGTAGGGACTTGTTCTGTGATTTACCGTGTCTTATTCGTGGGACTTGCATCTTTATTGGATTACTCGTTGTTATCCCAGCTTTGTTCCCTCACAAACAATGAACTAGTACTCCGTAGTTTCAAGTGGCTGCGTTTTCCAAAACTTACCGCTCATCAGCTCATGTACTATATTGCTGTTCCTTAAAGCACCTTTTTTTTATTCAGGAAGACGGTGCAATATCAATCTTTTTTTTTCTCCCAAAATATCTCATTTTATTGTCCAATTTTAAAGAAAACTAGTACAATTCCCGCGCCATGGCGCGGTTTTTTAAAACTAAAATATTAATAATATATAAATATATTATAAAATACTAATAAAATTTAAGATTAAAAAAAAAACTTTACCATAAATGTATCTTATAATTGGTCAATATTCCTGGAAGAAAGACAGACATACAGGTAGCTTTAATCCTCTCCTTTTTAACCAATCATTTTTTTTCTCTTTCCTTTTTATTTCCTTTTTGCAAATAATTTTTATTTTTGAAATAACTAATGGGTTTAATTCAAAATAATAAATTAATATGCAACTTATATAGAAAAAATTTGCAAAACAGACACTTTATTTGGACATATTTGCAAAATAGCCACGGGTTTGGACAATTTAGAAAAATAGCCGCTATATATACTTATTCTCGGATTGTACGGATATTTTTTTTCTTTCTCCCAAATCCTCTCGCCTTCTCGATCTGTTCTCTCTCTCCACCGGATCCGGCTCCGATGGCGACGAGTCTCTTCCTGTTCGCTGCCGCCGCCGCCGCACGCTCCTCCTCTCCCGTGCTCGACGAGGACGACGTCGTCGCTCATCTCTTCCCTCCCTCTCGCCGCCTCTTCCTTGCCGTCCATCTTCCTCCGTCTCTGGAGGTCGTCCTCCTGTGCTCGACGAGGACGACGCAATCGATCCGGCTTGATTCGTCGTGCGTTTTCCGGCTTGGTTCAGTCGATTGTTCTTCCTTGCTTTGCTAAAGTTCGGAGTTTTCGTCGTTTGCTTCAATGTCGTCATTCAGCAGCTCAGGTATCAATTTCGTTTCTTTTTGCGAACTTTGTCGTGCTAGGGTTTTGGATTAAGTTTGTTTATGTTGATTTTATTGTCCATTTCGCCTTAGGTTTTGTCCATTTCGTTCGATTTCATTCGCCCTAGGTTACAATTGGATTTCTGAATAGTCGACGGTGTAAAAAATTGAGCGATGTCGAGTTTCCTTCAATGCTTTCTATATTGAATTGTTTCTAATTGCTCATCGATATGCCTTTGTTGCTCACTGATATACATACACTGTTATACTGAATTTGATCTGCAACTCTTTGATTTTCATACACTGTTATACACTGTAAATTTAGGAACTTGGAACTTTGTTTATTTTGAAATTATTTTATGAAGAAGCGTACACTGTTATACACATAAATCAGGTACTGACATTGAAGCACCTTGTATCCATGTATGCTAAATGTGGATTTTTTGCCCAAAGAGTGGCTGTTTTTCACATAATGAAACACAAAGATATAGTTACATGCAATGCTTTGATTCATGAAAGCAAGTGCGGTTTTAGGAAATCTGTTTTACAGAAAACAGATTTTTGGTTCATGAAAGTTCCAATTTGATTAAAGATTTTGGAATGCTTTGATTCATGAAAGTTCCAATTTGAATTACAGATTTTGAAAATCTGTTTTACAGAAAACAGATTTCTGGAAATCTGTTTTACAGAAAACAGATTTCTGGAAATCTGTTTTACAAAAATCTGTTTTTACAGAAAACAGATTTTTGGAAATCTGTTTTACAGAAATCAGTTTTACAGAAAACAGATTTCTGGAAATCTGTTTTTACAGAAAACAGATTTTTTTAAATCTGTTTTACGGAAAATAGATTTTGGGAAATCTGTTTTACGGAAAACACTTGATCTCTGTTGTGTACTTGACGATTCTTATCGGCCGGACTGATCTGTTTGATTGTGCTGAATGAAGGGTCCGGTTGGTGGTGAATGGAGTCGTAATTGAGATGGATTTGTGCACTGGTGGTGCTGTCATGAACCATGGAGATATGCCATGGGTTGTATTTTTGTAGTGTCATACTTTCTGTTGTCACAAATCTGCTTGCTTGGGAGCGTGTCTTCTGGCTGCTGCTAGTAATTGGATTTTGTCTCTCACTTGGGCTCTTCTTGGAGGCTTAATTTTATTAAAATTCATATGAGCTTTTTTCTTGATATTTTCGCTTGTGTAATGAGAACTATCATAATTACAAAGTTTTATATCATCCCTTTTGAATGCCTTTGTTTTGGAGCTATTCATTTGGTTGTGGAGTTATTGAGTTTCCTACTCGAATGCTTTTAGCCTATTAGCTCAAATGGGAGAGCATTGTGCTCATGCACAAAGATGTGGGTTCGAATCCCATGTAAGCAAATTGAATTGTGATTAAAATGTGCAATTTTAGTTTGAATTTTATTTTTTAGTGTTTGAATTGTGATTTTTTCTTGAATTGGTTTTGTACACTAGATGAATGTGTTTTTTGATTTTGAAGTGTATGTGGTGACACTAGGTGATTAAGGCCCAAAGTAGTGCTGACACAGATATTAGTTACAAGTAGTGGTGGCACTAGCTTTTTATTTATTTATTTTGAAGTGTATGTGGTGACACTATGTGGTTAAGCCCCAAAGTAGTGCTGACACTAATATTAGTTACAAGTAGTAGTGACACTAGCCTTGTGTTTTCTGATATGGAAGTGTATGTGGTGACGTTTTCTGTTATTGAAGTTTATGTGGTGACACTAGGTGGTAAGTCTCAAAGTAGTGCTGACATTGATATTAGTTACAAGTAGTGGTGACACTAGCCTTGTATTTTTCTATTTTGAAGTGTTATGTTGCACAACATTGTCTTATTTTTGTTCAATAATAGATTATATTTGCACAACAATCGAAGAGTTTGAAATTGTGCTCAATAAACTATGATTGTAGAACATGGGGAATTAATGGATTTTTTGCTAAACATGCTCTTATTTTTGCTCAACAATTCTTTATTTCTGCACAACAATCGAGACTTGTGAAATTGTGTCTCAACATGATCTTATTTTTTGTAAATTTAATTTTATACTTTTTTAATAGATTATTGCACAACACGGTCTTATTTTTGCTCATCAACAGAGTAAAATTGCACAGCATGGAGGAATTGGTGAAATTTTGCTCAACATCATCTTATTTTTGCTCAACAATAGGTTATTTTTGCACAGCAATCGAGACTTGAGAATTTGTTCTCAATATGATTTTTTTTCTCTCAATATAATTTCATACTTTTTCAATAAATTATTGCACAACATGCTCTTATTTTTGCTCATTAATACTTTATTTTTGCACAACATTCGAGACTTGTGAAATTGTGTCTCAACATGATCTTACTTTTTGTAAATATAATTTTATACTTTTTTAATAGATTATTGCACAACATGGTCTTATTTTTGCTCATCAATAGACAATAATTTCACAACATGGGGGATTGGTGAAATTTTGCTCAACATCATCTTATTTTTGCTCAACTATAGGTTATTTTTGCACAACATGGTGTTATTTTCTCTCAATATAATTTCATATTTTCTCAATAAATTATTACACAACATGCTCTAATTTTTGCTCATCAATACTTTATTTTTTCACAACATTCAAGACTTGTAAAATCATGTCTCAACATGATCTTACTTTTTGTAAATATAATTTTATACTTTTTTAATAGATTATTGTACAACATGGTCTTATTTTTACTCATCAATAGACAATAATTGCACAACATGGGGGATTGGTGAAATTTTGCTCAACATCATCTTATTTTTGCTCAACTATAGGTTATTTTTGCACAACATGATCTTGTTTTCTCTCAATATAATTTCATATTTTCTCAATAAATTATTGCACAACATGCTCTTATTTTTGCTCATCAATACTTTATTTTTGTACAACATTTGAGACTTGTGAAATTGTGTCTCAACATGATCTTACTTTTTGTGAATATAATTTTATACTTTTTAAATAGATTATTGCACAACATGATCTTATTTTTGCTCATCAATAGACAATAATTGCACAACAATGGGGGATTGATGAAATTTTGCTCAAAATCATCTTATTTTTGCTCAACTATAGGTTATTTTTGCACAACAACCGAGACTCTTATTTTCTCTCAATATAATTTCATACTTTCTTAATAACATATTGCACAACATGCTCTTATTTTTGCTCATCAATACTTTATTTTTGCACAACTGGTGATGAAAATTAGTGCTGACACTAATATTAGTTTCAATTAGTGCTGACACTGATATTAGTTAAATTAGTGGTGAAAATTTGCTCAACATGTTAAGAATATCATGTTGAGAAGCAATACCATGTTGTTTCTTAACATGGTATTGTTTTTTTAAGTAAACAATAATGTTAAATTCTAAAATTTGATGAGTACCGATGACAGAATTATGCTGACATATAAAAAAGAATACTCAAACTTGTCTTATTACATGATAAAACATAAATGTGAATAACACACAATGATGCGGGTTCAAATCCCGCACAATGATGGGGTGAAAAGGGGGATAATGAACTACGTAATCAAATATAGACAAAACCAAAATCTAGACTAAAAGAAAAGAAAAGATGATGCACACAATATTTCAAAGGAAGAAATAAACTAATATAGCACAAGCAATTAGTACTGACACTGATATTTTGTGCTGACACTGATGTTCGTTACAAATATAGCACTAACAATTAGCGCTGACACTGATATTAGTTACAAATTTTCAGGCTCCTTGAAGAATCCACAGGCAAAGTTCAAAATTGCTCAGTAGTGCCCCATCTCCTTGAACTGTGCAAAGACGCTGCTTGAAGAATTTCTCAACAGAAAAAAGATCGAAACCTCGACTCATAAAAATTGATCGACAGTGATCGTGCAAGCAAAGAATTGTGCTGACAGCCTTATTTTGAATGCTTTATCCTTCTCTTGAACTCTCCTATTGAAATCTTTCTATTGCAGGGTGGTCTTCCTGGTCTCGAAAATCAGTAGGTAATCCCTTTGTCGAGCAAAGAATAAATCCAATTACACCATTGAAAATCAAGGCAAATGAAGAAAAGGAATGAACTAAAATAGGGAAGTCAGACATACTAATAAGCTATCAAATATGAATTTTAGTTTCAAAGACCAAACAGAATTAACTTACCTCTGCAAAGAGAAGGAAATAACAGTGATGACAGCATCAACAGTTCAAATACAAGAATAGTGAATATGTAAATACAAGATGGAAGTGAGGGCAAATACAGGAAGAGAAAATTTGTGCCGAAGGCACAAATTTTCAGCAGCAACAAACATGATCATTAAATTAGCTAGATGAATAAAATACACCATTTATGAACACAATCCTACAAAATTTGCACCTCCGGTGCAAATTTTCTATGATTCAAGTGCAATGATGACATGAGCAATGAAAGTGTAATAAGAAATTAGTACTTCATTATATTGTGAAATGCAATAATGGATGCAACAGTGAGGAATGCATATCATTAAATCAACTAGATGAATAGAATACACCATTTACGAACACAATCCTACAAATTTTGCACCTCCGGTGCAAATTTTCTATGACTCAAGTGCAGTGATGACAAGAGCAATCAACTATATGAATAAAATACACCAGTTATAAACACAATTTATCAAAATTTGTACCTCCGATGCAAATTTTCTATGATTCAAATGCAGTGCTGACATGGAGTAATCAAAGCGTAATAAGGAATGTGGAGTTCATTTTATTGTCAAATGCAATAATGGATGCAACAGTAAGGAATGTATATCATTAAATCAACTAGATCAATAGAGTAAGCACATTGCTCGGGATGTATTTGATCTAGATATAGAAATGTTACATTTAAAGTGCAAGCACATTATTCGAATGAGCCTAAAGAAGCATGGATTCAAAAGAAGACTTCAAAATCTCATCCAATACATCAAAAATGAAATAAAATTTACCAATGTAACATATTAACGAGCATACATAAGCATAAACAAGCACATATATATTCAATTGGAGACTTGAAAATCACACACATATAGCAAAAAACGATTATAATTAGTAATTGATGCTTTAAAAATCAATTAAAATTTGCGCCAAAGGCGCAAATTTTGAGGCATTCCATAACAATAATCACTTGATTCGACTGTATTTCATAGAGATATAGAATAAATAAGCATAAACAAGCACGTATTCAATTGCAGACTTGAAAATCACACACATATAGCAAAAAACGATCAAAACCAGTAATTGATGCTTAAAATACAGGTTATGTGCAAAACATAAAACAACATATCAATCACAAACATAAAACAACAAGGACAAGATTTCAGATTTCATTCAGCAATTGCAGCCATCACAAACAAAATTGAGTTCCTTATCAATCGATCTACGATCGATTGATAAGGAAAACAGTCGGAAGCATAGATCGATCAGTCGGAAGCAAAAATTGAGTTCCTTATCAATCGATCTTCGATCGATTGATAAGGAAACCTCGGCTCGTAAAAATACAGTCACTCGACCTATTGGAGCATTTCATCAAACAGGTTATGTGTAAAACATAAAACAACATATCAATCACAAACGTAAAACAACAAGGACAAGATTTTAGATTTCGGTCATCAATTGCAGCCATCACAAACAAAATCGAGTCCGTTATCAATCGATCTTCGATCGATTGATAAGAAAAACAGTCGGAAGCAAAAATCGAGTTACTTATCAATCGATCTTCGATCGATTGATAAGGCGCGGGATGAGGAGCGGGATGAGGAACTGCAACAAATTCGGAGAGAGAAAGAGAGATGTACCTCAAGCCGAAGCCATCTCAATCAATCCCTTTGATGATGTCGGAATGGTAATCCGTCGGAAATCCTAGCAATCGCCGGCGAGCAGGTCGGGAGGGAGAAAGAGAGAGCGTCCGGAGATGGAGAGCTGGATGAGAGAGAAAAGAGCTTGTGGAGAGACGGTGGAGCCTTTTATTGCGTCCATTTTACAAAAATGTCCCAAAACGCGGGTATTTCGCAAAATCAGCCCATTTTCGTGGCTATTTTGCAAAACCCCCCACTTATATATCTATTTGTAAATCTTCATATACTACCACAATAATCCCCGCGCCATGGCGCGTTTATATAAAAAATAAATAAATATCATTATATATAGTAGGTAAGTTATACTTTTAATTCTAGATTCTTGATGTTCCTAATGTCAGAAGTGTGTGAAAAAATATCAATATTTCGTAATAAATTAAAAATGAGTCAATTATTGAAAAAATTAAAAAATATAATTGTTAAAATTGAAATTTTACTTATTAAAAAGGGATATTTGCAAAGGAGAACAAGAGCAAGTCTGCAGATTTAAAAACGGAAGAAAGAAGAAGCGGACATCAAACAAGCAACAGACGCCGCATACAATTGGGGAAGGCTTGCTCTTGTTTTGACGAGGGAGGGGGATAGAAGGGAAATTGGGGGAAAAATAACAGTTGGTTTTGAACATTGGGTAAAATTGGGGAAGGCTAATGGAGGAAAATGGATATGTTGGTTGTAGTTAGATGGAGAAATTGGGGGAATTGAAGACATTGGAGGAATTGAGGATTTAGGGGGAATAGGGGAAATTGGAGGAATTAGGGATTTTGGAGGAATTGTGGAAATTGTGGAGCTGTTGGGTGGATTACGACATACCAGGAGTAGGGTGAGTTGGAAATGTTTAATGTTGAGATACCTTCGAACCTTTAACGAATTTGCCGGCACTTTGATTTCTGTCATGTTTGTAGTAGTCAAATGTCATGTTTATAACTCTAACTGTCATGTGTGTCATGTTTGATGCCTTCGTCCTTCACCTTCGTTCCGATGGCTTTTCCAGGTCAATTTGAGGCGAGTGGAGGCTGGATTTGGAGTAGAGAAGGTGGAATCGAAGTGGAGGAGCCCTCGCAGAGGCTTGGTGAACCACTTTGTATTCTTTTTATTGATGAATAAACAATATAACAACTTTACACTCAATGTTTCCCTGGTTCTAGTGTCACCCTCCCCCCTAAGCCCAGACAGTAAAAAGAGAGAGGACAAAGAGGATAACACAGAGACAGAGATAGAGGGGGGAAGAGTGACGGTAAGGGGGCATTAATATAATTTGAATTAAATCTTAAGTTTCAGATAAAAACCATCAAAGAAGAAGCAAATGGACTGGGGTTTATTTGCAGTTTGACGTGTAAGCAGTTAGTTTTAACTAGACACCAAAAGTAAAATGACATGCCACCTATTGGAACCGACTGGACAAGAGTTATCGGCGAAACAGATTCACCATCGACTTCGGATAAAAAATGGGTAAGTTTGCTTTCGATAAAAAAAATCAGAGAGAGAGAGAGAGAGAGAGAGAGTATGCAGAGGAGAGAGAGGACATGAGAGACAGAGAGAGAGGAGTGAAAAAGAAAAGTAAAGTTGCAGATGAGAGAGAGAGAGAGATTAATGAGTATAAGACAGAGAGAGAAAAGTAAAAGAAAGTCTGCAGTTGAGAGAGAAAGCCTACAGAGGAGAGAGAGAGAGAGAGTGTATGTGAAAAAAGAAAAGTAAAGCCGCAGAGGAGAGAGAGAAAGAGAGAGATTGGTGGGGATAAGACGGTGAGAGGGAGATGGAAGGGTCCTCTCTCCTCTGCAACTTTACCGTTGCTGTTTCACTTCGAAGAAGAAGCAATTGGGTGGGGGTTTATTTGCAGGTTGACATGTAAGCAGTTAGTTTTAACTGGATACCCAAAGCAAAACGACATGACACATATTGGAATCGACTGGACATGAGTTATTTGAGAAACAGATTCACCATCGACTTCAGATAGAAAATGGGTAAATTTGCTTGAGATTTGAGGGAGACACCTCTCGCATAACCTTTATCGAAAGCAAACTTGCCCATTTTCTATCCAAAGTCGATGGAGAATCTGTTTCTCCTATAAATCTTGTCCAGTCGATTCCAATATGTGTCATGTGATTTTGCTTTGGGTGTCCAGTTAAAACTAACTGCTGACACGTCAACCTGCAAATAAACCCCCGCTCAATTGCTTCTTCGAAGTGAAAGAGTAACAATATCTTTTTATGCCCCCTCACCGACACTCTACTGATCTCTCTCTCCTCTAGTACTTCACTTTTTTTTTCACCTCTCTCTCTCTCTCTCTCCCTCCTGTCCATTTTCAATTGCTTTCTCTCTCTCTCTCAGCCTATCTCCTCTGCAGATGGGACTTGTTCCCCCCCCCCTCTCTCTCTCTCTCTCTCTCTCTCTCTCTCTCTCTCTCTCTCTCTCTCTCTCTCTCTCTCACACACACACACACACACACACACACAGGCCAGATGTCACACATAGGAAGGTTGCACCCCCCCTCCCTTACTTGCTACTGACTCCAAGGGTTTCCCAATTATCCGGTTTCACCCAATTATAAACCGGGTTGGGTTAACCTTGCAACACTTTCGGTTTTTTGGGTTACATTGTGCATTTCCCTCTATTAAAAATTCGTTTTTCCCTATATCTTATCGTCTTTTAAAGATAAAACTCGTTTTTTTTATTATCTACAAAAGATAAAAGTTTTAGAAGAAATTTGGCCCAAAGTTTTATATATCTCTACAATAATTGTATCTAAATTTTAATTTTAAGTTAGATTAATCTTTTCATGTCATTGGGGAAAAAAATAAAAATGATAAAAACCAGATAAAAAGTAAGATAAAAAGGTAAGATATGATAAAATATAGAAGAAAATTTAAGAATTAAGAATTAAGATATAAAAATTAAAGTAATAAATTGATTTTATTTTTCCATTTTTATTTTTTTATCCTTAAAAATTGACATCTAAGTACACCAATCATTCACTTTTTTTTACGTTGAGTAACTGGATAATAACTTTTTTTACGTTTTCACCAATTCAAACTGAAATATAATCTCAGTAAATTACTCAAATTATGGAATCAGTTAATTTTATAGATAACAATACAGGCAACAGCAAATCAAAACTAAAATCAAATCAAATCAAATCAAAACCACACTCAAATTTTAAAAATATATATTGAATAGAACGAAGAGGAATTAAGAGGAAGAGAAATTCCAGTGAGAACAATCAAGATCAAGTTTAATCATTGTGTGTGTGAGAGATTTGATTATGAGATTCGAGAATCAGAAGCAGCTGATTTGCTTTTCCTTTGGATCGTTGTTTCCACAATCGTATCTAGAAGTAGATTAACCATTACCAAAAAATACAAGTCCCCTCGCCGAGCCAGAAGCTCCGGAGGAAGAGGTCGAGCATGTGTGACGGCTGATCGACGTCGATCCACTCCACGTAGGCTTTGTTGCTGACCGCGATTATCACCGTCTTGTTGTTCCCCTCCGCCGCCTTCTGTAGCGCTACTGGTAAGCCGTCACGATCGGTGTCCTTTGCTGGCGGCGCTGAGCCTAGCACCTGAAACAGAATCAGACAATGCGCGATTTAATTGACCGATCGATGAAGAAATTAATTGATAGGGGAAAGAGATTGAATTGAAGTAGTTACAACAGGAGGTGAATCAGGTTCCATTGCAAATAGAAGGAAGCAAGTAGAGTAACCCTAGAATACGGTGGAGGGAAGATTGTTTTTAGAAACTGGAACTAAAATTAAGAGGATATAAAAGTAAAAAAAAAATTGCTATTGGTTGAAATAACTAAAATTGAGGTGCAGAAGACACATAGGAAAAGTCTTCTGATTTAAAGCAATTTAAATTAAGGTTATATATAGATTGTTAGTAAATATGTTAAGAATAAAAGAGAATGGAGGATTAAAAAAATTAACGGAAAAAAGAGAAGAGGAGAAATAAAAAAATCAAGGAAAAACATAATTGATCAATATTCCTAAAACTCCTCTAAGATTGACACGTAAACAAAGTCTTCTAAATTAAGGTTATATATAGATTGTTAGTAAATATGTTAAGAATAAAAGAGAATGGAGGATTAAAAAAAATTAACGGAAAAAAGAGAAAAGGAGAAACAAAAAAATCAAGGAAAAAACATAATTGGTCA
Source organism: Persicaria tinctoria (assembly GCA_037127255.1). Classification (NCBI taxonomy): domain Eukaryota; kingdom Viridiplantae; phylum Streptophyta; class Magnoliopsida; order Caryophyllales; family Polygonaceae; genus Persicaria; species Persicaria tinctoria. The sequence goes on from JBANSL010000006.1 coordinate 76,661,214, forward strand.
ATATTCCTAAAACTCCTCTAAGATTGACACGTAAGCAAAGTCTTCTAAATTAAGGTTATATATAGATTGTTAGTAAATATGTTAAGAATAAAAGAGAATGGGGGATTAAAAAAATTAACGGAAAAAAAAAGAGAACAGGAGAAATAAAAAAATCAAGGAAAAAACATAATTGGTCAATATTCCTAAAACTCCTCTAAGATTGACACGTAAGCAAAGTCTTCTAAATTAAGGTTATATATAGATTGTTAGTAAATATGTTAAGAATAAAAGAGAATGGAGGATTAAAAAAATTAATGGAAAGAAAAGAGAAAAAGTGAAAAAAAAAATCAAGGAAAAAAAACATAATAGGTCAATATTCCTAAAACTACTCTAAGGTTGAGACGTAAGCAAAGTCTTCTAAATTAAGGTTATATATAGATTAATGAATATAGAAGAAGTGATTGAAAATAATTCGAATTATTGGTGAACCAAAAAAATTGTGAATTTTATAAACGGAAATTCCGCGAGGTACCTTTGGGGGTATTGTAATTTGCGCGAGGTATACAACTCTTTTGCATATTTCTCTTGGTAACCCTAGGGTTTTGATTCTTTTCGCGTCATGTCCTTGGGGTTACATTTTAACAGATTAAGGAAACTCCGTTAGGGTTTTGGAATTAAAAAGGAAAAAAAAAATGCTCAAGAAGAGTGAATGCGCCGTTTCACCACCTCTTTGTGAAACCCTAGATCGATATCTCTATCTGAAATCCCGTCTTCTGTTCCATCTTGCGTACTAATCGGCTGTTCTTCGAGCGGATTCTGGCTTAAATAAAAATTAGGGGCCTTTAGTGAAATATCCATAAAAATGGGCTAAATTAGAGGAGTATCCAAATATTTGAAAATTTTGCAAAAGTGTCCATCCCCCTGCCCCCCCCCCCCCCACCCACACCCACCTCAGTGCCCCCCAGCCCCCCCTCGCGTGTCCAGTTTTTTTTTTCTGTTTTTTTTAAATAAAATAAAAAATTATATGTCAGCACTTTCAGATATGCAACTATAACCCGATGTTATGCAAATATAATATTATGTTATGCAAGCTTAAACAACCTTATGGGAAGAATATGCACATGCATTTGTATTTTAAAATTGCATTAATATATCTTATTTGCACATAAGCACATCGCTCTACCATTGATTGATTTAAGAGGCTTTAAAATTGCATTAATGTCAACGTCGATGTTGCTGACACCGACATTCCTCACATCGTTGACACTCACATTGTTGACATTGCGGGCACTGCTACACTGTCACCACTAACATTGCGAACACCACTAACATTTTTCGTATCAGCGTTGACGTTAATGTCGGCTAACGCCGACATCGGAGATGTTGACGCTCATGTTGGATAACGATGATGTCGGCTAACACCGACATCGGAGATGCTGACGCTGATGTCGACTAACGTCGACGTCAAAGATGCTTTTTTCTGTGTCAGAAGCACTGACGTTGACATTGCTGATACCGACATCGGAGATGCTGACACTTACATTGCCGACGTCAACATCGGAGATGCTAAAGCTGACATCGGAGATGTTAGCTGGCGCCGACATCGATGTTCCCGAAGCTGTTGACGTGGACGTTAGGGATGCTTTTTTCGTGTCAACGCTTCTTTTTTTCGTGTTAGCACTGACAGTGACATTGTCGATGCCGACATTCGAGATGCTGATGCTGCTGACGCTGACATCGGAGATGTTGTTGGCATCGACATTCTTGACACCGTTGACACTTACATCGGAGATGCTGACGCCGACGTCGAAAATGATTTTTTCCGTGTCAGCAGCACTGATGTTGACATTGTTGATGCCAACATCGAATAAGCCGACATTGATGATAACGTTGCTGACGTCAGACAACCTATCACTGCTAACGTTGACATCGGAGATGCTGACATTGATGTTGATGTTGCTGATGTCAACATCGGATATGTTGACCCTGCTGACGCTGACATCGGAGATGTCGGCTAACGCCGACATCGATGTTGCAAACGTTGTTGGCGCCGACGTCTAAGATGCTTTTTTTTTTGTCAACGCTTTTTTTTTCGTGTAAGCACTAATATTGTTGACATTTCTGACACTGTCACCATTAACATTGCGAACACCACTAACATTTTTCGTGTCAGCGCTGACGCTAATGTCGGCTGACGCCGACATCGGAGATGCTGACGCTCATGTTGATTGACGATGATGTCGACTAACGCCGACATCGGAGATGCTGACGCTGATGTCGGCTGACGACGACGTCGAATATTCTTTCTTCCCTGTCAGAAGCACTGACGTTGACATTGCTGATACCGACATCGGAGATGCTGACACTTACGTTGCCGACGTCAACATCGGATATGCTGACACTGACATCAGAGATGTCGGCTGACGCCGACATCGATGATGTCGGCTGACGCCGACATCGATGATGTCGAAGCTGCTAACGCCAATGTTAGGGATGCTTTTTTTTTCGTGTCAACGCTTCTTTTTTTTGTGTTATCACTAACGTTGATATTGTCGACGCCGACATTCGACATGCTGATGATGCCGACGCTGACATCGGAGATATCGGCTGACGCCGACATTGGAGATGCCGACGCTAGCATCAAAGATGTCGGTTGACGCCGACATCGGAGAAATGGTAAAAGATAAAGATTTTGCATATCAACGGCTAAATGTCAACATTTAAGCTAAATGTCAATATATGATAAAAGATAAAGTTTACAAAAAAAATCATTCCCAAAATTGATATCATATTAAATGAGATGATAATATCAAACTTCCATAATCATCTAATCAAAGAAATGGTAAAAGATAAAGATTTTGCACATCAACGGCTAAATGTCAACATTTAAGCTAAATGTCAACATATAATAATTGTTAAAGTTTACAAATAAGATCATTCTCAAAATTGATATCATATTACATGAGATGATAAGCTCAAACTTCTACAATCCTCTAATAAAAGAAATGGTAAAAGATAAAGCTTTTGCACATCAATGGCTAAATGTCAACATTTAAGCTTAATGTCAACATATAGTAAAAGATAAAGTTTACAAATAAGATCATTCCCAGAATTGATATCATATTATATGAGATGAGAATATCAAACTTCTATAATTATCTAATAAAACAAATGGTAAAAGATAAAGCTTTTGTAAATCAACGGCTAAATGTCAACATTTAAGCTAAATATCAACATATAATAAAAGATAAAGTTTACAAAAAAGATCATTCTCAAAATTGATATCATGTTAGATGAGATGATAAGCTCAAACTTCTATAATCATCTAATAAAAGAAATGGTAAAAGATAAAGATTTTGCACAATAACGGCTAAATGTCAACATTTAAGCTAAATGTCAACATATTATAAAAGATAAAGTTTACAAATAAGATCATTCTCAAAATTGATATCATATTACATGAGATGATAAGCTCAAACTTTTACGATCCTCTAAGAAAAGAAATGGTAAAAGATAAAGCTTTTGCACATCAATAGCTAAATGTCAACATTTAAGCTAAATGTCAAGATATAATAAAAGATAAAGTTTACAAATAAGATCATTGCAAAAATTGATATCATATTATATGAGATGAGAATATCAAACTTCTATAATCATCTAATAAAAGAAATGGCAAAAGAAAAAACTTTTGCAAATCAACGGCTAAATGTCAACATTTAAGCTAAATGTCAACATATAATAAAAGATAAAGTTTACAAATAAGATCATTCCCAAAATTGATATCATATTACATGAGATGAGAATATCAAACCTCTATAATCATCTAATAAAAGAAATGGTAAAAGATAAAGATTTTGCACATCAACGGCTAAATATCATCATTTAATCTAAATGTCAACATATAATAAAAGATAAAGTTTACAACTAAAACAATTCCCAAAGTTGATATTATATTAGATGAGAGGATAAGCTCCAACTTCTATAATCATCTAATAAAAGAAATGGTTGCACATCAACGGTTAAATGTCAACATTTAAGCTAAATGTCAACATATAATAAAAGATAAAGTTTAGATATAAGATCATTCTCAAAATTGATATCATATTACATGAGATGATAAGCTCAAACTTCTATAATCCTCTAATAAAAAAAATGGTAAAAGATAAAACTTTTGCATATCAACGGCTAAATGTCAACATTTAAGCTAAATGTCACCATATAATAAAAGATAAAGTTTACAAGTAATATCATTCCCAAAATTGATATCATATTACATGAGATGATAAGCTCAAACTTCTACAATCCTCTAATAAAAGAAATTGAAAAAGATAAAGCTTTTGCACATCAATGACTAAATGTTAACATTTAAGCTAAATGTTAGCCTATAATAAAAGATAAAGTTTACAAATAAGATTATTCTAAAAATTGATATCATATTAGATGAGATGAGAATATCAAACTTCTATAATCATCTAATAAAAGAAATGGTAAAAGATAAAGCTTTTGCACATCAATCGCTAAATGTCAACATATAATAAAAGATGAAGTTTACAAATAAGATTATTCTCAAAATTGATATCATATTAGATGAGATGAGAATATCAAACTTCTATAATCATCTAATAAAAGAAATGGTAAAAGATAAAGCTTTTGCACATTAACGGCTAAATGTCAACATTTAAGCTAGATGTCAACATATAATAAAAGATAATGTTTACAAAAAAAGATTATTCCCAAAATTGATATCATATTACATGAGATGAGAATATCAAACTTCTATAATAATCTAATAAAAGAAATGGGAAAAGATAAAACTTTTGCATATCAACGGCTAAATGTCAACATTTAAGCTAAATGTCAACATTTAATAAAAGATAAAGTTTACAAATAAGATCATTCTCGAAATTGATATCAGATTAAATGAGATGAGAATATCAAACTTCTATAATCATCTAATAAAAGAAATGGTAAAAGATAAAGCTTTTGCACATCAACAACTATATGTCAGCATTTAAGCTTAAATGTCAACATATAAGTTACTGTTATGCAAATATAACTTTATGATATGCACAAATAACAATCTGTTGTGTAAATTGTTACTGTTGACACCAGATGTCAGCAACATTGTTTGTACCTCTTAATTTGAAGCAAATAATGTGACAAATCATATCAAAGAAGGAACTAATCATATAAAAGCAAATGTAAAAGTATGCAAATGTAAAAGTATGATATGCAATTATAAATTGATGATATGGAAATATAAGATTAAAATATGCAAATATAAATTGATGATATGCAAGTGTAAAAGTATAATATGCAAATGTAAAAGTATAATATGAAACTAGAAAATTGCACTAATATATGTTATTATTGAACAATTATTAGAAAATTTTGTAAATTTCTAGAATTATTATAAATTTTAGCCTATGCGGGATTCGAACCCACGTATTTGCGCATAAGCACATCACTCTACCATTGAGCTAAAAGGCTTTTAATTATATTAAAACATAACATTCAAACAAACAAGTAAAAGTTATGATCACGCCACAACCAAAAAAGGAGAAAAAAATAGAGTAGGAACTCCTAATAAACAATACACATTTGTATACACATTTGCACAAAAAGAGGTCATTTTAGCACACAATTAAAAATAAAAAAGAACTTATATATCAACTTGAATTGCACAAAAAGAGACCATGTCAGCACACAAATAAAAATGTAAAAAAAAAACATACACATCAACTTGAACTGCACAAAAAGAGATCATGTCAGCACATGTATCTTTTCTTTATGTTTATCTATTTTCAAATCAACATTTAGTAAATCAATTTCGAGTCTTCGACCAAATAAATAGATAAACAAAGGAGATACAATCGATGAGAACATGGTGAGAGTCGCAAATCAACCTAGAGTCGCAAATCCAATTAAAAACAAGGAATCTGAATTAAAAAAAAAAGTTGAAAAATAAGAAGTTTATGTTGTGCAAATATAAATTACTGTTATGCAAATATAACTTTATGATATGCACATATAACAATCTGTTATGCAAATTGAAACTGTTGACACCAGATGTCAGCAAGATTGTTATTTCATCTTAATTTTAAGCAAATAATGTGAAAAACCATATTTCTCTTAGCAATAAGTCTAGTAAAGAGCTATGCAAGTGTAAATCTAAAAAAGATGACTTATCGATCAAGAATATTACGCAAAACGACAAGGAAAAATAAAGAAAGCACACTTTAAAGTACTAGATGAATTTTATACAAATGTCAAATCAAGTTAATTACATATTGGAATTGAGCATGTTATATTTGCACAAGAGATCATGTCAGCACACAATTAAAAAAAAAAGAACCTATAAATCTACTTGAATTGCACAAAAAGAGACAATGTGAACACACAATTAGAAATAAAAAAGAACTTATACATTCTGACAAAAAAAACATATACATCAATTTGAATTGCACAAAAAGATACTATATCAACACACAATTAGAAATAAAAAAAGAACAACGTCAACACACAATTAGAAATAAAAAAGAAACATGTCAGCACACAATTAAACTTTGTAAAGCTACTAGCTAATATCTCTAGATAAGTCAGAAATCACAAGGCACTTCAATGTAAATATACAAACACGTTATTAAATAGGAAAAGTGGAAACAAACCCTAGTTGTTAATCGATAAAAATAAAATAAGAAAAATTGATGATATTGTCGAAAAAAACATAAAAACTCAAACATAAAAACTCAAACTCAAGTTTGAACCGCGGCGCGATTCCCTATCCGAAAAGGTGCCATAATAGAGAATCCGACACCGGATGCTTAATATCACTTCTACCGAGACCGCATACTAGGCAAACATCTCTAGTTTCGAATTAAGCTTGTTGACATGATTGTTAATAATTTAAAAACTCATTCATCTAGTGTACAAAACCCATGTCAACATGTTATATTTGCACAAGAGATCATGTCACACAATTCGAAATAAAAAATAACCTATACATCTACTTGAATTGAACAAAAATAGCACATGTCAGCACATATTCACTCCGTGTCAGCACATATGTTTCTGAATCTTATATATATGTAGCTGATAATCTTATATTGGAAATGGTCTACTTAATTACACGAAAATAATCTTATATTGGAGATGTCAGCATTTCAGAAGATGTCAGCATTTCAAGAAGATGTCAACATTTCCAGAAGATGTCAGCTAGATGATTGCAACACCAGTAAAATCAGGAAAAAAAAAGATTAAGCATCAGAACGAGAGATTAAGCTTCACAACTACAACAACTAGATGTTTAGTACTTGAAATAGTTCATATTTGGAATCGAACAAATGCAAAATTGCAGGGAATCGAACAGATGCAATGTTCTAATTCTTAGATGTCAGCATCAAATATTCTAATTATTAGATGTCAGCATCAAATAATTAGACACAAAAATAATCCGTAGCTAGAGGCAACAAGACTGCATCTATGGTGAAGAGATCTTTGGGAGGTGATATGCATGCAATACATGTCTATGCCTGCATATATCCGTAAAATCATGTGATGACACCGTTCACTCCTCGCCTACTGACATGAATGCAAGACAATAACCAAGATATACTGCAAAACCCTTAATAGAATAAAATTAACACTCACAAGTCACAAATCAGCTTGGTTCAAGCAAATACAACAGCAGACCAATATTGCACAGAGCACCCTAACTGTAATACAGAGGGAGATTTCTACTCCCAGGAGATTTCTTCAACAACAGTAGATGAACTTCAATTGCAAGGAATCATCAAAAATTAAAACCGCCATAAAAGCAAAAATTGAAACCGCCATAAAAGCATATATTGAGATCAATGAAGGGAATTGCTCCTAGCGGAGGAGGGATTGAACGAAGGAACTGACCTGAAAATCGAGCCATTGCTTCCAGCGGAGGAGAGGCGCTTCTTCGGTTGTTCAGATCCAGGCGTGGGGGCTTCTTCGATGTGAGATTCGAGCTCAGCGAGCGTCGTGGGGGCTTCGGCGGTCGAAGAAGGGGAGGAGAGACTGGTGGCCGATGAGTGCAGATCTAGGTCGAAGAAGGGGAGGAGAGACTGGTGGCTTCGGAGGTTGAAGAAGGGACTGGTGGCCGATTTGTTTCGGAGGTTGAAGAAGGGACTGCTTCATATCTCTGATTTGCTTCAGATCCAGGTGAGAGGGACTGGTGGCCGAGGAGTTCAGACTCTGTTTCGACTGGATCTCATCGGCGGTATTCCGATTAGACGGAAGAAGGGCAGTAGCGGAGACAGCCATCGGCGGGATTCCGATGCCTGGTTCAAGCTCGCGGAGGCGTTTAGGGATGTTGATGGAGGTCGGAGAGAGGGGGAGGTCGAAGAGAGGAGGAGCAACCATGGGAGAGAGCTCGGAGATTAGGGATGTCGATGGAGGACTCATGAAGGACGAAGACATCGACGGTATTAGGGATTTGGCCGTTGTAATTTGGATGTTGATGTAGGTCGGAGAGAGGGGGAGAAAGCAAGGACAAACCTCAAATTAGTGTTTAGGCTTAAAATGAAATTAAGAAAGTTTGGTGAACTCTTGTAAAATTACTATTCTTCATCTTCCAAATTACATCAAGAAACTCAAGGATCTTGGAGTAGTTGAAGGCGTGACGGAGGTGAAAAGCTGATGACGTACTTGCTTGAGGTTGGTTGACGCCGCCACTAGTTCTTGCGTGAGTACTAGTGACGCAGTCACCGGTACTGAGGCCTGAGAAGGCACTGACACGACACCTGTTCCTGAAGGCTCCCGACCAACGCGTGCGTACCACCATCACTGACATAGGGTACAAGCATGGCACGACTGATTCCTCGGACCCAACATTCGGTGGAGAATTGATGGTTTCGGCACAAATTTTCTCTAAAAATTAATACAATGAGTCCAATTGGAAAACAAGAATCTAATTTAGGCTTAAAATGAAATTAAGAAAGTTTGGTGAACTCTTGTAAAATTACTATTCTTCATCTTCCAAATTACATCAAGAAACTCAAGGATCTGGGAGTAGTTGAAGGCGTGACGGAGGTGAAAAGCTGATGACGTACTTGCTTGAGGTTGGTTGACACCGCCACTAGTTCTGGCGTGAGTACCGGTGACGCCGTCAACGGTACTGAGGCCTGAGGGGGTACTGACACGACACCTGTTCCTAAAGGCTCCCGACCAACACGTGCGTACCACAATCACTGACACAGGGTACAAGCATGGCACGACTGATTCCTCGGACCCAACATTCGGTGGAGAATTGATGGTCGACAGGCTTGAAGGCATGAACGACACTGCGATAGTGAGGCCCATGCCCAACTCCAGTCACCAATGGCAAACGAGTAGTCGACGATTGTGAGTGGAGATAGTGCCATGAAGTTTCTTATTGCTTCCAAACATTCTTTTTAATTTTTATTGAGTCCAATTGCGCCCATTGTATTAATTTTAGTTTAGGGGCAAAATATAATTGTCAATATAATATAAATTAATTAATTAAATGTCCATTGTCCAACATGTATTAATTAAATGTTAATCGGGTACTATAACTGCTGCCTGCGTCTCTCAATTTCGCTTCCTCTCTAGTTTTCTTGTGCAGTAAACTCCAATTTCACTCACAAATTTCCCCTTCCAATTTTGCTCTAGTATTTTTCAAATTCGCTTACCAATTTCGATGGTATTTCAATTGTATTTATCAGCATATATTTGAAATCGTTTATATACAGGTATTTATCAGCACATATTTTCTTGCACATATTTTCTTACAAATTCGTTTGTGAGTATATCACCAATGAATGATATACTGTTATCAACATAAATGTAACGGCCCAAGATTATGATTCCCGAGTTACGTTTCGAGGGATAAAACCCCTCGTTAGGATCTTGCGCTCCGAGTACAGGTTGAAGGTTTGAAACCGAAGATTTGTAGTTTAAAGAGGGATTTCGCACCCAAATCCTGAAGGTCCGTTGGAGACCCCGGGCTAAACCCCTGTACCTGTCATAAGTCTACAACGCAGAAAACCTTTTATCATGCAAAGGACTTAAGTTTTGAAAACGATACAACCGGTGTCACGGCAAGGCCGGGTCAACAGAGTATAAGTAGGAAGAAATCCCAAAAAGTGTAAATCTGGTGAAGTCAGAGTTCAACACTCACTCTCCGCCATATGAATGGACCCCGTCATAACAGCACGAAATCAAGGAGCGAAACGGGTACCTGAATCTAAAAAAAAAGAGGGGGATCTAGGTCAATCATCAGGTCACTCATGCGCGTGTGTAAACACACTCTAAGAGGCATATAATAAGCATCCTATCCCTAAGATGAAATGTGTAATGCAATGCGGAAATTAAATCACATATACATATATACTGACAGTTTAATATAATGCAGGAAGCGATAAATGGATCCACACCGAATGCCAAGTGGCATGTCCCTCTTTTACCTCCACCCCCCTTCCGATAGGGCAGAGACTGGCCAGTTCGGTGCTATAGCATAGCAATTTCCTCGTGGTGGTGCACAAACCACGGCATCATCATATCATATCATCTCATCACTTGCCCGATGGTGCTGGGCTATCATATCATGCTCATATAGACTCGATTGACTCAGGGTACCCGATGAGGCTGGGCTACCCTATGACCCTAGCAAAGACTCTAGGACTATCACAGATAACGACCGTTCTCTTGCAAGGACATATAGCAATCATATGATTTTCATTTTAGCTCCTAAGCGTGATTCTAAGTCGTATGGTGCATGGACACTAGCCTACTATATAACACCCAGTGCATAGAGCGCCCATCATGAGTAAGTTCAAAGAACTTACCTGGAGAAGCGCAGAATCCAAACAATGATCAGCAATGGCTAGCAATCCAACATATCAGAGATCACCTAGTAATCCCATAAATAGCATAATAAGTCTAAGTCTAATTTACACAAAGCACACAAGTCACATATGAAACATATAAGATACACACACATATGATAACTCAACCATCTTGTCATTATTAACATTATCATCTCATCTTCAATTCTCATCTTGTCTCATCATATCTCATAAATTAACATCTTTCTCAATTCGATCATAACATCATCCTCATCAGCTCATGACAACCTCCATATCATACTTAGCCAATTTCACATATTACCGGTTCATATTTACACTTGGCATACATATATATATATCATCAAACATCATAATATCTAACATTTAATCTCATATAGTAAATCACCGCGAGTCATGCTATTAGTCACACATATCATGTCGTTATTCAAACACTCATATTATCATGCTAGTTAATCATCGAATAAGTCTTATTCCCAAGTTAGTTCCAAAACCATTTCAAATCCGAAGTAAACAGTTAAGAGTTCCGACCCTTGAAAACACTCGCTAAATCCCTTTTTCAATTTATTTATTAAATCACTTTTCAACCTTTTATAAAATCTCCAAAATAATATTTTATACCTTTAAATCCTCATATAATATTATATAATAATTTAAATACCGCTAATTAGTTAAATAAATAAACGGATAACCCGAACCGAACAAAACTGAAACCGCCACATCTAAACCCAACCGGTTAAATAATAATCATATTTATATATAATGTTAGTAAAAGGAGGGGCCCCACACGAGCCATGTCATCTTCTTCTTCCTAATTTGAAATGGAGAGCCCCGCCATAGCTCAGCTCGAGCCTCGCTCCTGCCGGCGCCGAGCACCACCTCTCGGCCCCCGTCTCCGGCGTCGTTCCTCCTTCGTCCAGCCCTGTCTTGGTCTCCCGCTCGACCGGTCACGCCCAGCTCGCAGCTGGCTCTCGACACTCACTCGCGCTCTCGCCTCTCACGCTCGTTTCGCCCTCTCGGACACGCTCTCGAGCTTGCCGGAGCTCTCGAGCTCATCCGATCGTCCCGCACTCAGCTCACACACACTCGACACTCGCCCACAGCCCGACCCAAGTCAGAATCGAATCAAAACAGAGGGAGGAAAGGTGGAAGCTCACCGAGGAAGTTCGCGACTTCGGAGCTCTCGATCGGAGGTCTGAGCGTCGTCGGTGGCTCGCGATGGCATATCGGTCCTGCATCGGACATGGGTGAGGGTGATGGCGAAGATCGGGGGTGATTTGGATTGGAAACGAAGGAGTATGGCTTACCAGAAGGGGCGTAGTGTGCTCGAACATGGGAAGGACGTGGAGGTTTGGCGTCGGCACTGGGGCTCCGGGCTACTGCTTCTGGGTGGTTCGAGGGAGGTGTGGAAGGTGCTCGGTAAGGAAGGAAGAAGAAGAATGTCGGGGGTTCCCAAGAGGCGCTCGGAAAGGGCTCGGACGCGGGCTGCTCTGGCCTTGTTCACGGAAAACAGAGGAGGGCAGGGGAGCCGCTCGCGGTCGCTGCTTCTGGCTTCGGTGGTGGCGACGGCGTGCTCCAGTGGCTGGCGGCGTGGCGTGGTGAAGCCGAGAGAGCAGGTGAGTGACGATGATGAAGAGTTCAAGATGGAGCAAAGTAGTGAGCGGGGATGGGGATGGAGCAGGTGGGTGATGATGAATGACGGTGATGTTGAATGAAACTGACGGGGATGATGGTGATTTGAAGGAGGTATGGGGAGGTGAGAGAGTTGGTGAGGATAGGGTGTGAGAATGGTTAAAATCAATACCCGAAATAAATCCTGAATACGCGATTTTTTAATCCCAAAATTAGTTAGTTTTCCCGACTCTCGCTCCCTCGATCAATTAGATTTTGTAAAATCGACAAGGACATCGTCATCCGATAATTATTTTGAATTTTTGAGGTAAAATGATGGAAATTATTCGTCAAATTTTAGATTCCGGTCGGAATCCGCTAAACGAGTTTTAAAACCGATTTAATTTCATTTTTAATTCTCTTTTTCCGAAAAATTAGGATTGGAAAATCCGAGCCTTTACAATAAATATTCGTTTGTTAGATTTGTGCAGCATATATATCTATACTATCTATATAAAGTTGGGTGAATGCCCAATTAAATGCACCTATTAAATACTTACAAATAAATCTAATATATACTTAATATTAGCTAAAGAAATCAAAAAGTTGTGGTAGCTTATTGGTTATAGGTATAGTTTCATTCCATTAGGTCAAAGGATCAAATCTCTATAACTACAACATTTTTCAAGTTTATAGTATACTGTTTTTTATTTGATTTAAACCTAATCACATGCAATATTTCTAAAGCAATTATATTTTTTTTGCTTATATAGTTGAATTGCATATAAAAGTGAGTAAGAAGATATATAGAGTCATGTTAATATATTTATTAAATTTCAAAGATAAATAAACACATGCAATATTTTTAAAGCAGTTATATTTTTTTTTTGCTTATATAGTTGAATTGCATGTAAAAGTGAGTAAGAAAATAAATAGAGCCAAGTTAATATATTTATTAAATTTATTAGTAATGAAATTACAATGATAATATATTAATTAAAAATATATATTTAAAATAAGTCCTCTATAACTATAACATTTTTTAAGTTTATAGTATATTTTTTAATTTGTTTTAAGCCTAAACAGATGCATTTCTAAAGCAATCATCATTTTTTTTTGCTTATATAGTTGAATTGCATGTAGAAGTGAGTAATAAGATAAACCGAGTCAAGCTAATATATTTGTCAAATTTCAAAGATAAATAAACATAGTAAAACGTACTTTTAGAGATAAACATTATTAGAAATAAAATTACAATGATAATATATTATTTAAAAATTTATATTTAAAATAAGCCGCACGGGCATGCTCACTAGTGTATATATATATATATATGGTAGGGTTCGGGTGAGAACACCCCGATATGGTGAGAATGAAAGAAGCATTTTAATTGGTGGATACGAATCTAAAATTTAAAGGAAAAAAAATCCTCACGCGCTTCATCTCCTCTTCATCAACTCAAAAGGCAAAGTCCAAATAGGAGCCTCAATAATAGGTGTTGAAGTCAACTGGTTCCTCAAGAGATGAAAACCTTTCTTACAATTATCATCAAACACAAAGAAAACGTCTTTCTTAATCAATTCACATAATGGGGAGGTTATCTTGGAAAAATCCTTGATAAACCTCCTATAGAATGCTGCATGACCTTAGAAAGAGCGAATCTCACGCACATTAGTAGGATAAGGTAAAGACTGAATCAAATCTATCATAGCTTTATCTACCTCAATGCCTTTCTTGGACACAATGTGACCAAGAACCATCCCTTGTTCAACCATAAAATGACACTTTTTAGAATTGAAGACCAAATTGGTTTGAACACATCTCTTAAGCACTAGTGACAAATGATGCAAACAAGAATCAAAATCATGCCCATGCATAGTGAAATCATCCATAAACACTTCAATGAAATGCTCAACATACTCAGAAAATATACTTATCATGTATCTTTGAAATGTACCAGGGGCATTGCATAATCTCAAAGGCATTCTATTATAAGCAAAAGTACCAAAAGGACATGTAAAAGTGGTTTTATCCTGGTCCTCAGGTGCAATATGAATTTAAAAGTATCCAGAATAACCATCCAAAAAACAATAATAGGAGCGCCCGACAAGGCGCTCAAGCATTTGATCAATAAAAGGCAAAGGAAAGTGGTCCTTACGTGTTGCAGCATTGAGTTTGCGATAATCAGTGCAAACTCTCTAACCAGTTTGTACCCTCATAGGTACCATCTCACCTTCCTGGTTCTCAGAGACTCTGATACCTCTCTTCTTAGGGACTACTTGTGTCGGGCTTACCCATTGACTATCAGAAATAAGATAAATTATACCTACTTGAAGGAGCTTTAAGACTTCCTTTTTACGACCTCCATCATCGGGGGATTCAGCCGTCGCTGAGGTTGTCTTGTTGGTTTCGAATCGTCCTCCATAAGTATGCGATGCATACACAATGTCGGACTGATTCCTTTGATATCAACAATGGTCCATCCGAAGACAGTGTGATGTTCCCTAAGGACATCTACTAACCTTTGTTCCTGGTCAAAAGTAAGCTTGTTAGAAATAATCACAGGAAGTGTATTACCCTCTCCCAAAAATGCATACTTCAAATGACGAGGGAGGGGTTTCAAGTCAACTTCAGGCGCCTGAATGACAGATGGAAGAATTTTCTCACAAGAAGGATTCAATGGTTCAGTTTTATAGCAAGGGGACCAATTCCCTAAATTTGCATCCATAGCCACAGACAATTCATGCAGGTTGTTAGGCCAAACATAATCAAGATATAACTCCCCCAAAGAGGATTCCAAAACAATCTGTAACTGGTCAGAACGATCAATACTCATGAGATCCTTAGCGAAAATATCAACAACATCAACCAAATTCAATGAATATGTAGCAGATTTCCCATCAGGGATCATATATTCAACTTCCACAGCCAAAGACCCAATAAACCAATCAATTTTTGCTTTGACAGTTCGCAAGAAGGGTCTGCCTAGTATGATGGGTGTCTCAAGTATACCAAGGCCCATATCAATCACATAAAAATCAGCAGGGAAAATCAAATCATCAACCATAATTAACACATCTTCAACAACCCCCCTAGGGTGGAGTTGAGAGCGATCAACAAGCTGTATAACAACCCTAGTTTCATTTAGAGGCTCCAGTCCCAAATCATCATATAACTTGTACGATATCACATTAATTGACGCACCAAGATCAAGCAAGGCAGTTTCAAATTTAACTTCACCAATCGTACAAGGAAGAATAAACATACCTGGGTCTCCGCACTTTTCAGGCAATCGCTTTTGAAAAACCAATGACAAATTTTCTTGTTGTTCCTTACCTTCTTTTTCTTTCTCCCGTTGTATTCGTTTAGTTGTGCACACTTACCGAAGGAATTTTGCATAGCGAGGAACAGATTCATCTAGATTAAGGAGAGGAATGTTTACCTAGCACTTAGTGAAAGTGTCAAATACCTCCTTTTCCTATTCCCACGTACGATCAAGTTTTAAGTCATGAAGAAAGGGTGGTGTAGGTCTTGGAACATCAGAAGACCACTCCTTGGATGATTTTCTTGGGGATTCAACAACGTCAAAGACGGGTTCCGTCACTGGAGAGGGCGGTCGTGGTGAGGAGCAGTGGGCACCGTCAATACAGTGAGCTTCCGTCTCGTTTTTCTCTTCTTCTCCCACATCAATCATCTCCTTAGGCCTCTCTTCAATATTGTTAGTGGGCACATTCACTTGTCACCTCCTCTAATGATCTTGGTGCTCACATTCTCCTTCAGATCCACTACCACTTGTGATGGCAACTTCCCCGAATCTTTCGCTTTTAATTCTCCATTCTCCTTAGCCATTTGACTCAACATCTTCTCTTGAACACTCATCTTTTCCAACAACAATCTCAATGTTTCATCACTAGGTGAATTGTCTTGAGAGGACTCTTAAGGTAATTTAGAGATAGAGCTCCCTATAGCATTGACCTCTTCAATTCCATCCTTTCTATCTCTGAGTGGTAGTTGCAACTGAGATATCTGAGTAGCCATGTTCTTTACAATCTTTGTCAACTTAATAACTTCTTTCTTGCAGCCCCTTTCAGAGTTATCCAGATTGTGAATTTCCTCGATTCTTTGAGACTTTCTTTATTGCTGAGAAGCATTGACTAACCCATCAAATATCTTCATAGTCTCTTCAGGTGTCTAGTCTAGAATATCCCCTCCAATAGTAGCGTTGATTAGGGTGCTCTCATGATCAAGTATCCTTTCATAAAGATAGAGAATCAAATCCTCCTCTAGTATACCATGTTGAGGACAACTTGCCTTGAGTTTCCTAAATCTCACAATGTAGTCATACAGACTCTCCTTAGGGGATTGCTTTATGCTTGACAATTGCTTCTTCAGTTTGCTCAAACGTGTAGCAGGGAAGTATTTTTGCAGAGAAGCCTTCTTCAGGCATAACCATGTTGTGATGCTTTCTGCCGGCAAGTAGTGAAGCCAATCACTTGTTGTGTGTTTTAGGGAGTACGGAAACAGTCTCAGCATAAGTTGATCATCAGTAAATCCTTGATGTCGGATTATGTCACAGACAGTAATAAACTCCATAAGATGCTTATTGGGTTCATCTCCAGACAATCCACGAAAAACTGGAAAAATGGAAGACCAATCAGATTTGTATCCAAATTTGAAGCCCTCAGGGAGTTCAGGAAATTTGATTGCAAGACTTTGCGAATTCAATGTCCTCTTGAGAGGAGGATTACTTGTTTCAGACATATCTACCTATCAAGAACTTCAACAAAGATTGATTAGTTACTAAAATGTGATCCACCGAAATGAATCACACTATAGATAGCAATAAAAGTAAACAAAGAAAATAACGTAATTCTCCTGGGCAATGACACCAAAATTTGGTGAGATGAAATGTCGTGTGTTTCACCTCGCCAAAGATAATAATTCCCAAACTAACAAACTAACTAGTAAACTAGTATAGTGGATAAGTAAGGGGTCGAACCCACAGAGAGAATACCTTTCCTGTCTACTCAAATTACTATCAAAGTAATGAAAATGAAGGTAATTAAGATGATGAAATTAACCAAATAAAGAAAAAGTAGGAATAGTGATGTATTGATAACAATAGGGATGAAGTAGTTTCACCTATAAATTTTCAACAATGGTTGGTTTATTGATCATTCACTCACTTTCTAGTTATTCCAATTATTTGGATTAATCAGACTTTGGTTTATATGGATTGACAATCTTTGTAGAGGTGACAATCCCTTACATCTATAGGCAAAACCCTAAACCTTCAGGATTTAACATACAAATAGCACAAATTCCTAAAGTTCTAGCCAGAATGGTCGCCCAAACTGTCATTACCCTACACAATCAAGATCGTCCTCGCGGAATCACTTGCTTGTGGTTGCTACAAAAGGCACAATTACTCTCGCGAAACAATTGAAACCCTGGAACGGTGCAATTCTATCAAGGTGGCCAATCAAAATAGAATCAACAACGCAAAATGAACGCAAAGGTAATGAATTAGACATTGGAATAACATAGAATTCAAATCTCACAAATCAACCAACTATGTCTCTGAATTGTAGGAGAAACCAAAGAGGTTTAGTGAATAATACCAAAGTAGAAAACCTTCATTCTTCTCTTCATATTTGTCTAATGAATCAATAATGAAAAGAATAGTCTTTAAAGGGTCAAAACCGGCCCTTGAAAATCATGGGAAAAGATAGATAAAAGTTCCCATAAAAATAAACTCGGGCCGCGTATCGCAAATCCGGATCTAACAACACGGCGGGCGCCGTGGAAAGGACGGCGGGCGCCGTCAGTACAGCTTGATAGCATTGACAGGCTGAACTTGTAACACACTTTTTGGAGTCATCCTTTGTCCGATTTCCGCATATGAATATGTGTTGGAAAGCTCTTTTAGAGAACTACAATTCTCATGAAGACCTCATAAGCCAATTACAACTTCTCAGAACCTGAAAGATAAGATTTCTCCATGGCCTCCATTTCCGCTCTTGTTCCTTGGCTCTTCTCGTGTCCATTCGCTCTAAGTTTTCTCCACCTTTCGAACTTGAATCATAAGAGCTACAAATAAGAACTAAAAACCGTAGATTCCGAACTTCGAGTACCAAATGATCAAGAATGCGAATTACCTATAAAACACACAAGAAACATACTATAAATGTATCTAAACCAATCTATAATGCCTATCTAAAATATGCATTATCAAACACCATGTTCCATCCGGACGCTGGGCCCACTCAGTCATGCCCCACCATTCCAGGTTGGCAAGATTGTAAACATTCTTTTCATCGAGAGGCTGTAAATCATTAAGACAGAGTAGCTCTAGTCACCTCCATGCAGTTTCCCAATAATAGCTGAACCCAGTCAGGGATGTGTACCCCTCTCGGAATCAAGCAGCAAATATAGCTCCAGGCTCTCATAGTAACAATGGAGTCATCCTCCACACCTAAGAAAGAGTTACAGAGTACCAAATAGCACTACTTCAACGCATGACGAGTAATCGTGGATGCACAACGTTGTCGGCTTGACTCAAAGAACTGATTTGTAGCCTCCTTCCACATATCAAGAAAATTTGGAGCACCCAATTGATCCCAAATATGGCATCAACATGCATTTTGGTAACACCAAAGGCTTGTGCAATGAGATCCTTAGTTACCACGAACATCCGATTCCTTAGCTGAAAACGAATCTCTGCATCAGAACAATAATCTAGGGTAGCCAAGAACTCTCTCACTAATGCCGGATAGGTATAATCAGACACATCCAAGAAATCGCTCAATCCCCCATCTCTCAGGAGTTGATGGACCTCCTCAAATATCATAATTTCTTCAACGCCGGGGGATAAAAGAATAGGGTGGATTCATACCGCCTCTTTTCAAGCATGAGCAAATGATCCTTTTTTTCCCAAGACAGCAAATGGGGCATCTTCATAACAGGAGCAACAGACATGATGCAACTCAAGGAAAAACAGAAGAAGAAGAACCACGAAAACGACCTGGGGCGCTGTGTCTGGGGTGGCGGACATCTTCATAACAAGAGTTGTGTCTCAGGCATCTTCATAACAAATGGGGCATCTTCATAACAGGAGCAACAGACATGGGGCGCCGTGTCTGGGGCGGCGGGCGCTATGTACGCAGAACCACGAATCCGAGTGAAAACATTGGAAGACCGACGTCCACACTCCTCCAAACTCGAAATTGTCACGAACAACTTGGTTTCAAAGGGTTCTTTGGTAATAGGTATGAGAATGGTATGGAAAAGCCGAATTTGGCGGATGTAGGGTAATGTTGGAAAGTGTTTTGGTGGATAGAATCGATTGAAACGCAAGACTTTATGTAACGACCCAAAAGTATGGATATCCGAATATGCCTCCACAAATCAACTTAGAGGATTTATAAGGATCGGATAATCCAGTTATTCGGGGAACATTATAGAAGAGTTTTGAATTCTTCCGTGAGCTTTAGATCTTACGACCGAGTACGAGTTATTTAGTTAAGTTATTTGTTTTAAGCGAAAGCGATGGTTTTTTTAAAGTGGGGATTTTGAACCCCTAGAAATGCGCGCGCCCGTTGGAGGCGTTCACCTGTCATAGGTACTATCGTGTAAATGATTTTCAGGTCGGAAATATAAAGTGCGGAAATAACGTACATCAAAGTCGCCACGTCATATCCGGGTCAAAACCAAATCAAAGTAAACGAGAGAGTAAAAAGTGCGTAAGTCAAGCCTCACTCGCTCTAATCGTCCCAAAAGGTCTGTCCCGACAACCATCCACATAAGTCATATCGGGTAAGGGGTACCTGAATCTAAAAATAAGAAATAAATCGGGGTCAATCATCGAAAATATGCACACTCAATGCCATATAAAGAGGCATACTTAAACTACATGAATGTTAAAATGTAACACATAAGCAAGTGTATAGATATATATAAATGCGAAATAAATACACAAGGGCCCGTATCATCATCATAATCATCATCATGTCATAATATCTTCTCAAACGTACTCATCCTTCTCAAACATACTCATTCTAACGCATCATAAGTCTTTCATCATTTCATTCTTGTTCCATCGAGTGAAAGTCATTTATTCAGATTTTGACGGCTGTCCTACCATAGACATATATCATACATATGAATTTTTGGATTTACTAAGTTCATCCTACGCCATATTACCGGTTTATATTCTAAACATGTTACTAGGTCGCGTTATGCATGAAGACTCTTGATAAGACAAAGAGTATCACATAAATCCATCATGAGTAAGTCCAGGGGACTTACCTAGAGTCCAAAGAATAAGCAAGCAATAAAATGCGCAACCAATGATCCAATCAACGAGAGCCTAGTAATTTCATTAAGCTCTCATTTTGTGGTATTCTAATGCATGGTGCCCAACCTAATAATCAACATACATCCATATGAGGTTCACGATTATTTAGATTATGCACTTTGGTTAAGTGATCCGGACTTAACCAGTTATAATCTATACCGTATTATCACATAATCGATTTTCTTCTTATCGGATCATAAGCCAAGTTATGGTTATACTTCATATCTATATTTTATATGCTCTAAGTTTCAGTTATGCCATCATATATTTAACCATATTCTTAGCATTCCCTTAACCAAGTTTTTTAATCGAGTCATTATAAACACTGGTTACTAAAATTATAATAACTCTTGATCCAACCATTGGATCGCCCCAATTTTTGAAGGATAGTTAGATAACATTTCCATGAACATTTTGTTTCTTGACGTTTGTTACAAAACGCAACCAAAAACACATAGAGGCTCCACTTCATAAGCCCTTTCCAAGAACACAAGATCTATTCCTAGAGAGGGGGAGGCGGATGAGGGATTACCTTCGAAGAATCCCACACAAACGACTCAAGAACACCCTCGGGAGTCCTTCAGAACACCTTTCAAACACCTTGCCATTTTATCACCAAAAATCTCAAAACATGATTTAGATTCTTATTAAAGTTGAAGAAAAAGAGTTATAACATATTTTGGAACTCATTTTTTTAATGAAAGGAAGGGTTCTTACCAAGAAGTCAAGTCAAACACTCAAGACCCTTCAAAAATAGTTTTCTGCAGCTTCAAAGATGGACGATTTTGGCTGGGCAAACGACCTTGGATTTTTGTGTTTGAGATATGTATGGAAAGCTGGGTTCAAGACGGATCCATGGCCACCGATTTGCTCAATTTGGATGAGTATGGAGGGAGTTATTCTACTTCTTGTGAAGGCTGTCCAAAATGGACCTAAAGTGGAGTAAGGCTCTCCTTCTCTCTCTCTCCTCTCAAATGATAGTGGGGCTTCTTTAGATGAGCTCCTCATGAGTCTTGGGGTCAGGCTTATAGAGGAGAGGGGTGGTTGGCTTCATGAGTCAAAGCATGGGTGTGACGGGAAGGAAGTGATGGGGGTGGTTGAACTAGAATAGGAGCCTAGCTAGTTAGTTTCCATCCAAATCAAATGAGGTTGGTAGCTCGTTGTTGGGCATTGATTTAGATAGGGCAGCTGACCTCTTTAACATAACGTAAAACCCGAGCTCGCGAAGCGTTAAAATCCGTTACGTTTATAAGATACGAGAAAAGTGGCTTGGGTATATTTTTCCCATCATTGAATCCATGTAAAGCTAGGCATAAAAATTTTAAATTTTTCGGGTTTTATTCGGATTATCCTACGAATATTTTATAAATATTAATTAAATTCCGATCTTTACACTTTATGTATTTGGAATGGATTCCAATAAGCTTTTGGGTTTTGTAGATTTCTTGAGCAAGCTTGGTTGATTCACAATAGGTAGTAGCAATATATGGTGAGTTGGAAGGAATATCTATCAAAAAGAAAAATAGGAAACATTAGAACAAGATAAAATAAAAATAGAAAAGATAGAACCTCTAATCCTAGGAAAATGAAGAAACTAATCCTAAAAAGAAAAATCTAATCCTATGATAGATAGAAAATAATCTAACCTAGAATAGATAAAAAATAGTCTAACCCTAAAACAAGATAAGAAAGAAATAAATCTAATCCTACAAAGATATATAATAAATAAAACTAACCTAAAACGAAAATAACCAAAAATAAGAAAGATAGAAACTTCCCTTCCAAGTTTACCAAAATTCGGACTCGTCAGGCAGACAGGGGGCGGCGGGCGTCGTGTCCACAAAATGTGACTCCGCACTCCAAATCAATCAAAACTCGATCCAATGCAGGTTTCACTTACCATAGCTTCCGAAATCTAGCAACACGATTGATCCTACTTTATTGAATTGAAAACTAATTGCAAAATAGAAATAATACTACCTAACTACCTTGGGTTGCCGCCCAAGAAGCGCCTTTGTTTCACGTCTTTGGCTCGACGTAATGTATTTCTTGATCAAGTTATTCCACCAAGATCCCCCACACTTGTCCTTTTCAAGACAACAGGTGGAACTTTAGGAACTTCTCTAACATATCCATCAATTGCATCCATGGATTCCTTCTTGAAATGAGTTACTCCTGGAGGTTATCCTGCAATTGCAAAAACCTTAGCATTGTTAGGAATCAATTTCTCATAGGGAATAGCAATAGAATCATTTGAATTAGACACATTGTCATCTGACTTAAACATATTCTCAATTTTCCTGTCAATGTCATCTTTCCCTAATCCAATTTCATCTTTGTTAGAAAACTCAAGATTCATAAATTCAGTTTCAACAGAAGCATCTAAAAAACCATTTGATTCATTCATGTGATTACTTTCATTAAAGTCAAGAACATCTACAGAATCATTGGCAGAAGAAGCAATATGCTCAAATATAGAAAACTCAATATTTCTACCATCAAACTCCATAGTTAGTGAACATTTAAAACAATCAATCTTAGTCTTAGCCGTTCGCAAGAATGGCCTTCTGATACGTTTGAAATTCCCGATCCTTCGCATGTTGGCTCTGAATCAAGAACACCAACTTGTTGATGGCCCAATCTTGCAACTATCCTCGCTATATTCTCGATGTTTACAATCAATTACAATACAATCTTTGAATTTATCACAGCGGAAGCAAGTAAGAAAAATAAAACAAAAGACAAGCGCAAAAGAAACAACGACGGGAAACACTTAGAAAAATTCAGCAAAACAAACACAGCAACAACGACGAATCTGTGAAGGGTCGCGGGCGTGGCCAGAGCGCGGCCTGGGATGTATGACAGTTCTGGTTCTGCTGTTGCGATGGTTCTGGCAGCTTGTGTTGGGTTTGTGTGTTTGGCCGTGTCTTTTGGAATGGTTATGTTGGATCTTTGTTGAAGTGAACAATAAGAACATAGAAGATTGCTAAGGCTTTTGGATTGAGGAATTGGGGAAACCTTTAATCCTATAAAGTTTCCTCAATTATATTCTCCAATCTAAATAATTCAAAACTTACAATGTTGTTTAAATAGAAAAACATACAAATTCTATCTTTGCAAAAGATAGAGCTTTGGTTAGATAAAGATAAATAAAATATCTAAAGATAGTTAGTTCTTTGCTAAGATAAATCAAACCTAATAAAGATAGATAAATAAAACTTGGTGAAAAATTAATTACCTAGATGAGATATTTTCCTTCCAACTTATTATTTCTTAATTGCATAAAATAATTATATCTAATTAATTAAATTCCAAATTAACTAAATAAATATGTGGAAATTCGTCCAAACAGTGACAACTGCAAACGTAATGAATTTCGGCTAACTTCGATTTTGATTTTGGAAAAACCTTCAACATAAAAGTTGTAGATCTTTTATTCCTCGTTCCAACATGGTACGGCACCAACCCATCCGATAAATATGGACTCTGAACCACCCGTTTTACTGAGATGTCGAAATGCTGTCAACCCATTAAGAACGAACCCAAACTTGGACATTAGCTCACCTTGCTCCTTTGGGCCCTGTTCCATGGTAGACCCTTCTTTTTCCTTTTGAGGAGGACATACTCTTCCTCCAATAGCCCTCGAATCGATCTTGATAGCTCACCTGGATCAAGATCATTGTTTGAGCCACATAAGCTCATCCTTGACTGCATCATTCTCCCCCTCTTATCTTCGATTCGTCCTCAATCGAGTCATTGCTGAGCAAAGGGGATGGAGCAGCAACCTTCATACATGAGGATGAAGGAGTGGCTGGGATGTGTGCGAGAAGAATTCGAGGGATAGAAGCCTAAAAAACAACACCTGCCATTACGATTATTGAACAATTAAAATGAACAACAACAATAGGCTCAATAACCCTATGAATATCATAATCCTCAACATTAGGAACAATCTCAAGAGGTACAATAGCTAACTCAAGAGATGTGTCCCCAACGTCGTCATCGTTGTCGTCAAAAGCAATCACATCATCTGGCGCAACACTACAGTCCACTTGCAGCATAGGTTCGGAGGTCTTCCCAGAGGAGTCTTGCAGAGTGTGCCTCACTTTGGAAAGCTCTTCGAGTCAGCTTCGCAACAAAACTGAGTTGACTCAATTCCGAGGTCGGAGTCAACGGGAATATGCGAAACAAAGTCATCGTGTTGTGCTGTTTTCTGGGCAACGATTTTGACCTCCTCTTGGGATGCAGCATTGGTCTCAGAATCCACGACCTCCTTGTTGGCGGGAGCAATAACAACCTCAGAAGATGGTGTCGATGGTGGAGGAAAGCCTTGACGGTGGCGAGCAAGGGCATCCGCAACCCAAGCCTCCCAATATCGGCGTGTTTCCTCCTCTTGGCGTCGTTCTTCCTCTTCTCGTCGTCGTGCCTCCTCAACCTCTCTTTGTTGGAGAAGCCGAATCTTACGGCGTTGTCGTAGTTGTTGTCGACACCTCTCATCTTTGATCTCCGCTTGACGTTGAAGCCAAAGGCGGTGCCTTTGAGGCTCTTGTTGTCGTTCGTTGGTTTGTTGTTGTTGCAAATCTCGTCTCTGCAACTCTTGGCGGCGTCGTTGTTGTGCAGCTCGTTCCAAAGCAAAGAACTCATCCAAGTGATTGGGATCATCATCCCAATCACCTCAGATAGCGTCAACCATTGAATCAAATTGTGAATAACATCAAGAAAACACAAGAACTTGCGAAACCTACGGCTCTGATGCCACTTAATACATTTGGAATTTCCGATCCTTCGCATGTGGGCTCGGAATCAAGAACACCAACTTGTTGATGGCCCGATCTTGCAATTATCCTTGCTATATTCTCAATGTTTACAATCAATTACAATACAATCTTTGAATTTATCACGGCGGAAGCATGTAAGGAAAATAAACCAAAAGACAAGGGAAAAAGAAACAGCGACGACAAACAGTTTGAAAAATTCAGCAAAACAAACACAGCAGCAACGACAGATCTGTGAAGGGCCACGAGCCTGGCCAGGGCACGACCTGGGCTCTGCTACGGTACTGGTTTTGCTGTTGCGATGGTTCTGGCAGCTTGTGTTGGGTTTGTGTGTGTTTGGTCGTGTGTTTTGGAATGGTTATGTTGGATCTTTGTTGAAGTGAACAATAAGAACATAGAAGATTGCTAAGGCTTTTGGATCTGGGAATTGGGGAAACCTTTAATCCTATAAAGGTTCCTCAATTATATTTTCCAATCTAAATAATTCAAAGCTTATAATGTTGTTTAAATAGAAAAACATATCAATTCTATCTTTGCAAAAGATAGAGATGTGGTTAGACAAAGATAAATAAAATATCTAAAGATAGCTAATTCTTTTCTAAGATAAATCAAACCTAACAAAGATAGATAAATAAAACTTGGTGGAAATGGAATTACCTAGATGAGATATTTTCCTTCCACCTTATTATTTCCTAATTGTATAAAATAATTATATCTAATTAATTAAATTCGAAATTAACTAAATAAATATGTGGAAATTCGTCCAAACAGTGACAGCTGAAAAGATGATGAATTTCGGCTAATTTTGAATTTGATTCTGGAAAACCCTTCAACAACAAAGTTGTAGATATTTTCGTCCTTCTTCAAAAAAGATATGGAACGAACCCATCCGATAAATATGGACTCCGAACCACCCGTTTTACTGAGACGTCGAAATGCTGTCAACCCATTAAGAACGAACCAAAACTTGGACATTTGCTCACCTTACTCATTTGTGCCTTGTTCCATGGTGGATCCTTCTTCTTCCTTTTTATGAGGACATACTTTTTCTCCAATAGCCCTCGAATCGATCTTGATAGCTCACCTAGATCAAGATCATTGTTTTAGCCACATAAGCTCATCCTTGATTGCATAACCTTCCCAAGATAACCGGGGTTTCAAGCGTACCTTGTTCCATGTCTACAATGAAGAAATCAGCCGGAAATATCAAATCATTCACCTTAACAAAAACATCCTCAACAACTCCTCTATGCTTAATTCTAGAACGATCATCGAGTTGTATAGTAACACCAGTTTCAGGCAATGAATTGAGACCCAAAAACATGTACAAGTTATAAGACATAACATTAATTGAAGCACCTAGATCTAACATAGATTTGGTGAAGCTAGCATTACCTATTGCACATGGGATAGTAAACATACCTGGATCTCCACACTTTTCAAGAAATCGTTTCTGAAGTAAAGCAGAGACATTCTCACTTAAACTTACCTTTTTTTTCTTTTGCATCATTTGCTTGCGCTTCATCGTGCATAGTTCTTTCAAGAATTTCGCATAGCGAGGCACAGTTGTAATCAAATTGAAAAGTGGAATATTTACCTGACAATGAGCAAAGGTGTCATAAAGAATTTTTTCATCTTTCAACTTACGATCAAATCTCAAGGCACGAGGAAAGGGTGGTGCAGGTATTGAAACCTCAGAAGACCGCTCTTTAGAAGAATTCTTCGGGGATTGAATAACGTCAGAAGTCGATCCGTCATTGGAGAAGGCGGCGGGCGCCGTTGTGAGGGGCGGTGGGCGCCATCTATGCAGTATGTCTCCAATTCCGTCTCTTCCTCCATATTTCCCAAATCAACTTCTTCCCTAGGCCTCTCTTCAACATTCCTAGTGGGCACATTCACTTGTTTACCTCCTCTAAGGATCATGGAGCTAACATTCTCCTTCGGATTCACTACCACCTGCGATGGTAACTTCCCCGAATCTTTCACTTTTAATTCATCAATCTCCTTAGCCATCTGACTCAACAACTTTTCTTTAACACTCATCTTGTCCAATAACAACCTCAATGTCTCATCTTTATTTTCTTGTTGAGTGTTTCTAGGACGATTCTCAAATTGTCCTCTCTGAAAAGGAACTTGTTGTTGTTGGTCTCTGCCGTTGAATCCACTATGGTAGTTTGAATTATAGCCCTCATAGTAATTGTTACCGAAGTTGTGGCGAGGTCCATAATCCATAACATTCACTTCAGCGGTGCCCTCCTTAATCAAAGGACACTTATCATTTGGATGAGTTGGATCTCCACAAACAGCACAAGGTCTAGGCTGATGGGGTTGATTCATTTGCATAGCCATCTTGTTCACGATCTCCATAAGCTTATCAATATTATCATTGGGTCCATCTCTTTAACTATCCAACTTTTGAACTCCTCTAACTCCTTGGTGTCTCCCATATTGTTGCGATGCATTAGCCAACCCTTCATAAATCTGCATTGCTTCTAGAGGTCTTTTATCCAAAATATCTCCTCCGCTAGTAGCATTGATGAAACTCCTATCAGTATCAAGCAAGCCTTCATAAAGATACAACACTAGATCATTCTCGGGTATACCATATTGCGGACAAGTACCCTTAAGCTTCTTTAACAGCACAGCATACTCATAAAGACTCTCCGTAGGTGATTGCTCAATACTGGATAGCTCCTTCTTAAGTTTGTCGAGGCTAGTCGCATGAAAGTACTTTTGCAGGAAAGCTTTCTTCAATTGCACCCAAGTAGTAATGCTTTCTGGGGGTAGGTAGTAAAGCCAATCACTTGCAAAATCTTTCAAAGTAAAGGGGAACACTCTCAACATCAATTTGTCATCGTTCAGGCCTTGGGGTCTAAGTCTATCACACACGCTCACAAAGGTATAGCAAGGTGCTTGTTTGGTTCCTCCCTAGGGAATCCATGAAAGTAGGGCAAAATAGAAGACCAATTCGACTAATACTCAAATCTTAAACCCTCAGGGAGATCAGGAAGACTAATTGCAAGTGGTTGAGCACTCAAATTAGGTTCATTTAGGTTTCTTAATGTGCTTCTTGGCGGATCAACAACATCGTCTTCTGCCATCTCCTCGTTTGTCTCAAACACAAGCTTCCTCTTCAACTTAAGAGATATTTCAACCTCAGGATCAGGAGAAACAGACAATGGATTACAAGATCTAGTTTGAACCATACAAGGACACAAAAGACTTAAAGTAAAAAGTAATTGAAAGAGATAAAGAAAAGCAAACTCCTTTCTTCTCCCCGACAACATGCGCCCAGAAACTTGGTGTGGAACGAACGTCATTGGCACTTTCTCCCTTCCCCAAATTAGTAATAATATCTAAACTTAAACACAAAACCAATAGATTTTGCAAGTCAATTACTTAATAAACCAAATAACTACTAATATAGCGATGAAGTCTGGTGTTGAACCCAAAGGGAGTAGCGATTTCCTATTCAATAACTCTATGTAAAGACTCTTATAGCTAAGAAATGATTAGTAACAAGTAAAAAAGATGTAAAAGTAACCAAATTTATGATCGCAAAGTAAATCGATATCAAAGTATAAAGAATATTTCACCTGCAATTCTCTAACAATGGTTGGAATTCATGGTCCTCGGATTGATCTATTAATTATTCATATTCCTAGGTCTACTTGACTAAAATTGAGAGATCCAAAGAGATTCAATCATCTTATTCCATATCACTAAAGAATAACATTAAAGACTCAAGTAATCAAGACCAATTGGCACATTGACTCAACACAATTAAGACTATTTGGCGCATACCGAACTCAACCCTAATCAAATATCCTCAACTTAGATCAATTGAAACCATCCGCTACAAAGACAGAGACATCACTATCATCGATACCTTTGTTTGCTATCGAGAAAACAACAATGAATTCATAGCTAAGATGCAATTCCTAACATGTTGATCAGGCATAGAAAAGAACACAAATATAATAATAAGGCACAAGATGATAACTAAAAACATGAATAACTATGAGTTTATAAAATCATAATCCAAACAACCATGTCTTCGAATCACATGCGAAACTATGAGTTTAGAAAATCATAGGTCAATTCTCTCTATCTCTCTCTCTAATTGTGTTCGTAGTCTCACAATAATCAACCTCTCTCTCTCACACAATGAATTGAAAACAACCTAATAAAGACTCTAAAGAGTCGGCAAAAACCCTAGTAGAAAATAGAATAAACTAATAGGAAATAATGTCTTCAGATCCAAAACCGCGTATCCGGAAAACAGGCGCACGACAGGCGCCGTGCAAAGGGCGGCGGGCCCCGCCTATGCAGTGTCTGACTTTTCTCAATCGTCTTCAATAGATTCCAATGTCGTGATTCTTTGCTCCTCTCTAGCTCCTCCTTAACCTCCATATGCTCCAAAACATGCTTCTTAAGCTCTTCCCAAAGTGTATGCAAGGTCGGAATGTAATTCTGTAGAATAAACACTAAAAACGCATAGATTCCGAACTCGAATACTTCACAAGCAATATAAGAAACTAGACTCAAATCATAGAAAAACCACTATATAATTACAATAATAAATACCTATAATGTCTATATGAAATATGCATTATCAGAAGCATGTTTTATCGATAAAGAAAAAGACTTTAACCAAATCCAGCAAAATTGAAATCTCTTCAATAGGCTACCAGTGATATGTATAGGCTGGAAGTCACAGTCAAACCTGGAAAAGGGAATAACTTTACAGTAAACGAATAAATCTCTCAATATATAAACCTGGAAAAAGTAGATGCAATTTAGGTTTATATATTGAGAGATTTATTTATATCCTACTAATCCTTGCTAGCCAAGGAAAGTAATTCTAATCCTAAGATAATTGGAATTAAAATAAATCTATCTAAATATAAAACTCCCTAGGGTAAATAGAGAATTACCCATAAGGATATAGTCTATCTAAATGGATAAAAGATCTTCAACTTCGTCGCTAAGCAAGTCTCTTCAAACTCGGACTCCCCAAAGCTCATCCGCAACAACTAGGGTTTCAGTCGACGTCAAGTAGAATGGTTGACATCAACAAAATCATCAAAGTAGTCGACCTTGGACACTATGGTCGATCACGGGCAAGTCTTATCAACAACTAAGTGTGGTCCCAAGTCCAGTCGATGTTGAGTGGTTTCCTTGTTGTCGAGAGCTCCTTCTGGTCGGTCGATGTCGACCAGCAGTCGATGTGAGGGTTGAATTTCGATTGCTCAAGGCTCGATTACATTAGTTTCTCTTCTCCACACTTGGTCAAATTTCAGCTCATCTCCAGTCGACGTCAGGTAGGACCAGTCGACGTTGACCATTTATCTGCAGTCGACTCCTCTCCTTGGCTTTATTCCGGAATGGCTCCAAATTCTGCAAAATTAAACCAAAACTTGTGTAGACCTCTATTTCTTGTAAATAAACTCAAACTACACAAATTCTCTATTTTCCAAACCCATAATATATACAATAGACCGAATAAGGAGCGAAAATAAGCAAAAAAAAACATGGTAAAAAACATGGATATCAAATCACCTCATACTTAAGCTTGCTTGTCCCCAAGCAATAACATGGATAGTGATACAAAGGAAACCAACTAACTCTCACCATTTTCGATCCATTCTCATATTACAAAGTACACTCAATCGCCATCCTTTTAAAGGTACTAATGTCTTCAAATCCATGGCCATGAATAAAAGAAACATCTCACATAAAATGAGGGTTATGCAAAAACATTTCCTACAACAAAGCAACAATAATCAAGACGACTTTATGCAAGCTTATAGAGAAGTAGATAGGGAACAAGCTTAAGGTGAGATATGTTTGGCCATGTGGTGTTAATAATCCGAGGAAATGGAGTACTTTCATAAAATTCATACCACATTCCTTCTTCATTAAATTTCCTCACCTTTCTCTCATCACTCTTTGCTCTTGTCACTAATATGTTTTTACCACTATAACCTCAGTACGACCTTCTCGTGAGTCCCAAACATGGGTGTCATGAATGGCCCCGGATACTTAGTGTTTCAGACACCACACCTTGTTTGTTCCATCTCGCTCGAACTAACATCTCAAGCAAGCAGGGTCGATCACTTTACTACTTGGTGACCGAATTTTCTTTCACTCATTAATTTTCAATAATACAATGAACCTGCCATCAAACTTTAATAATGATGATAACAACACAAATAATCATATAACATCTCCAAATAAGAGTTCCATTCTCAACATAATCCCCAGATAGGAAATAATGTAGAAAAATGGGCAATATGTATAGTATGTGGAGCAAAAATGATATAATGTATGTAAGGCTAATATGGATTTTGGTGATGCAATAAGCATGGGTATGGCTAGGATATAAAATAATCTCGTATGGAAAATATAAAGTCATATATCCTTTTATGGTGCATATATCAATTTACCTCACTTTTGTGGTTTTCTCAAAAGAAAAATCTGCACTTCAATTAGACTTCCCTTTACTAGGCAATCTCATGCAATATCTCTAATGAATCCACTTTTGCATCATCGAGTCCCGTCGAAGCTTCCATGCCACTTTCTCTTTGAACAATTTCGCAAGCTGGGTGGGTGCACCGGCGGCTCCTGAGCCGCTACAAAGCTATGGTAAGAGGCTTGATAGCATCACCATCGTCGTTTGAGTCATCAACAGCATGTGGAGAAGGGTTGGGAGCTAGTCCCTGGTGAGCATCCTTGTCCAAGGATGCAGCTCTGTGCTCATCGCCGTGATAGTAGAGCGGTAGCCGTCGAACCAAGTATGCGTCAACCTCCGGGTTGATGTTTGGGAGGTATTGGAGGTCCATGTAATCTTGGCGGATGGGCATCCTAGTCTGAGGCTGCACCCATCTGCTAGGAACTCGAGCCATCACCCTGCCAAGCATCAATCAAGATAAAATCATGGCTAGTGTACCTCCTGATAAGAATCTACAAAGAGTGGGCGAGGAAGCCAACCATGCAGTCGTCAAAGATCTCGCCAGTGTCGTTCATGTGCTCGATAATATGCTTGAGCTAGGCATACATCAGAAGCACAAGGTAAGACTCAAATAGGATCCATCTGAGCATCTCCGTCTCGTGCTGGTTGGGCTGCCGAAGCTCAGGGCGAGCGCAAGTAGTTCTCCCCAGGATGCGCAAGACAGTACAGAAGAGTGGACTAGCTATATTGTTGGTAATGTAGTCTATCGACGACGGCCTCCAGATGCCCGTTGATGGACGGTTTTTAGTGGCGTAAACCGTATCAAAATAAATTCGAACTTATTAACTAATTTAGTGTGGTAAGCACGAGTCGATCCCACAGAGAATCAAGTTATTCCAAAGTTAAGTTTATTTACCAATTAAGAGAAAATAGGGGGTTTTTATGTGGTGATAATAAGAAAGAAAATAAAATAAACTATAAACAAGTATAATGGAGATAGAAATTAAGAATAGAGTTTCATCTACAAATATCCACTTTAGTTTGACTAGTTGATCCTTGATTGTTCTTCAAGTTCTCTTTTCATCATATTATTGTTCATATTCTGATCTTGTGTAAATTACTAGTCCTACGAGTCCTAGTAACCCTTACTGATTCGATAACCCTAACACGGTCAAGATTTAACCTAATAGTAGCATTAAGATTAAGGATTAACTAGGATACATGCAACACCAAGCTACGAGTCAGCATTTAACATATAATTGATTCTCTACACCAGTTTAGTCCTACGAGTCCTAAAAAGGCATGATTGCTACTATGGATTAAGGTTCGCTACGAGGAATCTACAAAATCCTAGCAATAATCTCAAATAGTTGCGCGGACTAGAAGAAATCAACAATATTCGCAAAAGAATCAATACGAATCAATAGGAATAGAACAAGAATAGAAATTTCACAACTTTATCAAACCAAAGCTTCAATCCATAGATGAAAGGAAAGAGTTTAGCACTCCATGGCCATGGAGGCTCTTCTCTAGGGTTCTCTTAATTGATTGTCTCCAAGTGCATAAACTAATGAATTCGATGATGAGTTAGATGTCTATAAAAATAACCCTAATAGTCCTTAAATAGCCTCAAAAGAGTCGGCCAAATAATATTTCTAAAAACCTAATTAAAGAGATAAAAAGTCCATTAACAGATTCGGCGTTTCGGCATAGGCCGCGGGGCAGCCAACCCAGGCCGCTGGGCGGCCAGGCGATTGCGAAATCCTTCGACAGAGCTTCGGGCCGCGGGGCGGCCTTTACTGTTCACAACATTTTTTCTGTTTCGAATCTGGTCTCGATGTCAACACGAAAGATGTAGATCTCGAAGAGAGCTTTCCAACGCATGATTATAATAGTCAATCGGCTCACCGAGGCCTCCAGAAAGTGCGAAACAAGTTCAGCATGTCTGGCGACAACTTCTGCTTACTTGTTCTTCACTTAGGCTCTCTAACATCGATTCCGCTCCCGGGAGCTTCACTTTTCCTCCTCATTTTCACTCTTCTTTTATCCATGAGCTTCCAAATTCCTTCTTGGATCCACATATACCTGAAATAATCCATAAAAGCGTGTAGATTCCGACTCCACCAACAAAACGAGTATAAATGCAAATCTAGCTTAAACTATGCATTATGCACATCTAAATCATGCTAAATGCAACCCAATATGCCTACCTAAATGCATGCTATCACCCGTCATGTACCTCCAGATAATGGTAGGGTCCTCGATGGCGAAGGCGGTGGGAGCATGGACGAATCCGAAGAGGAGGCTCATCCCCTCAAGTGTGAATGAGAATGGCCTGTTGCCCAGTCTGAAGTTCACCCCTCGCCGAGGTGAGTGTTGCTGTTGAGGCATCTCAAGTGTGTTCAATCTCTGTAGTAGGCAGGTGGCGTAGATCAGCTCGAAGGCCTCATTAACCCCCTGGGGGAAGTCCAGAGCCCTCATGTCAGGCTTTCAATACCAGCGGGCTCTAGAGGCCCTCCTTGCAATGTTGTCATTGAGGTCGCGCTGAGCCTCATCACCTAACTCCCTCGGTCCATTGATATCTTCTTTATGCGGGGTATCCACTGCAAAGAACACAAACAAAAGGTAATCTTCCAACCAAAATAATCCAGGCAAAAAAAATAACCCCATACTTAGATTCAGAGACTAGAAGACTCCAAGGAACACCACGGAGGTTGGAGTGTCGAGTTAGGAAGACGTGAGGTTCTTGCCCCTCCGGTCAGCCATCCTTCGAAGGATGGCATAGATCATCTCTATGCTTACTTTTATACATATAGGCAATTGGGCCTGAGGAAGATCCTCCTCGGAGAGGATCATATTAATCTCATTGATTACTTCCGTGCTGAGTGCTATTATGCTTAGGATAGAGAACTAATTATTATACCTTAACTTGATCGCGTAAATCACTTTTCGTGCAAACTGGATAGCGGGAGGAAACCTTGTTCTTATGAAATTGGATTTCCTGTCTTGTCAGAATAGTGTTTCCCTAGTTCAAACCCCATGACGATTCCGAATCCGTTATCCGTCCCACCAAAACATCTAGGCATGTTTGTGAAGATCGAAAAATGTTTGTCCTCCTCGTTTCGAGTCCTTTCTGTATTCTAGCCATCGATGCTACTATCGAGTCTCGTACCTTAGGTTCATGTCCTTCATGGAAAAGTGTGTCGGTCAGCCAACTTCCTTCGAGGATTATGTCGGATGTGAGGGTTACTTGAGTATGCTAATAGGAGTGATGATTGAAATGATTCCGAGGTGGAAGTGAGTTGTCTTATGGAGTCATCCCTCTCGAGTCTCGCAATGGTCAACCTTGTCTTCTTGCCACAAGAGCCTAAACATGAAAGCTACCATCTCTTCTTGAAAGTAGCGTGAATGTCTTTGTGTCCTACCAAGCGAGTCATACTAGCGTCCCACGGGGAAGCGGGGTGATGAGTCGGTGATTACCTTTCGAGAATTCTATTCCGTTATAATAGTAGCCCTCTTTGTGATTGTATGACATGGTATATTGGTGTATTTCCGCATGACTTGCTTGATATGTGGCATGGTTGCGCCTTTTGAGTTGATGCATCTGCCGTATGTATGAAACTCCCACGATTATTGTCTCCCCCATGAATTAGGTCCATGATAGTATGGTCAACTCTCGTTGTATGTTTAATTGTGAGATGAATGTCTTAGCATGCCGAATTAATCTAATTGGACCTCGTTGACTGCTTACATGTTTAATGAGCATTTCTAGTATCATGTAGGACCTATGTCTCCCAATTATAGGCCCTCATATGATCATGTGCCGTCCTTGTCTTACTATGTGAATATGGATGTATATGATGCGATAGGTACAACCTAGCGTGCTTGCCTTGGCCCCATGATATTACGACTTGCTTATGTGTATCTAACTGAGTGATAAGTCATGTATATAATGTCCTTTGATGTTGCTAAAACTAGTGCAACTTATGCCACACATGTCCCATGTCTGTTCATGCATGTATATTCTTAGTATGTCAAGTATGATCAGTGAATGAAATGATAGGTTGTTAGATTCTTCTGTGAACGTGTAAAGTGGATGATATGAACATGTTTTGAATGCATAGATTGCTACTCCTCGAGATAGGTGCATGTCAGTGTGGAATGATGTGATGATATTCGTGATTATTATGTGTTTGTGTGCCATAATTATAACTTCATGGAATACCCTAAAGGCCTCGTTGTAACTCTCGAGTTGGGATCTTGTCTCTTGTCTTGTCGCCTCTAGTCGCGGTCCATGTCTGAATCCTTAGGAAAGTCGTGTAGTCCTCCCATGAAAGGAAGGGCGAATGACCAAATGGCACCTAAGAGGCAGCGAGAGCGTGATGCGTCCATGACCCATAGACTCCAAGAATGACGTCGCCAATGGAAAAAGGACGAACATACTTCGAATATGCCAGTCTTGAACAGGATCCTCCTAACTGACTCGAGGAAGAGCATTCTTAATTCAAATCGCGGATCCTTCTATACTAATCGGATTGATGTTGTGTGATAAGCCTAGAACTGACCTAATTGTGTTTGTGATGATGAGTGTGCTGAGCTTGTAGTGAGTGATTGCCTGATTGTCTTGTGCCTATGATGATTTGCCTTGATGCTTGAGTACTGACGTGCTAGTTAGTAAGGTATGAGGTATATATGTTGGATGGTTCTTCTTTCAGGAACCTGGGACTTGAGGTTCTCCGATAAGCTAGGTCGGAAACTGGCAGATAGGTTTGAGGTCTTCGGATGTGGTCATTGGTAGTGTGAGATAGAGTCCAGGAAGGATGTGTTAACTTAGGTAGAGCCAAGTGAGTTAGGACTGGTAGGAGGCAGTGGGTAGTGGGGTTCTCAGATGAGCTTTTAGGTAGGTCTTAGTTAGAGATGGAAGTATGGGCATGTAGTATGTGAGGGTAGAGGTAGTTGAATAGTTCTCTAGACAGCTAGATAGGCCAGGAGTGATAGCTTGGGAAAAATTAGAAATTTGAGGACGCGGGGAACTAGAGTAGGAATGCTTGAGGAGTCGCGATTGGTTAAGGTTTCGTGAAGTCCGGAGTGGGGAATTTAGGCTGGTGACAGGGGAATTATCATGGTATTTTGGGAATATGATTGCTAGGGTTCAGATCGATTCGGTCTTGAGGAGCTAGATGGGTTGAATGTGTTGTGGGTTACCTGGGATATACGCGGGTGATGAGGAACTTGATGACTCGGGGTTGGGAGTTAGCACTAGATGGTCTTCTGCGTTAGAGTTGTCGGAAGTAGATGGTTGAGTAAATTATATTTAGAGAAGATGCAAGTGTTAGTTGGGATACGAGAATGGCATAGGAGGTGAACCCTTGTTGGGAAGGAATTTCGAGGATATGCGGTGAGAATGTCCTATGTGATTATGTTCAGTAGTAGTTGTGTTCTTAGAGGTGGATGATTAGTGAGAAAGCTTAGTGGCGTGGGGAGTGCAATTAGGGTAGCAAGGTGGGTTGAGATGTCACTTGAGGGATGATAGTCAAATGGATTCTTGAGAGTCTAGGAAGAGTAAG
Source organism: Persicaria tinctoria (assembly GCA_037127255.1). Taxonomy (NCBI): domain Eukaryota; kingdom Viridiplantae; phylum Streptophyta; class Magnoliopsida; order Caryophyllales; family Polygonaceae; genus Persicaria; species Persicaria tinctoria. The sequence continues at coordinate 76,698,809 of JBANSL010000006.1, forward strand.
AGAGATTGTTAAAGGACACCTAGATCGATCGTAATAGAGGTTCAGTTGAGGACTTCAGTTTGAGATAGTGAGGTAAGATTCGAGTATTGAGGCGACATGGGATTTCTCTTTAAGGGTAGTGATGGGTCTAGTAGGAAACCCCTAGGGCAAAGATGTGTTTAACAGGGAGTCTTGGTAGATGGATGAGGTATGAGCTTGGCATAATAGGGAATTTGGGCGATTTGGGAACTCCGAGTTATTGGTTTTAGTTGGGTGAGTGGAAGGTTAGGAATTGAGTTTGGGATATTGAAGTAGATTGATCCTTAAATGGCTTAACAACATAAGAGTTGGGGTACCTAGTAATTGCCTTGGCATTTCGGCTTTGAATTGCATATAGTTATACGGCTAGAAAGTTTGGACTAAGTACCGGATTGAAGTTGGTAGACCTAGGTGAGGTTGATCTTGATGCGAGAAGTGATGAGTAGTGTTCGTGTCCTGATATGGTTGGTAGTTATAGACAAGTTCTTTCGAGATGTGACCTATGGTTATGCTATACTTGAGGCCGAATAATGTGAAAATTCTCTTCTAGACGACGTGTTTCTATGAGGTATTGCCATAGACAATAGTGAGGTATTAGTACTAATATAGTATTCCTTGAGCTTGATGGACTGTTGGTGTGCGGGCAGTGCGGCGGTACCCATATGACTCTAACGTGATAATTTCTGGCAGTTAGCGCTAGTATGATGTGATTCTCTAATTGTTATAACGTGCAACTTCTGTGATATGATGTAATGAGCCTCGCTGATGTGATGTTGTGCTAGATATGTTATGGTATGCAACTATCCTTGATGTGGTTATGTGACATGCTATTAAATATGTGATATGAGTGCCACTATATATATACGATGCTTGATGATAGAAATGATGGAAGCTGAAGTATCGGAATTTTATTCTGACTTGCAACATAAGAAGAGAATATGGGATTAGCCCTTAGCAGTGGATGGTAGAAGAAGTGAGGAGTTGGAAATGATTTTGACTAACGTCGAACTCGATGTTTTGTACGGGGTTTTAAAGAGGACGTTGTGATGTTTGAGTTATAATATAACTCAGAAGTCGGAGTAAGGTTGTGGTAGGGGCCCATATCATATTATTTCAATGACCTACTGGGATATTATGGCTACGACAACGGTACTGTGAGGATCTCATAGGGGCACCTATGAGATATTTGCGGAATCATTGACGTGGTCCTTGGACTCACCATTAATTTCTATCCTCATCCCCTGTTTTAAGATGATTTTAATCTCGGGGACGAGACTTGTTTTAAGAGGTGGATGATGTAAAGGCTCGGGCTTTCAAATCCTAATTTTTCGGAAAAAGAGAATTAAAAATAAATTTAATCGGATTTAAAACTCGTTTAGTGGATTCTGGCCGGAATATAAGATTTGATGAATGATTTCCGTCCTTTCACCTCGAAAAATTCAAAATAATTATCTGATGACGATGTCCTTGTCGATTTTAAAAATCTAATTGATCGAGATAGCGGGATTCGAGAAAACTAACATTCGGGAACTAATTTCGGGATTTATTTCTGGGTATTAGTGACCCAATTCAACACTCAATCCTTACCTACTCCCTCACCTCACCATACCCCTTTCAAATCCATCACTCTCCCTCCATCCCCATTTCTGATGATCACGCCATCACAATTCCCACGCCATTTCATCGCCGTCACCCTCTCCTACTCTTTCCTTTTCAATATAGCCCCATCCCATCCATTTCATTTTCAAACCTCATTCCCCCACTTCATTTTTGGTACCACCATCATCACTGTTGTTCTTCACCGTCACAACCACCATCCCCTCTTCACCATTCCATCGCCACCTCCTGTTCACGTCGCCAGACGCCACCACGTACCACCCTTCTCTAGAGCACCAAGCACAGCATCCATTTGACACTCCTCAGAGCCACCACCACTAGTGAAGCCGCCACCGAGAGCAGCCGAAGCGCCATCGACACTCTCCTCTCCTATTCGAGCGTGTATAACTTTCCGGTAAGCCGTTCTCATTCGTTTCCGATCCAAAACACTCTTGAGCCCTACCATCACCCTCGCCCATGTCCCACACAGGTCCGAAGAGCCATCGCAAGCCTCCGATGACGCTCAGATCTTCGATCGAGAGCTCCGAAGTCGCAAACCCCCTCGGTGAGTTCTGCCTTTTCCTTTCTCTGTTTCAATTCGATTTTTACTTGGGTCGGGTTGTGGACGAGTGTCGAGTGTGCGTGATCTGAGTGCGGGGCGTCGGGTGAAGCTCGTGAGCTCAGGAAAGAGATCCGGCGAGCTCGAGAGCGGCAGGGAGCGAGCATCGGCGTGCTGAGCGAGGCGAACTGAGCGAGGCAAGGCAGAGTAGCGAGGCGAGCGCAGGTGAGAGGCGAGCAGCAGCGAGAGCGAGCAGAGGCCAGCAGACGCGTCTTGGAGATGTGAATCAGCGGCCGTGACGTCGAGACCAGGCCAACGGGAGCGGGACTATTCGTTTGAATTCAGGATGAAGTAGGAGCCAACGTGGCTTGGTGGGGGCCTGCTCATTTTACAAATTTTTTTTTAGAATTGAACCGGGTGGGATTATTTATATGGGTTCGGTTTGGTTCGGGTTATCCGTTTATTTATTTAACTAATTAGCGGGATTAAAATTATTATATATATATATACAATATTATTTTAGGTTTTATGAGATAAAATATTATTTTGGGAGAATTGTAAGGGTTCATTTTATTAAATAAAATTGTTTGGATTTTAGGGGATCCGAAAATATTTTATAAAGGTGTTCTAATAAATGGTGTTTAAAATATCTATAATATTATTGGAAATTAAAATAAATTATTAAGACTCGCCGATTTGAAAAGAGAATCTAGAAAATGAATTTCAAGATCGGAAAATAATTTAATGAATATATTGAAAAAGGGATTTTGCGAGTAATTTCAAGGGTCGATGACTAACCAGCATCATAATATGATCGGTTGATTAACGGTATGATATGTATGACTAATAGCATGGTATTGTGGTAATTTTTATAAGAGATTAAATGTTCAATATTTATGATGATATATATATCTATATATAGAAAGTATGAGTATGAAATAATAATATGCGAATTTGGCTAAGTATGATATATATGTATAGAGGTTATTTTAAACTGATGAGTTGACAAGTTATGATGAATGGTATTAGATAAGAGATGGTTGACCGTGATGAATTGAAAGTATGATTGATGCGAGCTTGCTTATCTATCTGCTAATTTGAGTGAGTAATATATGTGTTTAGAAAAGCTATAGAAGTATACTCAGTATATTCTCGTTATGTAATTAGGTGATATTCTGTGATCGTGACTAGTGTGTGTTGGATTCTTCTTTTGCTGATCTTCTAGCCAGGTAAGTCCTCCGGGGTTTACTCAGTAAACAGTACCTCCTGCTTGATGTGTTATATAGTATGTAGGTGTTTCATATGCATAAAAGCATGTCATGTAGTATCATGCTTCGGAATTACACTTACGTATAAGCATCCTTATTATGTTTGCGTTTTAATACAGAATGGTCGTTATCTGTGAAGTAACTAGAGTCTTTGCTAGGGTCATAGGATGGCCCAGTCCCATCGGGTCCCGTCCTGAGTCAATCGAGTCATATGGAACTTCCTTTACTTATATTATGAGCATGATTGCGAAAGCTGCCTGCGGGCTTTATTATGGGACGGGTTGGGCATGCGGGCCACCCGATTATTATGGAATGCATTCACGAGCTGGCCAGTCTCCACCCTATCTGGAAGGGGGGGTAGAAGAGGGATATGTATTCTTTGTTAAGGCCTTACTTAATATTCTACGTATATGAATTAGGAGCATGATAGTGTGGTTATTATTTTAGTGTTGCATGAAGGCATCTTTTATTCTAGGTATAGGCGTATTATATGTCCTTAGCGCGGTCAGATGACCCGCGGGCGGACTCTTGGCCTCACTTGGTGGTATAGTTTCAGGTACCCGATCCACTACTTGATTTTGTGTTGTTATGACGGGGTTTATTCATATGGCGGACTCTGTCGTGGCACTCGTTGTATCGTTTTAAGAACTTATGTCCTTTGTTTGATAAAAGGGTTTTCCGCGTTGTAGACTTATGACAGGTACAGGGGGTTACCCCGGGGTCTCCAACGGACCTTCCGGATTTGGATGCGAAAACCCACTTTAAACTACACATCTTCTGTTTCAAACCTTCAACCTGTACTCGGGATGCAAGATCCCAACGAGGGGTTTCATTTCTTGAAACGTAACTCGGGAATCATAATCCCGGACCGTTACACATGAACTCCACGTTCTGAACATGCTCAAAACCAACCGATAGTAAAACCATTTTCCAAAACCTTTCAGATTTGATCAACATCAACTAAAATCTTTCTTTCAATCAAACTCATTGATAAAATCGTACCAACCATATTTCCAAACTTATTTCCTAATGTTTTTCAAACTCTTAAATCTCAAGTTAAGTCAACTCATATTCCAAACAATTTCGCAAATCATACTTGTCTAAATCAAGAGGAAGTGTCAAATTTTCTAAGTCAATCCAAAATCTTGTTTTATCAAAACATTCCGGCATTTTGGTTTTCAGACAATAAATCATTTAAGAGATAATTACGAGTAACTTGAAAACCCATCCCCCTATATCTTAAAGCTGAGTCTTTTGGAGCACAGCCAGCCTATATCTTAAAGCTGAGTCTTTTTTTCTCTCTCCTTCTAATCTTTTTCTGAACCGCCCGTTCTCCTCTTCATCTGCAATGGCAGTTCTCGAACGCCCATTCTCTAACCCACGTATCTGCTTCTCTCTCCTCCTCTATTGGAGCAGTTGTGAAAGAGCGACTTCCCTTATTCTCTCGCCTCCTCCGAGCTTCAACGGGGATGGCACTCACCAATTGAAGCCCTACTTCTCAGACCTAACCTCCTCCAGTGCCACTTTCTCCTCCTCTAAGATGCGTTGCCTCTTCGCTCCGCCGCCTACAGTTTCCTCCTTCTCCGTCAAAGCACCTTTCAATGGGAACACCGCCTACAACTTCTTCTATCTCCTTCTCCCTCACTTATTCTCTCGCCTCTTTCTCCTCCCCGATGATAAGGGTGAAGGTCTCACGACGCAGAAGGATCAGCAGAGATTGATTTAAGTCCACAATATCGGTTTATCTCCTCACCGATTGCAGATCGGATGCAGATGGAGCAAATGAGGCCACTGACAACTGTGGTGTCTCCATCTACGCCATCGGCGGCTCTGTGGAGTTGTTTTCAATTGCTCAGGTTCTCACCTCTTATTCAACCGTTGTCAATTCAGTTCAAGGATTTTCTATTTCAGATTTTGTTTGATTTGAAAATCGATTGATGTTTTTAGGGCTTAACTAGAATTTGTTGATGACTTGTGCACAAGGAGTGAATTAAAAGATTAGTATGGAAGATGACCAGCGAATTGAGAATTCCATGATTAGTTTTTATTGTGAGGGTGGGACAATGGGTAGTGCATGGAAGGTTTTTGATGAAATGTCTAAGAGAGACATTGTGTCATGGAACACCATGATTTTGGCACTAATTAACCGTGCCAAAACTCACATTGTTTGGTTGCAGGATATTTTAGCTCCAAAACCTCTTATGTGGAGGATGGTTGTCTTAGTGCTTGCAATGATTTGTGGGGTTTACATTTGCTTGATCTGCCTGAAGCAAGTTGGTATGCTCAACACTCGCTCTTTACTAAACATTCAAGTAAGCGACATACCGTGCCAAAAACCTGTCATTGACCCATCTGATATTCCTTATGTGCACTAGCCTAAACCCATTTTTTACAGCAGTTCAGCACCCCTGTTTTCCCTTATTGTATTCTTTTCGTTGCACTATAATAATGATTTTGAGCCACATTTGATAATTTAGTTCTGGCATTCAAAAATATAGAGTTTTTTTTCTATTTTAGTCTTGAATAATTGACTTTTCTTGCCTTTATTAGTCTGGAGGTGCTTGTAAGAGTTTTATTTTGACCCCCTATTACTAAAGATTGCTTCCTGTTTCTTTGCAGTATGTAGAATGTGAAGCAGATAATAAATCATCACAGTTGTTTGATCTTCTGGTTAAAAACAAATCCAAAAATATTATAATTATGTGAGATTTTGATGAATAAACTAAGCAATATATGAGTATAAAGATTACCTTGTGAAGATTTATTGACTTGAGTTTGCTTTCTGTAGCTACTTCAGTTCTTCCATAAATGATTAATTCTTCTATTTCCAAGATGCCGAAAGGCTGATCAGTGATCACTTGCTTTCTATCTCTCGATGCTCAAACGACTTGGTGTGATGGAGCTGGATGTCCAAGACTATTTAGGTATTTCATTCTCATAGTCTTGATGTATAATTTCTACTCATGATGAAAAACAAATCCAAAAATATTATAATTATGTGAGATTTTGATGAATAAACTAAGCAATATATGAGTATAAAGATTACCTTGTGAAGATTTATTTACTTGAGTTTGCTTTCTGTAGCTACTTCCGTTCTTCCATAAATGATTAATTCTTCTATTTCCAAGATGCCGAAGGGTTGATCAGTGATCACTTGCTTTCTATCTCTCGCTGCTCAAACGACTTGGTGTGATGGAGCTGGATGTCCAAGACTATTTAGGTATTTCATTCTCATAGTCTTGATGTATAATTTCTACTCATGATGACGATTTCAGATGTATCGACTTATTAGGATTCTAACTTTGTAGCAATTGGGGCCATTTTATCAGCCACAGATTCAGTTCGTACCTTGTAGGTACTTACAATATAAATTTGGAATGTTTAACATAGTGAATATATTAGATTTATAATGATTGTCGTGCATATCGTAGGTCCTCAATCAAGACAAGACGCCATTCCTGTACATTATTGTATTCGAAGAGGGTGTAGTGAGTGATGCAACATCCATAGTGCTTAGATGAATGTTCCTTCTTTTGATGATTCATTACCTGGATTTGGTAGTAGTAGATCTCCTAGTGACAGGTATCTTGAAAAGCTAATTCAAGTAATCTGTTTAATCTCTGATTCCTTTTTATTTTTGCTTATATGTTAGTCTTTCCTCAAGTAGGCTTTGCTTGGATTGGATTTTAGATGGTCAATTACCATTGCTGTTTTCAGGAGCATTAATTGTTTAGTTTCAGTTTATAGAAAGGAGTAAGCTGATGTACGTTATTGTTTTTTTGTTAGGACGATGATAAAAAAAAGGGGGCAATCTCAAGGAATTGAATCTTTTTACAGCTATTAATCAAGCTCTTCACATCGCCTTGGATTCCGATCCTCGGTTTGTCTCCCTTCAATAATCGCTGTCAATTAATCGATTTGGATGCTAATTCCGTGTCTCAAGCCAAATTTTGTCAAGCTCCTATGTATTCGGAGAAGATGTGAGTTTCGGTGGGGTTTTCCGATCCATGGTGGGGTTAGCTGATCGATTTGGTAAAAGCAGGGTTTCCAACACTCCTCTCTGTGAACAGGTAACTGTTTTATGCTAAAATTATGTTTATAATGTATCATCGTCTCCATCTTGATGTTTATGGTGTTTTGCTAATCAACATGTCGAAAACTCAGGGGATTGTTGGATTTGGTATTGGTCTGGCAACAATGGTACGTCTGTCATTAATTTCGATGCAATATTGAAACAAATTAAAACTATTATCTGTTACACATTCATTTCTCATTTTGCTTTCGCCACAGGGAAATCAAGCTATTGCAGAGATTCAATTTGCTGATTATATCTATCCTGCATTTGATCGGGTATATCCCTGACTACTTGCTACTACTAGTGCTTAAATTACTTGATGCTCCTCATTTTCCCTAAATTGTGAAATGAACTTGCTCCTGCAAATTGTCAATGAAGCTCCTAAATTCAGGTACAGAAGTGGGAATCAGTTCAATTGTGGAGGCTTGTGTCTTTCAATGTTACGATGTTAATTTGAGCCTTTCTTCAAGTCGCTAATTTTTAATTTATTTTTAGGCTTGACAATAAGGTCTCCATATGGTGCCGTTGGCCATGGTGGACATTACCATTCCTAGTCTCCTGAGGCTTTCTTCTGTTCAGTTCCTGGTCTAAAGGTATGTGTTGTCATATTTTATTTGTCATGTATTTTATGCTATGAATATGGTTTCAAGAAAAAGAAACTATGATATAAGAAAAGTAATTAAGGTGTTTCAATATTTACAGCTTAGAATGATATATGTATTCTACTTTGAAACCTTTGGGTTTTATCAGTATTCAACTATTACCTCTTTCCATCTAATTTTCGGTGCTCCTAATTGGTTCTTTACCAGGTGGTCATTCCTCGAAGTCCAAGCCAAGCGAAAGGGTTGTTACTGTCAAGCATACGTGATCCGTATCCCGTGGTTTTCTTTGAACCGAAGGTACATCATTGCCATGCTTGCAGGGACTTTTTCAGTTTCAATCTGTCAATTATTCAATTATATGTTTGTTGGACTTTCAGTCTCTTTACCGTGTTGCTGTGGAGGAGGTTCCAGAAGATGATTATATGTTACCTATTTCTTAGGCAGAGGTAGGCCGACCATCTCTATAACACCCTCTTTTTTCCTTCTGTTTTTATATCATTTAAAACTGATGGAAACAAAAGGGGAAATCTGCTCAGGTGATTAGAGAAGGAGTAAGCTGCTGTTATTGTTTTTCTGTTATGTAAAACTTGCTGATTTTTTTAGCTTTTAGACTTTTAGTTGTCTAGGTTAGTAATATTTCTCCCATTTATATCACATTTTGTATTTAATTAGATTGAAATTTACTTTTAATGCAGTGGTTTCTGGTGTTTTATAGTTGTTTCCAAGTAACACGCATACTTCTATGATCATTTTGTATTTATGCATTTCTCATTTCCACCAAATTTTTTTCTATTTCTTTCTTTCATCCTGTTTCACCCCGCTGAAAATATCTACTTGTACGATCATTTTGTATTTATGCAGGTAAGCATATTTTTACATCCTTGTCAAAAATTATGTTATTTGCATGTCCATAAAAGAATTTTGGTGGCCAAAAGTCAAAATAAATATTTTAAAAAAATCTTCAAGGATGATATGCCGGATATGCTGCCTAAAGATGTTTGTTTTCGACGTAAATTCCTTGGTTATTGGACTATCTTGAAATTTTAACTATTTCAGATGGAGTAAAAATGGTGTCATGTCTCCTTAGTTTTATGCACGTTGAACATTCATATGCATGAAAAGTATGCGGCTTCAAGTAATTGTATTTTTTTTCCAGTGCATCGAGTGTAGTTGCCTTCAAGTAATTGTATTACTCCTTTTTGGCCTTTGCGTACTTGCTTGATTTTAGTATAGGTTTTTTTATGAGTGTAGTGTGATGGATTTGTGCAGCAAACTGAGCCTGATAAGGCTGATCCGAGCCCAGTTGATGTCCTAGTGCCGACGGTGCACTCTTTCTGTAAGGTCTTCACTGCGTCGGATACGAGCACTCATGGCAGTTTCTATGTTCTCCGTAAACACGCCAGCAAGTGCCTTCCTCCGCTGGTATGGGAGTAGAGCACTCATGGGAATACAGTGGATATTACCAGCTTGAAGATTTGCAGCAGTTGGTCATGAATCCAACGTCTATACTCTCTGACATACTAGGTCTAATGTCTGCTAAGACTGGGAATATTTCTAACCCAACAAAAAGGCTTGCACATGACCCTTAGCAGACTAAGGTGATGGCAATGCAGCCTGAAGGTATTGAGCTCATGAACCCTCCTCTTTAATTGTTTTAGCTGTTTGCTTGCAGATGAGACAAGAGAGTCGGAGAAGAGATACATCAGTTCATGGAGAATGGTTACATAAGTATAAAGAGACAAGCTAGGAAACTTATGAGAGAAGCTACAAAGTTTACAGAGACCAAAAAAAAAGTAAAAATTCAAGACGTAAAGCTAACTAAGGTTAGCTACTATAAAGCCTAAATCATAACCTAACACACAATATAATAATTTCAGCAGAGGTTCCTATCAGTTCATGTAGAATGGTCATCCTAGCTGGCTTTATACTTAATTAATCAATTTGTTGCTTCAATGTTCAACTACCCAATCGATTTGCGGGTTTAGACAATTTCTTTCCATGCAGGGCGAGCAATGACGCGGTGGACAAGCCTGGTAGGATGACCAAGACCAAGACGATGTCAAGATGCCAAGCAAGTTATACTTGATGTTTCTAACTTAGTAAAAGATTTATATTTGTTCAGTATTTGGTTTTCTCGATATGTATCTATATATCGATTCAATTACATAATATGAAATGAGACGTCGCTTTACATGTCGAATCCTCCTTAAAAAATGTTATATTGACCAATCAAATCATTTTACTTATAATATAGTTAATTCTTGTGAGCGAAATCTGCCATGTTTTACAGTAACTTTTATATCGATTTCTGTATACATTGCATTCATTTGGGTTTAAATAGTACAGAATCTAGGTAGTTTATGTTTATTTGCCAAAATTACGGAATCTACACCAGTTTCTGTTTAAATCGCAGAAATCGAGGCATTTACACCAATTCTACGGAAGGTCGGAAAAGCTCGGAAAAACACTACAGAAGTCCAAGGTCAAAGCAGCGGAACAAGTCCAAGAGACGAGGCTACTCGATCTCGAGTAGGCTTACTCGACCTAGACGAGCCATGGCCGAGCGGCCTTGGTCGAGCAGACCATGATCGAGCGAGCCAGCCAAACCAAGCTCCGGACCCTACTCGATCTCGACAAGCCCTCGTCGAGGTCGACGAAGCCCAGACGCCCACGTCCGGAGTCGACGAGGAGAAGCTGTCCGAGGACGAAGCCGAGGACGACCAGGAGACTCGCTGCAGCGGAAGTGACCACTCGCTGCCGCGGAAAGGACCAGTCGCTGCCGCGGACCAAGCCACTCGCTGCCAGCGGAAGAGCCAGCTCGAGAAGCCGAGTCACCTCTACTCGATCTCGACTAACCTTTGTCGAGATCGACGAGCCACCCTGAGCCATGTCCGAGCAACCCGAGGAGATCTACCCGAGGAGGTCCAGTCGATGACTCAACTTTACTCGAGATCGACGAGGCCAACTCGAGGTCGACGAGCACCAGTGAGCCAGAGTCCGAGCCACATCGAGTAGAGTCAAGCCAAGCCGAGCCACCCAACTCGAGGTCGACTAGACCCAGATTCCAGAAGCTGCTCGACGAAGCCTTGTCCGAGTAGGATTGGAGTTCCTTGATGCCGAAGGCGGAAAATTCTATCCGAACTTGCTGAAATCTATCCGGATCTATCAAGTTCTATCTATGGAAGGCGGAATCTATCAAGATAAAGACATGTTACCTAATTAGTTTTATCTTTTCCTTATGGATTTATTTCCATTAAAACATTTATTTATCCTTAAGCATTTTAGATATAAATTTAGATATAGATAGGAGATTCTATCCTTGATTAGCAAGGGTTAGAAGGCTATAAATAAGGCCCTAGGGGCTCAGTTTTAATCATCATTCAAGACAATTAGTTAGTTCCATTCAGAGATACAGTTTAGGAGTTTAAGGTTTTTAAGGTTTTGGCTTACAGCGAAAGTTGATTGCCAAGATTGTAAAGGCTTTGGATTTAGTTTATGCAATTCAGTTTCTTTCATCAATCAATGTCTGTTATTGCGATGACGCGTGAGTAGTCCACCCACTTCTGGGGCTGGGGTGAGCCCGACGGTGGCCATGTGAGGCGATGCGATAAAGGTCAGATCTTTTGTGTGATTCATCTTCTACCCCTATAAGCATGATTCTTTTGCGAGAGTTGAAGGTGATCCTTGTTTGTATTATTGAAGTGAAAGTGATCTTAATGCAACTCGGGTTAATTATGTGAAAAGGGTTAGTAACAATTAGGGTTTATGCGAGAGCCTCTATATGTCTATTTGTTAATGACGAAAGTTATTTGATGGAAAGCATGATCTTTTATGCCTTTGTGTGTTGTTTTGCATGGTTATCGTTGTGGTGTTGAAACCCTAGCCTTGGAGGTCTTTTAATATATTGAATTTACTTCGTTTCTCTAAGTTCTGTGTTTCGGAATTCTGCAAATTTAAGTTTCTGTCTTTTAGTGTTCTAGTCGACATAGAGGAGTCTCTCGTCGATCTCGAGGAGCATTTGGTCGAGATCGAGTTGAGTTTTGCTTGTCGAGTTGCTTTGTTTTCAGTTTCTGAGTTACTGCTGTTGACTTGCTTTTGTCGACCTAGAGGACAGCTTGTCGAGATCGACCAGCTTCTGTGTCCTCGAGTTACTTTCTGTCTTTTCTCTTGTCTTTGCTTTGCTTTTATTTCTGTCTTTTATTTGTTCTTTGCTTTTATTTTAGTTGCCCTTGCCGGGATTATTTGTTTCTATTTTATTTCTGCTTCTGCTTGTGTTTCTGCTTTTCTGCTGTTGTGAGAATCTGATAGCTACCTGAGAACTGCTGACGTGCTTCCTCGTGGATTCGATCCTGACTTTTCTCTTACTACAACGGGAGGAAGTCTTGTAATTATTTGCTGAGACAGGGGAGTCGTTCTAAACCATATTCTATTCTATACTTGACTTACTCCTGCAACAACAAATTGGCGCCGTTGCCGGGGAAGCAATCAATTGCGCCTTAGGTAGTCAGTTCTCACAGTTTCTTTGAGTTAGATTGCAGGTGTATGCGTCGTTCTGGTCAAACACCTGAGTTTGACAGCTTAGACGAACCGGAGCGCTACCTACACATCCACTGCAAACTCAAAAGGATCATGTCGGCCGCTGAAACACAGGAACAGCTGATCGCTAGGCTTACCAGGGAACTAGCCGCAAGGGATGCCGCTATCAACGCTAAAGATGCTGCTATCGCTGCTGAGAGAGCAGCAAGGGAACAAGCACAAGCTGAGCTTGCCCAGTATCCAACCACGACAGAGGACTACATGCACCCAACTCTCGTCGTGCCTGAATCGGCGATTCTAATCCCTGAAAACTCTTTTGAAATTCGCACTCAATTTCTTATAGAGCTTAAAAATAATGCCTTTTACGGCAGATTTAATGAGTGTCCTCTTGAACATATTACTAACTTTCATGATATGTGTCGTACTCTTGCAGAAGGTACAACTGTGGAATATTTCAAGATGAAATCTTTTCGCTGGTCTCTTGCTGGGCCTGCACTGAAATGGCTGGAAGGGCTGAAGGCAAGATCACTCACAACCTGGGCCCAAGTAGAGCAAGAGTTTCTGAACAAATTCTTCCCACCTGCCAAAACAGCACATCTCCGCCAGAAAATCACCGCCTTTAAACAGCAGAAAGGGGAACCGCTGGCAAAGGCATGGGAACGCTACAAGGAACTTCTGCGATCTTGCCCTACTCATGGACAACCACCCTACATCATTCAGGAGATCTTCTTCAACTCTCTTGATCAAGTCACTAAGGACAGAATCAACAATTATACTCGCTACGAGTATCTGACAATGCCGCCAAGTGACGCATGGAGAGTGCTGGAGAAGCTCACTACCTACGACAACAAGTATGGGTCTACTACAACTTATGAAGAGAACCCATACGCCAGGCCAGCACCATCCATGCCCCTCTATGAGCCATCAAAGGAGATTGATCCAGATGTCAGGGAACAATACTACAGAGATCAGAATAGGAAGCTCATCAAGCAAGTAAAGTATCTCTCTGTCAACCAGCCTTGCATAGAATGCGGATCGCAAAGGCACACCACTCCTGAGTGCCCCCACACAGAGCAAGTCAGGCTGGCAGAGCACCATGAGGATGCAGCTTACGCAGGGGGACCCAATCGCTACATGGGGACCAAAGGTTTCAGCAACCACAGTGGAACCAAGGTGTCCCTAGGAATCCCCCGCCCTACAGAGCTCCAGGACATCCAGAAAGGGAACAGAAAAAGGATGATATACAGCTGCTCCTGGAAGAAATACGGAGAAACCACACAGAAACTAGGCAGTCCTTCAACTCCGTCTATACTCAGATGCAAGGTGTCAACTCTAGGCTTGGGGAAATGGATATATGGCGGAAAACAGTTGATACACAGATTGGTCAGCTAGCCGCAGGAATCCCCAGATAGTCAGGCGCACTCCCTGGATCTTCAGAACCAAACCCTAAGGGAAAGACTGGACACATCGCCGCTGTGAAACTCAGGAGTGGCCATCAATTACAAGAGCCAGAGGTTGGAAATCAGCAGAACGACGAAGAACAGCAAGTCGACCTCGACAAGGCCGTAGTCGATCTCGACAAGGCCGTACTCGACCTCGACAAGACTCTCGTCGACCTCGAGGAGAAATTTCCAGAATCTTCGTCTGCGCCGAACAGCAACTCGACTGCACCCAATCCAGTCGATCTCGACAAGACTCTTGTCGATGTCGAGGAGCCCCTGGTCGAGAAATCTGCAGTAACTCCGACGTCTGTTCTGGCTCCGAATCAGAAAAAGAAGCTGCCTTTCCCCACAAAATCTCTAAAGGACCCAGCAGAGAAAAAGTGTCAGCGCTTCATCAAGATGCTTCAGAAGCTGAACGTCACCATCCCCTTCACAGAAGCTCTCAATGAAATGTCGTCCTACGTCAAGTTCCTGAAGGAGATTCTGAGCAAAAAGCGATCGATGGCAGAAATCACAGAGGAGTGCAGCCATCTGGATATATTGGAGAAGAGGCCGGATCCAGGTAAGTTTGCTATAACTATTGGATTTGGTCCATACAAAATTAATGCCCTATGTGATCTTGGAGCCAGTGTTAGTATTATGCCTTTAACGATTTGGTCCAAGATTAAGATAGGTGCCCTGGAGCCTGTGGATGCTAGACTTTACATGGCCAACAACACGGTGGTCATTCCAACAGGCATGGTGGAAAATGTCCCAGTACAAATAGGTAAATTCTTCGTTCCTGCTGATTTCTTAATTGTTGATATGCAAGAAGATCCTGCTTGTCCAATTATTCTAGGGAGACCATTCTTGGCAACGGTGGATGCCAAAATAAGCGTAAGGAAAGGAGTGCTCACCTTCAACATCAGCGATGAGGTAATTGAGTATTCCTTTAATAAAACTGAAAGGCATACAGGTCCAATGGAAGAGGTCAAATCTATCTCAGCTGGCTACATCACCTGCGGGGAACCCAAGGTCAGAAATATGACCCCTGAGGAGATAGAAAAAAGGGACATGGAGGCCCAGGTGGAGGAGATCATGGCAATCCTCAAGGAGAACACAAGGACGAAGTATGGGGTCAAGATCGACCAAACCCTAGTCGATCTCGACCAGACCAAGGAGACTCCACCGAAGCCGGCTTCATCGAACAGCGAACCAGACAAGCCGAGTCTACTCGAGGTCGACCACACCCTCGTCGATCTCGACCACCGATCGAGGAGCCCAGATCCTGCTTCCTCGACGCCGCAGCAACCAGACGGACAACCCTCGTCGATCTCGACAAGGCTTGTCGAGGTCGACCAGCACTCGGCACCACCAGAGCCATCTTCCTCGCCGATGGTGACTCCAAAGCCCTACTCGACCTCGAGTAGGCTTGTCGAGGTCGACCACCAGGCGGCGCCACCAGACCCTGTTTTCTCGAGGAGCAAGCCACCAGGAGCAGAGTCCTTGTCGATGTCGAGTAGGCTACTCGATGTCGACGAGCCACCTTCTTCATCGACTTCTGCCTCTTCGACCAGACATCCACCAGAGCCAGCAGCCTCGTCGATCTCGACTAGCCCTAGTCGAGATCGACCAAACACCGTGGTCCCCGATTCCGTTTCTGCGGAGGTGAGCCAAGGTATGGATCTTTCTTCTCCTATTTCCATTAAAGATTTATCTATACATGGGAGAGGTCTGCCTTGGTATGTGCGATTGTGCAGGATTTCCAATGATGAGCCTAAGGAGTATGAAATTGGAAACAAGCTCTATGTCTCTAAGTCAAAGGATCATTGGTTTCCTAACAAATTCAACAAGAAGCGGATGGGACCTTTCGTGGTGAACAAGATCCATTCTGGAGGATTACAGCTGATGGACAAAAATGGAGTCCTATTTGAGGCCCAAGCTACATGGGCCCTGCAGATGCCACCTTGAGCTAAATGGAAAGTCGGCCTAGCGACTATAAAATCTAGAGCATGTACATAGATTTTTTAGGACATTTGAGACTTTCTTGTTTTGTTTTTGAACACTTTTAGTTTTGCTATTATGGGTATATGTCTTCTACTTTTTCAGGTCACTGGATAGAACCAAGCTACATTAATACTCGGACTAGGAGGTGCTCCATTCAAAATTTTGCGGCTCTGCACTCATGTCTTGTGAGTTTCTTTCTTTACCCTTTACATTGTTTTTTTTTTATACAGTGAGGACACTGTAATGTTTAAGTATGGGGTGGGGGAAGGGCTTACTTTATGCATATTTGCTATATTTGACATTACATGAGCATTATTTCTTTTTGCTACATGGCTATTTTGGAATGCATTATTGACTTATGTGCTTATATACATGTTTTCCAAAATTTGAGAAAAATGACCCCCATTGAAATTTTTGAATAATGTCATGGAAGCTTATATTGAACTCGACGATGCAAAATTGGATTCATTAGAGATATAGCATGAAATTGCCTAGTAAAGGGAAGTCACAATGAAGTGCATATTTCTATGAAAACCATGAAAGGAGGTAAAATTTGAATTTGCTTTCGACATGTTGCATGATAAGATGATGGAGGACTTTATATTTCCATATAATGCTCATATTGTTATAATCCTAGCCTTACCTATGCTTATGCATCACAAAAGCCATAATATGCCTTATTTCAAATATTGCTCCACATGTTCTAAATATTGCCCATTCTTTACCTTATCCGGGGATTATGTTGAGAAGGATGTTACATTATGGAGATGTTATATGGTTGTTGTGATTGGTATCATTATTCGAGTTTGGAAGGAAATTGTTTGAAATATATGGAAAATTTAATGAGTGAAAGAAAATCCAATCACCTCAGGAGATAAAGGTAGATTGACCCTGCTCTCTGAGATAATAGTTTGGAGAGATGGGACACATTGTGAGGAGTCCAAAGCACTAAGTATCCGGGGCCATTCATGACACCCATGTTTGCGACTCGCGAGAAGGCAGTGCTAAGGTCAGAGAGGTAAAAGCATTATTATTGAAAAAAAGCATTATGAAAGGTGATGAATTGTATGGAGAAAGAATATGGAATGAAAATCAAAAGTTTGAAAGTGATCCATTTCCCCGGATCAAAAGCACCACATTGCCAAAAATTGCCCACCTTTTAGCCTTTTACCAATCTACTCCTTCATGAGCTTAAATTAAAGTCTTCTTGATTATCAATGCTTTGTCACATAAAAATTGTTTGTGCATAACCCTCCTTTTGTGAGTAGATGTTGCTTTTATATATTTGCACATGCATGAATCTATGACACTAGTACCTTTTCGAGGATGGTAATTTATTGCAGGGTTATATAAAAATAAATCTGATATGTTGAGAGTTTAAATTCTTCCCCTGAATGACAAATAAAAGTATTGCTTGAGGACAAGCAAGTTTAAGTATGGGGTGTTTGTTGTGAGCGGAATCTGCCATGTTTTACAGTAACTTTTATATCGATTTCTGTATACATTGCATTCATTTGGGTTTAAATAGTACAAAATCTAGGTAGTTTATGTTTATTTGCAAAAATTATGGAATCTACACCAGTTTCTGTTTAAATCGCAGAAATCGAGGCATTTACAGCAATTCTACAGAAGGTCGGAAAAGCTCGGAAAAACACTATAGAAGTCCAAGGTCAAAGCAGCGGAACACGTCCAAGAGACGAGGCTACTCGATCTCGAGTAGGCTTACTCGACCTAGACGAGCCATGGCCGAGCGGCCTTGGTCGAGCAGACCATGATCGAGCGAGCCAGCCAAACCAAGCTCCGGACCCTAGTCGACCTCGACAAGCCCTCGTCGAGGTCGACGAAGCCCAGACGCCCACGTCCGGAGTCGACGAGGAGAAGCTGTCCGAGGACGAAGCCGAGGACGACCAGGAGACTCGCTGCAGCGGAAGTGACCACTCGCTGCCGCGGAAAGGACCAGTCGCTGTCGCAGACCAAGCCACTCGCTGCCAGCGGAAGAGCCAGCTCGAGAAGCCGAGTCACCTCTACTCGATCTCGACTAACCTTTGTCGAGATCGACGAGCCACCCTGAGCCATGTCCGAGCAACCCGAGGAGATCTACCCGAGGAGGTCCAGTCGATGACTCAACTTTACTCGAGATCGACGAGGCCAACTCGAGGTCGACGAGCACCAGTGAGCCAGAGTCCGAGCCACATCGAGCAGAGTCAAGCCAAGCCGAGCCACCCAACTCGAGGTCGAGGAGACCTTGTCGAGGTCGACTAGACCCAGATTCCAGAAGCTGCTCGACGAAGCCTTGTCCGAGTAGGATTGGAGTTCTTTGATGCCGAAGGCGGAAAATTCTATCCGAAGTTGCTGAAATCTATCCGGATCTATCAAGTTCTATCTATGGAAGGCGGAATCTATCAAGATGAAGACATGTTACCTAATTAGTTTTATCTTTTCCTTATGGATTTATTTCCATTAAAACATTTATTTATCCTTAAGCATTTTAGATATAAATTTAGATATAGATAGGAGATTCTATCCTTGATTAGCAAGGGTTAGAAGGCTATAAATAAGGCCCTAGGGGCTCAGTTTTAATCATCATTCAAGACAATTAGTTAGTTCCATTCAGAGATACAGTTTAGGAGTTTAAGGTTTTTAAGGTTTTGGCTTACAGCGAAAGTTGATTGCCAAGATTGTAAAGGCTTTGGATTTAGTTTATGCAATTCAGTTTCTTTCATCAATCAATGTCTGTTATTGCGATGAGGCGTGAGTAGTCCACCCACTTCTGGGGCTGGGGTGAGCCCGACGGTGGCCATGTGAGGCGATGCGATAAAGGTCAGATCCTTTGTGTGATTCATCTTCTACCCCTATAAGCATGATTCTTTTGCGAGAGTTGAAGGTGATCCTTGTTTGTATTATTGAAGCGAAAGTGATCTTAATGCAACTCGGGTTAATTATGTGAAAAGGGTTAGTAACAATTAGGGTTTATGCGAGAGCCTCTATATGCCTATTTGTTAATGACGAAAGTTATTTGATGGAAAGCATGATCTTTTATGCCTTTGTGTGTTGTTTTGCATGGTTATCGTTGTGGTGTTGAAACCCTAGCCTTGGAGGTCTTTTAATATATTGAATTTACTTCGTTTCTCTAAGTTCTGTGTTTCAAAATTCTGCAAATTTAAGTTTCTGTCTTTTAGTGTTCTAGTCGACATAGAGGAGTCTCTCGTCGATCTCGAGGAGCATTTGGTCGAGATCGAGTTGAGTTTTGCTTGTCGAGTTGCTTTGTTTTCAGTTTCTGAGTTACTGGTGTTGACTTGCTTTTGTCGACCTAGAGGACAGCTTGTCGAGATCGACCAGCTTCTGTGTCCTCGAGTTACTTTCTGTCTTTTCTCTTGTCTTTGCTTTGCTTTTATTTCTGTCTTTTATTTGTTCTTTGCTTTTATTTTAGTTGCCCTTGCCGGGATTATTTGTTTCTATTTTATTTCTGCTTCTGCTTGTGTTTCTGCTTTTCTGCTGTTGTGAGAATCTGATAGCTACCTGAGAACTGCTGACGTGCTTCCTCGTGGATTCGATCCTGACTTTTCTCTTACTACAACGGGAGGAAGTCTTGTAATTATTTGCTGAGAGAGGGGAGTCGTTCTAAACCATATTCTATTCTATACTTGACTTACTCCTGCAACAACATTAATCAAATCTTTTATCTAGGATATGGTTTATTTCTAATGCTTTGTTCACCTTTAGATGCACTTATCTAAAAGTATAAAATCCTAAATTTAAGAATTATTCTCCAGACTCATACATTATTTATTATTATTTAACGTCATTAATGTATCCCCCTATATCTTAAAGCTGAGTCTTTTGGAGAACAGAGAGGCTATCCACGTGGAGCCTCTCCAATTTTTTTTCATCATTTCCGTTTTTGCCCTTCTCTCCCTCTTTCTTTCTGAAATAACTGTAGAACCCTATTTTCTTTCTCTCTCCTTCGTTGTTGAACAATCAAAATCTTCACCGTCGCTTCCTTTTCTGTAACCTTCTTTGCTGCCTCGGAGCTTCGTTCTCTGTCTTCCTCGTCCTCGCTAGGTGGGAGGCCAAATATAACTTATTACACTACGATCTCTGATTTGTTCTCCCTTTCGGTATTGGAGGGTTTCTTCGGATCGTGCTCCATTATACCTGTACCGTAGAAGCTGACGAATTGAAGAGAGAGGGGGATTAGTTGGGGGAATTAGTTGGGGAAGCACAGTATAGAGAGGACGGCGGTTGGGCGGTGTCGGAAAACGATGAAGTGGTGGCGGAATATGATCCATCCCTTGCAAACCCTCTGCTCCGGCGTCACTTACCGCTTCCGATTCCGTAAAACCGGCAAGTGCTAATTTAACAATTTCTTCCTAATATTTTCTTTCTACTGTTACATTATCGATATTTCCATGCTTTTCGAGTCAAGGTTCAATTTTTATGATTTTGTTTGATCGTTCGTTGCTGTCTGATTAATTACTGAACGGAATTTCTGTAAATTGGACTTCAATTTTGCAAGTATGAGTTCGCAATTGACTGTCGATCAGCTAAATTGAATCCCTAATCCCTAATGTAACCCTAATCTCAGTAATCCATCAATGTCCAGGGCTTGGTAGTTCAAACTTCAAATGCAAAACAAAGGGGAACACAACCTAACTTTGCAATAAGCGACACCTCTTATTATTTTTAGGAAACAAACAAGGGGAAGTTAGAATTCACTTGTATCTGTATGGTATGAGCCTCTTATCCGAGGAGAGGAAGACAACCTAGCTTTGCAATGAGCCCATAGCATGTGTTTCTGTTGGTAAAAGTCCCATCGTTAGTTATTTAACTTTATTTTTTCATGTCAATTTATGACCAATCTAAATCTGATCCTGGTTCAACTTTTTCTTTTTACGGGGTTATAAATCCAACCGTATACCATGAGTACCCCAAAACAATGGTAGACACTGCCTACCTTCATTGAAGGCCAACTTAAGAAGGTGACAGTCGTCTACGAATTTACCTTCACTGAAGAGAAAGCGACGCCTCTTGGTTTCTATGACAACTAGAATCCTTCATTTGCTTGTAAGATATTCACACTCCTATGCTGATTAACTTCCGCTATTGATTAATAATGTTATTATAAACTTCAGCAATACTGCAATACATATATGGCTTAGTTGTTGCTAATTTTGAACATCATTGCACCGAGATACCTATCTGATATACCATATGTTGCATGTTGATTTGATAAGGAAATGCTATTGGACTGCTAGGTGTTTTGGTGAAGTGCATCATATGTGTTGTAGATATTTACAGCCTACATGTGGAACCTCGCCTTTACTACACAGATCACGTCTTCTTCCATCAACACCATGTCTATTTCACCATGTTGAAATTGCTTTGTTTTTATAACGATGTTGAAATTGCTTTGTTTTTATAACGATGTTGAAATTGGTTTGTTTTTATAACGATGGTAAACCAATAGCCTTAGTATCATGCTGCTTCTGACTCTGAATTGGAAATAAACGTTAATATTTGTTGCCGGTGATCAATAATATATATTACTTGATTTTATGTTACCTTTTAGTTTTGTCTCGGTTTGTGTTACTTGATTTCAATATTTTAACAGCCCAAAACACATGTGGTGGAAAATTCAACAGGTGTGAAATAAAAATAAATATATCTACCCAAGTTTCTAAATAATTTTAAGTTCGAATTTAAAAATAATTTCAAAGATATAGACTTAATATGTTAGTAATATAATCAACGTTTATTTGTTTTTTATATTAGCATATTAGTAATTTCAAAACCTTGCTACCCCACTACCTATTTTTATTACCCCACTTTAAAAATAACTATTTTAAATTAACATTTCAAAATTTATCCAACTAACTCCACTACCTATTTTAATCACCCCACCTTCAAATGTAACTTCTGTCAGTTTAAACTTCTGTTGAAGCATTCCAAATTTTACCCCACTAACCCCACTAACTATAATCACTCCACCTTCAAATTAGTTATAACCCCACTACCTATTTTAATCACCCCATCTTCAAATGTAACTTCCGTAAGTTTAAACTTCTGTTGAAGCATTCCAAATTTTACCCCACTAACTATAATCACCCAACCTTCAAATTAGTTATAACCCCACTACCTATTTTAATCACCCCACCTTCAAATGTAACTCCCGTCAATTTAAAATTATGTTGAAGTATTCCAAATTTTATCCCACTAACCCCACTACCTATAACCACCCCACCTTCAAATTAGTTATGCAACATGGTAACTTTTAAAATTATGTTGAAATATTCGGATCAAAATAACATTTTTGCCCTTTTCTTATAGATAAAAATAACATTTTTTCTCTTATGTGTGTCTTCCCATTCATGATTCACCTATCATATAACTATTTCATCTTTTTTGTTCAAGTTGTATGTAGTACGTCTTAATTTGTTTATTTATGTGTGAATTTAATCCATTGAAGTTGCTTAGTTGTGTTCAATCATTCAAATAAGAGCCCTGGAATCTGTTAATCCGTATTTTGTATTTTAATTATTACATGAAAAATATTGCAGGATCGGATAATATATATATGAAAGTACGTATATTTTAATTATTAGATGCTTCGTTGTTTTCTAAATGTGTAGTATTCTCTATTATCTTATATAGGATTTGAATAATCATATTGAAACTTTCAAATTAGATGATTTATTAGAGTTATAGAAATTTTTTGTTTGTAGCATTGAATTTTACTACTCTATAATATATAAATTATAAACAAACTGTTGAAGATAAAACTTTTTTTTTTTCCAATTCTTTATTCTATATTAATCTTTGACGGAATGTGACATTTTATTTTATTTTATATATTTCTTTATATCAAATCTCTTAGCATATAACGGTATTACTATATCAAATTGATAAAGTTTCATATCTAATTTCAAAGTTATTATTTTTATTTTCATTAATTTAAAACTTATTAAGATGATGAAGTTTGAATATATTTGTTGCGGTCTCTCGGGTGACGTCTATGAGAGGTTTGAAGATTGTAGTATGTGATCAAGATTCTAATCTTTTAACCTCTACTACTAATGTTGTATATAAAGAGGTTTTTCACAACGTATAGTTTGTAGAAACTTGTGTTGAGGACATATGCATGCAGATGTTATGGCGGAGTTGATTATTATTTGCGTACATTGTGGTTGACTTATTTTACTTTATGAAACCATGTTAAATTAATTTATGTGTCGCTCCTTCTTGTATCATTCAGCTCAGTCGAAGGTAAGGTTCGGTCTAGTATATGTTTTATACATCATTACTGAGTTAAAAATCCCGTGCGTAGCGCACGGGCTACATGCTAGTTTAAATAATTTTCCAAGTACTACTCAACCAAAATGCAATACCGTAGCTAAATCATCTTTTCAATTCATTTTAATAAACCAAGCCAAGAATTCATTTTAAAATTCCTAAAATTACCTAGTTAAAATATCACATGATAAATAATTCAAATAATATTTCCAATTTTCAGAGAATATAAAATCACAAAATTATAATAATCTATATAACTACGTAAAAGCAATGGGTTTTTTGCCACGTGTCGCTCCCTCCTTCCATTATGCTTTTCTGACCAATTACATTATTTCGTTTTAATTCATCTTTTTACCCTTTTTTGATTTGCGACATTCCTCCTCTGCCAATTCGATTATTTCGCCTTCCTCCTCCGATTAGGTTATGTCCCCTCCTCTCCTCCATCTTTCTCCGTTTTTTGTCTCCTCCTCTCGCGGATGATTTGCGACATTCCTCCTCTTTATTTCAGGTTTGAACATCGATGGTTTCATGGATATTCGCTGATTTGTTATAAGATTCCACATCGACTTTTATCAACGTTCCGCGAGGCACCACAATGAGGCCTTCGTCTTCCTCCTCAGCCGATATTACACCGCCTCCTCCTCCATCCTTCTCCGCTGGTATTGATACCCATCGTCTCAATCCTTTGAGTTTCATCCTTTCTTCTGTTTTTTTTTTTGTTGTTAAAAATTAGTGTTTGCCTTTGTTTGATCAATTTCAGTTCGTATCTTTGTTGAATTGTCTTACATTTTGGATTTTCTGTGTTTCTCTTGGCGTTAATTGTCGAGAAGGCATCCCGCTGCCTCCTCGTGTCATGCCTACTCTGAGGGGTGGCTTCAGTCGTTCCCTATACCTAAGGTTTGTCCCTAATTTCTCTTTCTTCCCTCATTCTGTTTCTAATATTCAATCTTAAAAATTCTTCTTCATTTCTTCCCAGTTTGATCAGTTTCAGTTCGTATCCTTGTTGAATTGTCTGACATTTTGGATTTTCTGTGTTTCTCTGGGCGTCAATTGTCTTAAAGGAATACCGCTTCCTCCTTTGGCCATTCCTACTCCGAGGGCTTGCTTTAATCGTGCCCTATACCTAGGGTTTGCCCCTAATTTCTCTGTCTTCCTTTGTTCTGCTTCTAATATTCAAGATCTTCAATCTTCTTCTTCATTTCTGCCCAATTTTGTATTCAGTATCTTCAAATCATATTTCAACTATTCGAATATAAAATGGTTTTTTCATCTATTACGATTTGTGTTTGTGTAACTCAATTACCTATTATTACTAGGAATCATAGGGGCTCAATGCGAGTGGTGGTGTATCTGGTGCAGTTTGAGCTCCTAATAGTAGACGGATCTGGTAAGGATAATACCCAAACCATGTGTGCCTAATTAACTGTCATTGCTTCATGCCTCTTTATAACAAGGTATAATTACAGATCAACTATTATTCTGTTTTTTCTTCTTCCTCTGAATCTCTTCACATTGTATATTTTTATTGGATTAGTTTTTATTAATTTTATATCTAGATTATGTGAAAGAAGAGCATGTGATGAAGTCCGTGATTTGTCTGAGAGGATTCATCGTCTACAGGTATGTGTTAAGTAGTATGTTGATTCATTGCTTCATTCCCACCCCCATGTAATTCATTGTTTCTTTATGCAGGCAAGTTTGGATACCATGCACATAGCAGAACAAGTCCGTCAGGTAGGATGTCTGAGTTCATTTGTATGCATGTATAGCGTCTTACTTTAAAATGATATGCTTCATTCATGTTTTCCCTGATCTTTATTATTGGAAACTGCAGAAAGCCAGAGCTGTAGAGATGAAGAAATTGGAAGAGCATACAAAGCATGTCGAGGTTTGTTTTTTCATTATTTTTTTAAGGTTGCTTATTCATGAAATTTTTGTATATCACAAGGCCAACTATCCTTCCATCTATTACATACTCAATCCATGTATCCCAGTGATTTGGGTTCTGAAGGCCTATTACTTTTCTAATTATGTTATCATATTTTTGTGACTTAAGAGGTGGAGCCTTTTTTATGCAAAATTTACTCAACTTATTCAACTGTAGAAAGAATGGGCTGATGCCAAGAAAGAACTCCAGCTCGAGCGTGATAATGCTAGAGTCCTATCTCTTGATCGTGACAGCTCTATAAGAGATTCAATGAGACAAATTGAGCAAATGGGAAAAGAGTTGGCTAGTGCTTTACAAGCCACTACAGTGGGTGAGACAAAAGTTGCAGCTTTTAAGGTTTCTATTACTTCATAGTTCATATAATTTTGTCATCAACCACTAAATTTCTCTGTTATTTAATTGTTGAAAATCAGAAGCTAAATGAACAATACGAAATAATGTTGATGATATAAGTTTTGTCTAATACTTTCTTTGTAGTTATGGTAAGTTAGTTTTTATACTTCTTTTTGTACTTCCAGGCACAATGTTCTGATCTTGAACGGAAGTTGAAGACTTCTTATATTAAGGTATGAGCCTATGGAATCCTGTATATGATGATTATGCTGGTACATTGTTGTTAGTTTGATTTGAATGTAGACTTATGAGACATATGGTGTGACAGAATGAAGGAAGAAAGAGAATATGCTCAACATGAAACTTCTTATTTATGGGATGTTCTTTGCTAAAATTTTATAGCTACTGTATTGTAAAGGCTCGGATTTCCAAATCCTAATTTTTCGGAAAAAAAAAGGAAATTAAAAATGAATTTAAATCGAATTAAAAGCTTGTTTAGCGGATTTCGACTGTAATATAAAATTTGACGAACGATTTTCGTCATTTTACCTCGAAAATTTAAAATAATTATCAGATGGCAATATCCTTGTCAATTTTTAAAATCTCATTGATCGAGAAAGCGGGATTCTGGGAAACTAACATTCAGAAACTAATTTCGGGATTCGAAATTCACGTATTCGGGATTTATTACGGCGTATTCAATTTGACTGATGTCTTAATTAATACAAGTCAAATCCTCCGCCAGTTTAGCCCGTCCCCTACTCCTCTACAACCCACAACCAACTACTCTGTTCCTCTTTTGCTGTACACCATCGCTCCATCACCATCACCACTCCGCCCTCTTTATATCATCACCATCACATTCACACTCTCCATCACCATTTCAACATACCTCATTGTAACGGCCCAGAATTATGATTTCCGGGTTACGTTTCAAGGGATAAAACCCCTTGTTCGGATCTTGCAATCCAGGTACAGGTTGAGTTTTAAAACAAAATATTTGTACTAAAAGAAGGGATTTCGAACCCTTAAAGATCGCGGATCCATTGGGGACCGTATACCTGCCTTAGTCTAATCGTGAAATCGAGCGATAGCAAAAATAAAGTTGAGTTTAAATACAATCCGAAAAGGAGTATAAAAGAGAGGAAGTGTGGTGGTCTCTCAACCTCTCGATCTAACGCCAAAAGTCTGAACCCGCCAAGCATCCACATAAGCAACGATAACGGCTAGAGATTACCTGAATCTAAAAAAAAATGAGGGGGATCTGGGTCAATCATCAGGTCACTCATGCGCGTATGTAAACACACTCTGAGAGGCATATAATAAGCATCCTATTCTTAAGATGAAATGCGTAATGTCATGCGTAAATTAAATCACATATATATATTGACAGTTTAATATAATGCAGAAAGCGATAAATGGATCCACACAGAATGCCAAGTGACATGTCCCGCTCGTACCTCCACCCCCTTTCAATAGGGCGGAGACTGGCCAGTTCGGTGCTATAGCATATCAATTTCTTCGTGGTGGCGCACAAACCACGGCATCATCATATCATATCATATCATCTCATCGCTTGCCCGATGGTGCTGGGCAATCATATCCTGCTCATATAGACTCGATTGACTCGGGGTACCCGATGAGGCTGGGCTACCCTATGACCCTAGCAAAGACTCTAGGACTATCACAGATAACGGCCGTTCTCTAGCAAAGACTCTAGGACTATCAGGAGCTTTGTAGGAGATATCAAAAGAGAAGGGCTCGAGAGGATGATGCTCGGCATAAGAAGAAGGTTGAACCTTCTTGGCAAGAGATCCGCAGGCTCGCGGAAGACTCAATGCAACAAGTACGGGAAATGCGAAAAGTCGTCAACACATTGGGGTCGACGCTATCGAAGCCCATAATAGCCCCACCTCCCTCTTCCCAGACGACATCCTCTACCTTCATGGGTGAAGCACTTGAGATTAAAGAAGGCATGTCCAAGGATGTTCTGATTGAGACTACAAAGGTCATGCCTGAGCTTAAGAAAGATGAATAATTCATCCAACATCCTAGTGTTGCGCTTTCCATGAAGGATAAACAAGCGCCAACCGAGGTACCTTTTTTTCTTAATTCCATGTCAACTAAGTGGTCGGATGCGACCCCATTCATTCCGTCTTGCTTGCCTTTCACGATTCTAGAAGAAGAGGAAATTCAAGACTCATTCAAGGAAGAAGAAGCATGTTCAAAGGAGTCTCTCGTTTACATCACGGATTCGAGGACGAATCATTTTCAAGGGAAGGAGGATGATGTGATCCTAGTGGTCAGTGCGCTCGACTCATTTATCTTACAAAGCTTTGTCGCTGGAGTCGAATATCAACTCTTGTTTGAGAAATTAGAATGGCGACAACGTGGTATTTTTGCTCTTTCGGGCTGCATAAAATTCCGATTGAAGCCATTTAGCACTTGTTGGAAAGATATTTTAAGTGGCTACAACTTCCATGAAGAACATTTATTCCGAATCAGCCGCAAAGATGCTTGAATTTGACGTTCAATTCAGAAGCTCAAGTCTGTACGAAATTTCCTTGAGTTTTTCTATTGTAATAATCCCACATCGCTTAGAGATGTTTGGGGCTTTTATTTTAATAATATATACTGCTTGTAAAACCTTAATTTTAAATGAAATAAAGTTTAGTTGAAGGTTAATCCACTAAATAGCTTCCTATGATTCCGGGTTAAGGATCGAGTTCTTGGTGAGAGGCTAAGAGCGAACCCTTTGGTGAGAGGCCAAGGGTGACACTCTAGTGAGAGGCGAAGGCGTCAAAGGGTCGAGATCATCGGAGTGCGATTCCGAGAGGATTGAGATCGAGTGTAGGGGATTCAAGGGTGAGAGGGCTGCGAATCTTGCTTCACATATCCCTTTTTTTCAGTTCCCAAAAATCCCAAAATTTAGCCCCACGAAGAAGTGTGTTCAAAAGATCGAGCCTTGGTCGATCCGGTCCTCGGGTCTCATCAAGTGGTATCAGAGCTAACCGACTCCAGTCCATCGAGCTTTCGATAACTGAGTCGTTTCTTCCTAGTCAAAATGTTCAAGAAGATGAGTTCCAAGCGTTTGTCCGAAGAGTATATCTGATGGGCCATTCGAGCCTATGATGATGGGTACCTTCATTGGGGCGACATGGATGATGCTACATATGATGTAGTTGATCAGGAGCTTTGTTGGAGATATCAAAAGAGAAGGGCTCAAGAGGATGATGCTCAACATAAGAAGAAGATTGAACCACCTTGGCAAGAGATCCGCAAGCTCGCGGAAGACTCAATGCAACAAGTACGGGAAATGCGAAAAGTCGTCAACACATTGGGGTCGACGCTATCGAAGCCCATAACAGCCACACCTCCCTCTTCACATACGACATCCTCTACCTTCATGGGTGAAGCACTTGAGGTTAAAGAAGGCATGTCCAATGATGTTCCGATTGAGACTGCAAAGGTCATGCCTGAGCTTAAGAAAGATGAATAATTCATCCAACATCCTAGTGTTGCGCTTTCCATGAAGGATAAACAAGCGCCAACCGAGGTACCTTTTTTTCTGAATTCCATGTCAACTAAGTGGTCAGATGTGACCCCATTCATTCCGTCTTGCTTGCCTTTCACGATTCTAGAAGAAGAGGAAATTCAGGACTCATTCAAGTAAGAAGAAGCATGTTCAAAGAAGTCTCTCGTTTACATCACGAATTCGAGGACGAATCCTTTTCAAGGAAAGGAGGATGATGTGATCCTAGTGGTCAGTGCACTCGACTCATTTATCTTACAAAGCTTTGTCGCTGGAGTCGAATATCAACTCTTGTTTGAGAAAACAGAATGGAGACAATGTAGTATTTTCACTCTTTCGGGCTGCATAAAATTCCGATTGAAGCCGTTGATCACTTGTTCGAAAGATATTTTAAGTGGCTACAACTTCCATGAAGAACATTTATTCCGAATCAGCCCCAAAGATGCTCGAATTTGACGTTCAATTCAGAGGCTCAAGTCTATACGAAATTTCCTTGAGTTTTTCTATTGTAATAATCCCACATCGCTTAGAGATGTTTGGGGCTTCTATTTTCATGTTATACACTGCTTGTAAAACCTTAATTTTAAATGAAATAAAGTTGAGTTGAAGGTTAATCCACTAAATAGCTTCCTATTATTCCGGGTTAAGGATCAATTTCTTGGTGAGAGGCTAAGAGCGAACCCTTTGGTGAGAGGCCAAGGGTGACACCCTAGTGAGAGGCGAAGGCGTCAAAGGGTCGAGATCATCGGAGTGCGATTCCGAGAGGATTGAAATCGAGTGTACGGGATTCAAGGGTGAGAGGGCTGCGAATCTTGCTTCACATATCCCTTTTTTTCAGTTCCCAAAAATCCCAAAATTTAGCCCCACAAAAAAGAGTGTTCAAAAGATCGAGCCTTGGTCAATCCGGTCCTCGGGTCTCATCAAGTGGTATCAGAGCTAATCATCTCCAGTCCATCGAGCTTTCGATAATTGAGTTGTTTCTTCCTAGTCAAAATGTTCAAGAAGATGAGTTCCAAGTGTTTGTCCGAAGAGTAAATCTGATGGGCTATTCAAGCCTATGATGATGGGTACCTTCATTGGGGCGACATGGATGATGCTACATATGATGTAGTTGATCAGGAGCTTTGTAGGAGATATCAAAAGAGAAGGGCTCGAGAGGATGATGCTCAACATAAGAAGAAGGTTGAACCACCTTTGCAAGAGATCTGCAAGCTCGCGGAAGACTCAAGGCAACAAGTACGTAAAATGCGAAAAGTCATCAACACATTGGGGTTGACGCTATCGAAGCCCATAACAGCCCCACCTCCCTCTTCACAGACGCCATCCTCTACCTTCATGGGTGAAGCACTTGAGGTTAAAGAAGGCATGTCCAAGGATGTTCTGATTGAGACTGCAAAGGTCATGCCTGAGCTTAAGAAAGATGAATAATTCATCCAACATCCTAGTGTTGCGCTTTCCATGAAGGATAAACAAGCGCCAACCGAGGTACCTTTTTTTCTGAATTCCATGTCAACTAAGTGGTCAGATGTGACCCCATTCATTCCGTCTTGCTTGCCTTTCACGATTCTAGAAGAAGAGGAAATTCAGGACTCATTCAAGTAAGAAGAAGCATGTTCAAAGAAGTCTCTCGTTTACATCACGAATTCGAGGACGAATCCTTTTCAAGGGAAGGAGGATGATGTGATCCTAGTAGTCAGTGCGCTCGACTCATTTATCTTACAAAGCTTTGTCGCTGGAGTCGAATATCAACTCGTGTTTGAGAAAACAGAATGGCGACAATGTAGTATTTTGACTCTTTCGGGCTGCATAAAATTCCGATTGAAGCCTTTGAGCACTTGTTGGAAAGATATTTTAAGTGGCTACAACTTCCATGCAGAACATTTATTTCGAATCAGCCCCAAAGATGCTCGAATTTGACGTTCAATTCAGAGGCTCAAGTCTATACGAAATTTCCTTGAGTTTTTCTATTGTAATAATCCCACATCGCTTAGAGATGTTTGGGGCTTCTATTTTCATCTTATACACTGCGTGTAAAACCTTAATTGTAAATGAAATAAAGTTGAGTTGAAGGTTAATCCCTAAATAGCTTCCTGTGATTCCGGGTGAAGGATCGATTTCTTGGTGAGAGGCTAAGAGCGAACCCTTTGGTGAGAGGCCAAGGGTGACACCCTAGTGAGAGGCGAAGGCGTCAAAGGGTCGAGATCATCGGAGTGCGATTCCGAGAGGATTGAGATCGAGTGTAGGGGATTCAAGGGTGAGAGGGCTGCGAATCTTGCTTCACATATCCCTTTTTTTTCGGTTCCCAAAAATCCCAAAATTTAGGCCCACAAAAAAGAGTGTTTAAAAGATCGAGCCATGGTCAATCCGGTCCTCGGGTCTCATCAAGTGGTATCAGAGCTAATCGACTCCAGTCCATCGAGCTTTCGATAATTGAGTTGTTTCTTCCTAGTCAAAATGTTCAAGAAGATGAGTTCCAAGGGTTTGTCCGAAGAGTAAATCTGATGGGCCATTCGAGCCTATGATGATGGGTATCTTCATTGGGGCGACATGGATGATGCTACATATGATGTAGTTGATCAGGAGCTTTGTAGGAGATATCAAAAGAGAAGGGCTCGAGAGGATGATGCTCAGCATAAGAAGAAGGTTGAACCACCTTGGCAAGAGATCCGCAAGCTCGCGGAAGACTCAACGCAACAAGTACGGGAAATGCGAAAAGTCATCAACACATTGCGGTCGACGCTATCGAAGCCCATAACAACCCCACCTCCCTCTTCACAGACGACATCCTCTACCTTCATGGGTGAAGCACTTGAGGTTAAAGAAGGCATGTCCAAGGATGTTCCGATTAAGACTGCAAAGGTCTTGCCTGAGCTTAAGAAAGATGAATAATTCATCCAACATCCTAGTGTTGCGCTTTCCATGAAGGATAAACAAGCGCCAACCGAGGTACCTTTTTTTCTTAATTCCATGTCAACTAAGTGGTCAGATGTGACCCCATTCATTCCGTCTTGCTTGCCTTTCACGATTCTAGAAGAAGAGGAAATTCAGGACTCATTCAAGTAAGAAGAAGCATGTTCAAAGAAGTCTCTCGTTTACATCACGAATTCGAGGACGAATCCTTTTCAAGGGAAGGAGGATGATGTGATCCTAGTGGTCAGTGCGCTCGACTCATTTATCTTACAATGCTTTGTCGCTGGAGTCGAATATCAACTCTTGTTTGAGAAAACAGAATGGCGACAATGTAGTATTTTGACTCTTTCAGGATGCATAAAATTCCGATTGAAGCCGTTGAGCACTTGTTCGAAAGTTATTTTAAGTGGATACAACTTCCATGAAGAACATTTATTCCGAATCAGCCCTAAAGATGCTCGAATTTGACGTTCAATTCAGAGCCTCAAGTCTATACGAAATTTCCTTGAGTTTTTCTATTGTAATAATCCCACATCGCTTAGAGATGTTTGGGGCTTCTATTTTCATCTTATACACTGCTTGTAAAACCTTAATTTTAAATGAAATAAAGTTGAGTTGAAGGTTAATCCACTAAATAGCTTCCTATGATTCCGGGTTAAGGATCGAGTTCTTGGTGAGAGGCTAAGAGTGAACCCTTTAGTGAGAGGCCAAGGGTGACAGCCTAGTGAGAGGCGAAGGCGTCAAAGGGTCGAGATCATCGGAGTGCGATTCCGAGAGGATTGAAATCGAGTGTAGGGGATTCAAGGGTGAGAGGGCTGCGAATCTTGCTTCACATATCCCTTTTTTTCAGTTCCCAAAAATCCCAAAATTTAGCCCCACAAAAAAGAGTGTTCAAAAGATCGAGCCATGGTCAATCCGGTCCTCGGGTCTCATCAAGTGGTATCAGGGCTAATCGACTCCAGTCCATCGAGCTTTCGATAATTGAGTTGTTTCTTCCTAGTCAAAATGTTCAAGAAGATGAGTTCCAAGTGTTTGTCCGAAGAGTAAATCTGATGGGCTATTCGAGCCTATGATGATGGGTACCTTCATTGGGGCGACATGGATGATGCTACATATGATGTAGTTGATCAGGAGCTTTGTAGGAGATATCAAAAGAGAAGGGCTCGAGAGGATGATGCTCAGCATAAGAAGAAGGTTGAACCACCTTGGCAAGAGATCTGCAAGCTCGCGGAAGACTCAATGCAACAAGTACGTAAAATGCGAAAAGTCATCAACACATTGGGGTTGACGCTATCGAAGCCCATAACAGCCCCACCTCCCTCTTCACAGACGCCATCCTCTACCTTCATGGGTGAAGCACTTGAGGTTAAAGAAGGCATGTCCAAGGATGTTCTGATTGAGACTGCAAAGGTCATGCCTGAGCTTAAGAAAGATGAATAATTCATCCAACATCCTAGTGTTGCGCTTTCCATGAAGGATAAACAAGCGCCAACCGAGGTACCTTTTTTTCTTAATTCCATGTCAACTAAGTGGTCAGATGCGACCCCATTCATTCCGTCTTGCTTGCCTTTCACGATTCTAGAAGAAGAGGAAATTCAGGACTCATTCAAGGAAGAAGAAGCATGTTCAAAGAAGTCTCTCGTTTACATCACGAATTCGAGGACGAATCCTTTTCAAAGGAAGGAGGATGATGTGATCCTAGTAGTCAGTGCGCTCGACTCATTTATCTTACAAAGCTTTGTCGCTGGAGTCGAATATCAACTCTTGTTTGAGAAAACAGAATGGCGACAATGTAGTATTTTGACTCTTTCGGACTGCATAAAATTCCGATTGAAGCCGTTGAGCACTTGTTGGAAAGATATTTTAAGTGGCTACCACTTCCATGAAGAACATTTATTCCGAATCAGCCCCAAAGATGCTCGAATTTGACGTTCAATTCAGAGGCTCAAGTCTATACGAAACTTCATTGAGTTTTTCTATTGTAATAATCCCACATCGCTTAGAGATGTTTGGGGCTTCTATTTTCATCTTATACACTGCGTGTAAAACCTTAATTTTAAATGAAATAAAGTTGAGTTGAAGGTTAATCCACTAAATAGCTTCCTATGATTCCGGGTGAAGGATCGAGTTCTTGGTGAGAGGCTAAGAGCGAACCCTTTGGTGAGAGGCCAAGGGTGACACCCTAGTGAGAGGCGAAGGCGTCAAAGGGTCGAGATCATCGGAGTGCGATTCCGAGAGGATTGAGATCGAGTGTAGGTGATTCATGGGTGAGAGGGCTGCGAATCTTGCTTCACATATCCCTTTTTTTTCAGTTCCCAAAAATCCCAAAATTTAGCCCCACAAAAAAGAGTGTTCAAAAGATCGAGCCTTGGTCAATCCGGTCCTCGGGTGTCATCAAGTGGTATCAGAGCTAATCGACTCCAGTCCATCGAGCTTTCGATAACTGAGTTGTTTCTTCCTAGTAAAAATGTTCAAGAAGATGAGTTCCAAGCCTTTGTCCGAAGAGTACATCTGATGGGCATTCGAGCCTATAATGATGGGTACCTTCGTTGGGGCGACATGGATGATGCTACATCTGATGTAGTTGATCAGGTGCTTTGTAGGAGATATCAAAAAGAAAGGGCTCGTGAGTATGATGCTCGACATAAGAAGAAGATTGAACCACATTGGCAAGAGATCCGCAAGCTCGCGGAAGACTCAATGCAACAATTACGGGAAATGCGAAAAGTCGTCAACACATTGGGGTCGACGCTATCGAAGCCCATAACAGCCCCACCTCCCTCTTCACTGTTGTTGCAGGAGTAAGTCAAGTATAGAATAGAATATGGTTTAGAACGACTCCCCTGTCTCAGCAAATAATTACAAGACTTCCTCCCGTTGTAGTAAGAGAATAGTCAGGATCGAATCCACGAGGAAGCACGTCAGCAGTTCTTAGGTAGCTATCATATTCTCACAGACACAGCAGAAAAGCACAGAAACGAAGACAAAAGCAGAAATAAAATAGAAACAAATAATCCCGGCAAGGGCAACTAAAATAAAAGCAAAGAACAAACTAAAGACAGAAATAAAAGCAAAGCAAAGGTGGAAGCAAAGACAGAAAGTAACTCGAGGACACAGAAGCTAGTCGATCTCGACAAGCTGTCCTCTATCTCGACTAAGGTAAGTCGACTGCAACAACTCAGAAACAGAAAACAAAGCAACTCGACAAGCAAAACTCAACTCGATCTCGACAAAGGCAACTCGAGATCGACTACAGTAACTCGACACAGAGTGCAGAAAGTGAAAATTGACAAAAGAAAAAAACAGAAAACCAACTCGACCTAGACCAGCCCCTACTCGACTTCGACAAAGGACAACT
Organism: Persicaria tinctoria; assembly: GCA_037127255.1. Lineage (NCBI taxonomy): Eukaryota > Viridiplantae > Streptophyta > Magnoliopsida > Caryophyllales > Polygonaceae > Persicaria > Persicaria tinctoria. Next base: position 76,734,262 of record JBANSL010000006.1, read on the forward strand.
CGAGATCGACAAGGGTTTAGTCTATGTCGACAAGAAACAGAAAAAGACAGAAACTTTAAAATAACGTAAATTGCAATTGCTCAAACCCAAACTCAGCTTTTTCGACAGAAAATAAATCAATATATTAAAAGACCTCCAAGGCTAGGGTTTCAACACCACAACGGTAACCATGCAAAACAACACATAAAGGCATAAAAGATCATGCTTTCCATCAAATAACTTTCGTTATTAACAAATAGGCATATAGAGGCTCTCGCATAAACCCTAATTGTTACTAACCCTTTTCACATAATTAATCCAAGTTGCATTAAGATCACTTTCGCTTCAATAATACAAACAACGATCACCTTCAACTCTCGCAAAAGAATCATGCTTTTAGGGATAGAAGACAAATCGCATAAAAATCTGACCTTTATTGCATCGCCTCACATGGCCACCGTCGGGCTCACCCCAGCCCCGGAAGTGGGTGGACTACTCACGCCTCATTGCAATTGCAGACATTGAATTGATGAAAGAAATAACTTGCATTAAAAACTAAATTCCAAGTCGAATGCCAAAACCCTAAAACCTTCGAACTCCCTAAACCGTCTTTGTGGAACTACTTGTCTTTCTCTGAAATTGAATCCATAAAACTGAGCCCCTAGGGCTTTATTTATAGCCTTCATTCCCTAGCTAATCTAGGAAAGAAGATATCTAAAATTATATCTACTTGCTTTAAAGATGAATAAAATGTTTAATGGAATTAAATCCATAAGGGAAAAGATAAAACTAAATATGGAAATATGTCTTCATGTTGATAGATCTTGCTCCTTGATGATAGAACTTGATAGATCGGATAGAATCTTCGGCCAAGTCGACTCCTTCGCGCCCAAGGAATCCAAATTCTAGTCGAACAGCTCACGTCGAGAAGATTCTGGAACTGGCTCTAGTCGACTTCGGGGAAGCTTCGTCGACCTCGACAAGGGTGGCTCGTCGAGTGGACTTCCTCGGGTTGGTGTGCTCGATGTGGCTCGGACTGGGCTCCTGGTGCTTGTCGACCTCGAACAACTGCTCCTCGAGATCGACCAGGGTTCGTCGGAGATGGCTCTGGTGGGCTTGTCGAGGACTCCTCCTCGGACTTGCCCTGGGTCTCTTGTCGATCTCGACAAAGGTTCATCGAGATCGAGTAGATCTGGTGCTCGGCTTCTCGTCCTCGGCTTCTCGGGCAGCTCTTCTCCTCGTCGACTCCGGGCATGACTTAGGGTTTTTGTCGACCTCGACCAGTGGCTCGTCGAGATCGAGTAAGGACCCGGAGTCTGGGTTGTCTGGCTTGCTCGATCAGGTCTTGTCGATCAAGGTTGGTCGGCCAAGTCTTGTCTAGGTCGAGTAGACTTACTCGAGATCGAGTAGACCTGACTCCTAGACTTGTTCCGCTACTTTGACCTTGGACTTCTGTAGTGGTTTTCCGAGCTTTTCCGACCTTCTGTAGAATTGCTGTAAAATGCCTCGATTTCTGCGATTTAAACAGAAACTGGTGTAGATTCCATAATTTGGCAAATAAACATAAATTACACAGATTCTGTACTATCTAATCCCAAATGAATGTAATGTATACAGAAATCGATATAAAAGTTGCTGTAAAACATGGCAGATTCCGCTCACAACAAACACCCCATACTTAAGCTTGCTTGTCCTCAAGCAATACTTTTATTTGTCATTCAGGGGAAGAAACTCAAACTCTCAACATCTTAGATTCATTCTTATATAACCCTGCAATCAATTACCATCCTCGAAAAGGTACTAGTGTCACAGATTCATGCATGTGCAAATATACAAAAGCAACATCTACTCACAAAAGGAGGGTTATGCACAAATAATTTTTATGTGACAAAGCATCGATAATCAAGAAGACTTTAATTTAAGCTCATGAAGGAGTAGATTGGTAAAAGGCTAAAAGGTGGGCAATTTCTGGCAATGTGGTGCTTTTGATCCGGGGAAATGGAGTACTTTCAAAACTTGAGTTTCATTCCACATTCTTTCTCCATATAATTCATCACCCTTCATATTGCTTTTATAATGCTTTTACCTCTCTGACCTTAGTACTGCCTTCTCGCGAGTCGCAAACATGGGTGTCATGAATGGCCCCGGATACTTAGTGCTTTGGACTCCTCACAATGTGTCCCATCTCTCCAAACTATTATCTCAGAGAGCAGGGTCAATCTACCTTTATCTCCTGAGGTGATTGGATTTTCTTTCACTCATTAAATTTTCCATATATTCAAACAATTTCCTTCCAAACTCCAAATATGACAACAACACAAACACCATATAACATCTCCATAATGTAACATCATTCTCAACATAATCCCCGGATAGGAAATAAGGTAAAGAATGGCAAATCTTTGAATCATGTGGAGCAATATTTGAAATAAGGCATATTATGGCTTTTGTGATGCATAAGCATAGGTAAGGCTAGGATTCTAAACAATGAGCATTATATGAAAATATAAAGTCCTCCATCATCTTATCATGCAACATGTCAAAAGCAACTTCAAATTTTACCTCCTTCCATGGTTTTCATCAAAATATGCACTTCATTGTGACTTCCCTTTACTAGGCAATTTCATGCTATATCTCTAATGAATCTAATTTTGCATCGTCGAGTTCAATATAAGCTTCCATGACATTATTTCAAAATTTTCAATGGGGGTCATTTTTCTCAAATTTTTGGAAAACATGCATATAAGCACATAAATAAATAATGCATTCCAAAATAGCCATGTAGCAATTCCAAGAAATAATGCACACATAATGTCAAGTATGGAAAATATGCATAATGTAAGCCCTAAGAAATAATGCACACATAATGTCAAGTATGGAAAATATGCATAATGTAAGCCCTTCCCCCACCCCATACTTAAACATTACAGTGTCCTCACTGTATAAAAATAAGGGTAAAGAAAGAAACTCACAAGACATGTGTGCAGAGCTGCAAAATTTTTAATGGAGCACCTCCTAGTCCGAGTATGACTATAGCTTTGATTCTATCCATGGACCTGAAAAGTAGAAGACATATACCAACAAAACAAAAACAAAAAACCAAAAACAATGTTCAAAACCAAAAACAAAGTCTCAAATGTCCTAAAAAAGTCTATGTACATGCTCTAGATTTTAGAGTCGCTAGGCCGACATTCATTAATGCTTAAGGTGGCATCTGCAGTGCCCATGTAGCTTGGGCCTCAAATAAGACTCCATTCTTGTCCATCAGCTGTAATCCTCCAGAATGGATCTTGTTCACCACGAACGGTCCCATCCGCTTCTTGTTGAATTTGTTAGGAAACCAATGATCCTTTGACTTAGAGACATAGAGCTTGTCTCCAACTTCATACTCCTTAGGGTCATCATTGGAAATCCTGCACAATCGCACATACCAAGGCAGACCTCTCCCATGTATAGATAGATCTTTGATGGAAATAGGAGAAGAAAGATCCATACCTTGACTTACCTTCGCGGAAACGGAATCGGGCACTACTGTATTTGGTCGATCTCGACTAGGGTTCCTCGAGATCGACGAGGCTGCAGGTTCTGGTGGTGGTGGCTTCATCGAGGAGGAAGAAGTCGAGGAAGGGGGCTTGTCGACATCGACAAGACTGCTCGACCTCGATGAAGACTCTGGCTCTGGCGGCTTGCTCCTCGAGAAAACAGGGTCTGGTGGCGCCGATTGGTGGTCGACCTCGACAAGACTTATCGAGATCGACGAGGGTTTCTCTCCTGGTTGCTGTGGCGTCGAGGAAGCAGGGGCGGTGCTCTCCGAGTGCTGGTCGACATCGAGTAGCTTCCTCGAGATCGACAAGGGCTCTGGTCCTGGAGTTGGCAGCGTCGAGGAAGACAGGTTTGGTGGCTCCGAGTTTTGGTCGACCTCGACGAGACTACTCGAGGTTGAGTAGGGATGTTCCTCTAGTTTGCTGCTCGGCTTCGGTGGGGTCGCCTTGGTCTGGTCGAGATCGACTAGGGTTTGGTCGATCTTAACCCCACACTTAGTCCTTGCGTTCTCCTTGAGGATTGCCATGATCTCCTCCACCTGGGCCTCCATGTCCCTTTTTTCTAGCTCCTCAGGGGTCATATTCCTGACCTTAGGTTCCCCGCAGGTGATGTAGCCAGCGGAGATAGATTTGACCTCTTCCATGGGACCCGTATACCTTTCAGTTTTGTTGAAGGAATACTCAATTACTTCATCGTTGATATTGAAGGTGAGCACTCCTTTCCTTACGCTTATGTTGGCATCCACCGTCGCCAAGAATGGTCTCCCTAGAATAATTGGACAAGCAGGATCTTCTTGCATATCAATAATTAAGAAATCAGCAGGGACGAAGAATTTACCTACTTGTACTGGGACATTTTCCACCATGCCTGTTGGAATGACCACCGTGTTGTTGGCCATGTACAGTCTAGCATCCACATGCTCTAGGGCACCTATCTTAATCTTGGACCAAATCGTTAAAGGCATAATACTAACACTGGCTCCAAGATCACATAAAGCATTAATTTTGTATGGACCAAATCCAACAGTTATAGCAAACTTACCTGGATCCGGCCGCTTTTCCAGTATGTCCAGCTGGCTGCACTCCTCTGTAATTTCAGCCATTGATCGCTTTTTGCTCAGAATCTCCTTCAGGAATTTGACATAGGATGGCATTTCATTGAGAGCTTCTGTGAAGGGTATGGTGACATTCAGCTTCTGAAGCATCTTGATGAAGCGCTGAAATTTCTTCTCTGCTGGGTCCTTAAGGGATTTCGTGGGGAAAGGTAGCTTCTTTTTCAGATTCGGGGCCAGAACAGATGTTGGAGGCGTTGCAGACTTCTCGATCTCGACTTGGCCTTCCTCTACATCGACAAGTTCCTCGACATCGAGAAGTTTTCTCGACGTCGAGTTACTGTTTTGTCCAGAAGCTGGTCGATCAGGGCTTTCCTCGACATCGAGAAGTTTTTTGTCGACATCGACAAGATTCTTGTCGACATCGAGTTGTTCTTCAGTGCTGTCCTGCTGCTTTTCGACCTCTGGCTCGCGTAGTTGATGTCCGCTCCTGAGCTTTACAGCAGCTACATGTCCAGTCTTTCCCTTAGGATTTGGTTCTGTTTGCCCAGGGAGCTTGCCGGACTGTCGTGGGATCTGTGCAGAAATCTGTCCTATCTGCGTCTCAATTCCCCTTTTCCAGATGTCCAGTTCTCCAAATTTGGTGGTGATGTTCTGGAACTGGTTGTTGATGGTACCCTGATTTCGTCGCATCTCCTCAAGGATCAGGTGCAGATCATCCTTCCTTTGATCCCTTTCTGGATGTCCTGGAGCTCTGTAGGGTGGAGGATTCCTAGGGGGGCCTTGGTTCCATTGCTGTTGATAAGGCCTTTGATCCCTCATATAGCGATTAGGCCCTCCTGCGTAGGCTGCATCCTCATGATGTTCTGTCATCCTGACTTGCTTTGTGTGTGGGCACTCAGTAGTGGTGTGCCTTTGCGATCCGCATTCTATGCAAGGCTGATTGACAGAGAGATACTTCACTTGTTTGAGGAGCTTCTTATTCTGGTCTCGGTAGTATTGCTCCCTCACATCTGGATCAATCTCCTTTGATGGCTCATAGAGGGGCATGGATGGTGCTGGCCTGGCGTATGGGTTCTCTTCATAAGTTGCAGTAGACCCATATTTGTTGTCGTAGTTGGTGAGCTTCTCTAGCACACCCCATGCGTCACTTGGCGGCATCGTCAGATACTCGTTGTGAGTATAATTGTTGATTCGGTCCTTAGTGACTTGGTCAAGAGAGTTGAAGAAGATCTCCTTAATGATGTAGGGTGGCTGTCCATGAGTAGGGCAAGATCGCAGAAGTTCCTTGTAGCGCTCCCATGTCTTTGCCAGCGGTTCCCCTTTCTGCTCCTTAAAGGTGGTGATTTTCTGGCGGAGATATGCTGTTTTGGCAGGTGGGAAGAATTTGTTCAGAAATTCTTGCTCTACTTGGGCCCAGGTTGTGAGTGATCTTGCTTTCAGCCCTTCCAACCATTTCAGTGCAGGCCCAGCGAGAGACCAGCGAAAAGATTTCATCTTGACATATTCCAAGGTTGTACCTTCTGCAAGAGTACGACACATATCATGAAAATTAGTAATATGTTCAAGAGGACACTCATTAAATCTGCCGTAAAAGGCATTATTTTTAAGCTCTATAAGAAATTGAGTGCGAATTTCAAAAGAGTTTTCAGGGATTAGAATCGCCGATTCAGGCACGACGAGCGTGGGATGCATATAATCCTCAGCAGTGGTTGGATATTGGGCAAGCTCAGCTTGTGCTTGTTCCTTTTCTGCTCTCTCAGCGGCGAGAGCAGCATCCCTGGCGGCTAGATCCCTGGTAAGCCTAGCGATCAGCTGCTCCTGTGTTTCAGCGTCCTCCATGGCTCTTTGAAGTCTATTTCTGATGTGTAGAAGGCGCTCTGGTTCGTCTAAACCGTAGTACTCTGGTGGGATACCAGAATGGCGCATACACCTGAAAAGTAACTCAAAGAAACAGTGAGAACTGACTACCTAAGGCGCGATTGATAGCTTCCCCGGCAACGGCGCCAATTTGTTGTTGCAGGAGTAAGTCAAGTATAGAATAGAATATGGTTTAGAACGACTCCCCTGTCTCAGCAAATAATTACAAGACTTCCTCCCGTTGTAGTAAGAGAATAGTCAGGATCGAATCCACGAGGAAGCACGTCAGCAGTTCTTAGGTAGCTATCAGATTCTCACAGACACAGCAGAAAAGCACAGAAACGAAGACAAAAGCAGAAATAAAATAGAAACAAATAATCCCGGCAAGGGCAACTAAAATAAAAGCAAAGAACAAACTAAAGACAGAAATAAAAGCAAAGCAAAGGTGGAAGCAAAGACAGAAAGTAACTCGAGGACACAGAAGCTAGTCGATCTCGACAAGCTGTCCTCTATCTCGACTAAGGTAAGTCGACTGCAACAACTCAGAAACAGAAAACAAAGCAACTCGACAAGCAAAACTCAACTCGATCTCGACAAAGGCAACTCGAGATCGACTACAGTAACTCGACACAGAGTGCAGAAAGTGAAAATCGACAAAAGAAAAAAAACAGAAAACCAACTCGACCTAGACCAGCCCCTACTCGACTTCGACAAAGGACAACTCGAGATCGACAAGGGTTTAGTCTATGTCGACAAGAAACAGAAAAAGACAGAAACTTTAAAATAACGTAAATTGCAATTGCTCAAACCCAAACTCAGCTTTTTCGACAGAAAATAAATCAATATATTAAAAGACCTCCAAGGCTAGGGTTTCAACACCACAACGGTAACCATGCAAAACAACACATAAAGGCATAAAAGATCATGCTTTCCATCAAATAACTTTCGTTATTAACAAATAGGCATATAGAGGCTCTCGCATAAACCCTAATTGTTACTAACCCTTTTCACATAATTAATCCAAGTTGCATTAAGATCACTTTCGCTTCAATAATACAAACAACGATCACCTTCAACTCTCGCAAAAGAATCATGCTTTTAGGGATAGAAGACAAATCGCATAAAAATCTGACCTTTATTGCATCGCCTCACATGGCCACCGTCGGGCTCACCCCAGCCCCGGAAGTGGGTGGACTACTCACGCCTCATTGCAATTGCAGACATTGAATTGATGAAAGAAATAACTTGCATTAAAAACTAAATTCCAAGTCTTTACAATCCTGGCAATCAACTCTCGTCGAATGCCAAAACCCTAAAACCTTCGAACTCCCTAAACCGTCTCTGTGGAACTACTTGTCTTTCTCTGAAATTGAATCCATAAAACTGAGCCCCTAGGGCTTTATTTATAGCCTTCATTCCCTAGCTAATCTAGGAAAGAAGATATCTAAAATTATATCTACTTGCTTTAAAGATGAATAAAATGTTTAATGGAATTAAATCCATAAGGGAAAAGATAAAACTAAATATGGAAATATGTCTTCATGTTGATAGATCTTGCTCCTTGATGATAGAACTTGATAGATCGGATAGAATCTTCGGCCAAGTCGACTCCTTCGCGCCCAAGGAATCCAAATTCTAGTCGAACAGCTCACGTCGAGAAGATTCTGGAACTGGCTCTAGTCGACTTCGAGGAAGCTTCGTCGACCTCGACAAGGGTGGCTCGTCGAGTGGACTTCCTCGGGTTGGTGTGCTCGATGTGGCTCGGACTGGGCTCCTGGTGCTTGTCAACCTCGACCAACTGCTCCTCGAGATCGACCAGGGTTCGTCGGAGATGGCTCTGGTGGGCTTGTCGAGGACTCCTCCTCGGACTTGCTCTGGGTCTCTTGTCGATCTCGACAAAGGTTCGTCGAGATCGAGTAGATCTGGTGCTCGGCTTCTCGTCCTCGGCTTCTCGGGCAGCTCTTCTCCTCGTCGACTCCGGGCATGACTTAGGGTTTTTGTCGACCTCGACCAGTGGCTCGTCGAGATCGAGTAAGGTCCCGGAGTCTGGTTTGTCTGGCTTGCTCGATCAGGTCTTGTCGATCAAGGTTGGTCTGCCAAGTCTTGTCTAGGTCGAGTAGACTTACTCGAGATCGAGTAGACCTGACTCCTAGACTTGTTCCGCTGCTTTGACCTTGGACTTCTGCGATTTAAACAGAAACTGGTGTAGATTCCATAATTTGGCAAATAAACATAAATTACACAGATTCTGTACTATCTAATCCCAAATGAATGTAATGTATACAGAAATCGATATAAAAGTTGCTGTAAAACATGGCAGATTCCGCTCACAACATTCATAGACGACATCCTCTACCTTCATGGGTGAAGCACTTGAGGTTAAAGAAGGCATGTCCAAGGATGTTCCGATTGAGACTGCAAAGGTCATGCCTGAGCTTAAGAAAGATGAATAATTCATCCAACTTCCTAGTGTTGCGCGTTCCATGAAGGATAAACAAGCGCCAACTGAGGTACCTATTTTTCTTAATTCCATGTCAACTAAGTGGTCGGATGCGACCCCATTCATTCCGTCTTCCTTGCCTTTCACGATTCTAGAAGAAGAGGAAATTAAGGACTCATTCAAGGAAGAAGAAGCATGTTCAAAGAATTCTCTCGTTTACATCATGGATTCGAGGACGGATCCTTTTCAAGGGAAGTAGGATGATATGATCCTAGTGGTCAGTGCGCTCGACTCATTTATCTTACAAAGCTTTGTCGCTGGAGTCGAATATCAACTCTTGTTTGAGAAAACAGAATGGCGACAACGTGGTATTTTTGCTCTTTCGGGATGCATAAAATTCCGATTGAAGTCGTTGAGCACTTCTTGGAAAGATATTTTAAGTGGCTACAACTTCCATGTAGAACATTTATTCCGAATCAGCCCAAAATATGCTCGAATTTGACGTTCAATTCAGAAGCTCTAGTCTAGACGAAATTTCCTTGAGTTTTTCTATTCTAAAAATACCACATCGCTTAGAGATGTTTGGGGCTTCTATTTTCATCTTATATACTGCTTGTAAAACCTTCATTTTAAATGAAATAAAGTTGAGTTGAGTTGAAGGTTAATCCACTAAATAGCTTCCTATGATTCCGGGTTAAGGATCGAGTTCTTGGTGAGAAGCTAAGAGCGAACCCTTTGGTGAGAGGCCGAGGGTGACAACCTAGTGAGAGGCGAAGGCGTCAAATGGTCGAGATTCTTGGAGTGCAATTCCGAGAGGATTGAGATCGAGTGTAGGGGATTCAAGCGTGAGAGGCCTGCGAATCTTGCTTCACATATCCCTTATTTTCAGTTCCCAAAAATCCCAAAATTTAGCCCCACAAAGAAGAGTGTTCAAAAGATCGAGCCTTGGTCGATCTGGTCCTCGGGTCTCATCAAGTGGTATCAGAGCTAATCGACTCCAGTCCATCGAGCTTTCGATAACGGAGTTGTTTCTTCCTAGTCAAAATGTTCAAGAAGATGAGTTCCAACCGTTTGTCCGAGAGTAAATCTGATGGGCCATTCAAGCCTATGATGATGGGTACCTTCATTGAGGCGACATGGATGATGCTACATATGATGTAGTTGACCAGGAGCTTTGTAGGAGATATCAAAAGAGAGGGGCTCGAGAGGATGATGCTCGACATAAGAAGAAGGTTGAACCACCTTGGCAAGAGGTCCGCAAGCTCGCGGAAGACTCAATGCAAAAAATACGGGAAATGCGAAAAGTCGTCAACACATTGGGGTCGACGCTATCGAAGCCCATAACAGACCTACCTCCCTCTTCAAAGACGACATCCTCTACCTTCATGGGTGGAGCACTTGAGGTTAAAGAAGGCATGTCCAAGGATGTTCCGATTGAGACTGCAAAGGTCATGCCTGAGCTTAAGGAAGATGAATAATTCATCCAACATCCTAGAAGAAGAGGAAATTCAGGAATCATTCAAGGAAGAAGAAGCATGTTCAAAGAAGTCTCTCGTTTACATCACGGATTCGAGGACGGATCCTTTTCAAGGGAAGGAGGATGATGTGATCCTAGTGGTCAGTGCGCTCGACTCATTTATCTTACAAAGCTTTGTCGCTGGAGCCGAATATCAACTCTTGTTTGAGATAACAGAATGGCGACAACGTGGTATTTTGGCTCTTTTGGGCTGCATAAAATTCCGATTGAAGCCGTTGAGCACTTGTTGGAAATATATTTTAAGTGGCTACAACTTCCATGAAGAACATTTATTCCGAATCAGCCCCGAACATTCTCCAATTTGACGTTCAATTCAGGAGCTCAAGTCTAGACGAAATTTCCTTGAGTTTTTCTATTCTAATAATCCCACATCGCTTACAGATGTTTGGGGCTTCTGTTTTCATCTTATATATTGATTGTAAAACCTCAATTTTAAATGAAGTCGAGTTGAGTTGAGTTAAAGGTTAAACCACTAAATAGCGTCCTATGATTCCGGGTTAAGGATCGAGTTCTTGGTGAGAGGCTAAGAGCGAACCATTTGGTGAGAGGCCGAGGGTAACACCCTAATGAGAGGAGAAGGTGTCAAAGGGTCGAGATCCTTGGAGTGCGATTCCGAGAGGATTGAGATCGAGTGTAGGGGATTCAAGGGTGAGAGGCCTGCGAATCTTGCTTCACATATCCCTTTTTTTCAGTTACCAAAAATCGCAAAATTTAGCCCCACAAAAAAGAGTGTTTGAAAGCTCGAGCCTTGGTCGATCCGGTCCTCGGGTCTCATCAGTCTCTCAGATTCGACACTCGATTATTACAATTGATATTGTACGCTTGCGGGGTGTTGGTTTTAGACCGATCAAAAACCCGCAAGCATCTTAGGGGTGGGTATCGAAGATCATATTTGTGTGGCGATTTGGCCTGTTTAAGGCTGATCGGCGACTCCAAAACCAGCCCACAAAAGAAACCCGCAAGCATCTCAAGGGTGTGTTTCAAAAATCGCACTATGCAGCAACTTGACCCGATTTGGGGCTGATCGACGGTTCCAAAACCGGACCACAAGAGAAATCCGCAGACATCTCAAGGGTGGGTTTCGGGGATCGAATTTGTGAAGCAATTGGACTCATTTGGGGGTTGCTAGCGATCCCGAAACCATACCACAAGAGAAACCCGTAAGCATCTCAAGGTTGGGTTTCAGGCTCGCGCGTAGCAGTGATACAAAAAGACCACTACCCTAGTGCTTCCTGCTGCTTGTTTTATTCTTGTATGTGTTATCTTTAGTTGCGGGTAACTTGTTTTTGTGGTTGTCCTCTTTTTCTTTCTTTATGCAGCCGTGTGTTTGGATGGCTTATGAGGTTGCCTTTTTCTTTTCCTTTGCCTTTTTCCTTGCAGCCGTCCAACCCTTCTCAATTTCAGCCTAGGCCTTCTCCTTTTATAGGATAAAGAAGTAGGAGCATAGATCTCTACTTGCGTTATTTTCATAGGCTTAATATTGTTCTTTTTCCTCTTTTTTCTTCTTTTGTATGTGTATAGCTAAGATACTTTTCCCCATCACACACGTACTGTTGCTTATCTTTACCTTTTAGGTGAAGATCTGAATGATCCTTTCTAAAAAAAAAGAATAATCTTCTTTCCTCTTTTTTTCCTGAGAATACAGTGGCTTAGGGACTGATTTCTTTCCCTTTTGCACTGCTGAGTTTTTAGCCCTTTTTGCTTATTTTTGAGCTTTCTAGCTGCAGATCTAATTACCACTTTTCTTTCTTTATTTTTTTTTTACCAATGGGTTGGGTTGGGATTTTTTTGCCTTTATGGATATGCTGGGACCTTACATTTCAATTTGACATGCCCAATTGTATTTGTGTGTGTGTGTGTGTGAATTACTTTAGAATGCACCTGTTTAACTTGGTTTATTTTTTTGCAGCAGAATAATTTGCTAACGAGAGCTTAAGATAAGGAAGATTGAGGCACTTGTTTGATTTCGATAGAGCAGTCAACAACGCCATTGACTACCAGTCTTGTTGGGCGGTGTTAGCGGAAGCTGACAAGCTGTCATTGCATCACAGAAGCTTGACCTTTGTAATGAATTTTTGTACTCCACTTTGTGAGCTTGTAATACGCGAGAATGATGTATTTGATATCTAATACACCTCGCACGCTTCATATGTTTGCAATTATTGTCAATAGCTCGTACTCGTGTTTCCCATTCAGACAATCAAGGGAAAATTTTCACGAAAACAATTTCACGAGCGTATATAGTGTCTCTTTTAATAAATGACAAAATTTTACACCCAAACAGAAACGATGCAAGAAAATGGCCGAGCTACTGAAAGAGGATTTGCCACTGTACATCACGGCGCCCGCCGTCCCACACACAGCGCCCGCGGTCTCTGTAGATTGCCTAATGTTAAGGATCCTAACCGAGCAAGAATATTGGGAGACGCATGGCTTCTCTGATGATGAATGGGATGAAGAAGAAGATCTAGTACTTCTTGAAGCGGAGTCTCATGAGTCGACGCATGAGGTTTCATCTATTATGCCTTCTTCTCCATTATCTTTTATACCATCTCCTTTATCATCCATTGTGTCCTCCTCCCTGGTACCCATTACGTCTCCTTATCCATCACCCGGTGAAGTCGAGAGCCCAATACCTATTGAAATGAAGTCTCATGAGCGTATGCATGATGATCCATATGTTTTGGCTCCTAATTCATCCGAAGAGCTCATTGAAATTGCGTTGATCACAAAACCAATCCCAGAAGACGCTAGTGTAACTGTGCTGGTGGTCTTATATTCCCTCTGGAAAAGATCAACCTAAGGTGACTAGAGAAGTCTCAAAGCTTCACTACAAGGTATCCTTAATTGTTTATTTTCTCATGTTCGGTGTTCAGTCAAATTTTGGTTGGGTACAAGAATTTGATTTGCTTTTAAGGGCTTTGACAATGTCTGAATGAGTCTTAAGGTAAGGACACAATAAACCATCGAGTCTATGACGTTAACCAAAGACACTTCTTGGGAGGCAACCCATAATTTGTTTTCTAGTTTGCAAGTTTTTTCAATTCCTAGTTAGGTGTTTAGTCTTTCAAATTCAATAAAATGATAGAATTCCATATAGATATGTGTTTTTGGATGAGTCTTCAATTAACCATGAAATTTTCTTGATTGAATGACGGAGTTGGCGTTCTGTAGACACGACGCCCACCACCCTTCACACGGTGCCCGCCGCCCTTCACACGGCGTCAACCGTGGTTGCCAGTAACATGTTTTAGGATTTTGGTACCATTGGAAGGGAGTATTTACTATCCGTTTATTATTTTTGGTTTTTAGGTTAGTTTATATTTTCTATCTTATTTAGGATTAGATGTTTTCTATTTTCTATTTTAGGAGTAGATTTTATTCTATCCAGATTTAGGAGTAGATTTATTTCTTTTTATCTAGGATTAGATTATTTTTATACATTTTTAGGTTAGATTTATTTTCTATCTTAGGATTAGTTTCCATTTTTCTTAGGACTAGATTTTGTATTTTTATTTCTAATATTTCTTTTTCTTTTTGATAGATAATCCTTTCCCTTTACAATTAACGGCATATCCCAATTCCCAAATTTGCTCATTCAAGCCTTTGAGTCCAAGAAAATACAAGAACCCTAATTTCTCCACTTGAATCTAAATTCCAAAACCTAAGTCTTGAGTTTTAATCAAAAGCCTTTCTTTTTCGCATCCATCATCCACATTCATCAATACCCTTCATCCATCAAATTCGATACTTTCCATACCATCACCATTACTATCACCAAAAGAAATACTTTGAAACAAAGTCCTGGTCTTCAAAGAGCAAGTTGGAAAGAGTTTGGACGTCGGAACATCGACGTTGCAACTCGGATTCACGGTTCTGCACAAGCGGTGACCGCCGCCCCATACCCGGCATCCGCCGCCACCCCAGTGTTGTAATGCTTCTTGTTCGATGACTGTAGCCACCACTACCATGATCAAGTAGGTCCCCTTTTCCCCCACTTGTTCTTTTATTTTATATTTTATTGTCTTTATTTGATTTTCATTTAAAGATGATGAGAAGTTTAAGTGTGAGGGGAAAAGTGAAGTCAATTAGTTAGGTTAAGTTAGTTCATGTTTGAATTTTTGTTATTTCTTTTATGTTATATAAAATGTAAAAATTGAAAAATGTCAAAAACCCAAAAAATATCATGCATTGTATAAATATGTTTTATTCAACTACCCTTCTTGCAATGTTTGTCTTCTATATTATATTTTGGCATGATCATATAAATTTGCGCGGGCTAGATAGAATAAAACAATAGACAATCAAGCATAAGGAAGTCGAAGCATTCAAATATAGGAAATAAGAACGAGAATTAGAAACTTACAATCAATCCAAATAAAGCTTCAAATTGCAGGCAGAATAGATGAGTTTAGTTCCTCATGGAAAACATCACTCGAAATCTCTCAAGTGTCTGATGAATAGAATAGAATAGAAGTGATCCAAAAATAACTAAAAAGTGGCCTTAAATATCATCTAAAGTCGGCCATAAAAGAAAGTCATAGATCTAGGGTTTTGTAATGTTCAAAACGACGCGCAAAAGCGCTGCCGGCAGATGCGGCCGTCGCCGCATGTATGCTGCGACCGCAACATCAGTGTTGTTTTTGCATCGACCATGGCGGCGGCCGCCGCATCCCATGCTGCGACCGCCGCATTCCTGTTTGCGGATTTTTCTCGTCTTTTCTCCGAGATTAGCTTGAGATGATTTTCTCTTTTCATTCCTTGCTTCTTTCCAATGTCTTTTGTAATCCGCTTCAAGATATTGCATCTCCCACATGTGTTTCGATTCAATCTGCAAGATAACCACAAATTTGCGCAGAATCCAAACTCTTCTAGAATAATCATAAGATGCAATTTAGTAACAAAGAACGAAAGAAATGCAACCTATCTAAGCTAAAAATGCCTATATAATTGAGCATCTATGATTTAAGTTCCTATGCACGATTGAAATCCAACGAATATTTGTCCTAGTGAGATATATTTACTCATCTTATGCAATTACCTCTTAGTAATGACATGTTTATCTATTTTTGAGACCTATTATATACATTGTTCATTGCTTATAAGTTTCAAGTGATAGAGCCACCTTTTGGCCACATTTTATCCATATCTACCCTACATCATGTCTTTTCTTGAAGCCAATTTGAGCCTTTAACCTTTTTCTTTGAAGCTCCACAAAATTCATGTTTCCTAGCCTATGATAAGCCTACCTATCTGGGAATTAGGATTTGAGTTGGTTATGGATGTTATTTTAAGTTGGGAGAGAAAAGCTATGGTTTGTGCTTATGTTGAGAGCCTTTGAGAGAGAGATGTAATGTTATGTGCTTATTTTCCTCATATTGTATTTCATGCATTTTGGCTCAAAGAAAAAAAAAGAATCAAAAGATTGGACCTAGGGAGGATAAAATTCACCTAGGGGCAGAAGTAAGCTAAGGAAAAGAAGAAAAAAAAATGCCGATATATATATATATATATATATACGAGCCTTGATATTATTATGAGAGTTGGATAAATGTTTGGTTGGAAGTTTGATATTGAGAGTTATCATCTTTTGAGTGTTTTGAGAGTCTTATGTTATTTTGAGAGATGATACTTATGTTATGAGAGCTCATTGCTATGTATTGGAGCTTTTGTTATTGGAATGGTTTGCGAAGTGTGGAGGTTGAGGTGTTATTCTGGTTGTTTGCTAACCCTTTTTCCCGGATTTTTAGCACTACAAGCCTATATGTTTCCCATGCCTTATGTTCCTACCAAAAGCCCCATTACAACCCCGTCGAATGGAGTCTTCTATGAAGGTTTCCATTGAGCGAAAGTCCTCTTGATGTTGCTTTTTGCTTTGACGTATTTGGTGGAGAATTTGTGATATAAATGTCAATGCTTATGTAGATTTTTGTATAATGAATGAGTTGAGAGTTGTTCTTTAAAGCCTAAACACATGAGAGCATGAGTGAAACACATTTATCCCTGTGAGGTTGGATGGATAGGCATGCGGGCTACTTGGTCATTTATATGCATGCTATGATGTTTGTTCATGTTAGCACACATTTGAGATGTTGCTTTTGATGAGGCGAATGCATGATGAATATGTTTGTGGGATGTTTGGTTATTGCTATGTTCTTCATTGTTTGAGGATAAGCAAAGGCTTAAGTGTGGGGGAGTTGGAGTTATGACAATTTTTTTGCTTCTTTCATGTTTAATTTGCGCTTGTTATGGTATAAAATTTTTTTTTTTAGAGATGAAGAAGTCTTCCTCTCCATGCTATAATCTAGTTCGCTAGAGGAATAGCGAAGCTTAAGTGTGGGGGAGTTTGATAATACATATTTTATATAGGCATTATAGGTAGGTCTTAGGTGCATTAGAGAGTCTTATTCCATGTTTAATAAGCTTATTCATATTCTTGGTCATTTGGTATTCGAAGTTCAGAATATACGGTTTCTAGTGTTTATTTGTAGGTCATAAGATCCGGCCTCAAAAGGTGGAGAAAGAATTGAGCAAAATGGATAAAGAAGAGCTAAGGAACAAGAGCGGAAATAGAGAACATGAAGAAATCCCATCTTTAAGGTTCTGAGAAGTTTGAATTAGCTTCTGATGTCTTCATGAGAATCTTAGTGCTTGGAAAGAGCTTTCCAACGCATATTCATAAGCATCAATCAAACAAAGGATGACTCCAGAAAGTGCATTACAAGTTCAGTTTGCCGAAGCTATCAGTCGAGCAAATATTTCAGTTCTTCACTTTGCTTCAGTCGAGACTGTCAAGACTAAGGAGTGAGAAGAACCAAATGCAAGCATAACAATAGCCAAAAGAGCTTTCACTCTCAGACTCTCAGTCCCCAAATAAAGAAGAAGAAAGCATAGAAAGAAACAAAAGATAAAGGAATAAGAAGCTTATAAGTACCAGGACAAATTTCGGATTGTTGGGTTTAATTTGCGATCCATACTCTGATCCCTTGAGAGTTGATTTTGCTGGAAAAATCTGAAGAAGCTGGGGCGGAGGGGAATAAGATTTCACATCCATAGGCTTCCTGACTACCAAACAAATCTTAAGGCGGCAATGAAAAGTTGCAATCTTTTGACATGCTAATTATATGCCACCTATCTCCTAGTGCTCATAAACAGGACTGACACGAGCAATGGGGAAACAAACCCTAGGCATCATTACATGGTTTATTGAATCTCAAGTCCTGCTACATTTTCCGTCAATTTCAAAGTTCACCTAGTAATCAAGGTTTAAAGTGTTCGATTCAAGCAACTACCTAGTACCAACACAACTTACACAAGTAGAGAAATCAGCGAGCAATTACAATTACCAGCAAGAGCTAATTGAACACGGAGGCGAGCTAAAGCGGAAGCACGATTCTTATGCTGAGATCGATCCTCAACAGCCTTCGAGGAGGAAAATTCAACATCAAGAACAAAGGAATGACTTGAATTGAATCACTCCAAATTTAACAATTAAAAGGAAGTAGACTGTAGACCTGGGCGGAGATACCAGTGGGGAAGTGCTTGAGGCGGACGGCAGATTCTCGCTTGTTGGAGTGCTGGCCGCCGGGTCCGGAAGCTTTGAACGTCTCCAATTCGCACCGATTCATCAACTAGTCGTCGGAGAGGTGCAAATAACCCCCGGAAACGCTGTTACCGGAGACACTGTTAGGGCTCGAGCACAAGGACTTGATTCTTGGAATTCGGCCAACTAGTTCCTAAGACATGCAAGCAGCTCAATTCACGGGACGTCGAGGTATGAATCAGGCGGCATCTGGGACTGTTGGTAGAAATAAGATTTGAAACCAATGCATTCAACAAAACAAAATAACACAAAACCATCTATCCATCAATTCTATTAGTGTGAGGCTTTTCAACAGAATCATACTTGTATGAGCCAATAGAGTGGCACGCCTAGTCAGTTTATTCGACTGCTTGATCTTTACCATGAAAATGTATCTTTGAAAGCGTAAGTGAACATAATTTTTTTTTGAATGACCAGTCATCTAAGCACCACAACACAAACCATCTATCCATCAATGCTCACTGAGATTGAACCACTTTAATGTCAATGAACAACAACACCTTAGCTATCTCAATCAATCTAAGAGAGTGAGAACATGAGAAATAACATTGTACCAAACAGATTTTCTTAAAAAAGTTTGATCATGAAACTTGCCACAACTAGTTTTTGAAACCTTAAAAAATACCATAAAGAGATATCTGTTGCTAATTATCAACTGACATGACTAAGGATCTCTACCGGTTGACAAGTCTTCTACAAGGAAATACTGGTTTAATCATGGAAACAAAAATTTCCCAACCCAATAAACTTAGATTAGTAACCCTGTCATCACTGTAAAATTAAGTTGGTTCATAATTTTTACAAGTTTTCCTTTTTCAAATTTCTTTACAACCATGGAATATCTCGAGAAAGACATGCTCCTCAAATTGTTCCTATTTAAATCTGTCAATCTATCTATTCGTGACTAAATCCACAAAACCCATGACAAACACTTAGTGGTAGCCTGATTGGAAATGCCTACTAAAGTCTTCTGAATTCCAGGACTACAAGAAAATCGCAGCATATGATCAACATAAGCAAAGTGATTAAATGGTAGTTCCCAATCAACAGCAAAAGGGAAAAGTGACATTTTTCTTATCATTTAACCACATAACTAGCTATTTAGTCAATCAAGAAACAACATGCAAAACAAGTAAATCTCCAACAATCAGCTATTATCAGATCCAAACTGATAGTCCAATTACGAATTAAAGTATCCCCTAGAATATAAAAGCAAAAGCCATGTTTGTTGAAAAGAATGCTCCACGTGTCTAGCCAAGATTTTTTTGGAGTTTTTTTAGCTTTATGTAGAAAATCCATCAATAAAGATGCAGTTACAGATGCAGTTACCATCGCGGGAAATACTCACCGTGGAAACAGCCAACAACCGCTTTCGCTGGTTTTGATCCCGATCTCCGATAGAGTCCTGCAATGGCGTCCGCTGCCGCCGCCTCGTCCTATCGGGATCGGACGGCCGAATTTCGATCCCTCTCGGCGACACTGAAGAAGATCGGTGGCGTAGGAGGACCAGGTGGCGGCGCGGCCATCTCCCACGCCGATTCATCAGGAAACGATCCGTACTCCGCGAAATCCTTGGCGGATGATCACCAGCTCTCGTCCAGATCCGAATTTAACAGGAAGGCTTCGCAAGTCGGGCTGCGGATCCACGAAGCATCTCAGAAGATCTCCAGGCTCGCTAAATGTAAGCAATTGGATCTGTTAGACGACCTAACAATAGCTTCTTTTGTTTATCCGTTGATTTCCGGCGGGATATCTAGCTACTTTATGCTGAATTTGGATAGGAATTTGTGAATTTTGCCTAGCACTTCATTGTGATGCTGTTTTGGATTTTGACCTGTGTTATAGAGGTGAAGCTTGTGAACTTCGAAATCAATCGAGTTGTGTTAAGGATTGTCAGTTAGTAAATCCGATTCCTATCAATTTCGAAAGCAACTATGTTTGCTTTGAACAATACGATTCCATATGATCTTTTCCTGTATTTGTTCTTTAATCGGTATATAATTCTAGATCCACTTGAATGTCTATATGATTTTGCAAGCAATCTTTTTGGCATGAAACTTATGCCACTGTCTTGGTTTACATTTTACACTGCAGATGGTGATCTGACTTACATGTATAATATAGTACTAACAGCAATTTCTGGATATTTCAGTGGCGAAGAGGTCATCTATGTTTGATGATCCCACGGTGGAGATACAAGAGCTAACCGTGTTGATAAAAAACGACATCACTGCACTGAACACAGCTGTTGTAGACTTACAAATCCTTCAAAATATGGAGATAGCTGATGGCCATCACTCTGAAGATCGGGTTGTTCATGCTAATGCTGTGTGCGGTGATTTGAAGAACAGACTCAGCAGAACCGAGGTCTTTGTTGCCCAGAGAGTTTAACTTTTCTCCTGTTTCAATTTGCTGCTCTTATCTTAAATTTTTATCTTCGTATTTTGTCGGAATCCCTTAATGCAGAGTATCAAGGCTCAAGAAAACAGGAAGCAAATTTTCTCTGCTAGTGCGTCGAGACAAAGCCCATTTCAGCAGCCTATGAAACTTAAGGCTGAGCCACCTCCATGGGCAAATTCATCCAATGCTTCTGGAAATTTGCAATCTACAATGTTAGTGCCTTCTTACTCGTCAATTTTACTTCGGATATTGAATCTTACTTCTTTAGTATTGGATAAATGTGTGTGGATCTGAATGATAAATTGATAATCAGTATAAAATCTTCAACTCTGATTGTTTCTGATTTTGTCACCAGAGGACTTCCCAATGGCATCCAAGCCAGCAACGAACTGAGGTCGGTTTTTTTCTTCCTTGATTTTTTAATTTGACTCGCCATTCCATTTTAATCATCTAATCTGACGAGAATGAGCGTTGTAGTACATCTAAGCCAGTGTTGAGCGTTGTAGTACATCTTTTTGACGAAGTGACTCAAAGGGAAGACTGAGTGTATTTTTAGTAACAGCTTGTTATTGTATCTTGCCAAGGCAGAAGACGAGTAAATGCTGACAGCAATCCATCTAACCACATGGAGATGGCAATGCTACAGCAGGAGGCTCCGCAGCAAGAGGAATATTCTCAAGCTCGGCATTCAGCACTTAGGAACGTAGAGTCCACAATCACGGAACTGGGTGGGATTTTCACACATTTGGCGACCATGGTTGCACAGCAGGGAGAACTGGCTATCAGGTCATTTTCTTCTACTTTCTTTCATGTGGAACTTTGGAAAACCAGTTTTCTGTTTCAGTAATTGCCATTATCTGTTTCTATTCCATGCTTGCATTCTTTCAAACCATTTGCTTCAATATGCTCAGGATTGATGACAATATGGACGAGTCACTGGCAAATGTTGATGGTGCCCACAGTGCTCTATTGAAAAACCTGCACCGAATATCATCCAACAGGTCTCTTTTGATCAAAATATTTGCGGTCTTGATATTCTTCCTTCTCGTATTCATAATCTTTGTTGCTTGATCGGGATCAACAATTCATGGGCTGCTTGCTGGCTATCCCGGACATGTTTTGAAGTGAGAACCTTTTACCGGGTTTCGAAATGTATACAGATTACCTATCAAGGGGGAGATTGAGCCCCCTTTGTACATACATATCATCAGCTCATTTTCAGATGGGAAAATTCGTTATATTCGTTTTTGCCTTTTGGGGAAGTAGTGAGCAGATTTTATGAATTAAGATTTTCTGGATTTTTTGGAGTTCTTTTCAATCTTTTGCTTTTGTTTCTGCTGATTCTGAATTGGGGTTTTTTTGGTTTCGCTGCTAGATTCTGAATTCGAAGTCAGTGTGTTGAATATGAACTTGATTTAGAGAAGTTGATTCTCTATTCGACACTTGAATTTGGGAATTCGAAAACGTTTAGCCGCTCGAACCGACGCCTTGCTTCTTGCAAGTAAGCAATCCTCCATTCTTCTTACTTATTCATGCTCCTTCCTTGCTCCTGTAATCCTTTTTTTTTTTTTGGTAACCGCCAACTAACTTCTCCTCTTTCCTCTCTTTCTTCGATGTGGTCACAATCCCCTCTAATATTTTGGATCCATATTTAGTTTAGATTATCAGTTGCTACTCTCTGGCGGCTGCAAGCGCGGAGGTTGCTGCTGGAGTTGCCGATGATGATGGCGGACATGAGCGTCGCAGTTGCCATGAAGGCTTCTTTCTGTCTCTTCATGGTGTATCTGGCCAGGTTTGGTTGGAAACCTTAATCTCTAATATCCACCATTCAGTTTGTTCATTTTTTTCTATTGATTGTGAATTGATTGGATGAATTTCTAGATTTTTTGGACTAATTTACTTCTCCTCTATCTTGCCATCTTATTTTCGAAGCCATATCTTATTTTCGAAGCCATGTGATTTTTTGGATTCAGTCCCAATTCCACGGGCTAGGTGGTGGTTTTTTTTACTTCTCCATCTAACCGTTCGATTTTGCAATAGGTTGATTTTGCATAGGTCGATTTTGCCTGCACCGTACCAGCTATCTTTGTTGCTGCACTGTTTTTTTTATTTATTGGATTGATCATGTTTGCGGTAGTTTTTTTTTATCTGCCTTTCCTCTAGACTTTTTTTTTTTCTTGAATTTTTGTTACTGATTAAGGTTTTTGACCCTTCTTGTGAAGCGTGGTTTATAGAATTAGAAAAGATTTAGCTTGATTGATTGTAGTATGTAAATTTAGGTAATGTTGCAATATGGGTCTGTTATGATCAAATCTTTTCATATTACGGTTTGTAGTATCATTTGCTCGAATTAGGCATCGGTTGTGCTTTGTTTCAGATAGATTCTCTTAGACTGAGACTATGGTTGAGTGAAAGAACACACTGTTTGTGTAGTTTAATTGTTTGTAGTATAAGCTTCAAACTCTTCTTCATTGGATGCGTTGACTACTCTTTACAGTATCTAGAATTTACAACAAATTCTGGAAAGAAGGGTTCAATTCCTTCTTTCCAGAATTTAGAGTTTTTGCATTCAACAATATAGAGTTTTTTGCTATTTTAGTCTCGAGTAATTGACTTTTCTTGCTTTTAGTCTAGAGGTGCCTGTAAGAGGTTTAGTTTGACCCCCTATTACTAAAGATTGCTTCCTGTTTCTTTACCGTATCTAGAATGTGAAGCAGATAAGAAATCATCACAGTTGGTTGATGATATAGAGAGAGGTAGGTAAATTCAGTGCATCTACTCTTAATATAGAGAGGTAGATAAATTCAGTGCCTGTAAGAGTTTTAGTTTGACCCCCTATTACTAAAAATTTCTATATAGAGAGGTAGGTAAATTCAGTGCCCGCCGCTGACTCTTAATACAGAGATCATGTAACTTCGCAAGCTGCCACTGACTCTATATAGAGAGGTAGGTAAATTCATCAGATTTCATCTGATTAATGAATTAAGGATTTGAATGAAGATTTATAGTTATATCTCTCTTTATATTTAAAAGCATTTTATTTCTTTGAATGTTATTAGGGCAATCAATGTTAAGGCTATGGTATATTATAGTTCTATGAAATCAGCATGGTTTCAATACGATGAAGGAAATCTATAAGCTAAAGGAGAAATCAGCATGGTTTCTATGATGAAGGTAATAAATGATAAGCCTTAGCATGGTTTCAATGCTAAGGCTAGGGCCCTTTTGAATGCTAAGGCTATGATGAAGGTAATCAATGCTAAGTCTTGGCATGGTTTCAATTCTCAGTGAGAAATCTTACAGCCCTGGTGACCAAGGCAAGACACAATCTCAGATTGAACGGGGAAACCATATTCGTCCCCCAATCCAAGAGTCGAGGCAGCTGAGCATTATTACAACCGCACCTCCTCTCGGATTCCCTCCCGGTGGACTCCCTGCTGAACTTCGTAGTTAAGTACAAAGATCGCGTCGACTCGAAGCAGATCATGCCTAGTGTCTCTTGGAGGAAAATGGGCGCCAAGCCTAAAACTCTAGCTACCTGATCTTCTGCCACTTGCTTCAAGGAGTGAAAACATAATTGTAATGTTTTTTGTTACAGTGGTTGAGAAGTTTAGTTATACATTGCCCGAGTTTATTTATGTTTTGTTGTGTTGTGCCTATATCATCCAGGGAGGTTGTGTTTATTATAGACAATATTAAGTCTATTTTTTTAATGTCAGGCCAAATAACCATAATTGAACATCCAACCTCATGCTTTAAGGTTCTTCCCATAGATTCTATCAATTTGGTCGAAAATGATGCAATTTTACTCTGCATAGTGTAGTTTCCGTTCCATGCACAGATAATACATTAACACACTATTAAAAATAATTTAGATAGATTCCAATAAATAAATAAAATAATTATCTAACTATAAATTATTTTTTCACCAATAAATTATATAGATATAAATATAATTAGTACAACATATTATATATAATATAAATATCTTTTATTTAGATTCTTTCAAAATATAATAAACTTCACATTTATAAGGTGAACGGGTTTTTTTCTTCTAATCTACCACTAAATGATATTAATATGAACAGATAACTCTTTTTATGCCAAATTTTCATAAAGGAAAAGGTTAATGACCTCTTTAGAAAGTTGTAGGAAATTACATAATTCGATTTGGTGCTCTGTGGACGAAGTTATGCATTTTTTTTGTTAAAACCGATCAATTTTTCCTCTCTTTCATGTGACAACTGCAGCAAAAAAAATCATAACTCTTTTTAGGCCAAATTTTCATTAAGAAAAAAGTTGATGGCCTCTTTACAAAGCTGTAGGAATTTACATAACCCGATTTGATGCTCTGTGGACGAAGTTATGCGTTTTTCTTCACAAATGATCAATTTTTCTTCTCTTTCGTGTGACAGCAACTGAAAAAAAAAATCATAACTCTTTTTAGGCCAAATTTTCATCAAGGAAAAAGTTGATAACCTCTTTAGAAAGCTATAGGAATTTACAGACCTCGATTTGGTGCTTTGTGGACGAAGTCAAACTTGTGGGCGCGAGGAAAAAAAATTGAAATCACAGGGTTACCAGGCGAAATATCTAAAACCTTTGTTTACCATGCGAATTACGCGAAGCCTCAGGGTTCTATCTTTTACATATCGTTTAAAACACATTGATTAATATAATAACATCTGAAAAATAAGATGAGTTTACTTAGGGTTTTTCTATGGAAAGATGGGTTTATGTAGTTTAATAATAATATATAAATTTCATGTGTCATACATCATACTATAACACCGATAAATATTATTTGTGATTTTCATATTTTTAAAAATCCCGTGCGTCTGCGCACGGGTCACTGACTAGTTTCATTCAAAATAGATGAAACTTTCAATTCAAAAAGTAATCAACTAGAAGATAAGGCTTCATGAACATTGAAATCTACAGGAAAAAACATGCTTCAATGCTATCAGTTTTTCTATGCCTAGCATGACCTATAACTCTGGTATATAGAAATCATGTATTATACTAGATGCTTAAATTGAACTAAAATCAGTAAGATCTCAATGTGTCCAACTCTTGATCAATGTCAACTGCCTCATCACTTCTCCACATATCAACATGGTTAATCTTTCAATCTGCACTCAACAAAAATCTCACATGCCCCTATTGCTTAACCCAATCAAGGCATATCATGTCAGTAGTAGACTTTATGCAACAAATATCAACCTAAAACAAAATGATCTAACAAGAACCAACAAGAACCAACAAGTGCACACTGAAATAAGCACAAATCTTGAGATAAATCAAGGACATCAAAATCAATGAATTCTCACAACCCCTGGAGCCAAGGAAATTGAAGTGTTTAGGGCAAAAAAATAACATGAAAGCCCCGACTACTTGTAGAGTCCCTCATTCAGAAACGGACCTTTGGAGAAAGGAACGATGTGGTCGTACTCAAAGCAGAGGCAGATGGAGCAATTGCAGACGATGTTGCCGGCGGCATCCTTGCGCCAGCGGTCTGGGTGGCGGCCAGGCACGAGTAGATGATTCCAAGGATTCCAAGAATTAGTGAGAACCTTCTTCTGTGACAATGGAACTGGGATTAGGGATTTAGACACAGAATAGAGAAAACAAAGGAGGACGAAGATTGAAAAATAGATACATGCACACAAGGAGACCAAATACGAGTCGGTGATTTAGGGTTCTTCAACCCCCGTCCATGTTCGTAGCGGCCGAGTGGTCGGAATGGGCTTCAGATAGATGACAGTCGGAGGAAGAAGACAACACTGAGAGGGTCGTCGGAGCTAGCTAGAGGAAGGTCGGATCTGGAGAGAGGTGAAGATTTCGTTGGGGATTTGGGGGCTCGATCTGGAGAAAAGAGAGGTAGAACGATATATAGGTTGAATGTGTGGGGGGAGAGAGATTAAAGAAGATAGAAATTTTAATAAGGTTAAAAAAGTGAGTTGAAATTTTGTCAAGTGTTACCCGCTAGCTTTGAAAAACGAAAGTTAAAAAAAAAATTCAAGTGTTTAACCTTACCACCAAAGCCCGCTTCAATTTTTTTCAAAGTTTGTTTCATCCCGCTCATTTTTCCCTAATCGCACGCGTTTGGCTTTTTCATAACTAATAATTTCACATCTGTCCCAAATTTTGACAATTGTGTAAACCGGTTTACATATCACAAAATTTTTTATCGATGTAATAGAATAATTTAACATCTGTTAATTTCTTGACAGACTTAAATTGCATGATGTCTAATTACATTATTCTAGTAGTGACAGGAACGGCGCCCGCCACCATTTCTACGGCGCTCGTCGCCTCGTCAAATCTCGGATTTGCGATATGCGGCCCAATTTATCTTTATGGAAACTCTTATCTATTTTTACTAGGGTTTTGATCGACTCTTTTGATCGCTATATTAGACATATTTCCAGCATTCATTCAATCAACAATCACCACTAATAAGTTCTATTCCCAAGAACTCATCACAATGAGAGGATTTGAGTTTAGGGATTCAAGGTTTGTTATGCTTGCCTAGAATTCTTGTGGTTTTGCTATGATTCAAGACTTGGTTGATTGATTGTGAGACTTTATTTCTATATTATTCATGAGTTTATTTATCCCTTGTTCTTCATGTTATATTTGTGTTCATTTCCATGACTAGCCATCTAGTTAGGAATTGCATATTTGTTATGAATCCGTTGTTGGTTTGTCGATAGAAAACGAAGTCATTGATTTAGTGATATTTCTATGCATTTGTAGTGGATGATAACAATTGATATATGTTGTGTAGATTCGATTAGGGTTGAGTTCGGTTTGCGCCTATCTGTCTTAATTGCATTGAATCAATGTGCCAATTGGCCTAAGTACTTGAGTTCTTAATGCTATTCTTTAGTGATATTGAATAAGATGAGGGAATCTCTGTGGATCTCTCAACCTTAGTCAAGTCGACATAGGCTTAGGAATAATACTGATATCAACTCAATGATCAAGTAAATCAACCAATGTTGCAAATTGTATGTGAATCCATATGCTCTATTCTTCTATCTTTGATTCAGTCTTGCTAACATCTTTATCTTAGTTTATTTGCCTCGTTTACCTTCATTCGTGTTCCTAGTCCTTTACTAGTGTCATAATTAGTAAATACACATTGCATTGAAGTACTTGTTTCTCTATGGATTCGACCCCTTACTTATCCGCTATACTAGGTTGCTAGTTTAGTTTATTTGTTTGGGTGATTTCTTTGGTGAGGTGAAATCTAACGACGTTTCCCTTCTGTCACTCCTACTGTCGTTGAAACCCTAGGAGAATGATCAATCCTCGAAGCTAATCATTTGGAGATGATTAATCAGACTTACCCTTGGCCGACTGGGGTAGAGATAGGCTTGGCTAATAAAAACGGGGGATGTATGAACGCGTATCAAGATCACGTCGTCCTCCATCTCGGAACCCTGTTTCAGGGGTTCCGCCTTCCTTTACCCCGGTTCTATTCCAAACTCTTGGACCGGATAAATTCTTGTCCTGCTCAGCTTGCTTTCAACGTGTGGATGTATATCACGGCTTACGTTATGCGGTGTGCCGTTATCAAGCAGGCACCAACGTTGGATCACCTCTTTTCAGTCCTTTCTTTGAGACATAGCGAGGGATTGGTGTCTGCTTCTCTATTAGGGAATATAGTTGAAAGGTTATCTAGTAGCTCGAGATGAAGGAAGAAATGGTTTCTTGTTCGCGACCATACCAAGACCTTTTTAAACTTTGTGATTACACTTGGTTCCTATGCCCCTCCCCCTGAGAATAAAAGTATCGCGATGGATAGATGGAGGGCCGGGTTTAGCGGGGAGATGGGGCATCGTCGAAGCGGGGCTATAAGGTAGTTGTGACTCCGGCCCGCCTAGAGATGGCTGGGCTCAGTCGTCCGCACCGTCAGGGTTGGTGCCTAGGTGTTTATGTTTTCTTATTATTTTGATCGTGACTTTCTTTTATTGACCTTTGCACTAATTCTTTTGTAGATATGTTGATTTATCAAGTATTTTGTATTCGTCCGTGTGATGAGAAACAGGTTCAAAACATTTTCCCCCGTGGTGTGAGCTTTATGCTTCGCTGCAGTTTGTATTTTGTTTTGGATGGGGAACGTTTTTTATGTCCGCATTTTTAGTCTTATTTTGCATCATGTTTTCATTTCGTTTAAGTTCTTTTATTAGCTTTTAATGTGGGAAAGTAAGAAAAATGTGTAGTTATGCTTAATATTGCAATATATGGAGTCTACACAAGCTTTGATGTGATTTTATAGGTTTTGGAGCTGATTTGGAAGAGTTTCGACGCACTTTAGAGCTTAATGAAAAATCATGAGGGCAATGGAGAAGCCATGCAAAAGAAAAAAGTGGTGCAGTTGGCGAAAAGCCTTATTTTCGCCATTCATCACTTCAAGTCAAATTCTGGAGCCTTCATGAGAGTTGTAGTCCTTGAAAAGATCTTTTCAACGCATATTCATATGCGTCAATCGGATGAACGAGGACTCCGACAATTGTGATTGAAGGTAGAGCCAAAAAGCTGGAGAAAAACAGGTGCTACTGCATTCGAACAGGCCCTCGGCATCGATACCTTGACCCTCGATGATGCCATAAGGATTGGCCCTCTCTGCGCCACCATGGATTCAAACTTGTTGAAGGGTCGACGTTGAGGGTCCTGGGGTCGATGTTGAGGGTCCTGGGGTCGGCGCCGAGGGTTCTGCAGGGCTTACCGGTTGTTGGACAATTATCCTATCTATTTTAATTATTATTATTTAGTTATTTAGGATAAATAAAAGTGAGAGATATTTATCTCCTTGCTCCCTAAGAAAACATCATTTTTAGTCATTTTTAGGTAGATATAATTAGTAGTCTTTATCTTATGTTTATTTATTTATTTTAGATAAAAGTGAGATAGCTCGGGTTTCTTTTCATAGGAACCAATCTCACCTATTTAAGTTGTAATTTGGCTATTTGAGAAAGCAGGTTGAAATTAAAAGAGAAGCACTTGACTAAGTGATTTCTCGTCGTCAACCCTAATCGCTCTTGCCTCTCTTACGTTCTTCATTTTTAACGTTCTTCACCATCACCATCTACTTTCTTCATCCCCCATCAATACAAGTCCTTTGATTCCTTGTTCACATTCATCAATCAAAAGAAATCAGCCGTACTTCTTGACCGATTCAATTGAAGATCATCCATTGTTGCCTCTGTTGTGGAGATTAAATTAGCACTTGCTAATTAACTAATTTAGCAAGGAGGTTGACTTATATTACTTACCATCAGTGCTACCGTATCACATCGTTGATTGGTTTAGAGCTTTCTCTTCATCAACCCTAATCGCCCTGCCTCTATTATGTTCTTTATTTTCACTTTCTTGACCATCATCATCTACGTTCTTCATCCCTCATCCTTGTTCACATTCTTCAATCAAAAGAAATCAGCAGCACTTGACCGATTGGTAATTGTAAGCCAATTTGTGAAATCAGCCTTTGTTGACCTCATCAATTAGCCAATTGTCAATTAATTTGTCTTCCACTGCAATATACTCAGCAATTTGGAGTTAAATTAGTTCATCAATTGGAGTGGTACGTGTTAATTGCCACGTTAACCAAGCCACCGTGGAATCAATTTGCTGAAGTTCAAGTGATCACGTCGGCCGAGCCAAGTCAACCACAATCGGCCTTGGCAATTACCGATCATTCCAACGTAGTTAATTCGGGCATTTTCTTTTAGCAATTGGCTCGCCTAGCCAATTACTATGTATCACTCGATGCCGACACCTAGAGAATTCCAGCGCTACTGCATTCGAACAGACCCTCAGCGTCGACACCTTGACCTTCAATGTCGAGCCCCTGCGCACCAGTAGAGAAGTTTTTGCAGGCTGATTTAATTACTTAATGGGCTTTTTAATTAGGTTTTTCATCTAAATCCCTTTTAGCATCTTTTAGTTAGTTAGACTTAAGATATTTTTATCCAGGGGATGATTTTTGGGGGGG
Source organism: Persicaria tinctoria (assembly GCA_037127255.1). Lineage (NCBI taxonomy): Eukaryota > Viridiplantae > Streptophyta > Magnoliopsida > Caryophyllales > Polygonaceae > Persicaria > Persicaria tinctoria. The sequence goes on from JBANSL010000006.1 coordinate 76,764,678, forward strand.
GGGGGGGGGGGGGGACGACACACAGCGCATGGCTAAGTGCAGCAGCTGTAGGACGAGTAATAGGGTTTTGTTTTGGCGTTTGGGTGAAAGCTTGGCCGTTTGTTGCTGCGATTGAATGCTTATTTCCAGGTTTTATATTATTGTAAGTTTAATTTATATTTTCTTTAGTTAAATTCATGTTTATTTACTCCATGTTTGAGTAATTCTTTTCTCTTCTAGGGTTGGGATGAACCCAACAATAGACATGTGTGTGATGGATGAATCTATAATTATGTGATGTTTTCATTGTCTTCTACCTATGTGCTTAACTCTTGATGAAAGTCTAGGGCATTCGTTGTTGCAATTGAATTTCCCCAAGAAGATTGTTAAGATTGATAGTAATTAGGGATTTTTGATGAAAGTTAAAAAGACCTAATTAGGAGAAGGTATAGTCAAATAAGTCTCTTATGCGAAAGTGATTTGATTTGTTTGATTGAGATAAAGGCATGATTTCTTATATGATTTATTGATTCATACATGTGTTTGTTGTTGTGGTAAACCCTACTCTAGGAAGTTCTTTCTCATATATTGCATTCATGATAATTACTTGTTACTTGAGCCGAATTAAATGTGTTTTGCCCTACTATACAACAGCCACCTTGTGCCCTTAACTCCCCTATTTTCGACTATAAAAACAATTAGGATAAAACCGCTTACTCCCTTGGATCCACCTTGATTTCCACTATACTATAGAGGGATTTGAGCATAAATTTATTTGATTGGAGTGAGTATAGGCATCGATCTCCCCTCACGCACGTCAGTTTTGGCCCGTGACAGGCAGCATGCCATGTCGCGGTATTTTGATGTTGTAAATGTTTTATCTTTAGCCCTAGTATATTTCCGATTATGCTCCTTATTTGTTTCTCTAGAGTTTGGCTTGTTTTTATTACTTTGACTATTTGCGATACCCTTACCCATCTCCTGTCATTAAACGTTTTATGAAATGAATCTGTAACGGCCCGGGATTATGATTCCCGAGTTACGTTTCGAGGGATAAAACCCATCGTTAGGATCTTGCGCTCCGAATACAGGTTGAAGGTTTGAAACCGAAGATTTGTAGTTTAAAGCGGGATTTCGCACCCAAATCCTGAAGGTCCGTTGGAGACCCCGGGGTAAACCCCTATACATGTCCTAAGTCTACAACCCAGAAAAACCTTTATCATGCGAAGGGCATAATTTCTTAAAATGATATAACGGGTGCCACGGCAGAGCCGGGAGTATAAGTAGGGAGAAATCTCAAAAGTATAAATTTGGTGAAGTCAGGGTTCAACATTCACTCTCCGCCATATGAATGGATCCCATCATGGCATCGCGAAATCAAGGAGTGAAATGGGTACCTGAATCTAAAAAAAAAAGAGGGGGATCTGGGTCAATCATCAGGCCACTCATGCGCGTGTGTAAACACACTCTAAGAGGCATATAATAAGCATACTATCCCTAAGATGAAATGTGTAATGCAATGCGGAAATTAAATCACATATATATATACTGACAGTTTAATATAATGTAGGAAGCGATAAATGGATCCACACCGAATGCCATGTGGCATGTCCCTCTCCTACCTCCACCCCCTTCCGATAGGGCGGAGACTGGCCAGCTCGTGAATGCATTCCATAATAATCGGGCGGCACGCATGCCCAACCCACCCCATAAGAAATAACAAAGCCCGCAGGCAGCTTTCGCAATCATGCTCATAATATAAGTAAGGGAAGTTCCACAACTCGATTGACTCATGACGGGACCCGATGGGACTGGGTCGTCCTATGACCCTAGCAAAGACTCTATTTACTTCACAGATAAAGGCTGTTCTCTCGCAAAGACATATAAGAATCATATGATTTTCATTTTAGCTCCTAAACGTGATTCTAAGTCATCTGGTGCATGGACACTAGCCTACTATATAACACCCAGTGCATAGAGCGCCCATCATGAGTAAGTTCAAAGAACTTACCTGGAGAAGCGCAGAATCCAGACAATGATCTGCAATGGTAAGCAATCCAACAGATCATAGATCACCTAGTAATCCCATAAGTAACATAATAAGTCTAAGTCTAATTTACACAAAGCACACAAGTCACATATGAAACATATAAGATACACACACCAATCAATAGAACAAGTAACATATCGTAAATGTCAATGTATCGCACGTTCCATAAAGTCACATCACTCACCATAAATCATCAACCAAATCTGCATGCTCATACTCATCATATCCGCATATATCCCAACAGTTCATCACACTCATAAAGCATATAATTTGTTCGATAATATTCTACTAACTCGTCACAATTATATAACCTTTTAACCTCTTATAATAAATCACCGCAAGTCATGCTATTAGTCACACATATCATGTCGTTAGTCAACTGATCATATCATCATGCTATTTAGTCATGGAATAAGTCATATCCCCATGTTAGTCCCAAGCGGTTTCAAAATCCGAGTCAAACGGTTAGAAATCCCAATTCTTAAAAATGTTAGCAAAACTCTTTTTTAATTACTTAATACATCATTTCCTAGCTTGAAATTCATTTTTCCAACTTCTCTTTTTAAATTGACAAATCCGAATATTTTATTTAAATCCCAAATGATTTTATAGATATTTTAAACACCATTTTATCAACACTTTTATAAAGTATTTCTAAATCCTCTATGAAATAATTCCAATCCATTTGTATTCGATGAAACCAACCCTTTATAAATCCCCCAAAAAATATTTTATCTTTTAAATCCTCAAATATTATATAATAATTTAAACACCGCTAATTAGTTAAGTAATAAACGGATAAACCCAAACCAAACCGAACCGAACCAACAAATTCCAATCGGTTAACCAAATAACAATTATATATTTATGTACCCAATTAGCTCTTATATACTCCATATATGTTAGTAGGGAGGGATCCACATGACACATGTAAACTCCATCTTTCCGGATTCAAAATGGAGAGCCCGCGCCCGCCTGCTCGACTCGCGCTCGCCGGTGCTCGCCTCGGCTCACCTGCATCCGCTGGCTCGCGCTACCTGGCCTACCCACCCTGGCTGCTCGTCCCTGCTCCCGCTAGTCGCCTCTCGCCCGCGCTCGGTGCCTCTGCTAGCTCTCGCTGCGGGTCGTCTTCGGCTTCCTCGCTCTCCAGCGCTCGCTGCGCTCTCGATCACCAATCCGAGCTCGCCGGAGCTCTCAAGCCCCCCCGACTCTCCGCACTCAGCTCATACACACTCGCACTCGCCCATAGCCCGACCCCGTCAGAAATCAACTAAAAATAGAGGAGGAAAAAGGCGGGACTCACCGAGGAAGTTCGCTACTTCGGAGCTCTCGATCGGAGGTCTGTGCGTCTTCAGAGGCTCGCGATGGCTTGTCAGACCTGTGTCGGATATGGGTGAGCGTGACAGTGAAGCCTGAGGATGATTCCGATAAAAAAAACGAGTGAAAACGGCTTACTGGAAGATTGTTCGCGCTTGAAAAGGGTAATGGAACATCGGTAGTTCGGTGGTGGTGGAGGTGCTCGGGGAGAATTGGAACATAAGAAGGGCTAGATTGGAGTTGATAAAGAAGGGAAGGGAGGATTTCACTAGTACAAAAATTACATTTTAGCACACTATTAAACAACCCGGATGTAAAATATCCGAGCTCTAATAGGATTAAAAATAGATAAATATATATATATTTTTCTTTTAAAAAAAAGAAGAAAATAGGTATATAACCTGGATCTGAAGATGCGCTCGGGCTATTATAGGTTGGGAAGCTCATTTTACATCTTATCAAATATCCCGGATCCCAAAAACCCGGGTTATTATATATAGCTAATGACCCGGGCGTGCAGGGTTGTGTTACCTTCGGGCTATTACGTATGGTAGTCTAACCTTTTTCAAATGACCTGTATCCAAATACCGTGACATTATATACTCCATATATTAAAATAAAATAAAAAAGAAACCCCAGATCTACTCCTTCGACCTTCCTCCTCAGTCCTTCCACACAATCAGAGTCGCCCCTCGATCGATCTCCTCTCCTCTACCTTATTCTTCCTCTCGCCATTACCTTCTCCCTCCTTCCACATATAATCAGAATTGCGCAGCCTGGGCAAAGGATACCATTGTCGGTGTTGTCCAGCCGAGGACGAGAACAACCAGCGCCAACCGAGGACGGAGCAAAATTAGGGGTGAAGGCCATTTTCCATTGCACATGCCATCCACCAGCACCGTCATTGGTTTCCATCTCTTTCACCAATGGCCACCGCTTTCACCTCAGGTCGATTCTCCAATAAATCCCTAACCCTAGCATCTGTTTAATTTGATTTCTTGTAAATCCCTAACCCTAGAATCCCTTTAATTTGAATCTGTCCTTTATTTCCATTTAATTTAAACTTAAGCAATGCAAATGAATAAATAATCTCGATCCCTTCTTCTTCCCTTTCAATTTGTTAGTTTACAATGATTTTTTTTTTGTGTGTTTTTGTTTCTGTCCGAAATTGGGATGTGCATTAAGAGTATGATCAAGTTAAGATTAAAATAATTTTTTTCAACTTTCATATAGCAATAAATCTTTTCAATTGGTTCACCTTTACTTGATGTACTGATTTGATAATTTGAAATTTGGATTTCAAAGTCTCCAGGGTCTCTTCAACCTTTGTATAGTAGCCGATTCAGTATAGTATTACTCATTGTTGTAAGCATCAAACAAATAATGAAAATCTTATGAAGGTTTTACTTTTTGTACATTTTCTTTGATATCAAATTTCTACCTCCTGCTTCTTCGACTTGCCTTTTCTTGATACAACTCTTATACTAAGTTCAATCTTGTAGTGTGGTTTCCTTATGAGAGCTGGCTCTAGCTTAGTTCACCATCATGGAGATATTGGCCTCTATTTATGTCTTCGTAAGCTTTCTTCACATGCCTCGGAGAATTGAAAATGCTAGTAGCTCTCTCTGTTAATTGCGGCTTAAGTCTCCCAAATTTGCCACCTTTACCTCCTAGCAGTAGCAAACTAGCTCTCTCTGCTAAACACTATCTAATTGGTCCGGTCCGGTCTTAATCTTACATATATCTAATGTCTCTTTCAATTAATATCCAGTTACCTTTTATTTGCCAAAAATGTTGGGTTCTTCTGTCTCTAAATTTGACCTTAAAATCGAATGAATATGACTATTAAAGTAGGTTTTCTCTCACATTAAACAAGCCTCCCAGATTGTCATAGGTGTCTGGATAATATTTCTATATTAGCCAGAATGATGTCATGCTTTATTGTGAATCTGCGACTGAAATATGTTGCATGAATTTAGATGACGATTTCTTGAATAGGTTTGGAATCTTTACATAAAATTATGAATTAAGAAACGAACTAGTTTTCATCTGCATCTCTTGCTGTTTGTCTTACCTGAAGCTCTTCCTTGTTTCATGTTGAGTCTTAGGTTGAACATCAAGGTGGTTAAGCATATTGGTCTTGTTGTTGAGTTTAGCTGAGTTGCTTTCTTGTGGTATCTTGTTGTTTACACTCCTAGTACTGAGGAGAGAAGCAAAGAAGAGTCCTCTACTGTAAGTTTTGTTGGCTCCTTTAATTTGTAGAATGTGTAAGGGATATTAGGAATGGGTGTTTTGTGTTCTTAAAATGAATTGGATAAAATTATTCACTTTTAGTTGTGGATAAAATTATTCAGGGTATAATTAATATTCTATATGTTCTGGTTTTCTGCTGCATTCCATCTATTTAGGTCTGGATAGTCTCGACAAAATGATTTTTTTTTTCCAGATTGCGGTTGTTTCTTAATTCTTCAGAATTTTTTCCAGATTTTCCCAAAGTATAATATTTCTAACGTTTTTGTAATTATCACAACCTGCTCATAAATGGATGGCTTGACATGTGTCTTTCCCATGTTTGAGGCATGGAGTACCTAAGGTAACGAACTGCAACTACTTAGACATTTAAGGTAAATATCTTTCCCTAGAAATGGGTTTAGATATTTGCTTTTTGGTGAGTAGGCTTGCAATGCTTTGCTATTGGAGGTTTTATCCCTTTGCTGGCCCTTTTGGACGCTATTAATATCTTGTTTTGCTATAAATGAATCGATTCACAGCTGGCTAGCTTGTGGTTTTGATGAATAGTTATAGACTTAAGTGGAAAATCAAGGGAAAAGCTAAAGCCATGCTAATATAATATCCCTCCGGAAATGTTTAGATTATTTTTATTTCGAGTACTACTTACTCATTGCACTTAGCCATTGGATTGCAGGTAAACCAAATTGGAACAATTACTAAATCAATTCAAACAGCTTTAGACTCTAACAACGTTGGATGGGGTATTATGGTTTGCCACCGCAGTGGTGAGACAGAGGACAACTTTATTGCTGATCTCGTTGTTGGCTTAGCTAGTGGACAGGTTAAACATCACACTCGCACATCCATAGTCTTATTTTTTTTGCATTATTCTTTCCTTTGTGATTTTCAATTTTCATAGTGTGCTAGCCGTTACCCGCACCACTGCACCAGCATCACAATTTTCAGCATGTTGTCAACCCTCACTTTAGATTCTTTTGCCTTTGTGGATCAGTACAATTGCATATTTATAGTCTCTTTGTTGTGAGCATGCCTATTTTTTAGCCTTAAGCCTCAAGTTTCTAATTAACATGATTTGATAGAGCATCTAGTTTCTGATTTTTTATTTTAACTTGATAAGTTTATAATCCAAGGTACACAGCTAATTTATGATTTTTATTTTAACTTCATCCGTTTATAATCCTAAATACACCACATCATTTAGTTTTGGGGTATAAGAACCATACCTAATACTGATTTTAAAACTGAATTTATAAGTTTACAACTTGCTATTTTTACAGATTTTAAAAATGAACACAAATCTTATGAATTCATTATTAATACTTTTGTTTGTTCTTTCTTCAAGCTTGAAAGCATGCGTAATCTGATCATTGAAGATGTGGATAGCAAGGATCATTTGGAGGCTCCTATGAATTCGGCCATCTATCTAAAGGTCTTTCATACATATCTGAATTCATGGCCTTTGGAAACTTCATTTGTTAAAAGATAAAATGTATGGCAGCAAGTCAGTCACGACCTTGAATGTGTAACTGCATTTTTTGAAATGTGGGGTTCTTTATATTACTATTGTAGTGGAATACTTTATCATAATTTTTAGTGTTCAAGGAAACTGATGTAATTAGCAGAATACTTTATCTCGAAATCATTGCATTTGGTTTATGCTTGTGGTTTTCAAAGTTTTTGGGTTGATAATGTGTGGAATTTATGCTTGTGCATGGTTTGTACAAACAGGTGGATTATTAAGAAAATAAAATGGTCATTTTAAAAAAACACATCAAATAGCCCGAATCAAAATTGGCCGAGTCATTAGTATTTTTTTTTGTGAATAATGATGGACCAATTAGCCCGGACCTAATAAACTACGGGTTATATGACCTCTTTCCATGGGTTGAATTATGGATCAAATAGCCCGGATCCTAAAATCTCCGGGTTGTATAATCTATTTCCATGGGTCTTGGTTGGACCAAATAGCCCGGGCGTGTTTTTTTTTGTTCCGAGCTATATACCTAATATCACGAAGACCAATTGCCCGGACCTCATTGTGCCTATATCCGGGCTATATTCCCAAAAACGCCGGGGCTAAAAAGTGTATTTTCTACTAGTGTTTGCTCATCCTTGTTCCAATGGGAATCGAAGGCGGATGATGGGGAAAGGGAGTTGGTGAAAGTGATGGTGAATGGTCATGGGGAGGGTGATGGGGTAAGGTGATTTGAAGGAGGTATGGTGAGGTAAGAGAGTGGTTGAGGGTGGTGTGTTGACTTGGTTTAACTAATATCCGAAAATAATTAAATCCCGGATACGCGAATTTTGAATCCCGAATGTTAGTTTTTCTGAATCTCGCTTTCTCGATTAATTAGATTTTTAAAACAGAAGAGGATATCGACATCCAATAATTATTTTGAATTTTCGAGGTAAAATGACGGAAATTATTCGCAAATTTTATATTTCGGTCGGAATCCGCTAAATGAGTTTTAAATTCAGTTTAAGTTCATTTTTAATTTCCTTTTTCCGGAAAATTTGTGATTTGAAATTCCGAGCCTTTGCAGAATCATGAGATGACAAAAATAAGGTATCGCGGAGTTCATTGCATAGAGAAGTCCTAATTAGCAGCTTTAAAAGCTGTCTTGTATTTGTTGTGGTGCAAAGATAGAAATTGATTTATACCATGTATATTTATATTTCTTCGTAGCATAGGTAGTCGGGGAGTACATCTCCGTTTTCTTCTGGGTCTAGTTGTTCTATTGTGACATCAAAGTGTGACTCTCCTTGGTATTCGAAAGTGAGGCAACTTCCTATCCTTAGGTTGTTAGCCGTCGCGAAAGATCGCCATCCCTCTGATAGAGAGAAGCAATCCCCCTCGTCTCTTTCAACTAAAACCAGGAATTCTTGGTTTAAAGGATAACATAGGATGATTTGGTTTAGTATGTCGTCCCCGAATTCTACAAAGATGTAAGGTAAGGGGAGCCTATAAGGTGGCTTTCTCTGAAGATTATTCTTATGAACTTAGGATTTGGGAAAAGCATAGTATTTCTGATAAAGGTAGGTTGAGAAACTTCACCGGAAGCCATGTCAAAACTTGGCATTTTGTTTTTATGTAGAAAAATGTTATGAAGTTGAGATTTATTTATACTAGGTTGTTGCCTGTGGTGATAAGTATTGTTCTTTCGAGTTAGCTTGAGGTGCCCTTAAGCTAGAAGGTGCGTGTCACAAGCTAGTTTTCCGGGTCGCTGGGGGTGTTAGGTTTGCTTGTCCATTTGTTGGTGTTTTGAATGTGGGACATACTTATCTAGCGGTTTTTGTTGTAATTGTTGACCTTTACCAACCTCGTGGAGTGGATAACTTGTCTTTGTGGTGGACTTTGTTGTTTGTGTCATGTCCTTCACCATAAAGGGGAAAGCACTCTCGTGCTTTGTGGTATGGTTTGTTGTCAATAATGACGTCTACATTGCTGGTTGATATCCCGGGTAGAACCATTCCTCGCATGAGAGGCTTTACCCGAGATATAGCAGTGGAGGGACACTTGTACAAGCTGGTGAGTTTTTATTGAATAGTCGCGTTTCCACTTAGGAATTGATCCTTTTTTAGGTATTTCCTGTTGTTGCAACCTTTGCCACATGTGTATCATGATTAAGGTGATGAGGCCCTTGGCCTCGTGCAACTGTGGACGTGAGTAGACGAGGAATTTGTGGTGAGGGTGGAGCCCTTGGGTCTTAAAAATTACCGGTTCACATTAGGGTGGCCTGAGTTTCTTGTTTTTAACGAACTTCAGATGGGGACACACCTGATCTTCGAGTATGAAGGGCACTCTTGTTTTGATGTTGTTGCTGTAAATCACGATCCTGATCAGAACGGTGATGTTGAACGCAAAAGTAGGGGATGTTAACTTTTCAGAATCGCGATATGTGTTGTGTGTTTTTTGTTGTGGTGTGCAATAAGTAATCCAGCTCGGTTGTGTTTTGTATGGGTAATTTCTAGTGTGTTTGGTGAGATAGTGGAATCTATAAAGCTGAAAACAATCTTCCGCGTTCTTGACGTAGAGGGGATTGGTTTATTAATAGGTAATCTCTCACGTAGCGTACGAAATAGAGGAACCTGTAAGACTGGAAGCAATCTCCAGTGTCCTTGACATGGAGGAGATTGAGGGATTTTTCAGTAAAATAGGTAATCTCCAACGTATTCGACGCGAGGGAGAAACCTTTAAAATTATAAACAATCTCCATCGTTCTTGACACTAAGGAGTTTGATCAGAAAAATAGGTAATCTCTAGCGTTTTATACGCGATGGAGAAACCTATAAAATTATGAACAATCTGCAGCGTTCTTGACACTGAGGAGATTGATTAGAAAAATGGGTAATCTCTAGCGTATTCTACGAGATGGAGAAACCTGTAAAATTATAAACAATCTCCAGCGTCCTTGACACTAAGGAGATTGATCAGAAGAATAGGTAATCTACAACGTATTCTACGCGATGGAGAAACCTGTAAAATTATGAACAATCTCCAGCTTTCTTGACACTAAGGAGATTGATCAGAAAAGTGGGTAATCTCCAGCGTATTCTACGCGATGTAGAAAACTGTAAAACTAAAAACAATCTACAGCGTCCTTGACACTAAGGAGATTCATCAGAAAAATAGGTAATCTCCAGCGTATTCTATGTGACAGAGAAACCTATAAAATTATGAACAATCTCCAGCGTCATTGACACTAAGAAGATTTCTGCCGAAAGTTAATCGTAATGGAGAATTGGGGCTTTTCATTGATAGCTCGCATTACATTTCATTGCATTCGACAGAAAATTAATACCTAGTGATTTATCGATGAAGATAAACTAGAACCCATTTGCTTCTGGACCAACGTATCCAGCGGCATCCATTTCCTCTTCGATGTTATAGCCCTGCTTGTCTAAAAAGTGAACTTCAAACCTTGCTTCGCCTAGATAGGTGAAAAATATTGATGTCTCTAGCTCGAGGCCATGAGTCTCGACGAATTCTCTCCATTCTTGTGCCACCCAATGGGAATCGTAAGCGCCTCATGTGATATGAACAGGGGAATCCTTTAAGATGCGAGTGGATAAAAAGATTTGTTCTGGAACATGGGGTTTGAAATGTTCGCCGAAGCAATACGGTAGCATCATGCGTATGTATTGCTCCTCGCCTACCAAGTAAATATCAAAGATGAGAGGGTTGTTTGAATTTGGGGTTGTTGTGTTGGTCGTCATTTTGTTGCTTGTAGGTGATGGTTTGTGTAGTGACAAGATAGCTTTTTATAGTGGTGTAGTAGGGGTTGATTTGAAGGTTCTCGTGATAAATGATCACTATTAGAATATTGCAATTAGACATCGTGTGATTTAAGTCTGTCAAAAAAGCAACAGATGTTAAATTATTATGTTACATCGTTTAATAAATTTTTGATGTGTCGACAACAGTCCATCTTTCCGACAGATATTAAATGATTAATCCTAAAGTTTTTTAAAACGCGCGGATTTGGATTTCCCAAGTTAAAACACGCGGTATTGAAACACTTTGAATTTTTTTGTATGGATTTCTAATTTTGGGGGAATTTTATACTCCGTAACAATTAAATTACAAACTCTCTCACATAAACACAACCCCATCCATTCCTACAGATCCGACCTCCTCCTTTCTCAGTTCTACCACAGTTCCACCTCTGCCTCCTTTTCCTTACTCTACATCCGGCCTCCTTCTCTCTGCTTCGGCCTCCTTCTCCCAGCACTTGCTTCATTCTCCTATTATCATCTTCACTCGTTGTCTCGTTCCCTCTCTCTCGCTCTGGTCGGCGACTACGATGATGGAGGCCCTATCTCTTGGAACCCTAAACGGTAAGCCCTTTCACACTCTCGGTAGATCTTTCCCTCTGTCTCTCTATGGCTCTCATGCCTTCTAAGTTGTGACTTGTCTCGACTGCTAGTGATGGCCTCACAACGACAATGACCGCCTCCCTCGTCGCTCAACCCTCTTGCTTCCTCTGTCGTCGGTAATCTTCTCTGGTAAGCACTCTCGTCCTACGTCTTCCTTCGGCTTTCCCTTGGGTTTTGAGACCTCAAATGTTCCTCTCAAATTCAAATCTAGGGTTTTCGTGGTTTAATTTCATTCTGTAATTTTCAGATCTAGGGTTTTCATTGTCTAATTTCATTCTCTAATTTTCAGATCTAGGGTTTTAATCTCATAATTGTTCGATAGGAATTTCCTCATCTTTTGCTGTTGTTGTTGTGAAGACTTGCTCTTGTGATTTTATGAATGCTCATGCCATTTGGCCATGAAGAAAGTTATCAAGCATTCACCTGCTTTTTCTGAACAGAGAAAGAAAACCTTTGCTTGTATGGCTTTCCAAATGAGAACTAGGAGGTCAATCTACGTACCTGCTGAGGAAGTCCCTCCCAAAATTCCGGAGGCATTTGGAATTAATTTTGCTAGAGACGGCATGCAGGAGAAGGATTGGTTAGCTCTTGTTGTTGTTCATAACAATGTCTGGTTGCTTTATGTTCCCTTCTGGTCCGGTTCTAAATTTGGTTTTGATAGAGGTGACATGTATTGTCTACTAATCTAATGATATTTCTCTTTTATTTGCTTAAAAAGTCAAGTATATTATCAATGTTTGATTATCTTCAACCTTTGTGAGCAGCTGAGTTATCATTCTGTGAGGTCACTTGTTTCTTTAATACAAGTTTAATTTAGTCTTAATTCAAAAGTTTATTGTTTGCTGCTTGCTCTACTGGTTGGTTAATAGAGTTTTCTAGTATGTGAGGTGGATGCTTAAGGAATCGATACCTTTTTGGCATTACAGTGTAGATACCTCAAGAGCTTCTCACTAAAAGAAATTTTAAATAACAATCTTTGTGTTGTTGCTCCTTTGCAATGCAGAAAATGACTTTTTAACTTGATGAATGAGCTCCCCACTCGATTTGAAGTTGTGACTGCACAGCAAAAAAGTCAGTGGTTGATGAGGAATCATTGATTTCGAAACCTTGTAATAGCGGACATTTTGCACTCACATGATGAAATTGTACTAGCTAAGGAATAAAATACGCACCATGACATCAAGATCATGGTAAGATACTTGGATTTGAAATCTAATGTGTACGCTATTTAGCTTTCTGATCTCTTTTTATTAAACATTTACAACATCAGGTTCCGACGGTGCCTTCAAATTTTATAAAGGACTTTCAAAGCAAATGGTAAATCAGGGACATGTTCTTGATTAATTTGTTTGCTTGTGCACTTGAGCAGGTAATGCCTATTCTGCTTAGGAAGAAATTGAAGAATATTTATTTTATTTTTCATTCTTTCGGCTTCAAATCTAAACCCAAGTGAAACATTTTATAGTGCAATTTTTTGTATTACTATATATTTTAAGTTTGTTGTTTTAGGTTTTTTGAAACATTCTCATTTTGAATTTTAGTTTCTGTTGGTTTTTTTTTTTTTGGCTGATAGAAGGCATGGGCTGCATCCTTGGAGGACGGGGTTGTGAGGCCCAGGGCTGTGAATCGGCAGCTGCTGAGGAGATCGCAGGGCTAGGCATCATTGGAAGCTGAGGTTGCATTGCAAGGCTGAAGTGTCTTCTAGTGGACATACGAGGACAGATTGAAGGACGGACTGGTTCCTTTCCGTATCAAGGCTAGAGAGGCATTCTAGAATATCACAAATCCTGCCTTTCTCGGGCCATATCCGATGAATACTTGTAATGTTCAGTGCGGTGATCAGATCTATTGCCTTCAAAAAGAGGCAATAGGCAAAAACGTTGAACTCCCGTCAAAAGACTTTCTTGTTCACGGACCTTGTGAAACGGGTATCATCGCATTAACATCCAATTCATCCGGTGACAGTAGGAGGGAAGGTAGTCACTCTTCTTCCTTTTCTTTTTGCAAATGTATTATTTGCTTGGATAATGTGAAGTAGAAACATATTGTTGTATATGTTCATTGATCTAGAAAGCATTTAGGATTTTTTGTTCCACAAGGAGGCATTAAAGCCAATGCAGCGTGATAGGGGGATTCAAATCCATGACTTACACCAACGGGGTGTCATCCTTTGCCAATTAAAGTGAGCAAGACTTGAATTTGTAGGATACATTGAACTTTAGGGTCCACGGTATTCCTTTTATGTTCAAGCAATCAAGCATAATTTTTTTTTACTGATTTAGTCCCTTTTTCTCCACTCTTTCTTGCTTAATCATTCTTTGCCAATTAAAGTGAGCAAGACTTGAATTTGTAGGATACATTGAACTTTAGGGTCCACGGTATTCCTTTTATGTTCAAGCAATCAAGCATAATTTTTTTTTACTGATTTAGTCCCTTTTTCTCCACTCTTTCTTGCTTAATCATTCTTTTTTTGGTCTTCCATATATGTGACTCTGGTTTCTTGAATGAATGAAAAGTAGCGGGATTAGAATTTATATGAATTATAATAATATTATAAATGAATGAAAAGTAGGGATTAGGATTTATATGAATTATAATAATATTGTAAAGAGTTCAAGTTTTGATATGAATTATAATAATATTGTAAAGAGTTCAAGTTTTGAAGAAACATCAGTACACAAAACTGAGAGAGTAAAGTAGGTAGAAAAGATGGGGGATTTTTTTTTAGCTGTTGACCAAGGTCTATTGCTCTTGCTGTCATTGTATTTTTTTTCTTCATAAGCTCATATTTTTCTGCAGCTGTTTTTTTTATGCTTCATAAGCTTCTCATGAATTAGCTAGTGCTAGAGAACCTGCATCCAAGGGAGCTCTACCAGCTTAAGTTCCAGTTATCTCTGAACCTACTATTGATGTCGCTGAAGTTTTCCTATATATGGATGAAACTTAGTGTTAATTTGCAACTCTTACTTCAATTATGAGTTAAAAGTCCCCTTCATTTGTAAAAGTGTATCTTTCAAGTACCTATCCTTTGTAATTTGTAAAGGTTGATTTCGCGTTTATCTACATGTTCATTAAACTACTCTTCATTTGTAAAATCTTGTTTTATGAGCAAAGGGTATTGTATATCAAACAAAAAAACATCTAATTATAGATGAAAAGTGTATTGCTTTAATACCTATGAAATCGAATCATTATATAAAAACGGATGCTAGTATTGTTATAGACATCGTCTAAATAATCTAAATCAATGTGTAACATATATTTTTACATCACAATGTTAATATAAATTGATATATATTTCTAACAACAACACCGTTTTAAAAATCTAAAACGATGTCTATCATGTTAATACATCAGTTGTGCACATATTTCATGTGGTATATTATTTGAAAACAATATAAAATCATAAATTATAAGTATGAAATTAATATACACGTAATCAATATAATAAAAAAGATTTCTATTTTATTTTAATACATTAATTATTTTTAAAAAAGTAATGTAAATGTAAAATTTAGGCTTGATGTGAACATCTTCAAAAGCTTAAAAATGAAAAATAATGAGGGTTTAATAACAATTGAACATGAAATAAACAAAATTCAGGGGTTGATTTATATCTATATTCAAAATAGAACAGATGTTTTAACAAAGAAAAGACATCTGCTTAAAACCGATGTGAAAAGTTTGATCTTTTACTACACGCACATAGATATCGGAAATTTTTTTGAAAGACATCTGTTGACAACAGATGTCTAATTACGTTTTTCTAGTAGTGGATTGTTTCCATATTTGACATGTACAGATGAATTGGTCAGATCCTGAATGGATTCTTGCCATGTGTGTCTCATGTAGGATATCTTGGGAAATCCCGATTCAGTCCCCCTTCCTCGTTCGGTGCGTGTAATAAATGTTGTTTGCAGTTCATGTGGTCTGTTCAACTTTATTTTGGATATATAAAGGAGTGGGATCTACAGCAAACCATTCACCTACTTCTCTCTGATTGCTTATTACCTTTGTTTGGTAGAAAAAAAGATGGCATCGCCTAATTCTGATATGAGAGGTTTTTACCGCCGTGTTGATGTAGAGGAAAGGCTCCATCGTTTGGTAAGACTTCAATGCCTGGTGTATATTACAGTTGTTCAGTTTCGAGTCTTTATGGAATGATGTTTTGTTTCTCACAGCCTCTCCCCTGTTCTTTTGAAATGATGTATGGCCATGTTGTATCTGACTACGTTCGTTTGGTTTCCTCAACTGGGCAAGACTTCCATGTTGGGATTTCCAAGGATAGCTTCAATCGCTGGTGGCTGACTAAGGGTTGGGGCAGGTTCGCGATTAATAATGATGTTCGGGTTGGAGCATCAATGGTATTTTTTAAACACGTGGGAGGGAATCGCTTTCAGATTCTTGTTCTTGAAGATGAATAGAGGCATCATATCGTGATAAGTATGTAATTGGGTAGATGTTCTTGCCTTGCACTTTTTATTTGACCTTAATCGCATAATCAGTACTGTGTAATACTTTCGCTGGGCCCCGTGTAATGGTTGATGTGTTTAATAATACTGAATAATACTTTCGATATTCGTGTTTTTTGGATTGACGTGGTTTTTGGATTGACATGGTTTTTTGTTTGTTGTGTTGATGTCTGTTTCGAATTTGGATTGGTTTTATTCATTGATTATACGATAGCGCCGAGTGTTATCCATCTCGATCATCCTTTTATGTTATTTTGAACTGAAGGGGAACGATGACCTCTCCCAACCCTAGTGTTGTTGTAGGAGGATGGTCAAGTATAAAATATAAATAAATATAAAAGCAAACTGACTCCCTGGTTCAGCAAATAAATACAAGACTTCCTCCTGTTGTAGTAGAAGGTAGTCAGGATCGATCCACGAGGAAGCGTGTCAGCGCCCACCTTTTCAGTTCCAGAAACAATGCGAATTCGACTAGAAGAGTCCAAGCTGTCGAGTAAAGTACTCGACTTCGACCACCCTGTCGACTAAAACAGAAAGCATAAATCAACAGAAAATGAAAACGAAAGCGAAGTAGTTGATCTCAACCAAATCAACTCGACGTCGACCAAACCTTCCTCGATGTCGACCAAGCTTTGTCGATTTCGAGTAAACACAGAAACTAAAAATCTCACCTTTTCGAAAGACAGAACACAAAATTGATGAAATAAAATCAATAAACTAAAGATTTCCAAGATCGGGGTTTCAACACCACAACGATAACCATTTAAAATAACACATAAAGGCATAAAAGATCATGCTTTTCATGAAATAAATCTCGTTATTAAGTAATAGGAATATAGAGGCTTTCGCATAAACTCTAATTGTTACTAACCCTTTTTCACATAATTAATCCAATTTGTATTAAGATCACTTTCGCTTCAATAACACAAACAAGGATCACCTGCAACTCTCGCTAAATAATCATGCTCATAGGGATAGAAGACGAATTCGCATCAAAAGATTGTACCTTTACCGCATCACCTTACATTGCTACCATCGGGCTCACCCCGACCCTAGAAGTTGGGTGACTACTCGCTCTTCATCATGAATAAACTCATCAAAGATTTCAGAAAAATAAATTGCATTATTAAAATCAAAGAAAGCTTACAACCGATCGAAGCCAAACTGTCTCTCAACATCTCCAACCTCTCTCGGCCACAACTTTTTCTCTCACTCTCTCTCTATGACTTGAATTGGAACTTAATTTGAATGAATAAAACTCAGCCCCTAAGGTTATATTTATAGTATTCCTTCCCTAGCTAATGTAGGAAAGAAATAACTATCTATATCTAAACTTCCTATATAATAACATAAAGATAAAACTTGGAAATAAAATAATTATATCTAAAAGGAAATAACGCTAATGTGGATAGATCCATTCCATCTTGATATATCTTCTCTTGATTAGATAAAATATCTTATTCCTTTCTTTGCAAGTAATCTCTCATGCTCGGATTTCTCCTCGTACTCGACTCGGACTCATCTGGAATGTCCTCGATGTCGATCAGACATCCTCGACATCGACCAGAATTCTTCTCCTGGGGTTGCACTCGAGCTTGAGCAGCATTCGGACTCATCGACTTTACTCGACATCGAGTAAGTTTACTCGACGTCGACCAATCTTGGCTCCTCGAGTGCTCTGCTCGACTTTGCTGGATTTCGACTGGGCTTGGGTTACTAGATGTCCAACAAAGTGGTCGATATCGACCAAACTTGTCGAGTTAATCTTTCTCGTTCTTTAATCGATTTGTCTTGGTTCCGTTGCTCCTTGACCTTGGACTTTCTATAGTTGACTTCGAGCTTTCTATCCTTTCTCTAAATTTATGTAAAATGCCTCGATTTCTGCGAAATTAAACAGAAACTAGTGTAGACTCCATAATTTGGCAAATAAGCATAAACTACATAGTTTATGTACTATTCTAACCCAAATGTATGAAATGCATGCAGAAATCGATATAAATGTAGGTATAAAACATGGAAAATTAGGCTCACAACAAACACCCCATACTTAAGCTTTCTTGTCCTCAAGCAATACTTAAAATGGTCATTCAGGGGAAGAATTCAAACTCTCAACATCTTAGATTCATTCTTATATGTCCCTGCAATCAATTACTATCCTTGAAAAGGGTACTAATGCCACAAATCCATACATGTGCAATTAAAAAGAAACATCTACTCACAGAATAACGGTTATGCAAAAACACTCATAACTGACAAAGCAATAATAATTAAGAGGACTTTAATTTAAGCCCAATAAGGAGTAGATTGGTAAAAGGCTAAATGTGAGCAATTTTTGGCCATGGGGTGCTTAATGATTTGGGTCGATCTACCTTTATCTCCCGAGGTGACCGGATTTTCTTTCACTGATTAAATTTTCCATATATTTGAAACTTTCCTGCTAAACTCCATATATGATAACAACAACACAACAACCAAATAACAATATAATCTCCATGACGTAACTTTCATTCTCAACATAATCCCCGGATAGGAAATAAGGTGAAGAATGGGCAATATTTTAGATCATGTGGAGCATAATATAAAATAAGGCTCAATATGGCTTTTGTGATGCATAAGCATAGGTAAGGCTAAGGATATCACAATATGACCATATATGGAAATATAAAGTCCTCCATCCTCTTATCATGCAAATGTCAAAAGCAACATCAAATTACTCCTTTCATGGTTTTCAAGAAAATAATGCACTTCATTGTGACTTCCCTTTACTAGGCAATTTCATGCTATATCTCTAATGAATCCAATTTTGCATCGTCGAGTTTAATTAAGCACATAGATATAAGCACATAGATCAAATATGAAATCCAATGTAGCCATGTATAATCAATTCAAGAAATAATGCACAAATAATGTCAAATAATATCAAATATGCACAAAGTAAGCCCTTCCTCCACCCCATACTTAAACATTACAGTGTCCTCACTGTATAAAAACAAGGGTAAAGAAAGAAACTCACTAGACCGGTGTGCTAATCGTCGGAAATCGAGTGTAATGTTGCTGCAGAAGTGGTCGACTTCGGGGAAGGTTGGTCGATTTCGAGGAGGTTGGTCAATGTCGACCAAGACTACTCGAGATCGAGTAAAGTGTTGCCTCCAGGGTGGTTTTCCTCGACTACAGGCTCCTTTCTGCTCGATATTTTTGGTCGATGTCGAGTACCCTACTCGACGTCGAGTAAGTCAGCAACTTCTTCTTCCTGAAAGATTCGGTAGACGGAAAATATCCACAATAGAAAAACATAAAAACAATGTCCAAAATAGAAAACCAAAAGCAATAATGTCCAGAAAATCTCAAAAACTAATTGTCTATTTACAAGTTCTAGACTTTATAGTCGCTAGGCCGACTTTCTCTGTTAAGATCAAGGTGGCATCTGCAGGGCCCATGTAGCTTGGGCTTTAAACATGACTTCATTCTTTTCCATCAGCTGTAGTCCTCCTGAATGGATCTTGTTCACCATGAAGGGCCCCATCTTCTTCTTGTTGAATTTATTGGGAAATCAATGATCCTTTGATTTGGCGACATAGACCTTGTCTCCAACTTCATATTCCTTAGGCTCATCATTGGAAACCCTGCACAATCGCACATAACAAGGCAAACCTCTGCCATGTATAGATAAATCTTTAATGGAAATAGGAGAAGAAATGTCAATACCTTGGCTTACCTTCGCAGAATCGGATTTCGGGACATCAGAGTCCGGTCGACATCGAGTAGGGTTACTCGACGTCGAGGACTTACCTTCGGCGGGTGGACTGCTAGTCAAGGAAGGAAGAGTCGAAGAAGGTTGGGTCTGGTCGAAGTCGACCAAGTTACTCGACGTCGAGTTGAGCTCAGCTTCGGGTAGAGTGCTCGACAAATGTCCAGTCGGTGGAGGGTTCTGAGTCTAGTCGACGTCGACCAAAGTACTCGACGTCGAGTAGATCTGGTCGACTTCGACCCCACACTTGAATCCTATCAAGGCATCCGAAAAGAAGTTAGTCGACGTCGACTTACCTTGGTCGATATCGAGTAGATCCTCTGTGTCGTCGTTCAGGATGGCCATGATCTCCTCCACTTGGGCTTCCATATCCCTCTTTTCCAGCTCCTTGGGAGTCATATTTCTTACCTTAGGCTCCCCGCAGGTGATGTACCTGGCTGATATAGACTTGACCTTTTCCATTGGACCTGCATGCCTTTCTGTTTTATTAAAGGAATACTCAATTACCTCATCGCTGATGTTGAAAGTGAACACCTCCTTCCTTACACTTATGTTGGCATCCACCGTCGCCAAGAAGGGCCTTCCTAGAATGATTGGACAAGAAGGGTCCTCTGCCATATCAATAACTAAGAAATCAGCAGGGAGAAAGAACTTACCTACTGGCACTGGTACATTATCCATCATGCATGTTGGGATGGCCACCATGTTGTTCGCCATATAGATTTTAGCATCCATAGGCTCTAGAGCACCTATCTTAATCTTGGACCAGATTGATAAAGGCATTATACTCACACTGGCTCCCAAGTCACATAAAGCATTAAATTTGTATTGACCAAATCCAATGGTTATAGCAAACTTACCTGGATCTGGCCTTTTCTCAAGTACGTCCATCCGGCTGCACTCCTCTGCGATCTCAGCCATTGACTGCTTTTTGCTCAGAATCTCCTTGAGGAACTTGACGTATGGTGGCATCTCATTAAGAGCTTCTGTGAAGGGTATTGTGACGTTGTGCCTTTGAAGCATCTTTATGAAACGCTGGAACTTCTTCTCTGTTGGATCCTTTGGAGATTTGGATAGGAAAGACAACTTCTTTTTCGTCGGAGGTGTTGAAGGGTGGTCGACAGGGGCAGAGGACAGGTCGACATCGACTAAAGGTTCCTCGACGTCGAGTGGATTGCTCGACTTCGGCGCTGGCGTAGGATTCTGTTCGATATCGACCAAGGATTCCTCGATATCGACCAAGTTGTGGTCGACATCGACTAGGCTGATCGATGTCGAGGAGTCCTTTGCCGCCTCTCCTTCTGTGTTGGGCTCGGGTGTTTGCATCTATCGCCCACTCCTTAAGTTCATGGAAGCTACATGTCCTATAGATTTACCTTTAGGGTTAGGTTCAGAGGATCTAGGAAGCGTACCTGATGGCTTGGGGACGGATGTAGCCAGTTGACCAATCTGGGTTTCAATTGATTTCCGCCATATATCGATTTCCCCTAGCCTAGAGTTGACACCATGCAGTTGAGTGTGGATGGAATTGATAGATTGTTTGGTGTTTGAATGATTCTTCTGCATCTCCTCAAGAATGATCTGCAGGTCATCTTTGTTACCTTCTCTATCAGGGTGACCAGGAGCTCTGTAGGGAGGGGGATTCTGAGGCCGGGGCTAGCGATAATAGCTCCAGTTCTGGTTCTGGTGTGGTCCTGAGTAGTGTCCCCCTGCATACCTTACCTCTTCATGGGATTCCGCTTGATGTACTTGATCGATGTGTGGGCATGCAGTGGTACTGTGCCTCACAAACCCACATTCCAAACAAGGCTGCTTTTTAGACAAGAATTTAACTTGTTTGGTAAGATGGCGTACCTAGTCATTCTGGAATTGCTCCCTCACGTCTGGATCAACCTTATTTGGTGGCACATACAATGGCATAGATAGGGCATGCCTTTCATACCTTTCGTCAGAAGAGGCCGCAGAAGTCTCATATGTGTTGTCGTAGTTGACCAGCATCTCAAACACCTCCTAAGCACGGCGTGGGGTGTACTCGAGATATCCATAGGCGGTGTAGTTATTGATCCTATCCTTAGTAGGCGCATCCAGGCAGTTGAAGATGTTCTCCTGGATGACATAGGGTGGATGTCCATGCGTAGGACAAGATTTAGGAAGCCTCTTGTAGCGCTCCCAGACCTGTGCAAGTGTTTCCCCTGGCTTCAGTCTGAAAGCCGTGATCTGTTGTCTGAGAGCAGTTGTCTTTGCAGGAGGAAAGAACTTGTTGAGGAACAAGTCCTGCAGTTCGTTCCAAGTGCGAATTAATCATTCACGCAATCCTTCTAGCCACTAGTGTGCTATTCCTGCAAGGGACCAATGAAAAGCCTTTAGTTTTAGATATTCCAAATTAGCTCCATTTGTTATAGCTTCACATAAGTCTATAAAAGTGCTGACATGCTCTAAAGGACATTCATTGATTCTTCCCCTAAATTGACTCCTCCTAATTTCAGTAATAAACGAAGGACGAATTTTAAAATTAATAGCGGGAAGAACGATCGGTGATTCTGGAACTTCTAGAGTAGGATGCAGATACTCCTTTGCGTTGGATGGCATATGCCCCATCTGTCCCTCAAGTTCCATCCTCGCGTTAACCTCGCGATCTACCATTTCCTCCAACCCCTGCTGGTTTTGTGCATATTCCGCCTCTCGTCGGGCGTGTTCTGCTTCTCTAGTGGTGAATTCCTCTATCCGTAGTCGGAGTTGCTCAAGCTCCTGTACTGGTGTGAGATGGCCCTCATTCCCATTGTTGGATGTCGACATGAGTCTCCTCCTAAGCCTTTGCTGAAGATAATAAAATCGCTCAGGCTCGAGAATTCGGTCAATGGGTTTTTGATCAGTTATTTGCATGCACCTGAAAAACAAAAGCAAAAAGAAACAAGTAAAAAGAAACTAAAAAGCAAAAAAAAAAAAAGTAGAGGAAACTAAAAAGGGCGCGATTGATTGCTTCCCCGGCAACGACCCCAATTTGTTGTTGCATGAGGATGGTCAAGTATAAAATATAAATAAATATAAAAGCAAACTGACACCCTGTCTTAGCAAATAAATACAAGATTTCCTCCCGTTGTAGTAGAAGGTAGTCAGGATCGATCCACGAGGAAGCGTGTCAGCGCCCGCCGTTTCAGTTCCAGAAAGAATGCGAATTCGACCAGAAGAGTTCTCGACTTCGAGTAAAGTACTCGACTTCGACCACCCTGTCGACTAAAACTGAAAGCAGAAAGCAACAGAAAACAAAAACAAAAGCGAAGTAGTCGATCTCAACCAAATCAACTCGACGTCGACTAAACCTTCCTCGACGTCGACCAAGCTTCGTCGATTTCGAGTAAACACGGAAACTAAAAATCTCACCTTTTCGAAAGATAGAACACGAAATTGATGAAATAAAATCAATAAACTAAAGACTTCCAAGATCGGGGTTTCAACACCACAACGATAACCATGTAAAATAACACATAAAGGCATAAAATATCATGTTTTTCATCAAATAACTCTCGATATAAACAAATAGGAATATAGAGGCTTTCGCATAAACCCTAATTGTTACTAACCCTTTTTCACATAATTAATCCAAGTTGTATTAAGATCACTTTCCCTTCAATAACACAAACAAGGATCAGAATTCTTCTCATGGGGCTGCACTCGAGCTAGAGCAGTATTCGGACTCATCGACTTTACTCGACATCAAGTAAGTTTACTCGACGTCGACCAATCTTGGCTCCTCGAATGCTCTGCTCAACTTTGTTGGATTTCGACTGGGCTTGGGTTACTCGATGTCGACCAAAGTGGTCGATATCGACCAAACTTGTCGAGTTGATCTTTCTCGTTCTTTGCTCGATTTGTCCTGGTTCCGCTGCTCCTTGACCTTGGACTTTCTGTAGTTGACTTTCAGCTTTCCGTCCTTTCTCCGAATTGCTGTAAAATGCCTTGATTTATGCGAAATTAAACAGAAACTAGTGTAGACTCCATAATTTGGCAAATAAGCATAAACTACATAGATTTTGTACTATTCTAACCCAAATGTATGAAATGCGTGCAGAAATCGATATAAATGAAGGTATAAAACATGGCAAATTAGGCTCACAACCCCTAGTCGTCGCGATTTTTTCCGTTCCATCGATTCCGATGAGAGGCTTGAAATCTTGGTAAATCTCCCGATTTTTAATATCTGTCTTGTTATCCCGGGTTTCTCTTAATAAAACTTTGTTTTGAATTCTGGCAGCCATTACCGGAGTCTTTTGGTGCTAGAAATGGTCGCGTGGTCGCGGACCATGTTTGTTTAGTTTCCCCTAGTGGGCGAGAGTTTCGTGTGAGGGTGTTCCGTGACAGTCATGGTTGTTATTTCTTGACTGAAGGTTGGCGTGCGTTCGCCGAAGATAGTGAGTTCCACGTTCGGGTTTCTCTGATTATTTTTAAATATTGTGAGATCATGAGATTGATTGCAATGTTCCCCTTGAGGGTTTCCATTCATTAATATAACATATATATAGGTTACAAAGGTATTGGGCCTTAACGGGCTTTTAGCCCACTATACAATAGGAGACCTATGTAATCTATCAAACCCCCACATTCAAAATGGGAGGGGTCTGTACAGTGAGACTCTCACTGGAACGAAAATCAATGAACAAATGTCTAGGTAAGCCCTTGGTGAATATATCAGCGTATTGATAAGAGGACGGGACATGTAGAACGTGGACATGTCCAATGGAAACCTTGTCCCTAGCGAAGTGGAGATCAAGCTCAATGTGCTTCGTGCGTTGATGCTGGACTGGGTTGCTAGCTAGGTAGACGGCGGAGATGTTGTCAGTGTAGACCAGAGTGGCCTTCTGCAAGGGGCAACGTATCTCAAGCAGGAGATTGCGGAGCCAAGAGTACTCAGAGACAACTTTGGCAACACCCCTGTATTCGGCTTCAACGCTGGAGCGAGATACGACGGACTGACGCTTTGCTGACCAGGACACAAGAGTGTCATTAAGGAAGACATAGTAACCAGACGTGGAGCGACGTGTGTCTGGACAACCACCCCAATCCGCATCAGTATAAGCCACAAGATCAAGCTTAGAGGAAGGAGTGATGGTGGTGCCGAGCTCGAGGGTGTCGCTGATGTAACGAATGATCCGCTTCAAAGCCTGAAAGTGAGGTTCCCTAGGTGCTTGTATGAACAAGTAGATTTGTTGAACGGCGTAACTGATATTAGGTCTGACGTTGAAGGCGAGTCTCCTCCAGGATCAGTTGAGACCGGGTCTTCTCGAACGTAGGGAGAGGTTCCGTCTGCTGTATATGAGTAGCAGCAGTATTGTATTCGGAAAAGAGGCCCGAGAGTACCTGGAGGACGAGGCGGGTGGCGCTGGGTTTGGAGTCGACGGCGTCGAGTTGATGAGCCAGGGTCTTGATGTGCTGACAAAAGGCAGATATCGGCGGAAAAGAAGAAAGCTTGCCGCTTGAGAATTCGTCCTCGAGGTAGACAGCACGGGTGGACTTGTTGTCTTGAAAGATGTCTTGAAGTTTCTTTCAAGCATTCAAGGCGGAGTCTTTGGGGTCGAGTATGGTGGTCAATAGATCTTTTGAGATGGTGTTGAAGATCCATTGAAGGACAATGGTGTCAAGTTGAGCGAAGAGATCGTCGTCTTCGCTTTCAGGGCGTTTGGCGGAGGAGTCAATGTGGTGGAGGAATTTATGAGCCTTAACATGGGTCGTGAAGAGGTGCGACCACATGGTGTAGGTACTGGATTCATGATCTAGAATGATAGGGATGCAATTTTTTATATTGGAGATGGTTAGGGCAGAATGGAAGGGTGATTTGGTGGCGGTGGGTTCGGTAGTCATTGAGACGAGAAGGAGAGAGAGAGAGAGAGAGAGAGAGAGAGAGAGAGAGAGAGAGAGAGAGAGAGAGAGAGAGAGAGAGAGGATGAGAGAGGGGCCGGCGGTAAGTAGAGATGGGGGTGCCGAGGCGGGTGGGGAAGGTGACGGTGAGGAGAGAGAGACGGGGAGGCTACCGGCGTGAGGTGTACGAGGCGGGTGGAGGCGAGGAGAGAGAGAGAGAGAGAGAGGAGGGGCGGCTAGGGTTACAGAAAAAAATTTAGGGTCTTTGGATCTTAGGTTTTGATACCATGTGATATCATGAGATTGATTGCAATGTCCTCCTTGAGGGTTTCCATTCATTGATATATAACATATATATAGGTTACAAAGGTATTGGGCCTTAACGGGCTTTTAGCCCACTAAACAATAGGAGACCTATGTAATCTATCAAATATGAAGGGAGCAATTATTATACGATAATCGTTCTGGAAACGGATGAATGAGTTCATGAGGTTGGATCGAAATCTGATGTTTTGTTTTCCTTTTGAAGATATTAATCGTTGTTGTATCTTGTTTTGGATGTAATATAATGATCATGTTGTGTTTATTTTATAGGCTTGTTTGCGCATAAGTGTTTAAGGAAAACATGTGATTTACTGGATTCATTTTTGCCGAGCCTACTAGAGCGCAGATTGAGATAGGTCGCGTGGCTAATCCCAATATGCTAGTTTTCATACAATCACGATTTTTTAAATTATTCAAGACGCTGATAAAACAAATCCAGATTGCGAATAAGAAAGAACGGACGTGGAATGCATCGCTTTTATTCTATTTCCGTGTTCGAAACACACGCGCTTGCTAAATTTTTTCTCCGTATAGGCTTGTTTGCACATCCGTGTTCGAAAGACACGCGATTGCTAAATTAATTCTCCTTGGAGTCTTGTTTGGACATCCTTGTTCGAAAGACACACGATTGCTAAATTTATTCTCCGTAGAGGCTTATTTGCACATCCGTGTTCGAAAAACATGCGATTGCTAAATTTATTCTCCTTGGAGGCTTGTTTGCATATCCGTGTTCGAAAGACATGCGATTGCTAAATTTATTCTCCTTGGATGCTTGTTTGCACATCCGTGTTCGAAAGACACGCGACTGCTAAATTTATTCTCCTTTGAAGCTTGTTTGCACATCCGTCTTCGAAAGACACGCAGTTGCTAAATTTATTCTCCTCAGAGGCTATCCGTGTTCGAAAGACACACGATTGCTTAATTTATTCACCATAGAGGCTTATTTTCCCATCCATGTTCAAAAGAAACGTGATTGCTAAATTTATTGTTATTGGAGTCTTGTTTGCACATCCATGGTCGAAAGACACGCAATTGCTAAATTTATTCTCCATAGAGGCTTATTTGAACATCCGTGTTCAAAAGACACGCGATTGCTAAATTTATTCTTCTTTTAGGCTTGTTTGTACATCTGTGTTCGAAAGACACGCAATTGCTAAATTTATTCTCCTTGGAGGCTTGTTTGCACATCCATGTTCAAAAGACACACAATTGCTAAATTTATTCTCCTTGGAGGCTTGTTTGCACATCCGTATTCGAAAAACACATGATTGCTAAATTTATTCTCTGTAGAGGCTTATTTGCACATCCGTATTCGAAAGAAACGTGATTGCTAAATTTATTCTCCTTGGAGGCTTGTTCGCACATCCGTGTTCAGAAGACAGGCAATTGCTAAATATATTCTCCTTGAAGACTTGTTTGCACATCCGTGTTCGAAAGACACGCGATTGCTAAATTTATTCTCCTTGGAGGCTTGTTTGCACATCCGTGTTCGAAAGACACGCGATTGCTAAATTTATTCTCCTTGGAGGCTTGTTTGCACATCCGTGTTCGAAAGACACTTGATTGCTAAATTTATTCTCTTTTGAGGCTTGTTTGCACATTTGTATTCGAAAGACACGCAATTGCTAAATTTATTCTCCTTGGACCCTTATTTGCACATCCGTGTTCGAAAGACACACAATTACTAAATTTATTCTCCTTGGAGGCTTATTTGCACATTCGTTTTCGAAAGACATGCGATTGCTAAATTTAGTCTCCGTAGCTACCTATTTGCACATCCGTGTTCGAAAGACACGTGATTGCTAAATTTATTCTCCTTGGAGGCTTGTTTGCACATCCGTGTTCGAAAAACGCACAATTGCTAAATTTGTTCTCCTTGGAGGCTTGTTTGCACACCCGTGTTAGAAAGACACACAATTGTTAAATTTATTCTCCTTGGAGGCTATCCGTATTCGAAAGATACACGATTGCTAAATTTATTCTCCGTAGAGGCTTATTTGCACATCCATGTTCGAAAGACACGTGATTGCTAAACTTATTCTCCTTGGAGGCTTGATTGCACATCCGTGTTCGAAAGACACGCGATTGCTAAATTTATTCTCCGTAGAGGCTTATTTGCACAACCGTGTTCGAAATACACATGATTGTTAAATTTATTCAATTTGGAGGCTTGTTTGCACATATGTGTTCGAAAGAACATAATTGCTAAATTTACTGTCATTGGAGGCTTGTTTGCACATCCGTCTTCGAAAGACACGCAGTTGCTAAATTTATTCTCCTCAGAGGCTATCCGTGTTCGAAAGACACACGATTGCTTAATTTATTCACCATAGAGGCTTATTTTCCCATCCATGTTCAAAAGACACGTGATTGCTAAATTTATTGTCATTGGAGTCTTGTTTGCACATCCATGGTCGAAAGACACGCAATTGCTAAATTTATTCTCCGTAGAGGCTTATTTGAACATCCGTGTTCAAAAGACACGCGATTGCTAAATTTATTCTTCTTTTAGGCTTGTCTGTACATCTGTGTTCGAAAGACACGCAATTGCTAAATTTATTCTCCTTGGAGGCTTGTTTGCACATCCATGTTCAAAAGACACACAATTGCTAAATTTATTCTCCTTGGAGGCTTGTTTGCACATCCGTGTTCGAAAAACACATGATTGCTAAATTTATTCTCTGTAGAGGCTTATTTGCACATCCGTATTCGAAAGACACGTGATTGCTAAATTTATTCTCCTTGGAGGCTTGTTCGCACATCCGTGTTCAGAAGACAGGCAATTGCTAAATATATTCTCCTTGAAGACTTGTTTGCAGATCCGTGTTCGAAAGACACGCGATTGCTAAATTTATTCTCCTTGGAGGCTTGTTTGCACATCCGTGTTCGAAAGACACGCGATTGCTAAATTTATTCTCCTTGGAGGCTTGTTTGCACATCCGTGTACGAAAGACACTTGATTGCTAAATTTATTCTCTTTTGAGGCTTGTTTGCACATTCGTATTCGAAAGACACGCAATTGCTAAATTTATTCTCCTTGGACCCTTATTTGCACATCCGTGTTCGAAAGACACACAATTACTAAATTTATTCTCCTTGGAGGCTTATTTGCACATTCGTTTTCGAAAGACATGCGATTGCTAAATTTAGTCTCCGTAGCTACCTATTTGCACATCCGTGTTCGAAAGACACGTGATTGCTAAATTTATTCTCCTTGGAGGCTTGTTTGCACATCCGTGTTCGAAAAATGCACAATTGCTAAATTTGTTCTCCTTGGAGGCTTGTTTGCACACCCGTGTTAGAAAGACACACAATTGTTAAATTTATTCTCCTTGGAGGCTATCCGTATTCGAAAGATACACGATTGCTAAATTTATTCTCCGTAGAGGCTTATTTGCACATCCATGTTCGAAAGACACGTGATTGCTAAACTTATTCTCCTTGGAGGCTTGATTGCACATCCGTGTTCGAAAGACACACGATTGCTAAATTTATTCTCCGTAGAGGCTTATTTGCACAACCGTGTTCGAAATACACATGATTGTTAAATTTATTCAATTTGGAGGCTTGTTTGCACATATGTGTTCGAAAGGACATAATTGCTAAATTTACTGTCATTGGAGGCTTGTTTGCACATCCGTCTTCGAAAGACACGCAGTTGCTAAATTTATTCTCCTCAGAGGCTATCCGTGTTCGAAAGACACACGATTGCTTAATTTATTCACCATAGAGGCTTATTTTCCCATCCATGTTCAAAAGACACGTGATTGCTAAATTTATTGTCATTGGAGTCTTGTTTGCACATCCATGGTCGAAAGACACGCAATTGCTAAATTTATTCTCCGTAGAGGCTTATTTGAACATCCGTGTTCAAAAGACACGCGATTGCTAAATTTATTCTTCTTTTAGGCTTGTTTGTACATCTGTGTTCGAAAGACACGCAATTGCTAAATTTATTCTCCTTGGAGGCTTGTTTGCACATCCATGTTCAAAAGACACACAATTGCTAAATTTATTCTCCTTGGAGGCTTGTTTGCACATCCGTGTTCGAAAAACACATGATTGCTAAATTTATTCTCTGTAGAGGCTTATTTGCACATCCGTATTCGAAAGACACGTGATTGCTAAATTTATTCTCCTTGGAGGCTTGTTCGCACATCCGTGTTCAGAAGACAGGCAATTGCTAAATATATTCTCCTTGAAGACTTGTTTGCACATCCGTGTTCGAAAGACGCGCGATTGCTAAATTTATTCTCCTTGGAGGCTTGTTTGCACATCCGTGTTCGAAAGACACGCGATTGCTAAATTTATTCTCCTTGGAGGCTTGTTTGCACATCCGTGTTCGAAAGACACTTGATTGCTAAATTTATTCTCTTTTGAGGCTTGTTTGCACATTCGTATTCGAAAGACACGCAATTGCTAAATTTATTCTCCTTGGACCCTTATTTGCACATCCGTGTTCGAAAGACACACAATTACTAAATTTATTCTCCTTGGAGGCTTATTTGCACATTCGTTTTCGAAAGACATGCGATTTCTAAATTTAGTCTCCGTAGCTACCTATTTGCACATCCGTGTTCGAAAGACACGTGATTGCTAAATTTATTCTCCTTGGAGGCTTGTTTGCACATCCGTGTTCGAAAAATGCACAATTGCTAAATTTGTTCTCCTTGGAGGCTTGTTTGGACACCCGTGTTAGAAAGACACACAATTGTTAAATTTATTCTCCTTGGAGGCTATCCGTATTCGAAAGATACACGATTGCTAAATTTATTCTCCGTAGAGGCTTATTTGCACATCCATGTTCGAAAGACACGTGATTGCTAAACTTATTCTCCTTGGAGGCTTGTTTGCACATCCGTGTTCGAAAGACACGCGATTGCTAAATTTATTCTCCTTGGAGGCTTGTTTGCACATCCGTGTACGAAAGACACTTGATTGCTAAATTTATTCTCTTTTGAGGCTTGTTTGCACATTCGTATTCGAAAGACACGCAATTGCTAAATTTATTCTCCTTGGACCCTTATTTGCACATCCGTGTTCGAAAGACACACAATTACTAAATTTATTCTCCTTGGAGGCTTATTTGCACATTCGTTTTCGAAAGACATGCGATTGCTAAATTTAGTCTCCGTAGCTACCTATTTGCACATCCGTGTTCGAAAGACACGTGATTGCTAAATTTATTCTCCTTGGAGGCTTGTTTGCACATCCGTGTTCGAAAAATGCACAATTGCTAAATTTGTTCTCCTTGGAGGCTTGTTTGCACACCCGTGTTAGAAAGACACACAATTGTTAAATTTATTCTCCTTGGAGGCTATCCGTATTCGAAAGATACACGATTGCTAAATTTATTCTCCGTAGAGGCTTATTTGCACATCCATGTTCGAAAGACACGTGATTGCTAAACTTATTCTCCTTGGAGGCTTGATTGCACATCCGTGTTCGAAAGACACACGATTGCTAAATTTATTCTCCGTAGAGGCTTATTTGCACAACCGTGTTCGAAATACACATGATTGTTAAATTTATTCAATTTGGAGGCTTGTTTGCACATATGTGTTCGAAAGGACATAATTGCTAAATTTACTGTCATTGGAGGCTTGTTTGCACATCCGTCTTCGAAAGACACGCAGTTGCTAAATTTATTCTCCTCAGAGGCTATCCGTGTTCGAAAGACACACGATTGCTTAATTTATTCACCATAGAGGCTTATTTTCCCATCCATGTTCAAAAGACACGTGATTGCTAAATTTATTGTCATTGGAGTCTTGTTTGCACATCCATGGTCGAAAGACACGCAATTGCTAAATTTATTCTCCGTAGAGGCTTATTTGAACATCCGTGTTCAAAAGACACGCGATTGCTAAATTTATTCTTCTTTTAGGCTTGTTTGTACATCTGTGTTCGAAAGACACGCAATTGCTAAATTTATTCTCCTTGGAGGCTTGTTTGCACATCCATGTTCAAAAGACACACAATTGCTAAATTTATTCTCCTTGGAGGCTTGTTTGCACATCCGTGTTCGAAAAACACATGATTGCTAAATTTATTCTCTGTAGAGGCTTATTTGCACATCCGTATTCGAAAGACACGTGATTGCTAAATTTATTCTCCTTGGAGGCTTGTTAGCACATCCGTGTTCAGAAGACAGGCAATTGCTAAATATATTCTCCTTGAAGACTTGTTTGCACATCCGTGTTCGAAAGACGCGCGATTGCTAAATTTATTCTCCTTGGAGGCTTGTTTGCACATCCGTGTTCGAAAGACACGCGATTGCTAAATTTATTCTCCTTGGAGGCTTGTTTGAACATCCGTGTTCGAAAGACACTTGATTGCTAAATTTATTCTCTTTTGAGGCTTGTTTGCACATTCGTATTCGAAAGACACGCAATTGCTAAATTTATTCTCCTTAGACCCTTATTTGCACATCCGTGTTCGAAAGACACACAATTACTAAATTTATTCTCCTTGGAGGCTTATTTGCACATTCGTTTTCGAAAGACATGCGATTGCTAAATTTGGTCTCCGTAGCTACCTATTTGCACATCCGTGTTCGAAAGACACGTGATTGCTAAATTTATTCTCCTTGGAGGCTTGTTTGCACATCCGTGTTCGAAAAACGCACAATTGCTAAATTTGTTCTCCTTGGAGGCTATCCGTATTCGAAAGATACACGATTGCTAAATTTATTCTCCGTAGAGGCTTATTTGCACATCCATGTTCGAAAGACACGTGATTGCTAAACTTATTCTCCTTGGAGGCTTGATTGCACATCCGTGTTCGAAAGACACACGATTGCTAAATTTATTCTCCGTAGAGGCTTATTTGCACAACCGTGTTCGAAATACACATGATTGTTAAATTTATTCAATTTGGAGGCTTGTTTGCACATATGTGTTCGAAAGAACATAATTGCTAAATTTACTGTCATTGGAGGCTTGTTTGCACATCCGTCTTCCAAAGACACGCAGTTGCTAAATTTATTCTCCTCAGAGGCTATCCGTGTTCGAAAGACACACGATTGCTTAATTTATTCACCATAGAGGCTTATTTTCCCATCCATGTTCAAAAGACACGTGATTGCTAAATTTATTGTCATTGGAGTCTTGTTTGCACATCCATGGTCGAAAGACACGCAATTGCTAAATTTATTCTCCGTAGAGGCTTATTTGAACATCCGTGTTCAAAAGACACGCGATTGCTAAATTTATTCTTCTTTTAGGCTTGTTTGTACATCTGTGTTCGAAAGACACGCAATTGCTAAATTTATTCTCCTTGGAGGCTTGTTTGCACATCCATGTTCAAAAGACACACAATTGCTAAATTTATTCTCCTTGGAGGCTTGTTTGCACATCCGTGTTCGAAAAACACATGATTGCTAAATTTATTCTCTGTAGAGGCTTATTTGCACATCCGTATTCGAAAGACACGTGATTGCTAAATTTATACTCCTTGGAGGCTTGTTCGCACATCCGTGTTCGGAAGACAGGCAATTGCTAAATATATTCTCCTTGAAGACTTGTTTGCACATCCGTGTTCGAAAGACACGCGATTGCTAAATTTATTCTCCTTGGAGGCTTGTTTGCACATCCGTGTTCGAAAGACACGCGATTGCTAAATTTATTCTCCTTGGAGGCTTGTTTGCACATCCGTGTTCGAAAGACACTTGATTGCTAAATTTATTCTCTTTTGAGGCTTGTTTGCACATTCGTATTCGAAAGACACGCAATTGTTAAATTTATTCTCCTTGGACCCTTATTTGCACATCCGTGTTCGAAAGACACACAATTACTAAATTTATTCTCCTTGGAGGCTTATTTGCACATTCGTTTTCGAAAGACACGCGATTGCTAAATTTATTCTCCGTAGCTACCTATTTGCACATCTGTGTTCGAAAGACACGTGATTGCTAAATTTATTCTCCTTGGAGGCTTGTTTGCACATCCGTGTTCGAAAAACGCACAATTGCTAAATTTATTCTCCTAGGAGGCTTGTTTGCACACCCGTGTTAGAAAGACACACAATTGTTAAATTTATTCTCCTTGGAGGCTATCCGTATTCGAAAGATACACGATTGCTAAATTTATTCTCCGTAGAGGCTTATTTGCACATCCATGTTCTAAAGACACGTGATTGCTAAACTTATTCTCCTTGGAGGCTTGATTGCACATCCGTGTTCGAAAGACACGCGATTGCTAAATTTATTCTCCGTAGAGGCTTATTTGCCCAACCGTGTTCAAAATACACATGATTGTTAAATTTATTCAATTTGGAGGCTTGTTTGCACATCTGTGTTCGAAAGAACATAATTGCTAAATTTACTGTCATTGGAGGCTTGTTTGCACATCCGTGTTCGAAAGACACGCAATTGCTAAATTTATTCTCCTTGGAGGCTATCCGTGTTCGAAAGACACACGATTGCTAAATTTATTCTCCGTAGAGGCTTATTTGCACATCCATATTTAGAAGACACGTGATTGCTAAATTTATTCTCCTTGGAGTCTTGTTTGCACATCCATGGTCGAAAGACACGCGATTGCTAAATTTATTCTCCGTCGAGTGTTATTTGCACATCCGTGTTTGAAAGACACGCGATTGCTAAATTTATTCTCCTTGGAGGCTTCTTTGCACATCTGTGTTCGAAAGACAAGCAATTGCTAAATTTATTCTCCTTGGAGGCTTTTTGCACATCCGTGTTCAAAAGAAACGCAATTGCTAAGTTTATTCTCATTGGAAACTTGTTTGCACATCCGTGTTCGAAAGACACGCAATTGCTAAATTTATTCCAATTGGAGGCTTGTTTGCACACCCGTGTTTGAAAGAAACACAGTTGCTAAATTTATTCTCTTTGGAAGCTTGTTTGCACATCTGTGTTCGAAAGACACGCGATTGCTAAATTTATTCTTCGTAGAGGCTTATTTGCACATCTGTCTTCGAAGACAAGAGATTGCTAAATTTATTCTCCTTGGAGGCTTGTTCGCACATCCGTGTTCGAAAGACACGCAATCGCTAAATCTATTCTCCTTGGAGGCTTGTTTGCAAATCTGTGTTCGAAACACACGCGATTTCTAAATCTATTCTGCTTGGAGGCTTGTTTGCACATCCATGTTCGAAAGACATGCGATTGATAAATTTATTCTCCTGTGAGGGTTTTTTGCACATCCGTGTTCGAAAGACACGCGATTGCTAAATTTATTCTCTTTTGTGGCTGGTTTGCACATCCGTATTTGAAAGACACGCAATTTCTAAATTTATTCTCCTTGGATGCTTATTTGCACATCCGTGTTCGAAAGACACGCAATTACTAAATATATTCTCCTTGGAGGCTTATTTGCACATTCGTGTTTGAAAGGCACGCGATTGCTAAATATATTCTCCGTAGATGCTTATTTGCACATCCGTGTTCGAAAGACAAGCGATTGCTAAATTTACTCTCCTTAGAGGCTTGTTTGCATATCCGTGTTCGAAAAACACAAAATTGCTAAATTTATTCTCCTTCGAGAATTGTTTGCACATCTATGTTAGAAAGACACACAATTGCTAAATTTATTCTCGTTGGAGACTATCTGTGTTCGAAAGACACACGATTGCTAAATTTGTTCTTCGTAGAGGCTTATTTGCACGTCCATGTTCGAAAGACACGTGATTGCTAAATTTATTCCCCATAGAGGCTTATTTGCACATCCGTGTTCGAAGGACACGCGATTGCTAAATTTATTCTATTTGGAGGCTTGTTTGCACATCCGTTTTCGAAAGACACACAATTGCTAAATTTATTCTCATTGGAGGCTTTTTTGCACATCCTTGTTCGAAAGACACACGATTGCTAAATTTATTCTCCTTGGAGGCTTGTTTGCACTTCCGTGTTCGAAAAACACGCGATTGCTAAATTTATTCTCCTTAGAGGCTTATTTGAACATCCGTGTTCGAAAGACCTGCGATTGCTAAATTTATTCTCCGTAGAGGCTTATTTGCAAATCCGTGTTCGAAAGACACACGATTGGTAAATTTATGCGTAGCAATACTTACTTCTGGGTTTGGAACTTTCATTTATATATATAAAGAGGTGTATCCACTCGGGAATCCTTGCAACCCCTATAAACAGAAAATCTAAGTCACCAAGTTTCTAATATTCATAATCTTTACGCAAAATAAGCTTTGAGATTTCTGGCGTTCCATGACTTCGCAATGATAGCTCCCTCCGAATTTTGGAGTTTGAAGGAACGTCTGCCTACTTCCTTGTGGATGACGGAAGTACCTTCTCATTTGGGTTCAAATTTTCCCCCTGTTGCTACTTGTCGAAGGACCATATCTCCTTTTTCAATTGGCCGTAGGAAAACACGCTTGTTGTACCCCTCGGTCAGTCGACGCTGGTATTCGTCTGCTTTGAGACCGGTTGTGTCCCTGGCTTTGGTCGTGATGGTTGTCATGGCTTCGACTTCTACCAATTTTATAAAGTAATTCACTATTAACATGAAGAAGCGTAGTTGGCCTGGTGTTGTTGGGAAAGTACCCCAAATAGACATTCCCCGTGTCGCGAAAGGACAGGGTGCCGATATGCATTTCAAAGGATGAGGAGGGCGATGATTGAGCAACATGTGTCGCTGGCAGGGGTCACATATATGAATAATCATTTCAGCATGGGCTCTGAGAGAGGGCCAGTAGTAGCCTAGACGTGTGATCTTAGATGCCACAGCTCTCCATCCTTAGTGATTGCCACATAGACCTACGTGAAGTTTGCGAACAAGATCAAGACCCTCTTGATTTGATACATAGAGGAGATCTGGGAGGTTAAAACCTCTTTTGTATAGGCGGTCATTCCTGACTCGAAAGCGGGCTGCTTGTCTTCTAATGCTTTGGCTATCCTGCAATTCGCTCATCAATGCACCTTCAATTATTTATTCCAAAAGAGGTATTCGCCAGTCTCCGAGGTTGGATATTACGAAAACCCCCTTGTGGATCCCTCTTGTATGCTTTTGCTCAATCACCACGTGATCTCCCAATCCCCGGGGTAGTGTAGCTCCAATTCTAGTCAAAATAGCAGCGCGCTCATTTTTCTCGCAAGGGGTAACTGAAATAGAACATTTCCCGAAGGCCACAGTGAGCGTTTGTACGCGAGCTAGATATTCAGGTAGGATTCCTGTCTTTTCTTCATACTCTCCTTTGACTTGCAGAGCGACTACTTCTGAGTCTGTAAAAATTTGAACTTGTCGAGCCCCACTGATCAGTACTTTTTCAATACCCACGATCAGGGCTTCATACTTGGCTTCGTTGTTGGTAGCCTCGAACAGTAGTTGGAAGGACATACCAGTTACCTCCTCATTGAGTATTTTCAGTCGCCTTAAACCCTATCAAATAAATCCATCTAATCTAACTAATGTAGTTTGGTAAGTACGGGTCGATCCCACAGAGAGTCAACGATTTGTAAGCAAGTTAGAGCGTGTTAACAAGAACAAGAAACAAAAGGGGGGGTTTTGATGGTTTAAACTAACTAATTAAGAAATAAAAGTAAACAAGAGTGAAC
Organism: Persicaria tinctoria; assembly: GCA_037127255.1. Classification (NCBI taxonomy): domain Eukaryota; kingdom Viridiplantae; phylum Streptophyta; class Magnoliopsida; order Caryophyllales; family Polygonaceae; genus Persicaria; species Persicaria tinctoria. Next base: position 76,802,078 of record JBANSL010000006.1, read on the forward strand.
AAAAGTAGCAAACTAAACAGATCTTTCCTCCACAGCGGGGAAACCCCTTTCATTATCGTCGTCGTGTCTCTGGTATTTGGCCTCTGGTTTCCAGGAAGCCAGGAACCTAACCTCTCTGCTGGCCAGATCTCAACTCCAGCTTCATTCTCTGACAAACAACACTCTTCGCTCTCTCTACAACAGGTACGATCTCATTCTTCTCTTCTCTTCTCTTCTCTTTGCTTTGCTTGTTTCTCTTCTCTTTCTTTGGTTCGCTTGCTCGAATCTATGGCTAATTATGATTTGGAAATCTAGGATTCTTGGGCCATGCATTTCTTTTTTATATTTGTTGTTGTTTGCTGCGATTTTGTGAACTTGTGATTGCAGATTTTAACGTGTAGATCTAGGGTTTGTTTGCTGCGATTTTTCTACATTTTGTTTGCCTTTTCTGTTCCTGTGTTTTCTTAGTGGTTTTCAATTGAGCTGACTGTAATTAGGAAGACATCTGATAATATTAATATCAAATCTCTTTGGATTTTAGTTCAGTTAAAGTTTAATAGAAATTGCCAATTTGTGGCTTTGTGACTAGTCAAACAAACAATTAAAAATTGTAGTTGAATGAAGTGGGCTGGTACAAATGAAATGGAAAGGTTAGACCCTAGTGTTTTGATTAATGTTATCCTTTGGCTTATAATGTTAAACTAAATGCACAATTTCACCCTAGTGTTAGTCTAAATGGAAAGTTTAACCCTTGTATTCAACCAATTTGGTGCTTGCCAATATAGTCTTTAACTTGTATCTTCGTGTAATACTTCAGGGGGGAAGTGCCTCTTCAAGGAGATATCTCCGTTGAGCAAATGATCTTTAGAGGTACTAATTCTTTCTTGTGAAACGAGAAGCTCATAGTGATGCTGAGGTGGAAGATGACTCATATAACCTCCTTTGATTTCTCATCGCTCACTCTCATCTCAATTTTGTAGATTGTAATTTTCTGTTACAGAGTTCTAGGCCATTTCTCATGCTGAGGTACTAATTCTTTCTTATGATTCACTTTAATTGTATGTTTGAATTTCAGAGTTCTAGGCCATTTGTTTCTTTTTAGAATTTTGATTTTGCATGATATGGTAAACAAGTCAGCTGTGTATATTGTCCCTGTTCTTGAGCGAGTACAATTGGACCAAAACAAATAACATGAAAGGATGGCCTCCTTGATGCTAGAGTATTCTGTGATTGGTGGGCTTGTTGTTGCTTTTAACACTCTCTTATGTTATTGTTTCAGTCAGATCCGAAGGAAACTGTTTTGCATCTCACTAAGTTCGTTGACAAGGGTGTGCATGTCAAGCTTACTGGTGGAAGACAAGGTTGTTTATTATTTTATTTATTTAGTATGGTTCTTGGGCATAATGTCTTTGGAATACCTCTAAAACTTTAAGACTGCTTTTGATTTGCCTTTAACTTGCTTGTTCCCATAGTTGTATTCTAGTTGTTTTTTGCTTCTATTTTTTCCCTTCTTTTGTCTGTTGAGAGAGGAGGGATCAAGATACTTGGCCATGATTAAATCTTTTTCTCTCCATTTGCTTTTGATGGTAAGTTGCTTCCTTGTAAATTATTGGTTTTGGATGGCTTAGCTGTCTGAGATCTCGAATTAAGTTTTTCTATGAGTAAAATGGATGTGGTGGAAAAATGTGTTTAGTTAGAAAGTGTTTAGACGATGTAAGGTCCTAAATTATAAATTAATTGGAAAATGTTATATATATTAGGTAAGGTGGCTGCAAGTTGTATTTAACCCAAGCTTAGTTTAGGCTATGTTTCAAAGCTTTGTTGGATGTATTTGTGAGGCATTGGCCAGTTATCTGTTTTTCTTTTCTTGATTCTTTAATGGGTTTTTATATGTGCTTCTGACATTACTACTAGATGAAATTTTGGTCTATTGCTGAGATTTGGTTATAGAACACATAGATATCAGTAGTTGTTGATTGTTTAGCTTTGTAGCACCTTAACTACTTCTGTATGCTAGGTAGATGGGTGTTCATTTTGTAGTTCAAATGTAAGGTAAGTTTGTATGTTTGATTTTGATTTGTGTGATTGTAGTTCAAATGTAAGGTAAATTAATCCCCGTCCAAAACACTACTGAGTGAAATATAAGCTGAAATTGATGGGTAGTTTTTCTGTTTTATTTATACAAGTTGAATAGCTTAATGGGTATGTTGCACAGAATTCGGACAGATGACCTCTAGTTGTATGCACTTGCAATAGAAGCAATATTTTCTGATGGTAGAGTAGGTGTGCATTTAGTTAAACTCTAATTCATTCCATTTAGGATTTTATATGTGGATTTTTTCTACTAGTGCTCCCTCTTCAGTTTCCCTGTGCAGTGCATGATCCCTGTTTTTCGTGCAGGAACTGACACTGAGGTTCTATGGAATGATGCTAGGCTTATGCTGCCTGATCTGGTTTACAAAAGACCTGTATGGGTTCTCTCTTCCGAACACTTCCTATAACTTTGTTTCAGCACAGATTTAATTTGTAGGCACTTGCTTTGCAGAATCACATTCTCAAGTATACTCTTAGATGCCGATTCTCTTTAACTTGCTCTTGCTCTTTTTATTCCAGAACATGGTAACCAACCAGCCAAGTTTAGTTTGTTTCCCAATTTTGGCATGTGCATGTTGGCGTGTGTTGATTGCATCTGAGATTAAATGATTGAAGCTGAGATTATTACTTGTAAATTTTTGTCATGGTACACCACTAGTAGCTAGGAGAAGTGTTAGGAGAAGTGTTTGGCATGAACAAGATATTGCTATTAGTTTATTTTCCTTGTTTCTTTGCTTCTTAAGTTTCACATGCTATTTTTGCTATTATGTAAGAACATTCTATTTAATTTAAAGCCTATTAGCTCAAATGGTAGAGCATTGCGTTCAAACACAATGATGCGGGTTCAAATCCCGCATAGGCTACAATAATAAAAAAAAAACCGCAATTATCTCATTTCACATCGCATAATAGCCGATGTCTTTCAAACAAAAAAAAATCGATGTCTATGTGGGGGATGTAAAAAGTCAAAACATTTTGACATCGGGTAATAGCCGATGCCTTTGTATGTTATAACCATGGTTATTAGGATCCCGATCCGGATCCTACGATCCTACGATCCTAGGATTCTAGGCAAGGTTTTGATCCGGATCGGGGATATAGACTCCTTCGTGCTAGGATCCACCTAGGATCCCATGGATCCACCTAGGATCCCATGGATCCTATAGGATTGTGTGGGATCAGTAGGATCCTACCGATCCTAGTAAAAATCATATTTGTGTTATTGTGTTTGTTTTGTTTGAATAATGGGCCTTCTAGATACGATGAACCTTTTTATTTTTTTATTTTTTGGTAGCCCATCTCCTTAGAAATTGAAGGCAGAAGAGTGAAGACGTTCAGTTGAAATCCTAAACCCTTTGTTTCATTACTCAACTCGACAAATCCACGTCTGAGCGCCTGAAATTGTTCATGACGTGGTTAATTGCGATGATGGCATTTGAAACTAGAGATGTCATTGGATATTTGGATGTGTGATTTATCTCTCGTATGTTTGCCATATTTTAAGACATTATCCTTCTCTGTTTGTCACCTTTTGAGACATTATTCTTGACAAAGTATGAATGTTAAATGCTTATTATTGGACTATTTTAGTTACACAATTTATTTAATGGAGGAAAAGCTTAGTTTTATTTTAAAATTAAGGTATTTGTTTAGGATGGTTTGTTTTTATTTTATTTTTAATTTTTGTCTAGGATCTTACGATCCTACGATCTGATCCTACGATCCGATCCTACACCCTTGTCTCGATCCCACACTAGGATCCCGATCCTAAAAACCATGGTTATAACATCGGTTATATTTTATAATCGATGTTATAGGATAACAAAGATATCAGATTTAAAAATATAAACGATGTTATAACAAACAAAGACATCGGGTTCTGGCCGATGTGAAAAACTTTTGACTTTTTACATCCCCCACATAGACATCGATTTTTTTTTAAAGACATCGGCTATTAGCCGATGTTAAATAACAAATTTCTAGTAGATCATCGAAATCGAATAGATAACTTCCTCTTGAATACTTTGTTGTGGAAAGACTACGTCTTTTGAATCCAATTCCTTATCTAATCTAGTTAACAGGACAACCAGACCCTGAAAACCCTAATTATCAAACAATTCTGAAACTATCAAGATTCAATTCAATAATTGATGAAGACTAAAGGAAATCAACAAAGACAATTGACGTACACAACAAGTTATTGCATCAATTGCAAATCAATTCTCTATACAAATCCCTAAATCAACCAGTTTTAGAGATTTATACTTTGATACTCAAGAATATAGATAACTCAACCAGTAATTACCTATATCTAGCTATGGATTATCTTGAACAAGCATCGGTTGATCAAGCTTGTGAAAATTCACGAAAACCCTAAACATTCGGCGCAGAGAATTGATAATATTCAAAGAGGGGTATGAAGAAATAGAGATCTCACAATGAAATAGAAAACCTGAAGCTTAAATTAAAATCCCTAAGCAAAGGAGTTTAGTTCTTCATGCTTGATGAGAAAACCACAAAACTCAATTCAACGTCTGATGAATTCCGTCCCCCCAAATCAAAACCCTAATCTCATGTACATATTCCCATCCTAAAAATAATATCAATATAAAAATAAGTGAAAGCTCACAAATAAAGGCCCAAAAGGGAACCCGGCAAATAGGCCCATGTCCAAATCAGAACTTGGTCTCGGCTGATAGAACTCGGGTGAGTTCTTGCTGTCCTGGGGCGAGTTCTTTTCCTGCAGCCACATTAACGTCCAGATTTTGCTGCTTTCAATGCTGAATTTGGAAAAGTTGTAAACACAAAACTTGTAGGTCTTCGAATCCTCTTTCCAAAAAGTATAATTACGCCCCTCTCCGATAAATACAGCCTTCGTACGACTCGTTTTAGTGCATCGTCCCCAGCTTAGACATCTCCAATCCTTTACAATGTTTAGCTCATCTCCTCGACTCTCGTGCTCCTATATTTTCGTCCAATCTTCGAGCATTGGCTCGAGCTTAGCTTCACATCTTTACAATCACCTGAAATCATGCACAAAACTCGTAGATTCCGACTCTAATTGAAATATAATCAAAACATGAAAACTACTCTAACTCATGCATTTTACCATACCTAAATCCTTCTAAATGCTTATATTAACACTACCTAAATGTGTATGATCACCTCCCCATTAGGACTTGTGACCGAGAATCTTACCCCATGACGGAGGTAAAACCTGTCGTTGATCCGTCAAAGTAAATCTCAAACCTATAACTAGTATAGCAATAAGCAAGAGGTCGATCCCACAGGGAAATTATTATTCAAGTGTGATTTAGTGTCAATCAAAGTAACCAATTCGGGGGGATTTTGTGTGTGAAAGTTCCGCCTTTTATCAAAGCGGATTGAAGCAAACAAAAGTAAAGGTTTTAATTCAGACAATTAGAAGAAGCAATTCTACCTACAATTTTCCACTTTATTTGGTTTGAAACGATCCTTGTAACTTCTTCTCGTCCTATTAAGTTTCCTTTGAATGCCCTTGTCCCGACCTAATATAGTTACTAGTCCAACCAGTCCTAGCAACCCTTATCAATCGAACAGTCCCTAAAGAAGGATTTAACCCAATTGATAGCTTTAAGTTCATAGATTAGCCAAGGTAATTGGAGTCCCTAAAAGAGAATTAGAAACTCACAATCAATCCGAATAAAGCTTCAAATTGCAGGCAGAATAGATGAGTTTAGTTCATCATGGAATACATCGCTCAAAATCTCTAAAGCGTCTAATGAATAGAATAGAATAGAAGTGATGAAAATAACATAAAACTTGGCCTTTTAAAACATCAAAGTTGGCCATGAAAGAAATAAATAAGTTCTAGGGTTTTCATTAATCAAAATGCTGTGAATTAACGCTGACGACCCTACGCTGCGCCCGTCGCACACTGTTTCCTAACCCTTTGCAAATTGATTGGCCGCGGGCGCCGCAAGGTTGCTGCGGCCGCAGCCAGGGGCTTTTCACGGAAAATCTATCATGAATTCGCTCTTCTTGTCAACAGAAAAGTTGTAGTTCTCTGAAAGAGCTTTCCCAGTTCAGCATGTCTGGCGACAACTTCTGCAGACTTGTTCTTCGTTTAGGTTTGCTTCTTCTTCTCAGGACCTCTTGAGATCTTCATGTAAGCTTCTCCGATCAACTAGACATTCTCATCCAATGCGTTATCAACCCATGTCTCATCATCGGATCCACGATTACCTGAAATAATCAATAAAAGTGTGTAGATTCCGACTCAACTAACATAGAGAGCAAATATGCAAATTGTACTTAATCATCCATGAAATGCATCTTAACTAAGCTAAATGCAACCTATTATGCCTACCTAAATGCATGCTATCAAACTCCCCCACACTTAACTTTTTCTTGTCCTCAAGCAATGATAGAATGAACATAAATCAATGTATCCCACAGGAAATCCCTTCAAGTTTCAACCTCATCAAAAAGCAACATCATATCAGGTGAAAACATAAACCAAGCAAACAAACGTCATAGCATGTATTCCAGTGATCAAAGCTTAGAAGTAGACATCATCCAACCTCACCAGAAGTATGTGTTTCACTCATGTGTTTAGGTTTTAAGGTACAACTCTCAACTCAATCCAAAATGCACTAAGCTCATAGACATTGACCACCATATCATCAATTCTCTACCGAAATGTCATTACTTGCGGGACACAATAAAGACAACTAAATAAAATGTGACACTTTTTTTTTCTTTTCTTTTGTTTTCTTTTTTTTTTCTTTTTCTTGTTTTGTCTCGGTGCTTTCCTTACGCGAGGCGCAAACATGGGTGTCATGAATGGCCCCGGTCTATCAACACCTCAACCTACTAATATGAACTCCACTTGAACATCTTTTGACGCAAGTTGCAAACACGGGTGTCATGAATGAACATGGTTACTCAATAATCAAGCTTTCTTTCCTAGTGGATAGTTTTCAACACTTTTTTGCGCGAATCATACCCATGGGTGTCATGCATAGATCCGGTTACTAAGTGCATCACCCATTGCCACCTTATTCACTAAATATTCATAAATTCAAACAAAAGACTCAAAATATAAACATAAACTCCGCAAGCAATCAAACATGTGCATCGGTCTTTAAAAATAGATACTGCAGTCAATGCCAAGAGGTAGCAACACTAGGAGAGTAATTCACACAACTGAGCAAAAGAGTTCAAATAAGACCAAACATTCTCACATGGTCATGTTTTTAGGACTTCAATCATACTTTAACTCAATCATACATGCTCAATTATATTTGCTAGCTCATGTTCCACAAAAATCAAATAAAGACAATAATCAAAACATCCAGAACTCCATGCGATTTTTATGAATCATGCTTGAAATTTAAAATAGAGGACAAACTAAGCCAGATGGGTATTTGAATAACACATATGTATGCAATGCATGCTTATTTTTGGATTTTTCGATTTTTTTATTACGAAAATAAACAAGAAATTATTTAAAAAAAAATAAATAAATTAAACATGGTGCAGAAATTTAAATATGATCTCCTATATGCATCTATATACATAATTCTTCTCCCCCACACTTGAAGTTTTCATTGTCCTCAATGAAATAATAAAGACAACAAAAGTAAATCAAATATAATCAGGGTGAAGGAAAAGAAAAGGGAAAAAAATAAAAAAAAAACAAAAAAACAAAACTTACCTCGGGTTGCCTCCCGAGAAGAGCTTTTGTTTCAAGTCGTTGGCTCGACGTAATGGCCCTTGATTGGCCTAGGTTCCTCCAACAGGGTCACCTACACCTGTCATTTGATTGACAAATGCGAGCACCCTTGGAAGGTGGAGCTCTCTGTCCAAACATCCATCCATTACCCTTAGCTTCTCTCCTTGAGCTATGCCTGGGGGTTGTCCTGGGTTTACAAAAGGTTTCAATTTGTTAGGAGGTTCAAATTTCCATAAACTATGTTCCTTAGGTGTCCCTAACAAATCACGAAAATTATTGTTGCGATCAATATTGTCAGCAATAGGCATATCTAAAGAATTTGCAGGAGAAAGCTTAGCATGATTAAAGAGAGAGAATTCTATCTTTCTTTCATCAAACTCCATAGTCAATAAACCCTCTCAACAATCAATTTTCATTTTCGCAGTTTTCAGGAATGGTCCTCCTAGTATAATGGGTGTTCCTGGGGCTCCCTGCTCCATATCTAAAACAAAGAAATCAACAGGGAAAAAAAAATCATCTACCATAACCAAAACATCTTCAATAACGCCTCTTGGCCTGATTTGTGATCGATCAGCAAGTTGCACTGTAACCCCAGTCTCAGTCAAAGCACCCAAACCCAAAGACATGTACATGTTATAGGAAATAGCATTAATTGAGGCTCCTATATCTAACATGGCTTGTTTGAATCTAGTATTCCCAATTGCACATGGAATTGTAAACATAACTGGGTCTCCACATTTTTCAGGCAATTTCCTTTGCAACATAGCAGAGATATTTTCATTCAAACTTACCTTTTCCTTCTTTTTTAATCGTTGCTTCTTCTTGATGGTGCACCATTCCTTCAAAAATTTAGCATATCTAGGAATGCTCTTAATCAATTTGAGTAAAGGAATATTTACCTCGCACTTGTTGAACGTCTAAAAAATCTCCTTATCGGTCTCATACCTTCTTATATCCTTCAGAGCTTCCGGAAATGGTGGAACCGACTTTGGAGTTTCCATAGGTAAGGAAGAAGAAGAAGGAGAAGAAGAAGGAGGAGGAAGAGGGGAAAAAGGAGAAGAAGGGGAACAAGACGAAGAAAACGTACCTGGCACCGATAGGTCGATGGAGGCACTAGCGGCGGGCGCCGTAAATTGCTGCGGGCGCAGCTCCATTGTTATGCCGCGGGTGCCGCAAGGGTGCTGCGGGCTCCGCACGCTGTGAGCTCCGTCTTCCTCTTTTAGCACTTCTATCTCCTCGTCCATTATTTCATCATTGTCCTTTTGAGGTGTGACAACCAGTTTCTTGCCACTCCTAAGCGTTATTGCACTGACATTCTCCTTAGGATTCTCAACTGTTTGCGATGGAAGCTTCCCTAAATCGTTTGCCTCCTTCGCACTTAAGACATGAACGAGCTGACTCGGTTGATTCTCCAAATTTGTGATCCGGTCTGATTGTTGTTTCTCAACCTTCAAGACCAGTCGTGACAATTTCTGTGTTGGATCCTGAATAGCCTCATTGGGTTGTGGTTGGCATCCCTATCGAGGTTCAAATTGTTGGTGGGGCCTTGCCTGTTGCCCCCCTTGCTGATTGAAAGGTTCTTGGTAGTTGCCATAACCATTACCCTGCTGATAGCCTCCATTGTAGTTATTATTGTTGAAGTACCCAGGATTACCAAAGTTGCCTTGCCTAGGCCTTTGTGGAGCAAAATTCCCAATTGCATTAAACTCAACACTGGGATCTTGCAAAGTTGAGTACATATCCATAGGGTGGGATGTATTGCTGTAGGATTCACATGCTTTCAACTGCTGAGATGCTTTGTCAACTACCAGCTTCTTGAGCATCTCTTTCATCTCTACCATATCAATTTGTAATGCAGCCACTGGGGCATCAATAGCAAGTACACCTCTAGCACGAGTGCTCTTGTTGAACTGCCTAAAGCCCTCAGAGAGCTCCTTAAACACTTCCCAAGCTGCAGCAAGCGTCTTATTCAGCATGTTTCCCCCACAACAGGAATTCACCGTTTTGCGCTCTCCATCAGCAAGCCCATTGAACAAGAAGAGAACCAGATCCTTCTGAGAATACCCATGGCATGGGCAGCTAGTGCAGAGTTTCTTGAAACGCTCAAAGTACTCATGAATAGACTCCGTCGTGTACTGCTCAATGCTACTGATTGACCTTTTCAAGGCATTTAGCTTTGTTGCAGGGAAGTACATCTCTAGGAAGACTCTCTTCATCTCAGCCCAAGTAGTAATAGATCCAGGTGGTAGATAGAAGAACCACTCATTCGCATCATCCTTCAAAGAGAAGGGAAAAGCTCTTAGTTTGATTTGCTCTGCAGTGACGTTCTCAGGTTTCATCCCAACTACCACAATATGGAACTGAGACAGATGCTTGTGGGGGTCCTCCCCACTCAACCCATGGAACTTGTGTAGAAGATGAATTACCCCAGACTTAAGCTCAAAGTTGACTCCTTCCCCCAGCGCAGGGAATTGGATGGCTAAGGGTTGTTGTGCCAGATCAGGAGCAGTAAGCTCCTTTAGAGTACGATTTGCGTCGTTCGCCATCTCTGCAATGCTTTCTACATAGAAGAATTAGTAGCACAGGTATGGACCCTGTAAGACGGTCCACACAAAAAACACACAATAATTAATAAAAATTCCCCGGCAACGACGCCAAATTTGACGGAGGTAAAACCTGTCGTTGATCCGTCAAATTAAATCTCAAACCTATAACTAGTATAGCAATAAGCAAGAGGTCGATCCCACAGAGAAATTATTATTCAAGTGTGATTTAGTGTCAATCAAAGTAACCATTTTGGGGGGATTTTGTGTGTGAAAGTTCCGCCTTTTATCAAAGCGGATTGAAGCAAACAAAAGTAAAGGTTTTAATTCAGACAATTAGAAGAAGCAATTCTACCTACAATTTTTCACTTTATTTGCCTTGAAACGATCCTTGTAATTTCTTCTCGTCCTATTAAGTTTCCTATGAATGCCCTTGTCCCGACCTAATATAGTTACTAGTCCTAGCAACCCTTATCAATCGAACAGTCCCTAAAGAAGGATTTAACCCAATTGATAGCTTTAAGTTCAGAGATTAGCCAAGGTATTTGCAGTCCCTAAAGAGAGATTTAACAAAACATTCAACTTCCTACTCATTCAATTAGTTCAACCAGCCCTAAAGGAACAAGTTTGCCACTTAGGTTAAGGTTCACAACCAGGAATCTACAAAACCTTAGCGATTGAATTGATCTAACAAGTTGGCCAGACAAGATAGAACAAATCAATAATCAATCAAGCACAAAGTAGTTGAAGCATTGAAATATAGGAAACAAGGAACGAGAATTAGAAACTCACAATCAATCCGAATAAAGCTTTAAATTGCAGGCAGAATAGATGAGTTTAGTTCATCATGGAAGACATCGCTCAAAATCTCTAAAGCGTCTAATGAATAGAATAGAATAGAAGTGATGAAAATAGCATAAAACTTGGCCTTTTAAAACATCAAAGTCGGCCATGAAAGAAATAAATAAGTTCTAGGGTTTTCATTAATCAAAACGCTGTGAATTAACGCTAACGACCAATGCCGCGGGCGCAGCATAGGTGTTGCGCCTGCCGCACACTGTTTCCTAACCCTTTGCAAATTGATTGGTCGCGGGCGTCGCAAGGTTGCTGCGGCCGCAGCTAGGGGCTTTTCACGGAAAATCTATCATGAATTCGCTCTTCTTGTCAACAAGAAAGTTGTAGTTCTTTGAAAGAGCTTTCCAACTCATGGTCATAATAGTCAATCGGACAACCGAGGCCTCCAGGAAGTGCAAAACAAGTTCAGCATATCTAGCGACAACTTCTGCAGACTTGTTCTTCGTTTAGGTTTGCTTCTTCTTCTCAGGACCTCTTGAGATCTTCATGTAAGCTTCTCCGATCAACTAGACATTCTCATCCAATGTGTTATCAACCCATGTGTCATCATCGGATCCACGATTACCTGAAATAATCAATAAAAGTGTGTAGATTCCGACTCCACTAACATAGAGAGCAAATATGCAAATTGTACTTAATCATCCATGAAATGCATCTTAACTAAGCTAAATGCAACTTATTATGCCTACCTAAATGCATGCCGATACCGAGCCATCCACATTGATAACCCAATATTCTCCCTCGCGATCTTGGAAGTCTGTAAAATAAACTTCGACAATAAAATCGGCCAGAGCCTGGGATAGTCGAGATTGATGTCTATTTTGAAAGATTGATGTCTATTTCGCGATGACTTATGATGAAACCCTAGAATTTCCCAGAATCCACCCCGAACACACACTTTTCCGGATTCAGGCCAACGTGATTCCTCCTTAGAGTGTTGTTGGTTTCCTAGAGGTCATTGTCGTGGATTTCTTTGGTGATGCTTTTAATCACGATATCATCGACGTAAACTGCGATGTTCCTTCCTATCTGATGCTTGAAGACTTTCTCGATCATTCGTTATAAGGTAGCGCCGACATTCTTGAGTCCAAAGGGCATGACCTTATTGTAAAATATTCTTTGGTTGGTGATGCATGCGGTGCTTTTTTGATCGCGTGGACTCATCTTGATCTGATTGTAGCCCGAGTATGCATCGAGAAAACTCAGGGCTGCGTGCCCTGCAGTAATGTCTACCAGTTTGTCAATAGAAGGTACGGTAAAAGGGTAACTGTCTTTGGGGCAAGCCTTGTTCAGATCTTTGAAATCTACGCACATTCTCCATTTGCCATTGATCTTCATTACTAGTACCACATTCGCTAACCATGTTGATTCGTTGATTTCGCGGATGAATCCGGCTTTTTAAAGCTTGTTTACTTCCAGTTTGGCTGCTTTCGACTTCTCGGCGGCCATTTTCCTTTTCCTTTGACACACGGGCTTTGCATCGCAGTTGAGTCTCAACGAGTGCTCTGCGATCTCTCGAGGCAAACCTTTTAAATCCTGGGGTGACCATGCGAAGACATCTCGCGATCCCTTCAGTATATGCTTAATTCGATCTAAAGTCGGGTCTGCCAAGCTGTGGCCGTGATAGAGGGCTTCAGTTTTGTTTGGGAATGGGAAAAAGGCGACCTTTTCCTCAACTATTTTTTCTGCCGCCTTTTCGGGTCTCACTTCCAGTTCCGCTTGTTGCTTCTCGAACGTGGCTTCCTAGTCGTACTCGTCAGCTTCTTCTATTGTCAATGACCCCAGACCAGTTTTGTTGATCGCAAACACTCGACCGTGTCCTTTTTTCACTGAAGCTAAATAACATACTTTGCTCTCTGCGTGTTCTCCCCGGGCTTCGCCTACCTTTCCATCAGCGCATGGGAACTTGACGCTAAAATGATAGGTAGAGCATACTACTTGGAATATGAAAAGACTCACCCGGCCCATGATTGCGTTGTAAATGGATGGCAGTCGGACCACCATGAACTTGATCATGTGAGTTCTTCTATTCGAAATCGTCCCGAGCGTTAAAGCTAATTCAATTGTTCCAGCTACGTAAACTTCATCCCCTGAGAAAGAGACTAGCTTTCCTGAGTAGCGATGCAAAGCACTTTCCACTATGCCAAGTTGCTCAAAGGCGTTCCAATAGAGGGCGTCTAATGATGAACCGTTGTCTACCATCACTCGCTTGACCGTTTTGGTCCCTACTTGCACATGAATGACCATAGGATCCGAATATGGCATCCTGAGGTTGCGAGCGTCCGAAACAGAAAAACTTAGTATCGCGTGTGCAGTGGATGCTTGTTTGATGTTGGCTTCGGATGGGGGACATCTGACTTCTCTTTCCTAGTTATTTCTCTCTTGTTTACTGGTGCCAGATGAAGTGGGTCCCCCCGCGATGATGTTGATGCATCCGTTCAGGGAGGGGGGTTTCCGATGATCCTTGTTGGAATGTTCGAGTCGGTTTGACGAGGACCTTACTTTAGGGGCATTCCTTGCGTCCCTTGGTGGAGGTTGGTACCATGGGGGTAAATCCCCCTTCCTCTTCCCCTAGTTGGATACTGGGGATTGTAAGGCCGAGGTGGGACATTAGGCGGTTCATATTGTCGAGGAGGGATCGTAGGAGGGTTGTATTGTTGTGGTGTCGCGACCGGCTGGCTGGGATTCACTAGCGGGGCACATATCTGCAAAGTCACTTCCTTTGAGGAGAGAGCCGGTGGGGTATTGCCAAGGGGGGTTATAGTGTTGCTGATTCTCGAACCCTCCCCTCCTTCGGTATTTATTGGGGACCTTGTGGTAAAAATAAGGCTTAGCCTCGAGGGGTCGAGAACTCGAACTTGCAGCCTCCATAGCGTGGATTTTCTTTGTGATGAGCTTTCGCAGATCGTCATAACTCTCTAGTTCCTTTCAGAATAGGAAAATCTTGAAATCTTCTTCAGCCAAGTTGCCCATCAATATCGTGCTTGCCAAAGATTCCCAAAGATTCGGACGATCCCTGCTTAATGGAATTGAGGTCCAGCATGGTCCACTTTCTTGTACGGGCACTACCAAAATGGGTGACAAACGTGCTTGATAATTGCGCGAAGTTGCCGATGGACGACCGAGACAGATTAGTGAACCACGTGAGAGCTACCCCGCTTCATGTGGATGGAAACGAGCGGCAGAACATAGCATCGTTGTCCTCATTCATTCCCATCAACTTCGTAAGCTGGTTTAGGTGATCATTAATTAGGATCAGTGTCCCCTTTGTATTTGGCGATGGACACATCCCTCCATCTCATAGGAACAAGTGTCTCGCGTATCTGTCTACAGAAGGGAGATGGGAAAGTTGGTTCTCCTTTGTGGGTGGGGCCAGGAGCCCCGGGGGAATTAGAGCGCGATGGTACGTCCCTGATGTTGTAGTCACGGACTATCTTGTCGATGTTCTCCTTGTGTTGTAGACCGAGGTTAAGAGGGCCGTTAGCAGGGTTAGGGAAGTGGTTGACCGTTGTAGACACGGGACCCTGTTGTTGATAGTGGACATGGGGATCGCACTAGAAGGGCATCCCGTTCGCTTGTTGGCCAAAATATGGATTTTGTGGGTAATTCCCCACGAAGAATTGATAAGGAGGGTAACCACCCCACATTCCATAGGGGCAAATAGAGGAGGCTGAGCCGCGTCCCAAGGAGGTGGTTGAGGGATGTTTTCGTGGTTGTGGTGTCGAGCTTCTTCGTTGGGGGGATGGTTGAGGCTGAGGTTGTCAGTCTCTTCGACATCATGGTGCTGGTTTCCAAACTCTTCGCCGGACAGTGTAAAATTCATGATTTCTGCAAAATTTGTTAGTATTAAAAGTAAACAATAGGGCATGTTCATTAATTTAAACTGGATTTAATGGGAAAAAAAAAAGAAAAAATGAAGAATATAATGAATAATAAGAAATGACAATAAGTAAAGCATAATGTAAAAGGGCGTATAGATACGCGGAACCTCTCATCGTGAAAGGTTCCCACAGACGGCGCCAATGACGCGATCAATGAATTTCACCTATACTTATTACCTCATCGTGACGACAAAATGTTTAAAATACCAGCAAGCCTTAGTTGAGAAGGGTGACGATCAGATTATATACTTATGTGAAGGTTCGATAATGTAAGACAAAGTAATGTAAAGATACTCTAGAAGGGGGGGGGGGGGTTGAATAGAGTATGCCGGTTTTTCGTAGATTCTCAAGACTTTTGATGCTTGTGCAAAATCCTTTGAGATTAGACATAGTCTTTCTTCGAAAACCTGAATCACAAAGTTAAACAGTACGAACCAAATGCGGAAATAAGGTAAAGCAATAATTAAATGACTCGATGAGTTGTTTATGAGGTTCGGCACGAACTTGGTCTACGTCCCCGCCTAGGGTTCTTCTACAACCCTAGGATTCAACAGGCTTTATTGATTCACAAAGCTTAGGATCCTAATAGCTCACCGAGAAGCCTCTCTCCTTTACAATTGCAATCTAGTCAACTCACGTTCCCTTGGAGTCCTAGACCAATCTAAAAGAGCCCAACCTCTCCCAGGTATCTAGTACAATCCTCTTACTCTCGAGAATCAATAGCCTAGTGCCCAATTCCTGAGTTATAAACTCTCGAGTATAACAGTATTCGTGAATATATCCTATAAGCTCACTGTGTAACTCTCAAATGCTTTGAAACAAAATATAAGACTCTGAAGAACAAGCAGAGAGAACACGCTGAAGAGAGATCGTAAACTTGAGGGCTGATTGTGCAACGATATTCGTGAATGTACGTCAGTCATCTCTCTCTTCTTCATCTCCTTTATATAGTGAAGATCATCGGCGCCACTTAAGGAAGGAATATTCTCCAACGCTTGGCTGATCATGGCTATCTACACAATCTTCTATTCATGGAAACTCTGAAGCCATAATCTCCGATTTTATTCTCCACGTTATTCAGCTCAAGGAAGGAGATATTATTCAAAAAGCTTCCTGAAATGTTAGTGCATATATAATAATATATTTGAAGCATATAATAACATATAATAATATTCGAGCATAATAACATAGAGAACATGTTTTGTGTTTCATCAACATAGTTGTAGCTTCAAGACCTTTGACACAAACTGTCTGTCAAAGCTTTTGACACTGATTCCGATTTTCATCAAAGGGAGTGGAGTTATCAATCTCTCTCTACTCTTAGATTACAAATATTCATATTCGTTTTCTAATTTACCGAAATGCTTTTTTTTTCATTCAGATTATTTGACATTTCAGATTTATCCTAATCCTAATACATTAATTTCTGATTTTTTTAAGATCCTTTTTAGAATATCTCAGATTTTTTTAAGACCCTTTTCTTTTTTCCCCTTCAAATATTCATATTCCTTTTCTTATTTACCGAAATGCTTTATTTTTTTTCATTCAGATTATTTGACATTTCAGATTTATCCTAATCCTAATACATTAATTTCTGATTTTTTTAAGATCCTTTTTAGAATATCTCAGATTGTTTTGAAGATCCTTTTCTTTTTTCCCCTTCAGTTTATCTGATAATTCAGCATATCCTCTGGCCCTATGCTATTATATATACTTAGCACTTCCCTCCATCTCCTAGCACACCAACGGCCTTAGTCAAAGTAATTCCTTTATCTTTTGAGTAATGTCAGGTTCCATTGTTCATTTCACAAGCCTTAAGGACATCGAAGAATCCTCTACGATCAAGGTTTTTGTAGCTAGGGTGTTTTCAAAGTCTCAATTTCCTGGTAGCAGATTCAGACCACCGTTGCAGTTGGTACTTATTGATGAAATGGTATGCACAATTAACTTCCATTTCCTTTTATGTTTCATTCGTTTTTTTTTTCGTTGGTCTTCAAGTTTGTTCTCACATCTAATACTCATATTTTTTTTAATTTATGTTAAACGTAGGGCTGTCGAATTGAGGCAAATATCAACGCGAATTTGGTATGGAAAAGTGCTGCTCATGTGAAGGAGTTTGCAACCATTACGATGTCTAAGTTCAAACTCACCCAATCCAAGGGTTCATTCAAGTTTGATGATCATACGTGGAAAATCCTTGTCAGTGATGACACTGTCATCAATTCTGCTGGTGATGCTCTTCATATACCCCTAAATGGGTTGGAGTTTAAGGAGTTTAAAGTTGTTTTGTCAAATACCCTATCTGCCGACTGTTTTTTTGGTAATGATTTATACTCATTTCGTCTTTGCCATTACATATTCCTTCTCATGTGGACTTCATGCTAACCACATTATTTCATTTGCAGATTTTATTGGCCGAGTCATTCATCACACTGATATTATCAAGTATGAACATAAAGACAAGTCTGCGACTAATCGGGTGGAGATTGAATTGGAGGATCATAGGTGAGTCATCTGTAGGGTTGCTTGTATGGTTAAATATACCAATGATAAATGAATGTTTTACTTCTTATCTCCTATTATAATTCCGTTTACCTACCTTATTTTTTGTAGCCATGAAATCTTGCCCGTCACTCTTTGGGACGACTATGCGATGGAATTGCGTTCTCACATGGACTCCGACAAAGAGTCTACAGTTATTGTGATCCTGCAATTTGCAAAGCTGACCTTCTACGGTAACTACCCTATTATTCCCTTGAATACATAATTTCCCATTTCTTTCTTTTATGTTTTTCATAATATCTTCTCAACACTTCGTGTGTCCTGCGTAATGGCAGGTAAGTTAGGAGTGTCGAATGCTAAATGGGGCTCACGTCTTATCCTAGATGATCAGCATCCCGCCATTGTTTAGTTCAAGAGGTTGTCAATTTGTTATTAATATTACAACATTTATGTTTTAAATATCTAATTTTTCTTTGTTAGTTCACTGTCAAATGTGTTACTCCTTTTTATCCATTATCGGTTATAGTTACTCATTACTCTTTGTTTATCGGTTGTCGTTACTCATAACTCTTTGTTTATGTCCAGTGGTTTTTTGGATGGAGATTCCTCTTCCAGCACCATCTCACATGTATCCAGCCAACCCTACCTTTCGCGTGCGCAGAAATACTTGAAGGATGCTGAAACTACCACTCTAGCTATGCTGGAAACAAAAACTGAGGTTCGGTTTCCCCTATTCCTTGTTTCTTATGCATCATGCTAAATAATCTCCCATTATTCTAACGATCTTTGTTTCATCCTAATAGAATGGTTACTTTACATTTGTGGCCACAATCGTCGATTTTGAAAACCGTGACAAATGGTTTTACAATGCCTGCATAAAGTGTAGGAAGGCTGTGGCAACCGATGGTTCGTCATCGCATTGTATTACGTGTGATCAACCAGTTCAGTTTCCTGTACAAAGGTCTTATTCGTTGTCTTTTACCTTACGTATTAATGCATTTTTTCCTATGTTGTCCCTGCGATCAACGTGAGTATCCATTATGTTTCACATGTAGGTTTGCACTGCAGCTCAAGGTTCAAGATGACACGGGTACCGGGTCATTGATGATGTTCGACCAAGATGTTCAAGATATTGTTTATTGTACTGTGACCTCACTGAGAGAGAAGCAAGCTAGGGTATTATCCTCTGCCTAAAATTCTATTCCTTATCTTCCATTTTCAGTTCCACCTATGGGACTTCTTACCTTTCTACGTCAACTACTCCAAACCAACTCCATCTCACACCTATCATGTTTATCGTGTAGATTGGTGATGTCGATGCATTCCCGACTGATTTTAATATATTGCTGAATAAGAGTTATTTGTTCACAATAGAGTTCGATGCTTTTTGGGTTAAGCAAGGCAAAAAGGCGCACCGAATACGCATGATGACAGCTAATGTGCCCTTGATTGGCCAGTGCAAATCTTCTACTCTTTCGTTGCAGGTAATTCGTTTTCATTCATATTTATATACTCACACAAAAAGTGCTGCTCAAGTTCTGCTTCTTTTGTCTTATTTCAAACGTTGTTTTGGTGAATACCTCATCTAGAACACTTTGCTGAATAATTAGTGAATTTATAAATTTAGTATGCACTGTAACAGAAAATTTGAATGGTATTTATCAATTACACTTGAATGAGGTTAACTAATAACTTCTTATATAGCTTTTGCTCAAGTTCTGCTTCTTTTGTCTTATTTCATGTGAAAATTTGATTGGTATTTATCAATTACACTTGAATGAGGTTCACTAATAACTTCTTTTCATATAGCTTTTGCTCAAGTTCTGCTTCTTTTGTCTTATTTCATGTGAGACTCTGTGTTGGTTACTCACTTTTTTACTGCAATTTTCCCTGTGATTTATAGACATCCTTTCTTTTTTTTTTCATGTGGATATCTTTCATCTTCAATTGTACTTTTTTCATTCATATTTATCACTCACCCTCTTGAATACATACCTTAGGAGTCTCATTCGGACGTTTGCTCTTCTGGACGTCTTTCACTGTCTACTCCAAAATGGCGACGCACTTACGTGGAAGTTAACAGTGACGATGATGATGATGCTGAGGGTCAGCTGTCAACCACCAAGCAGAATAAGGTCGAGGTGAAGATTGAACCGGCTAATGCCTGAGCTGAGTTTTGTGTTGGTTTGGGTCTTCCCAGTGTTTATTGTGTCTCATCCACTATTTAGGCGAACAATAAAGTCTTTATCATGCAGATTTGGGTCTATTATGTTGCTTTGTCATTTTGAATTTTAGGTACTTTGGTGTTGTTATTTGGTATTGTTATTATTTCATTATGTGAGAGCACCTTTCTTTTCCCATGGCATTATTCACAACATTTTCCCATCTTTTACAATCAGCTTTGTTTTCAATATCTAATTTCTATTAGGTTATATCCTAACTAATTATCCTAACAAATTACTTAATTATCATCATTTGGATAAATAGATAGATTTGATATATTGAACTTAATATCTTCCCGCCAATATTTTATAGGTAGGTAGATTTGCTTTTATCCATTTCCGATCACACTCCTGCCACAAACTGTAATTAGTATTAGGGTATCTCTTAACTAATTATCCTAACAAATTAGTTAATTAAATAAATTAGATAAGATTTGATAGATCGAGCCCGCCGATTTTTTGTATGTATGTGGATTTGCATATATCCATTCCCGATCACACCTATCAAGATTTTAGTAACTAATTAGATAATTATACTACTTATCCATATCTAATTTCT
The DNA here is from genome assembly GCA_037127255.1 of Persicaria tinctoria. Taxonomy (NCBI): domain Eukaryota; kingdom Viridiplantae; phylum Streptophyta; class Magnoliopsida; order Caryophyllales; family Polygonaceae; genus Persicaria; species Persicaria tinctoria. The sequence goes on from JBANSL010000006.1 coordinate 76,822,429, forward strand.
GTATATCTTAACTAATTAGAGAATTAGAGTACTTATCAAGATTTTATTTTACTAACATAATCCCGCCAAATTTTTTGAATGCATCTTATTTTTTTTTATTTTTTGGTATTTACGGATTAATTCTCCTATATATATTGCTCCCTTCCCACCCTTCCAACCCATCAGTCCCATCCCCATTTCCCCCGATCCGGCATTCTCTTTGGATCCAATATATCCTCACATTGTCGCATTTGCCTATGGAAAACGATTTTGCTGCTCGCAACCAATTACCCGGTAAACGACTTCTTATCGAAACTTTCCCCACCGAGGAAGGTTTATCTTTGTTATCTATTGTATTCATTATAATCGATTTCCATTTACATATATGTTCCACAGATCGTGGTAAGTGCATTACCCCAGATTCTACGAATCATAAAAGGACCTCCATCACCGACATGCCTAACGGTAGTTCCAAACGTACGAGGACCCCTTTGACAGACCTCGCTAATGGTATGCCTTTGCATTTCATTCAAACGTACTCCATCTACATTCAATTATATAATATAGATTCCTTTTATTTTCCAACACTTCATTTTCGTTTATTCGTCCAGTTTGTTTCACTACACCCGTTCATGCCTCTACAAGTCGGCGGAATACAAAAGACACCACGGTTGAAAGTCTTACTCCGAAAGAGCTTAGATTGAACCGAAGACTTTCAATGGCATCAAAACGTCAATCACGGGACCAAGGTCAAAGACGATCGACTACCCCAAATTCCGACAGAAGTCATAAACTTCCTATCCGTGAAATCTCATATGGTATTTCATTACTCCTCCTCTATTCGGATTATTTTACTAAAATTTCAAATTAAAGTGTTGATTTAATAAATAGAGATAAACTTTGGGCTTAAAATAAAATTAACCTAAAATTTAGGGAGAAAATGCCTAAAGGAAAACTATACCTCCTTCCTCCCCGTTCTCGACCTCCCTCGTGTCCATGGAAGACTGTAAACCAGTCATTCGACCCCTCTATCTCCCTCATCGCCACTCTCTTCTGGTCTTCGTTTTCAAATCAACTCAATTCCGATCAAAGATCCAACCATGGAAGCAACTCCGCCCCCGCCCTCTCGTGTTCTTCTCCATTATCGTTCCTTCTTGTGTTCAAAATTCATCCTAGAATTTGACTTAGCTTTTGAGGGGATTTGATTAGAATGATGTTGTTGATGTTTTGTATGATGTTTTTATGAATTATTTGGAGCACAAAAATTTGGATCTAAAAAATTGAATCGGTTTAGATGAAATTGATGATGCTAATTGTGTGTTTAAGGTGATATGATTTAGATCTATACCATCCCTATAAAAATTCAGACGATTTCTTGGGTTTGCATAATCCAATCTTCCATGTGAGAGAGTGAGGTCCGAAGTGGGTGTCTTCCATGTGAGACAGTAAAGTTCGAAGTGGTCTTGCCTTGAAGTTGATTTTTTCAGTAAATATTTCTTGCAAAATTTTATGTTATTTATATTTTAAGTCCTAAGTATATCTCCAATTGCAAAATCAATCCTTTAATTGGAATTTTGGTGGTCATATCAAAATTGGTTTATTATGGAATAGTTTGTATATAAAGTAGTCATTTTTAATGTTCGTATTATTTTCGGTCTACAGGTGATAGTTTGTATTATTTTTGGTTATTTTTCCTTTTTTTTATAATAATTTTTTTTTATTAAGATGGTTTTACGGTTACGGAGATTGAATGCTTGCTCCTTTAAATGGAAAGGGGTTATTTATTAACTTTTTGGTTACCTCCTGTTTAATGTTAACAGGGAATAACATCTTACCGTCATCTAAAAGTGCCACTTCTGTAACGCCCACTGCGACGACCGCATCTACAGGTGATTTGCTTCATTTATTCAATTTCACCCTTATTTTGAAAATATCTACATCTCTAATACATTGAACCATCAACTGATAATGCGTTCTTTTATTTGCAGTTGTTCCTCCCGCTCCGTTGAATTACTCCATACGCTTGGATTCCCCTACCATCGCTGTGCCTAATGGTATCAAATTTACGCACCACATTTTTTCATAACATTGACCAATTAACTTGGACTTTACCTATCGATTCTATAATCTCGGTTATATTTCAATTAGTTTGTTCCTTTTTATTCCCCTTTCTTATGTTTCATAATTGTGTTTCTTGATTGAAATAGTTCATCAATATGTATTCATCCATCATCCATTCAATTATTCTTTAATTTTATTTCCACAACGATAAATAATCTCTCGGTTATATTTGATTCCATTTTTTCCTATTCTGTAGGGTATCATGATATTGGCCTTCCGTCCTGGAATTGTGCTTATTGCAATGCGATGATGTGGTATGAGGAACGGAGTATTAAGTCCTATAATCCGACTAATCCAACTTTCAGTTTGTGTTGTTCAAAGGGAAAGGTTCAACTTCCAAGGGTTAAAGATCCACCAACCTTATTAAGAGATATATTTTCACGTGTTGACCCAAGGAGTAGAAATTTCTTCGAGTATATTCAGAACTACAACAACATGTTTGCATTCACATCGATGGGTGCGAAGTTTTCACCTCCTTCTGGTCATGGGCCTTACGTCTATCGTATACAGGGCCAAAATATTCATATGATAGGAAGTCTTGTGCCAGTGGACGGAGGTTCTGCTAAATTCTCGCAGTTGTATATATACGATACCCATAATGAGGAATCAAATCGCATGAGTGCAGCCAGGTTTGCGGTTTTCCCTTTTTCAATTGTGATTTCTTATAAGTGGTTACGAACTATATCACAAGTCCTTTTAATGCTCACGCAGGACAAGTGCGGGTGAGGAATTTGATGAATCTCTTATGCGGGATTTGAAGAATATGCTTGATGAGCATAACCCACTAGCTCAATCATTTCGAATGGCCAGAGATAGGTTTGTAGATGGCATTTCTTCCACACTCAAGCTGAAGCTATTGGGTAGGAGAGGGCGCGATGGCAGGAGATACAATCTTCCGACTACCTCTGAAGTTGCAGCTATTATTTTCGATGATGGGAGTTCTGAAAATGGTGGAAGAGATATTGTTATTGAGACACGGACCGGTCAACTACAACGTATTACTGAGCTACATCCTTCTTATCTTGCTCTTCAATATCCGTTGCTATTTCCATATGCTGAAGATGGTTACACGATTGAGATTGAGCATCGTGATATTGATGGGACCAACAAGACAACCAAGCTGACTTTGAGGGAGTTTTTTGCTTATAGATTCTAGCACAGGCTAACTGAGCAAGCCCTGTATCTGTTCCCTGAGAAGTTGTTCCAACAGTTAGTAGTTGACGCTTATACTATGATCGAATCTTCTCGGTTGAAGTACTTTCGGTTTCATCAGGAAGATTTACGGTCGGACACCTATTTGAATCTTACTGCTGCAGCTGCTAAAGGAAGCACCGAACCTGCTTCTGCGGGAAAGCGTATTCTCTTGCCATCCTCTTTTACTGGTGGGCCTAGGTATATGTTGCAAAACTATCAAGATGCTATGGCCATCTGCAAGTATTATGGTCATCCTGATCTCTTCATTACCTTCACTTGCAATTCAAAATGGCCAGAAATCCTACGTTTATCTCAATTCCTTGGTGTTCGAACCGAAGAGATATTTGATTTCTCCTGCAGACTCTTCGGTATCAAACTGCATGAGCTCATAAGAGACTTGAGATTCAATAACATCTTCGGGCGTTGTCAATCGCGTATGTCACCATTTTCCTTCCTTTCGTATACCCATGTCCTTATATGGTTTTCACGTTTTTTTATTACTTATTATTTATTTATATGATATTTCTTATACATAAAATTGCATGCTACCTAACAAATATTTTCTGCCTCTTGAACGTCAGTTGTGCTTATTCTCCGCATAGTGCCTATCTTTCTAACTTTACTCCATTTTATGTAATTCTCTGTTTTTTCCCTTTTGCAGTTGTATATACCATTGAGTTTCAAAAACGTGGGTTGCCCCATGCTTACATTGTTTTGTGGCTAGACAAGGCTGATAAGTTGTCTACTTCAGATGATATCGATAGAGTCATTTCTGCAGAAATCCCCGATCCACAGCGCAATCCAGATTTGTATGCCGCGGTCAGTAGTTTCATGATGCACGACACTTGCGGAAAGCATAACTCTCGATCCCCGTGCATGTAGCAAGGAGCTTGCACCAAATATTTTCCCAAAGGGTATGTTGAAAGAACCACATTTGATGATGATGGATATCCCTTATATAGAAGATCAAACACCGTGTTAACGGTTAAGAAGGGTAAACATGAGCTGGACAACAGATTTGTTGTTCCTTATAATCCAGCACTCCTACTCAAATATCAAGCACACATCAATGTTGAATGGTGCAATCAGTCGAGGTCAATAAAGTATTTATTCAAGTACATTAGCAAGGGCGATGATCGAATCATGGAAACGATATCCAATGATGATCAAGATGGACAAGAGATTGACGAAATACAGAATTTCTGCGATACCAGGTACTCTTTTATGTTTTTATTAAATTTTCTAATTTTACCACAAATGGGGTTGTGTATTTTTATTATATATATCCTCTTCCATCTCTCATGTTACTTATAATGTTAACATTCAAATTTATCATAATATACTCATTTTATTTTCGTCTACTTTTCCCATTATTATTTCCTCAATTGAAATTTAGCGTATTACTACTAATTACCTTTTGTTTTATCTCATTACCATTGTATATTCTAATTTGTTCTGTTTTTGTAATTCACCTATTCTTATTTCTAATTGAACATTTACTTTGCATATTTCGCATTAGTTTGTTCATATTGTCTCTTGCATCCATTATACCTCCAACTCTCCAACTGAATGATTTCTACTTACGTTCTCTTGCATCTGTTCACCCTCATTATTATCTTCAGGTATCTATCTCCTATTGAGGCACTTTGGCGAATATACGAGTTTCCTATCCACTACAGGGCTACCTCTGTTGAGCGGTTGAATTTTCATCTACCAAACCAACAAAATGTTGTGTTCCGTGATGCTGAGTCCATCAATGATGTCATCAACAGAGTCGAGGGGCGACAAACTATGTTTTTGGCATGGATGGAGTGTAATAAGAAGTATGACGCCGCTAGAGCCTTAACTTATGCTCAGTTCCCTACCGAGTTCGTGTGGAAGCCGCAACAGCGTGAATGGACTCCTAGAATACGAAGTTTTGCAATCGGTAGAATGTTTCATGTCACTCCCGCCGCAAAGGAGTTGTATTACCTCCGTATCTTATTGAATACGGTTAAAGGTCCTACCTCATATGAAGATATACGAACGGTGAATGGAGTCGTCCATGGTTCTTTCAAGGAAGCGTGTTATGCATTGGGATTGTTGGATAATGAAAAGCAGTACATAGAGGCCATAGAAGAAGCTAGCTTTTCAGGACATCCTTCCTACTTGCGGAGACTTTTTGCCATGTTGTTATTAACTGGTACTTTGTCCAGACCGGAATTTATTTGGGAGAAAACATGGCATCTCCTGACCGATGATATTCTTCACCGTCAACGGAAAATACTTCGGATGAAAGGTGTGTACATAGGAATTTATTCGTTTTCTTATTTGAACATGTTACAGTATAGTAGTTTATTCACTATCTTACTTATGTTTGCAGATTTGCAGTTAAGTAAAGAACAACTCAAGAATTATGCTCTTGCAGAGATTGAGAAATCACTGCAGCGAAATGGTAGCTCTCTTCGAGCCCACCCTCCAATGCCTCTTCCCAATGATATCCTCATTACAGAGGGATGTAACAAGCTCATTCAGGATGAACTCAACTATGATAGATCCAAGTTGGCTCTGGAGCATACTAGCCTACTGTCGAACTTTACAGCTGAGCAGCGTGCAGTTTATGATGATATCATGAAGGTTGTTTCTCGCGACGTAGGAGGACTCTTCTTCCTATATGGCTACGGTGGCACAGGTAAAACATATTTATGGAGAGCCCTTGCCGCTGCTATACGTTCTACAGGTGGAATTGTTCTGACTGTTGCTTCGAGTGGGATTGCTTCTCTACTTATCCCAGGTGGCAGGACAGCACATTCTAGATTTGCAATTCCCATAGACGTTGATTCTCATTCAACTTGCCACATAAAGTCAGGTACTCCGTTGGGAGAGCTTATATGCAAGGCAAGTCTTATTATTTGGGATGAAGCCCCTGTGATGCATAAGTATTGTTTTGAAGCATTGGATAGAACCTTAAGGGATGTTCTCAGGTTCTCAAATCCGCATAGCTCATCTCAGCCATTTGGTGGTAAGGTTGTTGTTCTTGGCGGCGACTTTAGGCAGATCTTGCCTGTTATTCATCGAGGAACTAGGCATGATATTGTTTCAGCCTCAATTAATTCTTCCTATTTGTGAAAGTCATGCAAAGTGCTGAAACTGGATAGAAATATGCGTCTCTCGGGAGATTCTTCAGATTCCACTGTGCAAGAACTTCGTGCCTTCTCTGAATGGATTCTTCAAGTGGGTGATGGTACCTTGGGTGATCATAGCTGTGGCGATTCTACCATAGAGATACCTTCTGATTTGCTGCTCACTTACACCGGAAATCCTGTTGCAGCAATTGTTGAACATACTTATCCCTCTATAATGCAGCACTTTTCAGATGTGATCTATTTCCGAGACAGGGCCATCCTTTCTCCGACACATGAATCTGTGGATGAAGTCAATGACTACATACTTAATTATATGCCAGGAGATGATAAGGTGTACCTTAGTTCTGATAGCATCTTGAAGACGGATGGGTGTATAAGTTCTGGCCAGCCGTTATATTCTACTGAGTTCCTTAATACCATCAAAGCTTCGGGCATACCAAACCATGTGTTACGGTTGAAGGTTGGTGTTCCTATTATGCTGATGAGGAACATTGACCAATCCGCTGGCTTGTGCAATGGAATCAGGTTGATTGTTACGCAGCTCGGTAACCATGTCATTGAGGCGAGTGTTATGGCAGGGCGAAATGTTGGTGACCAAGTGTTCATACCACGTATGGTCATGTGCCCTTCACAGACAGCATCTTTACCATTGCAGTTTCAACGGCGACAATTCCCAGTGTCGGTCTGTTTTTCCATGACGATTAACAAAAGTCAAGGCCAATCTATTTCTCACGTTGACCTGTACTTGAGGATGCCAGTCTTCACCCATGGCCAGTTGTATGTTGCTGTCTCAAGGGTTACATCCAAATCTGGCTTGAAAATTCTATCATGTGATAAGAATGGTAACTCGCTCAACACTACTGTTAACGTCGTGTACAAAGAAATCTTACATACTTTAGCCTAACAGGTACATTCTATTTACTGTTTTTCTTTTATTTTTTATTTTTGCCTTTATAACTTTTATTTCAATATGTTAATCATAATATTGGTCTTATTGTGTTTATTAATTTCTTTATACAGACGCCGACTTTTCGCCTTTCATCATTTTGAATCAAGTTTTGTTGTATTCATGAAAGTTGTAGCCATCGAAAAGTGCTTTCCAACGCATAATCATATGCATCAATCGAACAAACGAGGACTCAGGAAAGTGCATTTCAAGAACAGAGCAGAATGTTGAGAGCTGACAATTCTACTCGACGTCGACCACTTCTAGTCGAAGTCAAGTACTCCAGAGACCAGAATTCCACACGAAGTCGAGCAGAGCCACTCAAGAGCCTAGAGCTACTCGACGTCGAGTACACATAGTGGAAGTCAAGTACACATGTCGAGTCCAGATGATGGCCGAGCTCGAGTGCAACCAAGTAGGAGAAGACCGTATTCGAGGTCGACTAACTCTAGTCGAAGTTGAGTACAATCCAGACGAGTAGAAGTCCGAGATGGAGTTGTGTCGAGAAGATAGAATTGCTTGCAAGAGAAGATACGTGGAATTCTATCCATCTACATCAAGATATATTAAGTCAAGTAGGGATCTATCCACATTAGTCTTAGTTTCCTTTTAGATTTATTTCATTTATCATAATATTTTATCTTATGTTATTAGATAGAAAGTTTTAGATATAGATAGATGTTCCTTCCTATATTAGCTAGATGGAGAACACTATAACTAAGGCCTTAGGGGCTGGATTTTAGAATCATCCAAGACAAGCCATTAGTTACATCGAGTAGAGAGAGAGAGTGGAGGCCGAGAGGAGTTGGAGAAAGCGAGAGTGGGATTTGTCTTGATTCAGTAGTAAGCTCTATTTTACTTCATTAATGCAATTTAGTTCCTTTTTTGTTATTGATTTGTTTATTCATGATGAGAAGCGAGTAGTCACCCAACTTCTAAGGTCGGGGTGAGCCCGACGGTAGCCATGTAAGGTAATGCCCAAAAGGTACAATCTTTTCATGCGATTTCGTCTTCTATCCCTATGAGCATGATTCTTTTGCGAAAGTTGAAGGTGATCCTTGTTTGTGTTATTGAAGAGAAAATGATCTTAATACAACTTGGATTAATTATGTGAAAAAGGGTTAGTAACAATTAGGGTTTATGCAAAAGCCTCTATATTCCTATTTTTTAATAACGACAGTTATTTGATGAAAATGCGAAAGCCTGTGTATGTGTTTATATTTTTTTCATTTTATAGTGTATGTGATGGGCACTATGTGTTTGAGATGCAAAATATTGGTGTCACTCATATTATATTACAAGTAGTGATGACACGAGTGTTGTAGTTTTTTATTCTTAAGTGTATGAGGGTGAAAGAGATGTTTAATGACCATATTATTGTTGACATTGTGGGTTATATTAGTTTGAATTTGTGGCGTCACTAGTTTGATCGTTTTTGATATTTGAATTTCATGTGGTGACACTAGGTGTTTTAGACCCAAAGTAGTGCTGACACTGATACTAGTTACAAATAGTGGTAACACTACACTTGTATATATTAATTTCAAAGTGTATGTGGTTGCCAGAGGTGTTTAATGCACATAGTATTGCCACCAGGCGTGTATTAGTTACAACTAGTGGTGATACCAGTCTCATATTCTATGGTTTTGCGAGTGTATGATGTGTAAGATAAACTTGCTCAACAATATATTATTTTTGCACTACAATTGAGACTTGTGAAATTTTGTCCATTATGATTCAATTTTACTTGTCAACCTAATTTTATAGTTTCTTACTATAGTGTTACACAATGTGGTCTTAATTTTTTCAATGATAGAATAAAGTTGCACAATGTGTGGGAGTGATTGGTGTAATTTTGCTCAACATCAACTTATTTTTGCTCAACAGTAGTTTATAGTTGCACAACAGTAGTTTATGGTTAAAATGTTATCATAATGATTATATTTTTTGTCAATATAATTTTAAAATATTCCAATAATTTTTTTTTTTTGCATCATGTTATTATTTTTGCTCATCAGATTAAAATTTCACAACACCGGCTATTGGTGGAAATTTGCTAAACATTATCTTATTTTTGCTTATCAACACATTAATTTTGCACAAATGTTTAAATTGTTGATATTGCCTTCAACCTAACTGTTGGGCTTCGTTTAGAGATGCCCGGCCCATTTCCCGCTTATTTATATTGTGCTTAAACATTGTTCAGATTGTCTGCAAGTCGTTTCATCTTCTTCTTCTTGTTCATCTTCATCCTCTCTCGTTCTCATCCAGATTTCTTGCTTTCAAGGTGCGATTCCTGTTGTGGTATGTACTCCTTTATGTTTTCTTCCTTTAAAAAAAACGTTATCTGTTATTTTGATGTACTGATTCAGCAAATTTGTTATTGTTGTATTCTCCGATTATCGTTGAATTTCTCTTGCTTTTTAGTCTATTAATGTTCATATATTGGTGTTTGTCTTGCTTATTTTCTATTGCATTATATTCCGTTTGTGTGTATGTGATTCTTACTGTCATTAAAAGTCATCAGTTAGGGTTTTTCTAGTTTTGCAGGCATTTTTTCTCTTTTGTCTTTCTCAAATGTTTATTTCTTAATAATATCGATCTAATGTTTTATTTTTAAGTCAATGTCTAATGTATGAGTATACTTTGATTTTGTCTGTGTAGGTTTTCTCTCCTTCAATGGCATTCCCAACCTATACTGAACTAGACTACGACTACATCGTTGGTACTTATGAAGTTGAATTATCAGGATCTGAGTCATACTGGTATGGACCTAGTCTACTTGTTGTGGCCATCCACTTTGACAGCATTCCTTTAACATTCTATCACACGTCTATTTGGAATGGTTTGCCTATGAGTCTAGCTCGCTGCAACGAAGTGCTACAGGATGCAGGAGTAACTGTTGAGGTTAGAACCCAGGTAGCCAGTCGGCTTCTAATGGATTACACTAGAAGTTGGTTTGACGCCGATGCTGATCTTGTTGAATATGGTCTTTCTCCCAACATCAACATCAATGTACATTTTTATGATGACTCTTCGTCTGATTCAAGCTACGAGTCCGACATAAACGATGACATTCATATGGAGGTTGACCAAGCAGATCCCCCAGCACCTCTAGAGCCTATGGATGTTGACGGATTAAGGGAGATATATCACCTTGATCTTGATGATGATGAATGTACAATTTGCCTGCTTCCAATGTTGGAGTCAGATCATGTTCCTCAAACGCCATGCCAACATCACTTTCATCCAAATTGTTTACGATCTTGGATTTTAGTTCAAAACAACTGTCCTCTTTGCCGAGCAGAATTCTAGCTTTAGTTGATATAAGTGTAGTATGTAATTTTGTATGGTACTGATGTAACCTAAAATACATTTTATGAATGAAATTTGTCCTTGATCACATTTCTGTATGATTTATATTCAAATTATGGCAATCTTTGACATTTAAGTAGGTCATTTGGTGTGACACTAGTTGATCATATTGGTGGTTTCTGCTATTGAAGTTTATGGCTTGACATTTTCTGATATTAAAACTTAAGTGTGTGACACTATTAGGGTAAGTCCCAAAGTAGCGCTGACACTGATATTAGGTACATTTACTTGAGACCCTGGGCTAGTATTCTTTTTGTGATTTTCAAGTTTATGATGTTGCACGAATTGGCAAGTGTTCAGAGTCTTTTTGTTACATTGTTGGTTAGAGTAGTTGGGTCTATTGGTGACACTATTCTTATAAATTTGGTTGTTTTCTGTTTTTGATGTTTTTGTGATGACACTAGGTGGATAAGGCCAAAAGTAATGCTGACACGAGTTAGGTAATGTCTTCCAATGATAACTGTAACTCAAATAACTGTAATCCGTTTTCAGTTTATAGTTTTACAGTTTTGACAGTTTTTTTTATTGTTACTCTGAAATAAACTGTCACAAATAACTGTTACAAGATGAAAACTGGTTTTAACAGAAATACATCCCTCTCTAAAAAGATGAACTATGGTAACACTGTCGGGTTTTGCACGAGTTTCCATCAATTGATGGACGTGCTGGATAGTGTTGTTTACCATGGTTATCACATGAATCTAGTTGATGAAGCTTGCGAGACAAACAAAGAGGCCCGCAGGGCCGAGTTGTTGGAGTATGTGGTCGTTCATTACACATTATATGAGGAATCCCAAAGATCCATAATAGCAACTGAACATCACATTCGGATTGCGTCCAAAGATGAAGATGGTGAAGCATTATCAAAGGTGAAATTTGAAGTTTTATCCATAAATTTTTTTTCCATACTGTGATTGAGTCTTGTCTTTTATCTTTTATATAGATGAAAAGAGAACTGGGCAATCAAAGACAGTTGTTTGAAGACACAAAGGACAATCTAATGGGGTGTGTTAAAGAGGTTTTAGATGCAGAAATGGAAAGGAGGAAGAACATTGATGACTTCTTAGGACTGTAGTTCTACTATATTAATACGTAATAACATTGGTACTTATTTATATGTTGAATGTATTTTTTTTTGTTATTTCAGTTTATATGTGTTCCATCCTAATGATATGATGCAACATATTAATATCATAATAATCATATAATTATTTTGTAATTTCCTTACTCATATTTTAAATTATAAATTGGGAGTGAAGTTTTACGTTTATCCCTTGTTATACTACGGACACATTTGATTAGTTTGTGGATTGTTTTGGTAAAAGTAGTGCTGACACTGTTTAACTAAGTTTTTATGTTACTGGTAATTTGCTCAACATCATCTTAGTTTTGCTAAACAATGGTTTATAATTGCACAACAAACGAATGGATATCACTAAATCAACTGTTTGAATAACATAGACCACTTGATTATAAGGGCGGAGAATTGTGCTGACACATTGAAGAACAAACACAACTGTTTAGAAGCAGTTATAGTTGTATGCATCTTGACAAATACTATCCATAAAAAAACCACATGGACAACAAACGTCTTAACGGGTATGAGAAAACTGACCACAGGGACAACAACTGTCTTAATTGGTACGAGAAAACTTTTCAGAAGTAGCGTATATAACTGTCTACACCAAAATACATTCCAAATAGAGGTGGCAATCGGGCGGGTCGGATCGGGTTCGGGTTCGGTTAGTCGGGTTTCGGGTTATTCGGGTTTCGGGTAATTCGGGTTTCGGGTCATTCGGTTTCGGGTAATGTCTAATAATTTGATCATTTTGTTGGGTCGGGTTCGGGTTTCGGTTGTATCGGGTTTCGGTTCATTCGGGTTTCGGTTGTCTCGGGTTTTAGTTATTTCAATATTCATTTTGAAAAATTTACTAGAATGTATCTTAAAGTTCGGGTTATATCGGGTTTCGGTTGTAACGGGTTCGGGTCTTAATGGGTTTCGGTTGAATCGGGTTCGGTTCATTCGGATTTGGGTGAGTTTCGGTTATCGGTTATTCGGATTTCGGGTCCAAAATGGGTCGGGTTGATCGGTGTTCAAAACAATCGGTTCCGGGTCGGGTTTTGCCAGCTCTAATTCCAAAGTTTGCAAATAAAACACGAAATTGCGTTGTGGTTGTTCAACCAAGATTCAGTTTCTGCCCCTGAATTCCTTTTGAAGTCATTCTTGCATGGGATTTTGCTGCCTTCACAACATCTGCGTTCACTTCATTCAACTCTGAACATACTATATCTGTCAGATACTTCACACCTAGCTTTGAAATATTCTTGAAATTGCCCTTTTCCAATCCACACTTGTACCCTCTCTCTGTCCCAAAGAAGGTCTCCATGTGGCGCATGAGGCATGCCCCAGAATATTGAACTTTCTCCTCTCCAGCCCATGTGATGGGGACTTTTGATGTTGTTGCATCTGACACTGTTTCTGCCTTTGTTAGGAGTCCCTTATCTGTTAGATAAGCAATCAGCATATCCCCCTGCGTGGATTGAATTAGAATTCATGCAATTTTAATTATAAAATGAGTTGATATTTAAATGAAATTAAGACAAGGAAAGAAATATTAGATATCAGTAGTAAAACTTACCAAACATTCAAAGGGCGATGTGAACGGGCAAATTGGATCACCGGAAGATGGTGTGACATCAACAATTTGGACCATTTTGTTTTTAAAGTTGAAGACAGCCATGACATAGTCTGCTGTTCGTTCAACCGCAAATACAATCTAATCATCATAATAAAAAACAAATAAACATTAGCGATTGGTCTTGTTATGTTAAACCTCTTGAATTGTTCATCACAAGCTCGTAATGACACACTCGCTACATTAAACTGGATGAAGAATATAAATTAGTAAAAAAACAGACGAAGTGTAATAACGGCTAACAATGGAGTGTAATTGAAAGTTAAAATTGTAAGAATATTACAGTTTTGTTGATATTGACAAAATGTCTTGCTGGTGATTGAGCACTTTTATACTGTTCCTTGTGGTTGAGGATAGCTGTCCATGCATCAATAATGACACTAGACAAGTGGGTTTCATCCTCAAGCGTAGCCATGTCTGTTCTAACAATTTCAACAAACTTGTGCTTAAACAAAATTTCCCTGCAATGTCAATCATTTTGAAGATGGATTATATGAAAATAACCTTTTACTTGTAACTGAACATACTTTAAGAAGATTAAGTTTAAAATGAACTTACCTGCTGTGTGGTGTTTTCATTGCTAAATAGGCTGAAACAGTGCGCTCAATTTCAGAGATAGGATCTGTAATGTCAACAACACGCGAGTAATATGGGCTCCTCAAAGATGTAGAAGGTTTATGTGCTCTCCTTGTAGCTTCTTCTCTCTTCATGTTATTAAGTTGGTCTGCAGCATTTCCATCAACTATGTTGATCCGCGGCGACCTTCTTTGTGGCAAGGCAGCAGGGGGAATGCATTTTATTGTATCTCCCAAAGGGTTTACTTGTGGAGTATCAGCTTTAAATTGAGTGGGTAGGGGATTACGAGTAGCTTCACCACGCTGTTGTATTGGAGACTGTCCATGGCTGTCTGGGGGAGTCTAGGCTACTTCATTAGCATTCTTCATTTCAACTGATGTGTTCAATGATGTCCCTTCATCTTTCTTAAAAGTAGGGTCATCTAGAAATATATCAAAGGAAAATTCCCCGTCCACTTTGATATTTGATTTCATTTTTTGCTTGTTCTGATATGCCATTTCGATCTGAGTAATGCAATCTAATAAAATAGGGTATGCCCAAAACTTCTCTTGTGATTCGGTAAAATATGGGCTTACAGGGTCATTCATATTTGACATGTCAGCAGGATCCGTAGCCCTAGGTACCTCAGAAATGACATTTTCCACCCCTAATAGCTGGTTTGCTCCCTCTAGAAGCCTTTTCACCTTGTCATCATGTTGTAGTTCAATCGGGACTTTCGTAGACCACTCAGCAAAATCACAAATAGCAGATGCAAGTGCAGAAGTCTTTTGAGAAAACAACTTTATCCAACTCTAGAAGATAACATCAAATAAAAATAAGAATAAAAAGTAATCAGTAAATATCAGAACATTGTTATACTGTACTAATATCAGAACATTGGTTTAAATAATTCATACAAACCTCAAATGTGGGTGTCTTTTTTTCTTGATCAGCAGGGTGACTGGTGCCTTCATCGTTTTGTGAAGTAGGTTGTGGACAAGCTGTAGATGGTACGTCTTGATGGTGAGGAACAACTTGGCGAGCCTGGACTAAGCCACAGCCAAACCCTCCAGTACTTATATCATCAGTTTCTCGTTGGCGCAAGATTTTATAATTTATGCCAACGAAAACTGGGAAAGAATGAGTCATTCTTCTTAGTGTTGTGCTTGTGAATAATTTCACCCTATCCATGTAAAACAACTGGCACACCAAGGGGATAAACATATATCAGTATAACGATTGATCAGGGAATGCTGACATAAAGAATATTGTAGACATGTAGATAAAAGTAGGGGTGGTGACATTTGTACTTCTGACATGGTAAAGAAATTAACTTAACGTCAGAGCGAAGGTTTGAAAAAAATACTTACAACCAAGAATAATAGAGGCCCTCTGAAATGGCCATTCTTGTTCTTTTCCCAGCTTCTCTTTGCATCGACCAAACTTTCCAACATAATAGCACACCAATTTAGGTCTTTCAGGTCACCCAATTCAGGAACTACTCTTATTAAACTATGGTTGGCATGTCCGTTTCCTAGTGTATCAACCAAGATAGAGTCCAGTATAACGATAAAGTTCAGAAGGAATTGATCACCACGGTCAGTGTCAGCTATCAATTTTTCCATAACCATAGCTGTTGTTATATTGTCCTGGACATCAAATGTGGTTTTCCACTCTTGCACAAGATTGAAATTCTCTTTAGCTGATTTTCTCCCAACTAAAACTTTCCCCATTGGGAATCCCATTGTGATATGCACGTCTATTTCTGCAATTTCAAGTTCGCCTCCATTAGCCAACACTAAGCAACACTTGTTAGGGTCAAACTGATCCACTAACCAATACGAAAGAAGTAGTGGTAGGGTAACAATCTCCAAGTTGAACAAAAATCCAAAGCCAATATTCTCAATCATTTTCCTTTGCTTGGCCTTTAATTTTTTCAAGGATGACACCAGCAAGCGTGGGCTTGACCGTGATTTCAATGATGGGAGATTTTTTTGTCTAGTGTTTCTCTCACTCCTCACAACCAGCTGCCTGTTTTCCGCGATAGGTTGTATGTCTGTGGTATCTGTTTGCTCATCAGATGTTATGATATGCACAGTTGGGTTTACATGTTCAACAACCGTCTCAGTAGGTGAATGGTTTTCCAGCCTTGCAATTTCAATGGTCTCCACAGCAACAGTGCTAACACGAAGATCAATCCCAGGGTGCACTTCTCTCTTACTGTTTTTTCTTACAAGCGGTTGCGAATCTTTGGATTCAAGTGATCTACAACCCTCCCCTACTTCCAAGGATTTACCAGTCTCAGTATCAACAGACAGTTCATCCTTGAAGGGAGGTGAATCTCTAGATAAATCAACTACTGGAGGTTTAACTCCATATCGTTTTGATCTCTTTGAATTTCTATTTTGACTGTCTAGAACAGGCGAATCACTTACACTATGCGGACGTTTACCTATAGAAAGAACACTTACAATCAATTTATACAAATATAATTGAAGATATGACACTGTGAGAGACTGTATTTTATGCCGAACAAATTCCCAAATTCCCAAATTATCAAACTCCCAAATTCAGCCTCTAGATTAATCACATTAACTTCAATTTATTATGCGAAAGAAATTGAAATAGCAATGGTAGGTCTTGTAAGGTTGAATAACTGCTTGATTATAAACATTAAATTCACTTGAATAAGTGCGATTTTTCCTAATTTTCGTGGAAAACTAAGCCCTAAACCGTACTCGTTCTAATTTGAACTTTAATACACAGAAAACACGAAATCAAACCTTTCGGATCTGAAGATATCTCTATATATATATGATAGATCTTCTTCTTACAAGCCTACAATCAAGCCTCAGGCAATCTCGCAGAGAAATGGACAGAGTAAATTTAGCTCGAGAAAGAAACTAAAAGAAGGTGATGGAAAACTTCTCGAACCTGAAAAGCGTTTTGCGCATTCACACATATTTGGTCTTTATATTTTTTTTAGGAAAACCATTTTCATTTTCTTTTTTTTTTGTTTGCCAATAAATCGGGATATTTGTGAGATTTATTTATTTGTTATTATTTTTCATATAATTCCATACCTTAGATTTGCTCAACATCGTATTATTCTTGCTCAACAATAGTTTAGATTTGCACAACGCTTGACTCTTGTAAACTCGCTCAACATCACCCTATTTTTGCCCAACGATAGTATATGTATTGCACAAGAACACCACTTTGGTAGCAACAACATCTTATTTTTATATATTTACGCTTTCATAGTTGCTTAATAGATTATTGCTCAACATTGTATTATTTTTGCTCATCAATGGAATAAAAGTGCACAACCTAGTATGACTGGGGAAAACTTGCTCAACATCACTCTATTTTTGCTCAACGATAGTACATATATTGCACAACAACACTTTGTTTGCAACGACATCTTATTTTTATCTATTTATGCTTTCATAGTTCCTTAATAGATTATTGCTCAACATTGTCTTATTTTTGCTCATCGATGGAATAAAAGTGCACAACATATTATGCCTTTGGAAAACTTGCTCAGCATCACTTTATTTTTGCTCAACGATAGTACATATATTGCACAACAACACTTTGTTTGCGACGACATCTAATTTTTATCTAATTATGTTTTCAAAGTTGCTATATAGATTATTGCTCAACATGCTCTTATTTCTGCTCATCAATAGAATAAAATTGCACAACATATTACAAATGGGGAAAACTTGCTCAACGTCACTTTATTTTTGCTCAACGATAGTACATATATTGCACAACAACACTTTGTTTGCAATGACATCTAATTTTTATCCAATTATGTTTTCAAAGTTGCTTTATAGATTATTGCTCAACATGCTCTAATTTTTGCTCATCAATAGAATAAAACTGCACAACATATTGCAAATGGGGAAAATTTGCTCAGCATCACCTTATTTTTGCTCAACGATTGTTTATATATTGCACAACAACACTTTGTTTGGAACGAAATGTTAGTTTTATCTAATTATGTCTTCATAGTTGCTTAATAGATTATTGCTCAACATGCTCTAATTTTTGCTCATCAAAAGAATAAAATTGCACAACATATTGCAAATGGGGAAAATTTACTGAGCATCACCTTATTTTTGCTCAACGATTGTTTATATATTGCTCAACAACACTTTGTTTGCAACGAAATGTTAGTTTTATCTAATTATGGATTCATAGTTGCTTAATAGGTTGTTGCTCAACATCATCTTATTTTTGCTCATCAATAGAATTAAATTGCACAATATACTACAAATGGGGAAAACTTGCTCAGCATGGTAAAATTTGTATTAGTACATGTTCAAATTTCAAAATTTATTCTATATTATTGAATTAATGTTAATTTTCAAAAGGAAATGTCATTTACAAATTTATAAACTGTATTGTCTACTAACATTATTCTTATATAATACTGGTGACAGAATTTGCACTGACAGCCTTATCTTGAATGCTTCATCCTCCTCTTGTACTCTTCCAAAGAAAGCTTTTTATTTGTAGGTGGTCTTCCTGCTCATTTTCTTACTACCGGGGAGTAACAGTTGATAGATTTGACCACATCAGGGATGTTTCCTTCATCTTCATCTAACACTGGATATATTGTTTCTGCATATGTCATATGCCAAGCGCCATTGCTGTAAAATTTTGCAACAAAATCAGACACATTTTCTTTTATGTGTGTTATTGCTGCTAGAGCATGTACACAAGGTATTTTCTCAACATCAAATACTCTGCACGTACATGTCCTCGCTGATAAATCAACTATAGCTACAGCTCCTTCACCATTGATCTCAAATTGGGATTCATTCATCTTTTCTACTCTGCATACCCCAACTTCCGCTTGTGATTCTCTTATCAACTTAAGGATCTCCGGAGTTAGTCCGTCTTGATTTGCCAGTGCTTTTTCTCTCCTGTCCAGGAACCATGATGTGAGCTTTTCCCTAGCAAACTCCACAAGTGCCACAATGGGATAATCCTTTTTGCCTTTGAAAACAGAGTTCAAACTCTCAGCATTGTTGGATGTCATCATGTTGTATCTATCACACCTTGAATGTGCTCTGACCCATTTATCAAAACCTGCTGACACCAGATATTCTGATAGTTTTGAACAGGTTGCTTCGATTTGTGCAAGGTGGTTGTTGAACTCTTGGATAGTGTTACTTTCTGCTGCTTTTTTGAACATTTTCCCCAGCTCTTTTTTCTTGAACGTTGCTTTGATGTTTTGTTTCAAGTGCCACATACATATGCAATGTGTAGCTGTTGGGTAAGCTAAAGAGAGAGCCCTTGAAATGCTAGCATGTCTATCAGAGACAAACACTAAGTCATTTGAAGGAGGCACAACCTGCAACAACTGATACATAAACCATTCCCATAAGCTGTTGTTTTCGGAGTCAACAATACCAAAAGCAAGTGGAAAGATTTGTCTATTTGCATCTTGTGCAACTGCTCCAAGCAACGTCCCTCTGTATTTGCCAGTTAGGAATGTTCCATCAACAACAACAACCTGATATATAAGCAAATTAAATTACTTATGTTATCAAATTTAAGGAAATCGATGACAACAGAATTTGTGCTGACACTGTTTAAGATATACCTTCTGTAAGAGTGGGAATGCTCTGATGCACTGTCCAAATGACAGAAAGAAGTACTGAAATCTATCTTCTTTGTCTTTTGAAATCAAAGCTATAGTCCCATTGTTTCTCTCCACGAGCATATGGAAAAATGATGGTAAATCTGCATAATTTGATTCTGGTGTCCCCTTAACCATTTCATGAGCTATTTTTTATGACTTCCATGCTCTCCAGTAGCTAATTTGCATCTTTTGTTCTGTTCTCATTTTATCCTTTATCTGTGCTGGTCTGTATCCAACGTTAACACTATGTAAGTATAGTCAAATTAGAATAAATCATATATTAGAAAGCAAGTTATAATATAAATACTATCTCTTTAAAAAAGTTCTCACCTTGATTCGATCATACTTGCAATCACAGAAGATGAAGGCTGTTTGCAGTGTTTTGTCCTGAAATCCCACGTGCAGGTGTGCGTTTCCACATACACTATCACCTCATGCCAATTTGGACCAAAAGTTTTGACATGCACTTTCCATTTGCAGTCACGATCTACACAATGCACTCTATAATACTTTGTATCTGCTTTTACCACCCGAAAACCAAATATCTCAGTTATTGACAACATCTCTAAAGCATGCTTAACTGCTTTCCTTGATGCAAAGCTTTTGCCTATGCAAATCAAGTTTTATGAATTGAGATTCACACTAGACACAGGAGAGCTATCAGCATCCCAATCTTCTAGTGTAGTTTCTCTCCTGTGTGTTGTAGAATAGAATGCTCTCCATATTTCATCTGCTGAATCTTCATCACTTGCAGTGTCAATGTTTAGAGAATTCATGTCATCTCCAACATCTTCCAACAATACACCTTTCATCCTGGTGTCACCGATCAATGTCCTGTTATTTTCCCTTGTAACAATATTGTTAATAGTTGGATTGCATGCCACCAACTGTAAACTCTCAGCCGAGGATGCATGTTGATCTTCAGCTTCTTCACTATTTGATTTAATGCTGACACACAACTCCACAGCAAATTTAATATTCTCTAGGCCAGACAACCTTAAGAACTCTTTCAAATCAGCATCACATTCAACAAGAACCGGAGCCCTCAACAGTTTGAAAGGGTGTAAATGATTGAATTTCAATTCCAATGCACTATCTATATTGAATCTGTTTTTAATTTTTTCAGTTAAACCCTTTAATGTTATTGTCTCGTCAATCATGAACACCTTTGAAGTAGTGTCTCCAACAAAGTTTGGGCATGAATCAGTAAACAACCATTTCCTACCACATACAACCGTAATAATGTGGGTTGCCATTGTAATCTGCAGAGTATGAATTTAAGAGGATAAATACATTTAAATAATAACAAACACAATCTCATTAAAAATGATGACATGATCAACCAAAGTGAGTAAAATACACATCTTACTTAAAAGCAACAATAGATCTACATTGTCAAAAGCAACAATAGATTTGCACACCTTGTGCAATTTTTCTATGACTTAATTGTAGTGCTGACATTGCTCATCAATGTTTAATGCTACTGTATGTATAAGCATAGATTTCCATACTGTTATAGCATATATAAGTATAAAATATTCTAAACAGGCATCCCCTGTGCAATTTTATTACGACTCTATTGTAGTGATGACATGGCTTAATCAATGTTGAATAAGGAAATCTAGTGATGACATTAGGAATCAAAGTCTAATAATGAAACAATACTTTAATATAGAGTGCAGATTCAAGTAATAACAAACACAATCTGATTTAAAACGATGACATGATCAACCAAAGTTAGTAAAATACACATCTTACTTAAAAGCAACAATAGATTTGCATTGTCAAAAGCAACAATAGATTTGCACACCTTGTGCAATTTTTCTATGACTTAATTGTAGTGCTGACATTGCTCAATCAATGTTCAATAACGATGACACGACCAACCAAAGTGAGTATAATAAACCTGTTAAGAAAAATTTGCGCCAAAGGCGCAAATTTTGATGCTACTGTATGTATAAGCATAGATTTCCATACTGTTATAGAATATATATAAGTATAAAATAATCTGAACAGGCATCCCCTCTGCAATTTTATTATGACTCCATTGCAGTGATGACATGGCTTAATCAATGTTGAATAAGGAAAACTAGTGATGACATTAGCAATCAAAGTCTAATAAGGAATCAATACTTCAATAAAGAGTGCAAATTCAAGTGTAATGATGACATGAACAACAAAATGAATACAATACACTTCTTGTGGTGAACTTCTATGATTAAGGTCTACTGATTAGTTGAAACAATCATATTGAAATCACATCCCAAGCAATCATAGAGATGACTTGAGCAATGTAAAACATGAATAAGCATAAATAACCATAAACATACACAGATTCGATTTGAAACTTGAATATTGCACATATACAGAAAAAATGCTCATAAATACTAATTCATGTATAAAAAATCAATCAAAATTTGCGCCAAAGGCGCAAATTTTGATGCTACTGTATTTATAAGCATAGATTTCCATACTGTTATAACATATATAAGCATAAAAAATGAATCAAAGTTTTCGCAAAAAGCACAAATTTTGATGCATTCAATAACAGTAATAATTCTGTTCAACTATATTTCCATACTGTTATAGCTTTTATAAGCATAGATAAACACAAATTTGGTGTAATCTACACTTGTAATCACACGACTCCAATCCGTAATCACAAAACCAAACCAGTTATTTGCACCGAAGGCGCAAATTGAAGCAATAATCACAAAACTGAAGCTGAAAATGCAAAACTGAAGCATACATAAACACAGACTGAATCAGTAATCGCAAAACTCAAGTAGTAATCGCAAACCAAAAAATTCTAAGAAATTTATGCCTTCGGCGCAAATTTAAGCAGTAATCGCAAAACTGAAGCAGTGATTGCAAAACCGAAGCATAAATAAACACAGTCTGAAGGAGCAATCTCAATACTAAAGAAGTAATCCAAAAAATATAGTTAAATTTGCGCCGAAGGCGCAAATTTAAGTCTTTGACGCAAATTCTAATCGACTTAAAATTATACTAAATTTACTTACCTGATTCTCTAGATTACACTTCCAAATCGATAGCTTCGTTGACGTCGGAATGGTAATCTCTCGCAAATCCTAGCAATCTCCGGCAAGCAGGTCGAGAGAGAGAGAGAGAGAGAGAGAGAGAGAGAGAGAGAGAGAGAGAGAGAGAGCGTCCGGAGAAGGAGAACTGGAGGAGAGTGAAAATCGGGTTTCGAGAGACGCTGGAGCCTTTTATTTAGGACATTTTGCAAAAATGTCCCAAAACGCGGATATTATGCAAAATTAGCCCATTTTCATGGCTATTTTGCAAAACCCCCCCAAATTCTATCCTTTGAAAGGAAGGATTGGCATTGCTTTGTTATTTAATAACATTTTGTACATTGAATAAAAATTAGATTGGAAAATATATTGAAGAATCCTTTTTGGCTAAAAAGGTTCTTCAATCCTCTAATCCAAAGCTTTTGCCTTCATTCATTCAAGTTATAGTTCTTGTTCATTCATCCAAACTTTTGCCTTCAAATCATTGTTCTTATTCATTCATCCCCACAAAGATTCAAACCCTAATCGCAAACACCAAACTAAACACAAAGGAGAAAACCATCCTGAGAAACCGTCGTTGAACTAGAGTTCCTGTCGCTGAATCTACCCAAAAATGTCGCCAGCGTCCGGGCCGCGCCCGCGGGTAATCCAACAGTGCCGCTATTGCTTGTTTTTTTGTTATTGATTGTTGATACTTTGTTTTTCTGTCGCATTAAGTTTAAAACCTTTATTGTAATTACTTGTAAACATCAAGGATATCAAAGAAAATTGCAAGATCGGGACAAACTCAAGTTGTTGATTTTGATTTCGAGCCGACAGGCGAGGGATCGGGAATAGCAACGCATCGCACACTTACCAAAATCTTTGTGGAATACAGTCGATGTCGAGTAGAGTCAGTTGACGTCGAGTAGGATTCTACCTTCTTTTCTTCACTCGACGTCGGGTAGGTGGTCGAGTGATCTTCGGTCGACATCGACTGAGTGTCAGTCGACGTCGAGTGGCCCTACAGTTCAATAATGGGAATGAATCTAAATTTACATGCAGTGTCAGTTCACGTCGAGAAACGTTCATTAGGTGCTCGTCGGGGCGAGAGTCTTCGATAGGTGTGATGTCCTTGGACTCCTCCATCACGTCTTTAGGTAGCCTCGAGAGATGATCAGCCATCGAATTCTCCATGCCTTTGTTGTCCTTAAGATCCACATCGAACTCTTGGAGTAGGAGCACCCATCGTAGGGGCGTAGGCTTGGTCAGTGTGCACAATAACTTTATATCCCACTAAATACCTAAGAGTTGCATGGTCAGTGTGCACAATAACTTTATATCCCACTAAATAAGAGCGGAAATTTTCAAAAGCGAAGACCACGGCCTGGAACTCTTTCTCCGTTGTGGTGTACTTAACCTGCATCACGTCAAGAGTTTTTCTTGCATAATAGATGCCGTGAAGTTCTTATACTTCTGTTGTCCTAGGACGGCTTCTTCGACATAATTGATGGCGTCGCAAATAATCTTGAATGGTAGCGACCAATCCGGTGATTGAATTATTGGGGAAATGATAAGGGCCTTCTTCAACCTATTAAAAGAATCAAGACATTCCTGGGAAAACTCAAACTTAATATCCTTCATTAGTAGGTTAGTTAAAAGTTTGCCAATCTTAGAAAAATCTGGAATAAATCGTCGATAGAACCCAGCATGGCCAAGAAAACTCCTTATGTCTTTTTTGTTTAAAGGTGGGGGCAACTTCTCCACTAGCTCTATTTTGGCCCTGTCTACCTCAATGCCCTTCTTGGACACCTTGTGTCCTAGCACGATCCCTTCTCTTACCATGAAATGACACTTTTCCCAATTAAGAACTAGGTTTGTCTCATCACATCGCTAAGTACCCTGCAAAGGTTAGAAAGAAAAATATCGAAGGAAGTGCTATATATAGAGAAGTCATCCATAAATACCTTCACAATGTGTTCTATCATGTCGAAGAAGATGGCCATCATACACCTTTGAAAGGTGGTAGGGGCGTTGTAGAGCCGAAAAAGGCATCGTCTTATATGCAAAAGTCCAATAGGGACATTTGAAGGTGGTCTTTTCTTGATCCTCAGGATGAATAAGGACCTGCCAAAAACTAGAATAGTCATCCAAGTAGCAAAAGTAATCATGTTCAACGAAGTGTTCAAGTACCTGGTCAATGAAAGGAAGAGGAAAATGATCCTTCCTAGTGGCAGTGTTGAGCTTTCTGTAATCAATGCACAGTCGCGCAACTAGTTGTGATCCGTTTAAGGACAAGCTTTCCATTCTCATTCTCCTCAACGGTCATTCCACCCTTCTTGGGAACCACGTAGCCACTTGCTATCGGAGATAAGATAGATGATTCCTACATCCAGCATGCGCAGGATCTCTTACCACCTCCTTCATGTTGGGGTTAAGCTTCCTCTAGTGCTCGATGGTTGCCCTGTGATCATCATCTAAAAGGATTCTATGCATAGATATAACGGGTGAAATTCCTTTTATGTCCTCCAAGGAATACCCAATGGCCTTCCTATGGGTGCAGAGAACTTCCAATAGCTTGTCTACTTCGTGCGTGGTTAGTGAAGCATTGATTATTACTGGAAAAGTAGAGTTAGGACCAAGGAAATCATACCTAAGGGTGTCAGGTAAAGGCTTCAGCACCGAAGAATGGCCATGTGGAATCAAGATGGGCTCTACTTCCTCGGTCTTCATGATTTTTCATATGTAATCCGTCTCGATCCTCGTGACAAAAGCATTCCAATCAGCTATAACAGTTGGCGTCTACCAAGCACATCGACAACAACGCTGAATCAGACACGAGGTTATACTACTGAAAGAAACTAGTCAACGTCGAGTCAGAATAATCGACATCGAGTAAAAGATCAGTACAAATCTAGGATGATGAGTCAGTCGACGTCGAGTGACTGTAGTCGACGTCGAGTTAGGCTCCATAAATCGAGTGGGGGCAGTCGACTTCTAGTAAGGTTGTACCTACAGGGGTGAAGGGAGTCGACGTCTGGTTAGCATGGTCGACGCCGAGTGAGATTCGGGTACATACCTGTTCTAGAGAAGCAATCGAGATCGGGTGAGGTAACTCGACGTTGAGTGGCCCAATCAACATCGATTGGATTTTTTCGACATCGAGTGAATCATTTAGCTCTGCGGATAGGGCGTCGTCGAAGAATTCTTCCTCACTTGAGTACGGAGTAGTTAATTCCCTATCCAGTTTAGCTTCCACCTTGATGAAGGCTTCTTCTTGTGTCAAAACCCTTCCTGTAGGTTCAGTGCAAGACATAAGATTGAATTTAGAATAAATAGCTTTAATTTCCATTACCTCTTCCATGTAAGGGTTGAAAGAGTATTCAATGATCTCATCCCCTATCGTGAAGGTGAGAAGTCCTCTTTTCACGCTAAAGTTGGCGTCTGCCGTGGCGAGGAAGGGCCTCCCAAGAATGATGGGGCTAGTGGGGTCCTCCATCATCTCTATCACGAGAAAATCTGCAGGAACAAAGAATTTTCTAACTTAGACAGGGACATCATCAACAATACATGTATCGATTACCATTGTGTTGTTTTTCATGTATAGCTTGGAATCTATAGGCTCCAGGGCGCCAATCTTCACCTTTGACCAAATTGATAGGGGCATGATGCTCACACTTGCTCCTAAGTTACATAGTGTCTTGAAGCGATTTTGGCCATGTCCCACGGTGATGGCGAACTTACCTGGATTAGGTCTCTTCTCAGGGAAATCCATCTTCTTGCATTCGCATGCGATATCAGACATTGATCGCTTGTTGCTAAGGATCTCCTTGACGAACTTGACATAGGTAGGCATCTCATGAAGTTATTTTGTAAAGGGAATAGTAACATTTATTCCTTGAAGCAATTTCATAAAACGTGTAAACTTACCGTCGTTGGATCTTTCAGCGCCTTGGAAGGGAACAAGAGCGTCTTCTTGGGTTTCAGAACCAGAACAACTTTCGGAGGTGGTGAAGATGAGTCGACGTCAAATGGAGGGGGATTCAACATCGACTAGAGGAGTTTACGTCGAGTGGTATTGCTGAGCAGAAGACTCTTCATCGAGTGGTGACTCGACGTCGAGTACAGGTGACTCGACATCGACTTGAGGGTCGATGTTGAGTGGGTTTCCAGCTTCGCCTTTCTCTTACCCGATCTATGGTTCGTGTAATTTGTGTCCACTTTGTAGTTTTACAGCGTCGATATGTCTGGTCTGCCCCTTAGGATTTGGACCTGTCTGCCTAGGGAGCTTTCCAGATGGTCGTGGAATCTGTGCCGCTAATTGACCCATTTGGGTCTCCATGTTCCTCTTCTAGATCTCCATCTCTCCAAACCTCATGGTAAGGCCTTGGAGTTGGGATAGATGACCTTGGAGCTGAGATTCAATGGCGTTGTTGGATTGCTCATTCTTTGTCTGGTTCCTCCGCAACTCATCGAGGATGATTTGTAGATCATTCTTCTATTGGTCTCTCTCTGGATGTCCTGGAGCTCTATAAGGTGGGGGGGTTCCTAGGGGTACCTTGGTTCCTCTGCGGTTGATAGAACCATTGATCCCCCATATAGCGATTGGGACCCTCTGCGTAAGCTGCTTCTTCGTGCAACTCTGCTAGCTGGACTTGCTCCGCATGTGGGCACTCAGGGGTGGTGTGCCGTTGTGATCCACATTCAATGCAAGGTTGGTTAACAAAAAGGAATTTAACCTGTTTAAGGATCTTAAGGTTTTTATCTTTGTAGAATTGCTCATTGACGTCGGGGTCAATCTCATTGGAAGGCTCATATAGACGCATGGATGGTGCTGGCCTTGCATATGTATTGTTGGAAGCCACAGGAGTCCCATATGTGTTGTCGAAGTTGGGTAACCTCTCTATAGTTGCCCAAGCCTTCGTTGGTGTAAGCTTGATGTAGCGGTATGCGGTGTATGAGTTTATCCTCTCCCTGCTTGATTCATCAAGAGAGTTGTAGAAGAACTCCTGAATGACGTATGGTGGTTGTCCATGAGTAGGGCAGGATCGCAATAGCTCTTTGTACCGGTCCCATGCTCGCGCCAACAGCTCACCAGGCTTTTGTTTGAAAGTTGTGATCTTTTGGCGTAGGAGCGCTTTCTTGGAGGGAGGAAAGAATTTGTTAAGGAATGCATTCTTAACCTCTGTCAATGTCGTGAGTGATCGTGGGGTCAGTCCTTCGAGCCATTTCAATGCATTCTCTGTAAGAGACCAAAGAAAAAAATTTAGTCTCACATATTCAAGGTTTTCGCCTTCAGCGATAGTTTCACATAAGTCATCAAATGTAGTTATATGAGCGAGAGGGCATTCATTCATTATTCCTTCAAAAGTATGTTTTTTAATTTGATAGATTTTATGGCATCAGGGACATTTTCCTCATCTTCAGGCAGCACTGGATATATCGTTTCTTGATATGCCAGTGTCCAAGCTTCATTTGTGTAAACATTTGTCACAAAATCTGATACATTTGCTTTTATTTTCTTAATTGCTGACAAAGCATGCACACAAGAGATTTACTCGACATCAAACACCTTGCATGTACAACTTCTTTTTAACAGATCAACTATTGCATCAACCCCTTCTCATGTGACCTCAAATTGAAATGCATTCATTTTCTCCACCATGTATGCTTCAATGCTCTCTTGTAAGTTTCTAATCACTTTTAGTATTTCTGGGGTTATTTTGTCTTGCTTTTTTAGTGCCTTTTCTCTCATCTCTTGAAACCATGTCGTGAGCTTCTCTCTTGCAAACTTTATGAGTGCTACAATCGGGTAACTCATTTTCCCCGTGAATACGGAGTTCAGGGTTTCTGCATTATTTGATGTCATCATGTTGTATATGTTTGATCTTGCATGTACTCTAACCTACTTTTCAACCCCTTGATGCGGGACGAACGTCATTAGCACTTTCGCCCTTCCCCAAGTTAGTAATAATATCCAAACTTAAATGCAAACCAATAGATTAGGCAAATCAATAACTTGATAAACCAAACAACTACTCGTATAGCGATGAAGTCCGGTGTAGAACCAACAGGGATAAGCGATTTCTTATTTAATAACTCTAAGCAAAGACTCTTATAGCAAAGAAATGATTCGTAACAAGTAGCAAAGATGTAAAAGTAATCAAATTTATGATCGTAAGGTAAATTGATATCAAAGTAGAAAGAACATTTCACCTCAATTTTCTGAAAATGGTTGGAATTTATGGTCCTCGGATTGATCTATTAATTATTCATATTCCTTGGTCTACTTGACTAAATTTGAGAGTTTCGCAGAGATTTACTCATCTTATTCAATATCACTAAAGAATAGCATTAAGGACTCAAGTAATCAAGACCAATTGGCACATTGACTCGACTCAATTAAGACTAATAAGCGCATACCGAACTCAGCCCTAATCGAATCTACACAACATAGACCAATTGAAGTCATCCACTACAAAGACAAAGAGACATCACTATCATCAATACCTTTGTTTGCTATCGTGAAAACAACAACATATTCATAGCTAAAATGCAATTCCTAACATGTTGATAAGGCATAGAAAGGAACATAAATATATTAATTAAGCACAAGATGATAACTAAGAACATTAATAATCAAATAGAATCAAAGCCTCACAATCCAAACAATTATGTCTTTGAATCACAGGCGAAACTATAAGTTTAGCACCTCATAGGCCAATTCTCTCTCTCTCTCTCTCTCTCTCTCTCTCTCTCTCTCTCTCTCTCTCTCTCTCTCTCTCTCTCTCTCTCTCTCTAATTGTGTTCATCGTCTCACAATAAGCCCCTCACACACAATGAATAGAACTGAAAAACTACCAATAAAGACTCCAAAGGGTTGGCAAAAACCCTAGTAGGAAATAGAATAAACTAATAGGAAATATTGTCTTCGGATCCAAAACCCCATATCCAGAAACAGACCCACGGCGAACGCCGTGCAAAGGGCGTCGGGCGCCGCCTATGCAGTGTCCGACGTTCCTCAATTGTCTTCAATGAATTCCAATGTTGTGCTTTCTTGCTCCTCTGTAGCTTCTTCTTAGCCTCCATATGCTCTAAAACATGCTTCTTAAGCTCTTCCCAAAGTCCATCCAAGGTCGGAATGTTATTATTCAGAATAAATACTAAAAATGCATAGATTTTGAACTCGAATACTTCACAAGAAATATACGAAACTAGACTCAAATCATTGCAAAACAACTACCTAATTACAATAAGAAATACCTATAATGCCTATATGAAATATGCATTATCAAATCCCCCCACACTTAACTTTTGCTTGTCCTCAAGCAACCATAAAACAAAACATCATCTACGTATCCCACAAGAAATCTTTCATAACTTTACTCATCGAAAGCGACATCATCAACAGTCCAAATATAATCAAACATATAAACGTCATAACATGTATATATGAGATCAAGTTGCTTGTATACTCAAAAACCAACCTTACCAAGGATAAAATGTGTATCTCTCATTCTCATGTGTTTAGGCTTTTAAGAATGCCCTCACCTCAATTCCATATACAAGCATCAACTCAAATATTGACATTTATATTACAAAATCTCCACCGGTTACGTCAATGCAAAAATAAGGACATCAAGAGGACTTTCGCTCAATGGAAACCTTCATAGAAGATTCCATTTTACGGGGTTGTAATGGGGCTTGGTAGAAACATAAGGGCAAGGAATTGTATTTGGTCATGTGGTGCAATTAATTCCGGGAAAACAAGATTTCACAATCTCAACATAACACAAACCAACTCAATAACATCAAACTCACAAATGCGCAACATCTCTCAACATAATCAAAAACTCCAAAAATATCATTTCTTAACTCATCAAATCATATCTCATCTCATCATCTCACATATCATGCAATCTCAACACTCAACCAATATAACTTATAACCAACATAAATCCAATTCTTCCTCATTATGCAAAAATAAAATAAATGGCTCTTTTATTCTCTTTTTTTTCGGATTCTTTCTCTTTGTTTTTCTTTTTCTTTTTCCTGAGCCAAAACACATGAAAATCAAATGCATAAGAATGAGGGACTAAATAAGCACATAACATTACATCTTCTCAAAACCATAAACCATAAAATCACACTTTAGCTTGATTCTCCTCAATCTCCAAAATAGATTCCATAACCCACTCAAAATCTCAATTCCCCCGAAATAAGGGTAAAGTTCATCATAGGCTAGGGATAATAGTTTTATTGAACTATCAATAAAAAAGGCTAAATGCTCAAATTGGCTTCAAAGCAAGATATAACATACGATAGACATTGATAAATATGTGGCTAAAAGGTCACCTATATCCTTTCAACTTATCAAGAAATGAACATGTATATAATCGGCCTTGAAAATAGATAATCATGGCAATACTCAATGATAAATTCATAGGAAGAGTAAATCACACAAGAAAAGCAAAAGGAATAAAGATGTATCCCTTATAGGGCCAAAAATATCTCACTAGGGCAAATTTTTGTTGAATTTCAAGCATACTTCCAAACATAGATCATACATGCTCAATTACATATGCTTAATCATATTTCACCTAAAAACCAATTTTCAGGATAAGATCAAATCATTCCAGAATTTCATGGGATTTATAAGATCATGCCAGTATAAAGTCAAAATATGACAAACTCAAATAAGATGGAAATCTTTGATAACACAATATGCAAAACAACAAAACAAGACTCACTTTTTTTTTCGACATTTTTAAAAAAAATTCATTTTTGACATTTTCATAACATAAAAGAAATAACACAAAGGAAATAACAAAAAATTCAAAAACAAAGAGAATTTCAAACATGAACTAACCTAACTAATTCACTTCATTCTCCTCCCCCCCCCCCCCCCCCTCATACACACACACACTTAGGTGTTAACACAAAAAGGAACAATGAAAAATATAAAAATAAAGGGTTTGAAAGAAGCAAATGGCTAACCTATTACTATGAAGGCGGGGTCTGGGGTCCAGACCGCCGATTGATCAAATCCATCAACTATAGACAAATCTCATGTAATTGATCGATCTTCCTAACCAGAATCGCATGGGACTTTGTCAGCTTCATCAATTCATCCGCCTGCTGCTTCTCAAATTCAGTCAATTTCTTCTCTAATAAGGCAATACGCGAGCCATCTTGAACCGTAGGCGGCGTCAACTCGATCTGCATATCTTCAACATCGCTCGCAGAGGTCATAGGATCATTAGGCATCCTCAAATGAGTGTCAAAAGGAACATGACTTTGGCGGAAGTCTACTAATTTCAGCCCCATAGGTAAAATAGTAGGCAAGATACTGATGATGAGACTGCTAGGGTCTAGATAACCACCGAAATCTCTCAATAGCATATGGCAACTACATCTTTTCTTACATCCGTGCAGGCACAAGAGCATCTATGTCCCACAAATAAGAATGACTCACAGGTTGCGGTAAACTAACATCAACACCATATAACATAGCCAGAAGTGTGATCATGCCTCCGAAAGGGGTGACAAGAGGATAATTCTCGTTGCGCTAGCCACGAACCCTCTCGCACCTCCTCCAAAATAAGAGTACCCAGTCCGGTACTATATTAGACTCAGAAGTCAGGAAATATATGAAATCGATCACACCAGGATCAACAACTGTAGTGCTCTCATAATCATAGAAAGTAGAGCCCAAAATCTGCAGAAAGAGATGAAGAGCGGGATGAGTGATCATATCATCAAGTTTGAAGTCCTTGAAGGTCTCAGGCATCCCTGCCAGATTCTTCTAAATCTCTGCTGAATCAAGAACACGCATGGCATTATTCCACTTCCTACAACATCTCTTCGTAACACCAAAAGAAACTCTCATCGCGTCACATGAGGAATTACAGGCTCTTCCTCGTGATCAAAATCAGACATCCTTGGGCGATATTACCTTCAAAGTAGTAAGGAACTCTTTAACCAAGCAAGGGTATGTAGGAGCCCTTCTGCAAATAAAATCAGGCAGCCCTCCGTGAGCCATCAAAGTGATCACCGAATCAAACATGCCCAACCATCTCAATGTGATTTCGTCAAAGAACATCGTGGACGTGTAGGTGCGCTTTCCAAGTGCATTCAAGCATAGCACATCAGTATTATCGAAATAAGTTGGAACATTCTTCTTGATCGGAGCAGACAACATGATATAACTCGAGGAAAAGCCGAAGAACAATAACGAAAATGACCAAAAGACGGGCTCGTTATCGTGACGGCGGGCGCTGTGTCTGTGGCGGTGGGCGCCTTGTACTCAGAGCCTCGAATCCGAGTGAAAACGTTGGAAGATCGATGTCCACACTCCTCCAAACTCGAAACTTTCACGAACAACTTGGTTTCAAAGGGTTTTTTGGTGATAGGTATAGGAATGGTATGGGAAAGTTGAATTTTGTGGATGTAGGGTAATGATGGAAAGTATTTTGGTGGATAGAATCGATTGAAACGCAAGGCTTCAGGTATTCGGAATGGATTTCAGAAGGCTTTTCGGTTTTGTAGATTTCTCGAGCAAGCTTGGTAGATTCACAATATGGAGTAGCAATATATGGTGAGTTGGAAGGAATATCTATCAAAAAGAAAAATAGGAAACATTAGAAATAGATAAAATAGGAGTATATAAGATAGAACCTCTAATCCTAGGAAATAAAGAAACTAATCCTAAAAAGAAAAATCTAATCCTAAGATAGATAGAAAATAGATAAAAGATAAAATAGACTACCCTAAGATAGATAGAAATTAAGCTAACCTAGAATAGATAGAAAATAAAGTAACCCTAAAACAAGATAAAAGGGAAATAAATCTAATCCTATAAAGATATAAAATAAATAAAGCTAATCTAAAATGAAAAATACCAAAAATCAGTAAGATAGACATTTCCGTTCCAAGTTTACCAAACTTCGGATTAGTCAAGCGAACAGGGGGCGGTTGGCGCCGTGTGACTGGCAGTGGGCGCCGTGTCCACAGAATGTGACTCCGTTCTCCAAAGCAATCAAAACTTGATCCACCACAGGTTTCACTTACCGTAGCTTCTGAAATCCAACGACATGATTGATCCTATTTTATTGAATTGAAAACTAATTGCAAAATAGAAATAATACTACCTAACTACTTTGGGTTGGCTCCCACTAAGTGCCTTTTTTTCACGTCTTTGGCTCGACGTGATGCATTTCTTGATCAAGTTATTCCACCAAGATCCCCCACACTTGACCTTTTCAAGACAAGATGTGGAATATTAGGAACTTCTACAATATATCCATAAATTGCATCGATTGATTCCTTCTTGAAAGAAGTTACTCCCGGAGGTTGTACCGCAATTGCAAAAACCTCGACATTATTAGGAATCAATTTCTCATAGGGAATGGCAATAGAATCATTTGAATTAGACACATTGTCATGTGACTTAAACAAATTCTCCATTTTCTTCTCAATGTCATCTTTCCCTAATCGAATTTCATCTTTGTAAGAAAACTCAAGATTCATAGATTTAGTTTCAACAGAAGCATCTAACAAACCATTTGATTCATTGTTGTGATTACTTTCATTAGAGTGAAGAACATCTACAGAATCATTGGCAGAAGAAACAATAGGCTCAAATGCAGAAAACACAATCTTTCTACCATCGAACTCCAGAGTTGAGTGAACCTTCAAAACAATCAATCTTAATCTTAGCCGTTCACAAGAATGGCCTTCCCAATAGAATTGGGGTTTCAGGCGTACCTTGTTCCATGTCTAGAATGAAGAAATCAGCTAGAAATCTCAAATCATTCACCTTAACTAAAACATCGTCAACAACTCCTATAGGCTTAATACTAGAACGATCAGCGAGTTGTACAGTAACACGAGTTTCAGACAATGAATTGAGACCCAAAAACATGTACAAGTTATAAGACATAACGTCAATTGAAGAACATTGGTTTAACATAGCTTTGGTGAAGGAAGCATTACCTATTGCACATGGGATAGTAAACATACCTGGATCTCCGCACTTTTTTAGCAATCGATTCTGAAGTAAAGCAGAAACATTCACACTTAAACATACCTTTTCTTTCTTTCTCATCCTTTACTTTCACTTCATCGTGCATAGTTCTTTCAAGAATTTCACATAGCGAGGCACAATTTTGAAAAATGGAATATTTACCTCACAATGAGCAAATGTGTCATAAGGAATTTTTTCATCTTCCCACTTATGGTAAGATCTTAAGGCATGAGGAAATGGTGGTGCAAGTCCTAAAACCTCATAACACCACTCTTTAGAAGAATTCTTCGGGGATTGAACAACGTCAGAAGTCGGATCCGTCACTCGAAGAGGTGGCGGGCGCCGTGGTGAATTCCGTCTCTTCCTCCTTATTTCCCAAATCAACTTCTTCCCTAGGCCTCTTTCAACATTCCTAGTTGTCACATTCACTGTTTTACCTCCTCTAAGGATCATGGCGCTAACATTCTCCTTCGGATTCACCACCACATGCGATGGTAACTTCGCCGAATCTTTCGCTTTAAATTCACCAATCTCCTTAGCCATCTAACTTAGCAACTTTTCTTGAGCACTCATCTTGTCCAATAACAACCTCAATGTCTCATCTCGATCTTCTTGTTGAGTGTTTCTTGGACGATTCTCAAATTGTGCTCTTTGAAAAGGAACTTGTTACTACTGGCCTTTGTCGTTGAATTCACTTTGATAGTTTGAATTGTAGCCATGATTGTAATTGTTACCAATGTTGCGGCGAGGTTCATAATCCATAACATTCACTTCAGCGGTGCCCTCCTGAATGAAGGGACACTTGTCATTCGGATGAGTTGGATCTCCAAAAATACCACAAGATCTAGGTTGATGGGGTTGATTCATTTGCATAGCCATCTTGTTCACGATCTCCATAACCCTATCGATATCATCCTTGTGTCCATCTCTCGAACTATCCAACTTATGAACTCCTCTAACTCCTTCGTGTCTCTCATATTCTTGCGATGCATTAGCCAACCCTTCAAAAATCTACATTGCTTCATGAGGTGTTTTATCTAAAATATCTCCTCCGCTAGTAGCATTGATGAAACTCCTATTGGTGTCAAGCAAGCCTTCTTAAAGATACAACATTAGATCATCCTTGGGTACACCATGTTGCGGACAACTACCCTTAAACTTCTTGAACTGCTCAACATACTCTTAAAGACTCTCCATAGGTGATTGCTCAATACTGGACAGCTCCTTCTTAAGTTTTGTGAGGCGAGTCGCAGGAAAGTACTTTTGCAGGAAAGTTTTCTTCAATTGCAACCAAGTAGTAATGTTTTCTGGGGGTAGGTAGTAAAGTCAATCGCTTGCAAAATCTTTCAAAGTAAAGGGGAACACACTCAATATCAATTGGTCATCGTTCAGGTCTTGGGGTCTAAGTCTATCACACACATT
The DNA here is from genome assembly GCA_037127255.1 of Persicaria tinctoria. Taxonomy (NCBI): domain Eukaryota; kingdom Viridiplantae; phylum Streptophyta; class Magnoliopsida; order Caryophyllales; family Polygonaceae; genus Persicaria; species Persicaria tinctoria. The sequence goes on from JBANSL010000006.1 coordinate 76,858,543, forward strand.
TATAAAGGTAGGAAGGTGCTTGTTTGGTTCCTCCCCATGAAATCCATGAAAGTAGGGCAAAATAGAAGACCAATTCGACTTATACTCAAATCTTGAACTCTCAGGGAAATCAGGAAGACTAATTAAAAGTGGTTGAGCACTCAAATTTGGTTTCTTTAGGTTTCTCAGGGTCCTTCTTGGCGGATCAAAAATATCGTCTTCTGACATCTCCTCGTCTGTCTCAAACACAAGCTTCTTCTTCAACCAACGAGATCTTTCAACCTCGGGATCAAAAGACAAAGGCGATGAATTAGAAGATCTAGTTTGAACAATACAAGGACACAAAAGACTCAAAGTAAAGAGTAATTGAAAGATGATGTAGGATGAACGTCATTGGCACTTTCTCCCTTCCCCAAGTTAGTAATAATATCCAAACTTAAACACAAATTAATAGATTAGGCAAATCAATCGCTTGACAAACCAAATAACTACTAGTATAGCGATGAAGTTCGATGTCGAACCCATAGGGAGAAGCGGTTTCCTATTCAATAACTCTAAGCAAAGACTCTTATAGCAAAGCAATGATTCATAACAAGTAGCAAAGATGTAAGTAATCAAATTTATGATCGCAAGGTAAATTGGTATCAAAGTAGAAAGAACATTTCACCTACAATTCTTTCACAATGGTTGGAATTCATGGTCCTCGGATTGATCTATTAATTATTCATATTCCTAGGTCTACTTGACTAAAGTTGAGAGATCCACGGAGATTCACTCATCTTATTCAATATCACTAAAGAATAACATTAATGACTTAAGTAATCAAAACCAATTGGCACATTGACTCGACTCAATTAAGACTAATAGGGGCATCCCGAACTCATCCCTAATCAAATCTACACAACATAGATCAATTGAAATCATCCACTACAAAGACAAAGAGAAATCATTATAATCAATACCTTTGTTTGCTATCGAGAAAACAACAACGAATTTATAGCTAAAATGCAATTACTAACATGTTGATCAGGCATATAAAGGTACACAAATATAATAACTAAGCACAAGATGTTAAATAAGAATATGAATAATCAAATAGAATCAAATTCTCATAATCCAAACAACCATGTCTTCGAATCACAGGCGAAACAATGAGTTTAGCATCTCATAGGCCAATTCTCTCTCTCTCTCTCTCTCTCTCTCTCTCTCTCTCTCCAATTGTGTTCACCATCTCACTATAATCCTCTCACACACAATGAATAGAACTGAAAAACAACTCATAAAGACTCCAAAAGGTCGGCAAAAACCCTAGTAGGAAATAGAATAAACTAATAGGAAATAATGTCTTCGGATCCAAAACCGCGTATCCGGAAATCAGGCCCATGGCGGGCGCCGTGCAAAGGGCGGCGGGCGTTACCTATGCAGTGTCCGACGTTCCTCAATTGTCTTCAATGAATTCAATTGTCGTGCTTCCTTGCTCCTCTCTAGCTCCTCCTTAGCCTCCATATGCTCCAAAACATGCTTCTTAAGCTCTTCCAAAAGTCCATCCAAGGTCGGAATGTAATTCTGCAGAATAAACACTAAAAACGCGTAGATTCTGAACTCAAATACTTCACAAGCAATATAGGAAACTAGACTCAAATTATATCAAAACAAATACCTATAATGCCTATATTAAATACGAATTATTACCCCTTCAACCTCTAAATATTGTGCTAGCTTGGGGAAATTATCTTGTATGCGCCTGAAATTGGTGTTGAACTCCCCAATAGTGTAACTATCTATTGCGGCTTGAAACCGGCTTGCTAGATACCTTTTCTTGAATGTAGCTCTACTGTTTTGCTTCAAGTGCCACGTACAAATGCAACGTGTAGCAGTAGGATAAATCAAGGAAATAGCTCTTGCAATGCTAGCATGTCTATCAGAGACAAACACTAAATCATTTTCTTGAGGCAAAACCTTCAGTAGCTATATAAAAAACCACTCCCAAGAGTTGTTATTTTCGGTGTCAGCAATTTCAAAAGCAATTGGGAGGGGGGGGGGGTATGTCTGTTTGCATCTTGTGCAGTTGCTCCAAGCAAAATTCCTCTATACTTTCCAGTTAAAAATGTTCCATCAATAACAACTACCTGTCAAATAAAGAGAATGAACGTCTGATGATTAATTATCAAAAAAGAAGGGATGAGAATGTATGCTGACACATACCTTCTTTAAAACAGGGAATGCACGAATGCATGCTCCAAATGATAAGAATAAGTACTTAAATCTGTCATCATTGTCAGTTGAAATTACTGTGATAGTTTCTTCATTTTTCTGCCTGAGCATGTGGCAAAATGAAGGCAGATCAACGTAATTTGATTCTGATGTTCCTCGAACTCTGTCCTTTGCTAATTTTGATGATTTCCAAGATGTCCAGTAACTAATTGGGATCTTTTTTCATTTATCATTGTATCCATTATATGCTTCGGTTTGAATCCATTGTCAACACTTTATAATTATTGATAGGTTAGAATAAATTTACAAAAATTGGGAGTAAAGAACTAAAATTTTATTCTAGAAATAGATACGCACTTGGATTCAATGATGCTTGCAACAACTGAGCAATGAGCTTTTTTGCAATATTTGGTTCTGAAATCCCATGTGCATGTGTGTGTGTCATTGTATAATATGACTGCATAACAAGTTTGGGAAACAGTCTTGAGATGCATTTTACAGTTGCAATTAGCATCTATGCAATTCACTCTAAAATATTTAGGCTCTGATTTTGCAACTCTAAAACCAAATGTCTGTGTTACTGACAAAATTGTCAAAGCATCCTTTGCTGCTTGTTTTGACTCAAAAGTTTTCCAAAACTACAACATTTCTCAGGCGTTGTTGGGTAAACTTGGCTTGCTTGATGTGTCAGCATCCCATTCTTCCTTTGTTGTGTCTCTTGCCTGCATTTGAAGAGTATAGGCTTCTCAAAATATTAGCATCTAAATCTGGGTCACTTTTAGTTTTTTCAGACCAATCATCTTCTTCCATATTCTCTATTTTCACTCCCTTCATCTTCGGGTCAGCAGTCAGTGTTGTGCTATCTTTTTCAATTATGTTGTCAACCAAATTCATCTTGTATTCCACTAACTATAAGTGATCAAACATAAATGTTTTCATGCTCTCTCTATCATCTGCATCAACAATTGATAGTGTTGAAGTTGGTTTGTTGACACATAACTCAGCAGCAAATTTTACATTGTCATGTCTTGTTAACTCCAAAAAAATGTTTAAAATTTCCATCTGAGTTAACTTTTAGTGGGGCTTTCAACAATTTGAATGGGTGTAGATGGCTGAATTATAATCCAAGCACAGTATCGACATTGAATCTACTACACACTTTTTCTTTTAGGTGCTTGAATGTTATTGAATCCTTCAAAATAAACACCTTTGAAATTTTGTTCCCAACAAATGAAGGTCATGTGTCATCAAACATCCATTCTCCGTCATAGGCAACTGTAATAACATGTGTTGCCATATTCTTGTCTACCTATGGTAACACAGGACAACACACATCAACACAACAGATAAACACATCAATTCAATTCATTTCTATACTATAATATGACAGATCAAATTATGCTTTTTAAAATCACAGGTCAACACAGTAACAAATTGCCATATTGATTCAATTCATACTAAAAAAAAGCACAGTTTGGATGTGCATAATCATTCTAAGCTAGTAACACAACACCTCAATTCATTTTAGCATTAGAAACGAGTAACCCAACACCTTAGATTTAGCTTAATCATTACATGTCAACAGCACCAGAATTTTGCATAAGTATTACATGTTAGCAGCATAATTGTTGTTTGTTTTAGAGTAATCACTACTGATTTCTTTTAAGATTGATTTTAAATAGCAAGAACTTCATCAATTTCAATCTAAATTTGTGCATTCGGCACAAATTTTATTTATTTAAATCACATGTCAGCACGGTAACAGGTTGCCATATCAATTCAATTCATACTAAAACTAAGCACAATTTGGATGTACATAATCATTACAAGCTAGTAACACAACACCTCAGTACATTTTATCATTAGAAGTCAGTAACCCAACACCTAAGATTTAGCTTAATCATTACATGTCAACAACACTAGATTTTTGCATAAGTATTACATGTTAGCAGCACAACTGCCGTTTGTTCTAGAGTGATCACTGCTGATTTCTTTTATGATTGATTTCAAATAGCAGGAACTTCATCAATTTTTAATCTGAATTTTTGCCTTCGGCATAAATTTTTCTTATTTAAATCACATGTCAACACAGTAACATATTATTATATCAATTCAATTCATACTAAAACAAAAGCATAGTTTGGATGTGCATAATCATTGAAAGCTAGTAACACAACACTTCATTTCATTTTAGCATTAGAAGCCAGTAACCCAACACCTTTGATTTAGCTTAATCATTTCATGTCAACAACACGAGATTTTGGCATAAGTATTACTCCCTCCGTTAAAAAATATAAGTCTTTTTAGGCTTAAAATTTTATTTAGAAATATAAGTCCTTCTAGGTTTTCTAGCCATTGGGATAAAGGAAAAGTACCTTTTTTACTTATTTTATGAAATTTTATTGGTTGTTAGTGGTTGTAGATAATTAATGAAGGGTATAAAAGTCACACTTTTATACTTTCCTTAATATGTGTGCAAACACCTAAAAGGACTTATAATTTTGAACGGAGGGAGTTCATTTAAAATCTTAAATTTTTTTTAAATGAAATTAAAAATGAAATGAAATCGGATTTAATTCGGATATTGATAGCATGCATTCATATAGGTGTTATAAGACTTATTTAGCATAGTTTAGGTGTAAATAATGTCCTCATTCATATTAATTTGTGAATTTGATTGTTGTGGTTATGAGAAACTTGGATGGGAGATGCATGAAGCGAAGATGAGATCACATGATTCAATCAAGGAAGCAAGGAGAAGTTGTTGTGAACAGTGAGTCGCGCCCGCCGCGCCCGCGGCCATGTAGCCGCGCCCGCGGCCATGTAGCTGCGCCCGTGGGCAATGCCGAGAGGAAAAGTTGGCTGAGCCATTAAGCCGCGCCCACGGCCAAGAAACCGTGCCCGCGGCCTCTACCAGCGCCGAAACTCTAAATTGCCGAACTACTTGTCTTTACCTAGGTTATTTTGTAAATCTTTTGGCCGCCTATTTAATGGTTTTTTAGGAGAAGATTTAGAAACCGTTTAGCAATTGAAGAAACCCTAAAGGAGATCTTTTGTGCTATAGTGAACTAAACTCCTCTTTCGTTTGATTGATTAGTTTGAAGCTTTTGATTTGATATTCTATGAGATATTCCCTACTCTATTTACTTTTGAGTAATCTTTATCTTCCATTGTCATTGCTTATGATTGAGTTTGTGTTCTATTGGATTGGCCACTTAATATTACTTGAATTCAATCTATCACTAGATCTATAGGGACAATAGTTGAAGAACTTAGATCGTAGTAGCAACTTGTGATCATCTAGGGCTAGTTGACTTGGTTGATTGCATGAAGATAAAGATACAATTGGTTTATTGCTAGTTGCTTTATTTCAATTGTTCCTATTGAATTTCCTTGGTGTGCATTGTTATTGTTGAATTGAATCTGGATAGTTTCTAGGTTATTCATCAATAAGGGTGTTTAGAGTCTAGTTGACATATTCACTAATTACAGGGAAGGAATTGAAAGTTATTGCAACGTACAACTGATTTTCACAATAGGTTGCTCAAGAATAATAGGTTTAGGGAATTTCAAGGATCGGAATCCAAATTGAGAGTGGATACTAATTAGTAAACCGTGTTTCTCACATATTGTTATCAATCACCATCATTGCATCCTTTGCTTACTTTTGTGTCACACTTCATACTTCCAAAACCCCCTTTTCATATCTTCTCACTTTAGCATACAAATTGAGCATACGAATTGTACGAGTCTCTTTGGGTTCGACCTGCACTTGCCAAGCTATACTAGTTAGGTTAGTTCAGAACTATTTGATAGGATTTAACGATCGCAAAAATATCTCTATCAATTTTGGCGTCGTTGCCGGGGACTTGTTTGATAATTTGTGTGTTTTATTTGTGTGTTATTTCTTGTGTGGATCATCCATATGGTCTACACTCGTGTTACTGACCAATGTTGAAGGTGAGGTTATTGCAGCTAAATGGAGAGGGTTTTCATCAATACTTTACCAGATTGCAGGAGTACATTAACGATCTTTGTTCACGGGGTTATCAAGCTAGTACAAGGGAAGTGCTTCTATGCATCTTTGATGGTATGACTGCCAAGACATGGAGCCTTGCTGAGCACATGAGTGATGGAGGTTTATTAGATATGGGACTCTTGGAGATGTGGGAATTTTTTTGCTACATGGACTTTCAATGTGCGCAGAATGAGTCACTTCCCAGAGTATCTCAAATCGTTGAGACTTTTGTTTCACCTATTGAGGTCATTGTGGAGAATCATACCAAGAAGATGGAGGAAGACAACATTCCATTTGACGAGTTGACCCCTAGCTCGCCCGATGATGAACCAAGTTTAGAGCCAATTGTTGAGGCTCAAGAGGTAATAAAGGTCAACTATTGCGAATAGGAAGGTAGTGGTGATTATGTCGATCCATGGGAGCATTACTTCAATGCACAACCAACAGAACTGTGTTGGTGGACTTACATACCCTCGATCGAAAGTCAGACTCAAGAATATGATGAGTTGGTAAGATTCTTGAAAACTATACTATTTTCTATCAACTTTTTCATATTTTGTATCCATTCATCTTTTGGATGGGCACGAGAGTTTGATTTACTTTTGAGGGCTCTAACACTATCCACTTAATTCTTAAACAAAAAAACAAAATGAGTCGAGCCAACGACATAAAACAAAGGCGCTACTCGGGAGGCAACCCGAGTTAGGTAGGTTTATTCATACTTTGCTTTTATTTTCTTTTATTGCAATTTTTATTTATTAGTAGGTAGTTTGGGTGTTTTCGGCAAGACACTAACATTTCAGAATAAGTAAGAGAAGAATGCAAGGACAATGAGCCGCGCCCGCGGCCCAAGAACCGGGCCCGCGGCTTTCAGAATATCAAAAAAGGTTGGAATACATATGGAGCCGTGCCCGCGACCCTTCCCATGTAGCAACCTTCGAATGTGACTCAATTGTATTGATCCCCTCCTCGTTCTACATGGTTGAGTTGCCGTAAATGGTTTGAAGTGTCGTAGTTTCCGTTTTTCCCGCCACCTCCATGAGGTTCATTGTGAGTTTTTCTTTTCCTTTTCCATACTAATTCTTGTATTTGTCTTTATCTTCATTGAGGACAATGAAAGACTTAAGTGTGGGGAGGATTATTAGCTAGGATTTAGGTTTTAAATTGCATTAGATAACATGTTTATTTCCTTTGCATGTTTATTTCATATTATCTCATTCCATGTTTATTTCATAGTCCTAAAAAGAAAAAAAATCATGCATTAGTTAAGTTTAGGTCTTATTTTCCAACATGAAAGTTCGCTTTTCCTCTATATTTTATTTGTGATTTATGATGTCCCATGACTCACATGGATTGTTGAAGCTTTGATTTAGTACTTTCATATTTTAGTGAGCATGGTTTATTGATGATTGAGCATGTATGACTCTTGGATTTGGGTAACATTGAGATTCTGTGCAAATTACTTAGTGGGACTATTTTGGCCTATTTCAGGACAATCTATAATGTGTCCTCTTGCTTGTTGAGTATACTCTCTTTGATTGCTTCGTCTTTGGCTTGCATTTAGATATATTTTTCAAGGCTGCATTTTATGATTTTTGCGCATGGCTTAAACATGATTAAGGCACCTTTATTAGCCCTATTTGACTCATTCCCACCTTACATATTATCCGTTGCTTGAAGGCCATTTGAGCTTGATTGCCTATTCTTTTTTAGCTCCACAAAATTTATCCATAGCCAACTATAGCCTGACCCCATCCGAGAATTTAGGAATAGTTGGTGAATATATATATTGTGGATGATGGTTTCAGTGATGGATGATGTGATTTGAGGTATCTTTATGTTACGGTTAGTTGTTTCTTATTAGTGCTTATTACTTGGAACATAAGGAGGATAAAATTCACTTAGGGGTAAAAGTCAAGGAAAATCAATTAGTATAGCATGAAAAAAAAACAAAAAAAATTCAAAAAAAGAAAAAGAAAAAAACAGAAAAGAAAAAGAATATAATAAAGGAAAGAGTTGAGTATGCTTGTAGAGTTGTATGCTTGAGATTGGGATTGGGTGACATGGTAGCTAGAGATATGGTATGAGTTGATTAGTAGTGGTTTGTAATTTGGTGATTTCCTTAGTTCCCGGATTATGAGCACCACATGGCCTAGTAAAAGTCCATATCTTATGTTTTCTACCTTGGCCCCATTACAACCTGTTTGAAAGACCTCATGATTTTTGTTGTGTGTGGAGTCACCAGCGGTGAAGAGTTAGAACACTGATGCAAGTCTCTTGTAGCTAAGCTTTCAAAGATTGAGTTTTGAGCGTGAAATTCTTAACCCTAAACACATGAGTGAGAGTGAAACACATACCTAGTGTGGTGCAGAATTGACATGTTTGCTTGAGTTTATTGGTTAAAAAATATATGCAATGATGTTGTCAATCTATCATGTTTACTTCCCTTTCATTTCTAAAGGAACAGTTGGGGTGGATGCATGAAGGGTTTGTGTGTGGGGTGATATGATGTTGTTTTCATTGCTTGAGGACAAGCAAAGGTTTAAGTGTGGGGGAATTTGATAGCATGCATTCATATAGGTGTTATAAGACTTATTTAGCATAGTTTAGGTGTAAATAATGTCCTCATTCATATTAATTTGTGAATTTGATTGTTGTGGTTATGGAGGCCGAATCTACACATATTTGTTATTAATTTCAGGTATGAGAAACTTGGATGGGAGATGCATGAAGCGAAGATGAGATCACATGATTCAATCAAGGAAGCAAGGAGAAGTTGCTGTGAACAGTGAGCCGCACCCGCGGCCATGTAGCCGCGCCCGCGGCCAATGCTGAGAGCAAAAGTTGACGAAACCTTTTGGCCGCCTATTTGAGGGGTTTTTAATAGAAGATTTAGAAACCATTTAGAAATTGAAGAAACCCTAAAGGAGAGCTTTTGTGCTGTGGCGAACTAAACTCCTCTTTCGTTTGATTGATTAGTTTGAAGCTTTCGATTTGATATTCTGTGAGATATTCCCTACTCTATTTACTTTTGAGTAATCTTTATCTTCCATTGTCATTGCTTATGATGGAGTTTGTGTTCTATTGGATTGGCCACTTAATATTACTTGAATTCAATCTATCGCTAGATCTATAGGGACCCTAGTTGAAGAACTTAGATCGTAGTAGCAACTTGTGATCATCTAGGGCTAGCTGACTTGGTTGATTGCATGAAGATAAAGATACAATTGGTTTATTGCTAGTTGCTTTATTTCAATTGTTCCTATTGAATTTCCTTGGTGTGCATTGCTATTGTTGAATTGAATCTAGATAGTTTCTAGGTTATTCATCAATAAGGGTGTTTAGAGTCTAGTAGACATATTCACTAATTAGAGGGAAGGAATTGAAAGTTATTGTCAAGGTACAATTGAGTTTCACAATATGTTGCTCAAGAATAATAGGTTTAGGGAATTTCAAGGATCGGAATCCAAATTGAGAGTGGATAGTAATTAATCAAGCGTGTTTCTCACTATAGCATAGGTTGCATTGATCGTTGAGCATTCTATTTCTTTATACATATGTAAACAGAACTGTCGTTATCTGTGAAGTAACTAGAGACTTTGCTAGGGTCATAGGACGACCCAGTCTAATCGGGTCTCATCCAAAGTCATTCGAGTCATATGACATCATCTTTACATATATTGCGAACATGATTACGAGAGTTGTCTGCGGGCTTTATATATGATTACGGGTCGGGCCTGCGGGCCGATTCCATTATAATGAAATGGAATGCATTCATGAGCTGGCCAGTCTTCGCCCTATCGGGAAATGGGTTGGAGGTAGGAGAGGGATATACCATTTGGTATTCTTTGCTAGGGCGCTATCTAATATTATACACTTGATCTTCGGGGCATGCTAGTGTGTCAATTTTCCGCTTTGCATCTAGAAGAATCTTTATTAGGTATGGCGTATATGTGTGCTTAGGGTTGGGATGCAGCAGGTGGGCATCATTCTGATCCCACTCACCATTAACGTTTTTAGGTATTATTTATGTTCATACTATTGGTGATGTTTGCTTATTGCGCGAGTTATTTTGTTCGTCGGAGAGTGAGTGCTGGAGTTATCGACTTCGCTAGACTTTTGCTACATTTTTTTATTTACATTTTTAGACTCCATTTTGACCCGGCTCTGCCATGACACCCTCTTGTATTACACTTTGATTCCTCTATTTGCATGACTACTAGTTTTCCACGCTTAGACTTACGACAAGTACAGGGGACTTCCCTAGGGATTCCAACGATTCCTTAGAATTTGGGTATGAAATCCCACTTTGAAAACACTAGATTAGACTTTCAAACTTCCAACCTGTACTCGGCGTGCAAGATCCTATCGAGGGGTTTCATCCCTCGAAACGTAACCCAAGAATCATAATCCCAGCCCCTTACAAGCAACACAAATGTTGTTTGTTTTAGAGTGATCACTACTGATTTCTTTTAAGATTGATTTCAAATAGCAGGAACTTCATCAATTTATATCTAAATTTGTGCCTTCGGCACACATTTTGTTTATTTAAATCACATGTCAGCAAAGTAACAGATTGCTATATCAATTCAATCCATACTAAAACAAAAGCACAGTTTGGATGTGCATAATCATTACAAGCTAGTAACACATCACCTCAATTCATTTCAGCATTAGAAGCCAGTAACCCAACACCTTAGATTTAGCTTAATCATTACATGTCAGCAGCACCAGATTTTTGCATAAGTATTGTAACGGCCCGGGATTATGATTCCCGAGTTACGTTTCGAGGGATAAACCTCCTCGTTAGGATCTTCGCTCCGAGTACAAGTTGAAGATTTGAAACCGAAGATTTGTAGTTTAAAGCGGGATTTCGCACCCAAATGTTGGAGGTCTGTTGGAGACCCCGGGGTAAACCCTTGTACCTGTCCTAAGTCTACAACATGGAAAACCTTTTATCATGCAAAGGACATAAGTTCTGAAAATGATACAACTAGTGCCACGGCAGAGCCGGGTCAAACAAAGTATAATAGGAAGAAATCCCAAAAAGTGTGAATCTGGTTAAGTCAGAGTTTCAAGCACTCGCTCTCCGCCATACGAATGGACCCCACCATAACAACACAAATTCAACAATGGAATGGGTACCTGAATCTAAAAAAAAAGAGGGGGATCTGGGTCAATCATCAGGTCACTCATGCGCGTGTGTAAACACACTCTAAGAGGCATATAATAAGCATCATATCCCTAAGATGAAATGCGTAATGCAATGCGGGAATTAAATCATATATATATATATATATATATATATATATATATATATATATACACGGATAGTTTAATATAATACAGAAAATGATTAAATGGATCCACATATAATGCCAAGTGGCATATCCCATATCCCAAACTACATCATACATGTCCGTACCACAACCGAGGTAGGACGCACGGTCATGTCGAACCAGGTATAATCAACCATTCATCCGCATACCACAGCCGAGGTTGGACGCTCGGTCGTGCCGCACCATAAATATATAATCAATCAGACTCTAACAGGAAAACCCGATGATGCTGGGTTGTCCTATGACCCTAGCAAAGACTCTACGACTCACAGATAACGGCCGTTCTCTCACAAGGACATATAGCAATCATTTGATTTTCATTTTAGCTCCTAAGCGTGATTCTAAGTCGTATGGTGCATGGACACTAGCCTACTATATAACACCCAGTGCATAGAGCGCCCATCATGAGTAAGTTCAAAGAACTTACCTGGAGAAGCGCAAAATCCAATTAATATAGCAATTAAGCAAATCCAGGCGGATTAGAGCTCACCTAAAAGATAAGTGACATAATAAGTCTAAGTCTAAATTGTGCAGAACATATCAAATAACACACACAAGATTCAGATAAAACATATATAAGTTAACCACCTCATCATCAACAACATTAATGTCTCAATTCAATTTCTCATCTCGTTTCATCATCTCATATCGTTTTCATCGTAACTTTCCAACTCATTAGCTTAGACAATCTCCATATCATACTTAGCCAAATTCACATATTACCATTCATACTCTCACTTAGTATACGAATATATATCATCCTCATCATCGGTAACCAATATTTAATCTCTTATAATAAATCACCACAATTCATGCTATTAGTCACAAATATCATGTCGTTAATCAAACGATCATATTATCATGCTAGTTAGTCATCGAACAAGTATGATTCCCAAGTTAGTTCCAAAACCGTTTTGAAATCCAAATCAAACCGTTAAGGATTTCGACCCTTGAAAATACTCGCAAAATTCCTTTTTCAATTTATTTATTAATTCACTTTCCAACCTTGAAATTCTTTTCCAAATTCTTGTTAAATCTCCAAGTCCAAATTATGTTATATTTTAAACCCCCGGTAATATTATATTTTATTTTAAATACCAGTAATTAATTAGTTAATTACGGATAAACCCGAACCGAACCGAACCCATTTAAACCCAAACGAACCAAACCCGTACTTATATATTCCCAACCGTAAACAAAGGAGGTTGACTAGACAAGGGCCCACACGAGCTGACTGGGCAAGCAGGAGGGCCCACGCTGGCTTCTTCTTCTTCAAATCAAAAGAGCCGCTCCCGCCCGCTGCTTGTCGGTGCTGGTCAACATCGCGCCCGCGTCCACGCCTCTCCCGGACCGCGTGGTGCCCGACCAAACTCATCGCTCCAGCTCGCCGGCTCGCTTGCACCCTCGCTCGCCTCGTCCTCTCTCTGCTCGCGAGGACGGTGGAGGATAGCTTAGCTATTGCTTTCCATCATAACGAGGAGGTAGGAGGATGAAGAGAGATTGGTGATGGAGAGCGGAGTGGTGATGGTGAGTGATGTTGAAACTGAAGCCGGAATGACGACAGAGTTGGTGAAAGTGATGGTGAGTGATGAATAACGGGGAGAGGGGTGTGGAGGTGAAGAGGTATGGTGAGGGTGGAGTGTCAATTTGGTTAAAATCTTAGTCAAATAAATATTCGAAAGTAATCTCTAATACGCAAATTTCGAATCACGAAATTAGTTTCCGAATGTTAGTTTCCCCGACTCTCGCTTCCTCGATCAATTAGATTTTTAAAATCGAAAAGGATATCGCAATTCGATAATTATTTTGAATTTCCGAGGAAAAAGGACGGAAATTGTTCGTTAAATTTATACTCCAGTCAGAATCCGCTAAACAAGTTTTAAACTCGATTTAATTTCAATTTAATTCTCTTTTTCTGAAAAATTAGGATTTGAAAATCCGAGCCTTTACAAGTATTACATGTTAGCAGCACAACTATTGTTTGTTTCAAAGTGATCACTATTGATTTCTTTTAAGATTGTTTTCAAAGAGCAGGAACTTCATCAATTTCAATCTAAATTTTTGCCTTCGACCCAAATTTTGTTTATTTAAATTACATGTCAGCACAGTAACAGATTGCCATATCAATTCAATTCATACTAAAACAAAGCACAGTTTGGATGTGCATAATCATTGCAAGCTAGTAACACAACACCGCAGTTCATTTTAGCATTAAAAGTCAGTAACCCGACACCTTAAATTTAGCTTAATCATTTCATGTCAGCAACACCAGATTTTGTTTGTTTTAGTGTAATTACATGTTACCTGCACAATTGTCGTTTGTTTTGGTGGAATTACTACTGATTTCGTGTAAGATTATTTCAAATACTAGGAACTTCATCCATTGCAATCAAAATTTGTGCCTTCGGCACAAATTTTGTCGATAATTGGTGCAGTGATTAGTCATATAAGTTCTTCAATTCGATATTGATAATTAGTGCAAGGAGTATGTAGATGTAATCATTTATAGGTTTACTGCTGTTTTTGTTTGTTAATTGCTACTAAAAGAAAATTATTCAAAAAGCGACAATTCGATTACATGTGCATACTCCAGTAGATTGTTGTGTGATTCCGTACCGTCGATTTGCGAGGCCAGTGAGTGTGTTTCCGGCTGCGAGATGCACTGGAGAAGAGTAGATCCGATGGCGATGGAGTTGGAACGAGGAGGACGGATGAAGATCGACGAGGAAGGACGATAAAGAAGGATAGAGAGGTAAGGTATATAAGATGGATATTTTGCCAATTTTTTCAAATTTATGGATTATGCCCAAATTAAAGCAACTTTTATGGATATTTTACGAACTCACCTTGGTTTATTTTAGAATCCTATATAGAATTAGAAAAATGGGGTACTAATAATAATTTTTTAATTCAAAAAAAATGTTAAGAATATATATGTATATCTTATACGTAGTAATAATTTCTTTTAATTATATTTTAATTATGCAATTATTAAGAAGTATTGAAGAAGATTAATTAATTTACTAAACATGTATTAATATCAAATTTATTTAAATTAAAAATACCCGTAGATGGTGAAGCTACTGAACTAGTTACAAAAGTAAAAGGTGAGATTTTTTTTAGGGAGAGTTTGTGAAATGTCCAAAAAAGTTGTCCTAATTGGTAAATTGTCCACATTTTTGGACAAATTGGTGGAGTGTCTATCTTACCAATACCAATTTCATCATCTTGCCTATAGCCTAATTTTTTTTCTTTTTCCTTTTTTTTTTTTACATTTTGTCGTGCAAAAATAAGAGTATGTTGTGCATGTGCAAAAATAACCGTATGTTGAGAAAATATGACCCTAGTATAGTTTTTTTTATTATTTTTTTATATTTTGTCGTGCAAAAATAAAAGTATGCTGTGCAAGTGCAAATATAACCGTATGTTGTAAATATATGACCCAAGTCTATTTATTTTGTTATATTTTGTCGTGCAAATATAAGTACGATGTGCAAATATAACCGTAAGCTGTGCAAATATGACTCAAGTCTAGTTGTGCAATTATGACCCAAGTATAGTTTTCTGTCATGCAAATATAAGAGTACGTTGTGCAAATATAAGCGCAAGTTGTGCAAATATGACCCAAGTCTAGTTTTTTTTTTTGTTAACATTTTGTCGTGGAAATATAAGAGTACGTTGTGCAAATATAACCGTAGGTTGTGCAAATATGACCCAAGTCTTTTTTTTTGTTAACATTTTTTCGTGCAAATATAAGTGTACGTTGTGCAAATATAACCTTAAGTTGTGAAAATATGACCCAAGACTAGTTTTTTTTTTTTTTTAACATTTTATCGTGCAAATATAATAGTACGTTGTGCAAATATAATTGTATGTTATGCAAATATGATCCAAGTCTAGCTTTTTATTTATTTATTTTACTTTACATTTTGTCGTGCAAATATAACCGTATGTTGTGCTTGTGCAAATATAACCATATGTTGTGCAAGTATAACATTGTAAAGGCCGAATATATTTTTATATTATTTTAATTGGATATATTATTATTCTATTCAATTTTTAAAAATGGGAGAAAACTCGTCCTCGAGCACAAGTTTGATTTTAACTCATTCCGGTATCGTTTGAAATACTGGATTTTGACGGATTTAATTCCGCCTTTGAGCTTCAAATTGAGAATTTAATTTGATTTTGATCATTTGTAAATAAGTTTAAAAAATTTAATTTGGAAATTGAATTTATTCCGTTAAAGTCGGGATTAACAGGTTTCGAGCTTTGGATATCGGGATTTAAATTTGTTGTTGAGGGGCCCACTCTCTCTCCTTATTTTCTTTTCCCTTTTCTTTTCCTCTCTCTCTCTCTCTCTCTCTCTCTCTCTCTCTCTCTCTCTCTCTCTCCCCCGACCTGCAGAGGCCGTTGGGGAAGCCGGCTCCGTCACCTCTCTTTCCACGTTCTGTTTGCAAACCCACAACCTTGTGGTCCTCACCCTCCCCTCTCTTCCTATGTAACTCATTCCCACCCATTTCTCCTCCACACAGTCTGAAACCCACAAGAAAAGCCCTCAAAAGAGCCCCCTGTCCTCCTCCTTTTCGGTCTGTAGAAACCCAGCAACTCTTCCCCAAAAACCTTCGATTCCCTAACCTCTTGAAGCCTTTCTCCATTGCAGCTCCTCCCTATCTCATGATCTTGAATCTACAGATCTCCCTTCCTCCTGCTCGTTGTTCGTCGTCGTCAGCAGCACCCAGGCCGAAGTGTTGTGAGCCTAATTTGCCAAGTTTTATACTTACATTTATATCGATTTCTGCATGCATTTCATATATTTGGGATAGAATAGTACATATTCTACGTAGTTTATGCATATTTGCCAAATTACGGAGTCTACACTAGTTTCTGTTTAATTTCGCAGAAATCGAGGCAATTTATAGCAATTCGGATAAAGGAAGGAAAATCACAAAGAGGTCGATATCAACTAGAGTAGGTCAATATCGAGTGAATCAAACCGAGCGGAAATGCCAGAAATCCACCAGAGAGTGGGAGCGGAACAAAAAAGGTCGATATCGACCAAGATATCGAGTCAACCCAGGTCGATTTTCACCTAGAGGCCAAGATCGAGTGAAGAAACACAAACAAGTCGATTTCGAACCATACTGGTCGATATCGACCAACGTCAAGTCGAAGTTCCTATCAGAAGCCGAAATCATGTTGTCAGAAGACGAATCCGAGAAATCAACTCGATATCGACCAAACTTGGTCGAAATCGACCAGTCCCTAGAAGCCCATTTCGAGCAACCCGAGTCCAAGTGCTGAGCTGACTTTCTTCCACATGAAGCAAAAGATATTTTATCAATTCAAGAGAAGATTTATCAAGTCCAAGAGAGATCTATCCACTTTAGATATAATTTTCTTATAGATTTAATTCTTTTATTTCCAAAATTTATCTTAATATGTTATTAGATAGAAAACTTAGATATAGATAGATATTTCTTTCCTAGATTAGCTAGGGAATGAAGCCTATAAATAAAGCCCTAGGGGCTGAGTTTTATGAATTCAATTTCAGTTACAATTAGTTACATAGAGAGAAAGAGAGCTTGTTGCGAGAGAAGGTGGAGAGTTGAGAGACGATTTGGCTTCGATCGGTTGTAAGCTTTCTTTGATTTTATTAATGCAATTTAGTTCCTTTTTGTTATTGATGTGTTTCTTGATGATGAAGAGCGAGTACTCACCCAACTTCTAGGGTCAGGGTGAGCCCGACAGTAGCCATGTGAGGTGATGCGGTAAAAGTACAATCTTTTGATGCGAGTTTGTCTTCTATCCCTACGAGCATGATTCATTTGTGAAAGTTGAAGGTGATCCTTGTTTGTGCTGTTGAAGCGAAAGTAATCTTAATGCATCTTGGATTAATTATGTGAAAAAGGGTTAGTAACAATTAGGGTTTATGTGAAAGTCTCTGTATTCCTCTTTGTTAATAACGAAGGTCATTTCATTCAAAGCATGATCTTTTATGCCTTTATGTGTTATTTTACATGGTTATCGTTGTGGTGTTGAAACCCTGATCTTGGAAGTCTTTTAGTTTATTTGATTTATTTCGTCAGTTTTGAGTTCTGTCTTGCGAAAGGTGAGATCTTGGGTTCTGTGTCTACTCGATTTCGGGCAACATTTGGTCGACGTCGAGGTAAGCGGTCGATATCAAGTGGTATAGGTCGATATCGACCGGTCTGTTTTCGTTTCTGTTTCTGTTTGTTAATGGGTTTTACAGTTTTTGTCAACGTAGTGGTCGATCTTGACTAGATAGGTTGATATCGAGTACTCTCCTAGTCGATTTCGTACTGAGTTTGGAACTGAAAAGGCAGGCGCTCACACGCTTCCTCGTGGATCGTTCCTAACTACCTTTTACTATAGCCGGAGGAAGTCTTGTAATTAATTTGCGGAGACCAGGGAATCGAATTTGGAATTTATATTTCATACTTGATTTTCCTCCTAACACGGAGCCGCCGCCGAGCCACCATCTTCTTCCTCCCTTCCTCTCACCCTGTTTCCGAGCAGGTGAGTTTTGACTTTATTTTCAATTCGGACTCGAAGCCTCTTCAATCGCGCTCATTTTCATCCCTCCATCTTCCTAGGCCAAAATCAACTCTCCTACCCCGCCGACGAAGCCGGGGCCACCCACGAAGCTCACCAGATCTGGATTTTTAATGCTCGGTAATCTCTCTCTTCCTCTTTCCTCCCTTGCCGCGTTTTCGTTCTAGTTGTATGGTTGTGGTCGGAATCGCTAGTTCAATCAATCCCTCTCGTTTAACCTAGAAAATTTAAACCCACACACGTTTTAGTTTCTTTTTTTTAAGAACGAGCAATTTTACATCTGTTAACAAGTTTGACGGATGTCTAAATATTTTTCAACATCACAAATTTTCAAGTGTTTTTTTAACATATTTAAAAGATATGATTTCTAATTGCATGATTCTAGTACTACAAGTTAAGTTTTGTAGGCAAAAAAAAAATTAGTCTTGAAGTTAACCTCGAAAATATTTTTAGGCTAACATAGTTGCTAAAAATATCTTACCTCGAAAATTAGTCTTGAAGTTAACCTCGAAAATATTTTACATGCAATTTTTTTTTTTTTTTTTTTTTTTTGCTAGTGTTACAATAGAGAGGGAAAGATGTTGCTTATACAAAAGTGTTACATTATTCTAAATGATGTTACATTCAATGTAACGTAATTAGTGCTAATGTAACAATTTGTTAATGTAGATTCAAATATGTTAAAATAGACACATAAGGTAACAATTTATAAAAATGTTACATTTTAAATGTTACATTAGGCTTGGAAATGTAGTACTGAGAGTTGAAATCCCTCCTACTACTAATCTTAAAATGAGTTTGAAACCTCGACCTGTATCTGAATTGCAAGATCCGAACAAGGGGTTTCCTTCCTTGAAACGTAACCCGGAAATCATAATTATGGGTCGTTACAAACATTTTGTTGTGTAAAAATAAAAATAAAAATATAGATTATGGATCACATAATAAAAATAGATAGTTTTTTTTAATTTCCATATTTATGGGGTAAGTTTTGTAATTTAATAAAAACTTCTTCTTCAACCTTCGTTCTGGGCTCGCTCGATCTCGCTGACGCTCAGATCCACGGCGCTCGCTCGACCTCGCTCGGATCCACGGTGCTCGCTCGACCTCGCTCTCCGGCCCTCTCGCTCTCCGACGCTCTCGGTCTCCGTCTCGAATTCGACTAATTGGAACAGTAATTCGACTAATTGGAACTCAAATTCACAAGATCTCCCCACGCCGAATTGATTTGCCGAATCAATTAGCCGAATTGCAGATCTCCGCCGCCGATTCAGTTGGATATAGAATTCGAATTCAGTTTTGGCCGAGGGAGGAGCTGGACGAAGGAGGAGCGCCGAATCAGTGGTTTCCTCCATTGCCTTATTTCTTCTTCGATTCATACGATCACCATGAACCTTGACAATAATGGATCGATCTCTTACCTCGTCGTTCGTGGCTGTCAGATCCGCCATCAGTGATGAAGCGAGAATGGAGAGAACCAGACAGAGGGGAAAGCGAGAGTGAGAGGAGAAGGGATGAACACGAAGGGTTGAACAAGCATCACCAGTGAGGCTTGTGGCGAAGACGCCGAGGAACTGAGATCGGAGATTTGTTGAAGAGGGACGGCAAGCCACGAACGCCATAGATTCGACCTCCAATATCTCAATTTGGGGGATGGACAGTTTTCCACTTTATCCAAAAACTTGGACATTTCGCTAATTAGGCCGATAAAGTTACCCGCAAATTATTTCTTTTTTTTTACTGTGTTAGACACAGTGGAAATAAAACAACTTTTTGAACCTGCGCTTCATTATACACTCATAACCCATCGAAACCAAAATGCCACAATCATCGTCCACCGATTTTTAAAAAAAAATTAAAAATCGAAAAAGAAGCTCGGACTATTTTTTTTATCATTTATTGATTGAGAACCTCTCGTATCATACACACATCCCAAAATACAATCATAATAGAGCCAAAAACACATCAATGATGCGAAAATCAATGATGTAATATTGGAAAAAATTCATGAAATATTTACTACGGAGTACATTCAAAGATTTATGAAGAAAATAAATAAAAACCAGAGAATAAAGAAAGCAAACTAAAGGAAAAGTAGAATTACAAAAGGAGCGTAGTGAAAGAAGCACAACAATTAGAGGTTCATAAATATCAATGTTTTTAAAGTTATGGCCAACCCAACCATTTCTTCTTACTTCAAACCCCTGATAGTAGAGTGCTCACGAAAACGCAACGAGATGGGGAAGAATGGGTACAGCAAGTAATTGGAGCAGAGAAACCATAGAAGAGGGAGATGGATGAAGAGCTCTAGCAGAAGATTGGGGCAATGAAGCAGCGGGCGAAACGGCAGTGTCAGGTTCCGGGGAGGCGTTGGAGGCGTCCGGGTTGGGAGGGCTCGGGCTCGACGGAATGATTGGAAGGGAGGACTCCATGGGAGAGGGAGTCACCTTTGAACCGCCGGGGGTTGGGAACAGGGGAGAGATGTCAGGGGAGGAAGAAGGCGGCTGCGGGAACGGAAGCACTGCCGGGGAAGCAGATATGGTTGACAGCTTAAGGCTGTGCTGGTGGCCGCCTGGGAGTGATGATAGTGTGACCACTAAGCACACCAAAAGTGTGTGTGGAATTGCCCCAGAGAAAAGCCTTGATGAACCCATTTTTGGTGTAATGACTAATGACTAATTTTCAATGATTGGGAGTATCAAGTGTTGTAATTGTTGCTCAGATGGAACTGAAATCAATGCTCTCTTTGGTTTCTCAGTTGGGGGTGATATGTAGAATGTGGGTGGGAGTTGTTAGTGTGATGATTTTTTCAGTGGGAAATAGAGGGGTGGCCAAACAAAGGGAGGGGGAGAAAGGTGTAGTGGGAAAACAGCTTGGCATGTTTCACTAAGTGACAACTTTGTTAAATGATTTCTTGGCACCGTGTTGAACCACATGACTAGGAGGTGTATTACCGCTTTCAATTATTTTACAATTTTACTAAAGTATTTTCATTATCTTTTCACCCTAAAGATTCTTGATTTAAATGGGCTGTAGAGGAAAAGAACAAAAGGACCTTTGGCCCCCTCCCATCTTTTGAAGTTTTTTTGATTTAAGCTTTAGGACGAATCTAACATTAGACGGTCACATTCTATGATTAGGTGATGCCTTCTTCAGTCAAGTGTATTATTATTGTTAAATGTGAATAAATAAAATTAGTATGTATCTCGCGTCATGGCGCGGTTTATTTTTAAATCATAATAATATCACAAATTAATATTGTAAAATTTTAAAAAAAGCTAGTATAAAATTAAAAATGTATAATTTTATTGGTTGAAAAAACTACAATAAAATGTAGTTGTTAACTTCAAAGGTCCTGGTTGGAATGTATAATTTCATTGGTTCAGCTGGAAAAGATTTGTAGGAAGTACCAAAGGTCCATGATTTGAATCCGGCCCCAGGTGGCCACTGGAGTGTTTATCTAGTTGTTAACTTCAAGTCCCATGGGATCAGTCGAGTGCTAGTAGCCCCGGATACCCATGTAAATTAAAAAAAAAACACAATTAAATGTAATGATAACACCTCATTAAAAACGATTCTCACTTAAAGAAGTGTATAGATATAGATATTTTAAAATAATCTTATTAGAAAGGGAAAAAAATTACTATCGCTATAATATTATATAAAATATTTAACTACTCGTGCTTTTAATTTAATATAGTACATAAAGAAGTACATATATGTATCGATTATTTATTAAATCAATAATTTGAACTCAACCCTTCGTTAGAAAATGTAGAATATATTAAGGAAAAAACTATAATTAATGTGATGATGTCCCCTCTTCAACTTTTCATTAAAATTATATATTACCATTAACATTAATATTAATTCAATGTTTTGCATTGTACCACTGGTGAAAAAATGGAGTATATAATGAATTGAAAAAAATGACCAAAAATATCTTTGGATAAGGAGGCGACATGTGTTATGGGTTATTTATATATATATATATATATATATATATATATATATATATATATATATATATATATATATATATATATATATATATATATATATATATATATATATAAGCAGGTCGAACGGGAGGCGACATGTGTTATGGGCACACGGGTCTAATTTCACTAAAATAAGCGGGTCGAACTGGCCAACATAAAATAAAATAAAAACTCCCCGTTCATCGCATCCCTCCCGTTTTGCAGTTTATCTTCTTCTTCCGCTTCCCAAGCCAAGTCTCCAGTCCTCTACGCTTCATCGCTTCAAATGCTCGCCAATATCCGCCATTACCAAATCATGCTAGACCTTGCGAGCTTTCTCACTTTCGATTCTCTTTCCCCGATTCCTTGCCCCACTCACTTCAAGCCCCTCCCTAATCGTTGCGGTTCTGATCCTTCGATGCTTTCTCCTTGGCGAGCAGCGCCGACGACCAAGACGACGATGGGGAGGTGTCTGTCTATCAAACACTGTTGCTTGCGCACATATTCTCTTTCTCATAGTTTTTCTCCTCTCTCCTGAGGCAAACCCTAAGCCCTAAGTCCAAACAAATCTGCGTTTGTGTGTGGATTTTATGATGTTTTTGGTAAATTGAAAATTTCTTGTAGTTTTGAGCTTGAATTGATTGAAGTAAGTCCTGGTTTCTTGATTGGATTGAGATTGGTGGATTTGAAATTGAGATTGAGATGGGGTAAATTCATGCCTTCAAGGTGTTTGATAAAATGCCTAGGAGAGAAATCAAGATTGAGTTATGGTTAAATCCATGCCTACTAGATGTTTGATCAAATGTCTATGACAAAATTAATGTTGTTATGCAGATTTGCTTGAAATTTTAAGCTAATTTAACTCTACAATGTTGTTCTAGTTGAATAAGTAATAATAATGGTGATATGTTGATGTTGTATTTTTGGCATGGATATATGTTGTGCTCTTGTGTTTGTGGGAATTGAAGGTTCTTCGGAGGCCCGTCAAGGTCCGTTTTTATGCGGCTGCTGCTATGGCACCTCCACGAGATGGTTGTGCTAATTTGGGGTTGTATTGCTAGGGCGCACTTTGGAGATTCAGAGGCGGTTTTGATCAACTTTGGGGTTGTTTTCTCCTATCTGCAATGGCTGAGAATAATGAGCTTTTTGAGGCTATCTTTGAACATTTCTGCTGCTATTCAGGGATGCTATCCTCTTTCGATCGAAGATATTATCCCTGAATTCAAGCCACATTTCATCTATTTGTGCATAAGCCACATTTCAAGCTAATTTCTGTTCAGGGATTGCAAGGATAAGATGTTGCAGTAAATGTCTTTAAAATGTTTTTATAATATATGCTTTTAGATTATGCCTTGATTAACTAACAATTTCAGTAGAGGCATTGTCTTTAAAGTGGATGAGATGCTTTTGGTTTCTTTTTTTATAATAATAGTGATTGTGTTGTACACTTGCACACTGTCGACTGATATTTTGCCCAACACTCATTATATTTGTGTTATATTGCTATTGCCTCTGGTTGTTGGTTTTGATTGGTTTACTTGGAAGTTGTCTTACCTTAGACTTCTCTTTTAACATTTGCTTGCCGCGCCGATAGACTTTGAGCTAATCTCGATTCGTCTTCTGCTACCTGGGTTATTCCATCTCTAAT
Organism: Persicaria tinctoria; assembly: GCA_037127255.1. Lineage (NCBI taxonomy): Eukaryota > Viridiplantae > Streptophyta > Magnoliopsida > Caryophyllales > Polygonaceae > Persicaria > Persicaria tinctoria. Next base: position 76,882,297 of record JBANSL010000006.1, read on the forward strand.
CTAGCACTTACCAACCTTTAAAAGCCTATTAGCTCAATGGTAGAGCGTTGTGCTTATGCACAAATATGTGGGTTCGACTCCCGCATAGGCTAAAGTGAATATTTTGGAACTTTGGAAGTGCTCACTTGTGTTCTAAAATTGCACTTCTATATTTTATTTTTGCACTATTGTAAGACAATGGAGCTGATGAAGCTCTGGTTAAAGCACCTTTATTTTTCCATGCTGATTTTTGTTAATACTTGCCCTTGTCAACATCCCCATGTGTTGAATGATATAAAGCTAATAATTCAAACCTTCATCATCATTTTTTTTTTTTAGGATTTGCGGTTAGATTAGTAGATCTGATCTGAACCGGGTCTTCTTGTTTAGTGTCAGTGATTCTGAGTTTGGACTAATTGTAGGCCTTGAGGAAGGAACCAATGATTGTCTATGGAGATAGGAAGCAAACTAGGAGCTTTCACAAGTCAGAAGCATGGATGCCAAAGAAGCTCTACGCCTGTAGAAAGAAAACAACTTTGTAATCCTTGATGTGCGCCCTGAAGCTGAATTTAAAGAGGTCGGCAAATTCTGCTACAACGAAGCAGGTCAATGAATCTTTGATATCAAATGTCAAGGTGGAAAGATGACTAAATCTGTGAACTCATTGCCCATTTGAAACCTATTGTTATCAACTTATGATCAACACAAACAAATGATAGATAATAGTCAATAAAGCCATTGAAACACTATTTTTCCCCCAAGCAGGCTCATCCCGTAGGCACAATCATTGTGCAAATATATAGGCTGATTAAGGAGTGGACAGCATGTGACATAGCCAGGCGTGCTGCATTTGCATTTTTCGACATCTTTTCTAGGACAAAAGAAAACCCTGAGTTTAGATTGCACAATTGATACATAAAATTGCACTAATATGTCTTATTTTTGCACTTAATATAGTTCAGATTGCACCGTTGTGTTCTATAATTACATTAATATGCGAGATGTGCCATTAAAAGCCTATTAGCTCAAAATAGTAGAGCGATGTGCCATGCACAAAGATGCGGGTTCAAATCCCGCATAGGCTATTTATGGTTGTTTTCATTTTGTTCTCGTTCATGAATAAGTTTACAAAGTTCATGAATAAAATGATAAAGTGCATAAATAAGAAGATAAAGTGCAAGAATAAAATGATGGTGTGTGAATAATAATATGAAGTGCATGCATAAGATTATGAAATGCACAGTTAAGATTATAAGGGAATAAATAAAATGATAAAGTGCAAGAACAAAATGATGAAGGACATGAATTAGATTATGAAGTGCAAAATTAAGATTATAAAGTGTATAAATAAAATGATTAAGTACAAGAATAAAATGACAAAGTGCAAGAATAAAATAATGAAGTGCATGAGTAATAATATGAAGTGCATAAATAAGATTATGAAGTGCAAAAATTAAGATTATAAAGTGTATAATAAAATGATTAAGTACAAGAATAAAATGACGAAGTGCAAGAATAAAATGATGAAGTACATGAATAATAATATGAAGTGCATAAATAAGATTATGAAGTGCACAATTAAGATTATAAAGTGTATAAATCAAATGATTAAGTACAAGAATAAAATCACAAAGTGCAAGAATAAAATGATAAAGTGCATGAATAATAATATGAAGTGCATAAATAAGATTATGAAGTGCCCAATTAAGATTATAAAGTGCATAAATATAATGATCATGTACAAGAATAAGATTATAAAGTGAAAATGGAAGATGCTCCGATTGACATCACTTTAGTCTTCTTTTTATCAATGCTCTTTATTGTTTGCTTATGACTTGATTTTTTTTTTTGGTGATTGTGAAGAAATTTTATAGTGCATACTTAATATATTTAAGTGAAACATTAGATAGACAATGTGCATATACAAGGTTCAGTTGTGCATATTTAATAAAAAAAAGTGCAGGGATAAAAAGAACAAAGTCATAATATGATATTTTTTTTTATCATTATTTAAAGTTTGATAATTCTCTGAGAATGAGTTAGCCGACGCATAGCTTACAAAATGCTAAGTGTGTAGGGTTGACCTCTGGTTGTGAAGCTTTCTTGTGAGGTCGAAACATTGAATGGGTAGGGTTCACTGAGATTGCAATAGATGCTCAATGTGCTTCATTTGCTATGCTTTGTAATGAGATTACTAAGGATGGGGTGCTGATGAGTAGAACAGGTCTCTCTTTTTGTAGATTCGACTTATGCTTCAAAGGAGATATCTATGCAGCCCAAAAAATTACGAAGTATGACATCAGCTCAAGAAGAATGTATGACAATAATTGTTCAGGCAGAAAATCAGCATGGAGGTTTCAACTGTCCATTGTTCAGTACCACTTCATCAAACAGATGGCTTCAGACATACAATTGTATGACAATAATTGTGCTATTGCAGTCAAAGAACAAAATACAATTGTTTTCCTGGTGAGGATTAAAAAATTACAAATGTACATCCATCAATGAAATTTGATAGATGAACAATAAAAAAAAGAAATTAATTGCAACGGTCATGTTCTATAAGATGATTCTCTCATACAAAATGTTACACTAGTCCTTCCTAAAATGAAAATGGGTTAGGCAGCCAAACAGCTGGTGTCACAACTAATGCGCATAAAAAATGTTACATTGGATTTTGATGCAATACAACTTTCCCATGTGGTCGAATACAACTTTCACATGTGGTAAACTCGGTTTCCAAGCTGCCTTTCGAAAATCAGAACTGATCTCATCAACTTCAGCAATCTCCATCATTGTCTTTAGATAATACAAGTCCAATTTTTCCTTCCCACTCTCGATGATCTTTGACATGCATTGCAATCAATTCCCCTCTACAATCTTCCGACTATTTAGCAAGCTCCCCTTGCACAGTCTCCACAAGGCAATGGAACACTTAACCTTCAGCTCATGCTTAACCTCCGAGCTCTCTCTCTCTCTCTCTCTCTCTCTCTCTCTCTCTCTCTCTCTCTCTCTCTGAACGACAAATTTGCCAATCAAAACCAACAACTCCAACAACCAGAGGCAGTTGAATGTATATGTTGTGAGTACCTTATTGTAAGTATGATCAAACACTGTATGCCTAGCCAACCCCTTGTTCATCTGATCCTTAGCAGTTGAATGTATATGTTGTGAGCCTAATTCGCCATGTTTTACACTTACTTTTATATCGATTTCTGCATAAATTTCATGCATTCGGGCTAAGATAGTACAGAATCTATGTAGTTTACACTTATTTGCAATATATGGAGGTCTACACAAGTTTTGGTTATATTTCACAGAAATCGGACGCACTTTGGAGCGTAAAGGAAACTCATGGAGAAGGTAAGAATGGTGCAGCTGGAGAAAATGCCATCTTTCACCATTCTTCATTCTGAATCAAGCTTTGATGTCTTCATAAGAGTTGTAGCCCTCGGAAAGAGCTTTCGAACGCATGGTCATATGCGTCAATCCGACGAACGAAGACTCGGGAAAGTGCGTTTCAAGAACAGAGCAGAAAGCTGAGAAACCTGTACTCGATCTCGAGTACACTTACTCGATCTCGACAAAGGCTGTCCGAGCACACCTGGTCGAGTAGAGCTGATCGAGGACACTGAGTCAGAGACAACCCGACTCCTGGAACCCTACTCGATCTCGAGGAGGCCTTGTCGAGATCGACCACACTTGGACGCCATGTCCGGAGTCGACGAGCTGTGCCAAGTCGAGAAGCCGAAAACGGAGAAGCCGAGCACCACCTCTACTCGATCTCGAGGAGGCTTGGTCGAGATCGAGGAGCCAGGAGCCAAGATCCGAGCCATGTCGAGCAGAGCAACCCGACCAAGTCAAGCCAGCCATGGTCGACCACCGTACTCGATCTCGAGGAGCCCTACTCGAGATCGACGAGCGCCGTGTCCGAAACCGCGTACGCGCCTTGAGCTATCCGTGTCGAGTTGGGAGTCCTTGGGGCCGAAGGAGATTGAGATGGCCGAGATCTATCCTACATCTATCAAGTTCTATCCATGAGAGACAATATCTATCAACAAGACGACATCTTACCTATTTAGATTTATCTTTCCCTTTTAGATTTAATTCCTAGATTGCTTTTATTTATCTTTTAAAGTTTTAGATATAGATTTAAATAAAGATAGATATTTCTATCCATGAATAGCAAGGAATAGAAGGCTATAAATAAAGCCCTAGGGGCTGGTTTTTTTATTCATTCAGAAACACAATCAATTCCATTCAAGTAAGTAGGAGTAGAGAAAGAGAGTTTGTAGCAAGCAAGGTGAAAAGGCGAAAGCGGATTTGTCTTGTGGGTTGTAAGCTTTCTTTATTTAAATTCAATGCAAGGTAGTTTCTTTTATTATTTGATGTCTTTCTTGATGATGAAGAGCAAGTAGTCCACCCACTTCTGGGGCTGGGGTGAGCCCGACGGTGGCCATGTTAAGTGATGCGGTAAAGGTCAGATCTTGTTATGCAATTCGTCTTCTAAGCATGATTCTTTTGCGAGAGTTGAAGGTGATCCTTGTTTGTGTTATTGAAACGAAAGTGATCTTAATGCAACTTGGATTAATTATGTGAAAAGGGTTAGTAACAATTAGGGTTTATGCGAAACCCTCTATATGCCTATTTGTTAGTAACGAAAGTTATTTTGATGGAAAGCATGATCTTTTATGCCTTTATGTGTTACTTTGCATGGTTATCATTGTGGTGTTGATACCCTGGCTTTGGAAGTCGTTTATTATATTGATTTATTTCGTCGGAATTCTGAGTTTTGGGTTTGAGAATTTGCGTTTCAAAGTTACTGTTTTTAGTCGATACAGAGGAGTTTTGGTCGATACAGAGTAGCCTCTACTCGATATCGAGTAGAACTTGTCTAGGTTGAGTTGTCTGTTTGCTTTGCTGAGTTTCTGTTGTCGACATTTGTAGTCGATATCGAGGACAGTTAGTCGATATCTACCAACTTCTGTGTCCTCGCTTTTTTTTCTACTTTGCTTTGTCTTGTCTGTCTTTACTGTTCTTTGTCGATCTCGAGTTGCCTGTTGTCGAGATCGAGTTAGTTGCTGCCTTTGTTTTATTCCTTGTTTTTGTTTGCTATTTTCTGTCTTTCTTTCTTTGTTCCTTTGTTTCTGTTTTCTGTAAGATTTACAGCGGCCTAGGATCCGCTGACACACTTCCTCGTGGATTCGATCCTGACTTTCTCTTACTGCATTGGAGGAGTCTTGTAATTATTTGCTGGGGCACGAATCTGGTTTGAGTTATTTCATTATATTTCCTACTCGATTTCCTCCTCACAACAAATTGGCGTCGTTGCCGGGGAAGCTATCATTCGCGCCTTAGGTAGTCAGATCTCACTTTTTCTTTGTAGTTTAGCTCTGATGTGTAGAAGGCGCTCTGGTTCGTCTAAGCCGTCAAACTTAGGTGGTTGACCAGAACGGCGCATACACTTGTAAATTAACTCAAAGAAAAAGTGAGATTTAACTGAAAAGAGCCATGGTGAACCACCTGAGTTTGACACCTTAGATGATCCGGAACGTGTCCTACACATCAATTCTAAACTGAAAAGAGCCATGGCGGCCGCAGAAACACAGGAGCAGCTGATACAGAGGCTTACAAGGGAACTGGCCGCAAAAGATGCTGCTATCGTCACTGAGAAAGCAGCAAGGGAATAGGCAGAAGCTAAGCTTGTGTTGCGTAGATGGGAACATTACGCTAAATCGCCCAAATCAACAATGACAAGTTGGTTCGACAATGTCCCCTTCTATGAGCCAGTCAACATCGACTACCTGGACTCGACATATACACATTCTGGGGGAACTGATCCAGAAACACTAGCCGAAATCGTTTGTACCACAGAAACCCAGGTATGTCCTTCCTCTATATCGATTTCGCTATCTATCTTTGAAGAATCGTTGGAAGGATCCCAAGAAGAAGAAGAGACACCAACGCAAAATCCGGACGTCGTTGCCCATGGTGCTTCAAGCTCGCTTTTACCCTGTAAGGTGAAGGCCATTCCTGACAATTTTGAGCAATCGATGTTTGTGTTCAAGTACGGCGTCCAAGCAAAGTGGCATGCTGCTCCGCATGATGAGGTGGAAATATCTCTTCCCACTCACCGTTTTGCTGTGGTGGAGACGCGCAAACAAATCAACCAATGGAACGGAAGAGGTATGATGATGAGGTATGCAAATTTCGTTTATATATTCCTTTATGCATGCTAGCTGGAGCCCAGGAAGATGGATGGGTGGAGCCATGGAGCGTCCACTCGGGGAGGTTTAAGTTTCTTCACATGATTCCCCCGGATGACATCCCACGCTTGACGCTTCCCACCACCGGAGGAACCACCAGATCCACCTATACCTCTGGACAAAGATGAGCCAGGCTAATGCTAAATAGAGAATGTCGGCCTAGCGACTATAAAATCTAGAGCTTGTAAATAGACATTTATTTTTGGGACTTTTGAACTTTTTAGTTTTTGGTTTTTGATTTTTTTGTTGTTTTTTGGTTTTATGTCTTTTAGAATACTTCATGTGGATAGTCTTGTTTTTGTGTGCAATCTAACACTTTTAGGTCGGCAAAGCATATGAGGATCGCGAAAAGTGGAATAAGAAGTCGCTGAAAAACAGTCAAAATCGACGAAGGCCAAGTCGACGACGACAAGGAGGAGCAGGCCAGAAACTTGTCGATGTCGAGTTGGCCAACTCGATATCGACTAAGCCAGAAGCTCCTCGACTTCAGAAACCACTAGACGCAGATGAAGCTCCTTGAGATCGAGTACACTATACTCGAGATCGACAACAATCTTTCCTCAACATGCCTGATCCGCCATCCTCAATGTGTTATCCCGTGAGTTCCTTCCGTTACTCTTGTTTTTTAATTTTATAAAGTGAGGACACTGTAATATTTAAGTATGGGGTGGGGGAAGGGCTTACTTTGTGCATATTGGATTTATTTGACCATATACGTGCATTATTTCTTTGAATTGGTACATGGCTATTTTGGAATGCATTATTGATTTATGTGCTTATATGCATGTTTCCCAAAATTTGAGAAAAATGACCCCCATTATATGCATGTTTTCCAAAATTTGAGAAAAATGACCCCCATTGAAAATTTTGAAATAATTTCATGGAAGCTTTATTGAACTCGACGATGCAAAACTGGATTCATTAGAGATATAGCATGAAATTGCCTAGTAAAGGGAAGTCACAATGAAGTGCATTATTTAGTGAAAACCATAAAAGGAGGTAAAATTTGAAGTTGCTTTTGACATGTTGCATGATAAGATGGTGGAGGGCTTTATATTTCCATATAATGCTCATATTGTTATATCCTAGCCCTTACCTACGCTTACACATCACAAAAGCCATAATATGCCTTATTTCATATATTGCTCCACATGATCTAAATATTACCATTCTTTACCTTATCCGGGGATTATGTTGAGAATGATGTTACATTGTGGAGATGTTATATGGTGTTTGTGTTGTTATCATATTTGGAGTTTTGTGGGAAATTGTTTGGAAAATATGGAAAATTTAATGAGTGAAAGAAAATCCAATCACATCAGGAGATAAAGGTAGATTGACCATGCTCTCTGAGATAATAGTTTGGAGAGATGGGACACATTGTGAGGAGTCCAAAGCACTAAGTATCCGGGGCCATTCATGACACCCATGTTTGCGAGTAGCGAGAATGCAGTGCTGAGGTTAGAGAGGTAAAAGCATTATTATTGAAAAAAGCATTATGGAAGGTGATGAATCATAGAAAGAAGGGATGTGGTTAAGAAAGTTTGGAAATAATCCATTTCCCCGGATCGTTAGCACCACATGGCCAAAAACTGTCCACCTTTAGCCTTTTACCAAATCTACTCCTTATTGAGCTTAAATTAAAGTCCTCTTGATTATTAATGCTTTGTCACTAATGAATGTTTTTTGCATAACCCTCCTTTTGTGAGTAGATGTTGCTTTTGTATAATTGCACATGCATGGATCTGTGACACTAGTACCTTTTCGAGGATGGTAATTGATTGCAGGGTTATATAAGAACGAATCTAATATGTTGAGAGTTTTGATTTTTTCCCTTGAATGACAAATAAAGGTATTGCTTGAGGACAAGCAAGCTTAAGTATGGGGTGTTTGTTGTGAGCCTAATTTGCCATGTTTTACACTTACTTTTATATCGATTTCTGCATACATTTCATGCATTCGGGCTAAGATAGTACATAATCTGTGTAGTTTACACTTATTTGCAATATATGGAGGTCTACACAAGTTTTGGTTATATTTCGCAGAAATCGGACGCACTTTGGAGCTTAAAGGAAACTCATGGAGAAGCTAAGAATGGTGCATCTGGAGAAAAAACCCTTTTTCACCATTCTTCGTTCTGAATAAAGCTTTGACAACTTCATGAGAGTTGTAGCCCTCGGAAAGAGCTTTCCAACGCATGGTCATATGCGTCAATCCGACAAACGAGGACTCGGGAAAGTGCGTTTCAAGAACAGAGCAGAAAGCTGAGAAACATGTACTCGATCTCGAGTACACTTACTCGATCTCGATAAAGGCTGTCCGAGCACACCTGGTCGAGTAGAGCTGATCGAGGATACTGAGTCAGAGACAACCCGACTCCCGGAACCCTACTCGATCTCGAGGAGGCCTTGTCGAGATCGACCACACTTGGACGCCGTGTCCGGAGTTTACGAGCTGTGCCAAGTCGAGAAGCCAAAAACGGAGAAGCCGAGCACCACCTCTACTCGATCTCGAGGAGGCTTGGTCGAGATCGAGGAGCCAGGATCCAAGATCTGAGCCATGTCGAGCAGAGCAACCCGACCAAGTAAAGCCAGCCATGGTCGACCACCGTACTCGATCTCGAGGAGCCCTACTCGAGATCGACGAGCGCCGTGTCCGAAACCGCATACGCACCTTGAGCTGTCCGTGTCGAGTTGGGAGTGCTTGGGGCCGAAGGAGATCGAGATGGCCGAGATCTATCCTACATCTATCAAGTTCTATCCATGAGAGACAAGATCTATCAACAAGAAGACATCTTACCTATTTAGATTTATCTTTCCCTTTTAGATTTAATTCCTAGATTGCTTTTATTTATCTTTTAAAGTTTTAGATATAGATTTAGATAAAGATAGATATTTCTATCCTTGAATAGCAAGGAATAGAAGGCTATAAATAAAGCTCTAGTGGCTGGTTTTTTTATTCATTCAGAAACACAATCAATTCCATTCAAGTAAGTAGGAGTAGAGAAAGAGAGTTTGTAGCAAGCAAGGTGAAAAGGCGAAAGCGGATTTGTCTTGTGGGTTGTAAGCTTTCTTTATTTAAATTCAATGCAAGTGAGTTTCTTTTGTTATTTGATGTCTTTTTTGATGATGAAGAGCGAGTTGTCCACCCACTTCTGGGGCTGGGGTGAGCCCGACGGTGGCCATGTGAGGTGATGCGGTAAAGGTCAGATCTTGTTATGCAATTCGTCTTCTAAGAATGATTCTTTTGCGAGAGTTGAAGGTGATCCTTGTTTGTGTTATTGAAACGAAAGTGATCTTAATGCAACTTGGATTAATTATGTGAAAAGGGTTAGTAACAATTAGGGTTTATGCGAAACCCTCTATATGCCTATTTGTTAGTAACGAAAGTTATTTTGATGGAAAACATGATCTTTTATGCCTTTATGTGTTACATTGCATGGTTATCGTTGTGGTGTTGATACCCTGGCTTTGGAAGTCGTTTATTATATTGATTTATTTCGTCGGAATTCTGAGTTTTGGGTTTGAGAATTTGCGTTTCAAAGTTACTGTTTTTAGTCGATACAGAGGAGTTTTGGTCGATACAGAGTAGCCTCTACTCGATATCGAGTAGAACTTGTCTAGGTCGAGTTGTCTGTTTGCTTTGCTGAGTTTCTGTTGTCGACATCTGTAGTCGATATCGAGGACAGTTAGTCGATATCTACCAACTTCCGTGTCCTCGCTTTTTTTTCTACTTTGCTTTGTCTTGTCTGTCTTTACTGTTCTTTGTCGATCTCGAGTTGCCTGTTGTCGAGATCGAGTTAGTTGCTGCCTTTGTTTTATTCCTTGTTTTTGTTTGCTATTTTCTGTCTTTCTTTCTTTGTTCCTTTGTTTCTGTTTTCTATAAGATTTACAGCGGCCTAGGATCCGCTGACACACTTCCTCGTGGATTCGATCCTGACTTTCTCTTACTGCATTGGAGGAGTCTTGTAATTATTTGCTGGGGCACGAATCTGGTTTGAGTTATTTCATTATATTTCCTACTCGATTTCCTCCTCACAACAAATTGGCGCCGTTGCCGGGGAAGCTATCATTCGCGCCTTAGGTAGTCAGATCTCACTTTTTCTTTGTAGTTTAGCTCTGATGTGTAGAAGGCGCTCTGGTTCGTCTAAGCCGTCAAACTTAGGTGGTTGACCAGAACGGCGCATACACTTGTAAATTAACTCAAAGAAAAAGTGAGATTTAACTGAAAAGAGCCATGGTGAACCACCTGAGTTTGACACCTTAGATGATCCGGAACGTGTCCTACACATCAATTCTAAACTGAAAAGAGCCATGGCGGCCGCAGAAACACAGGAGCAGCTGATACAGAGGCTTACAAGGGAACTGGCCGCAAAAGATGCTGCTATCGTCGCTGAGAAAGCAGCAAGGGAATAGGCAGAAGCTAAGCTTGTGTTGCGTAGATGGGAACATTACGCTAAATCGCCCAAATCAACAATGACAAGTTGGTTCGACAATGTCCCCTTCTATGAGCCAGTCAACATCGACTACCTGGACTCGACATATACACATTCTGGGGGAACTGATCCAGAAACACTAGCCGAAATCGTTTGTACCACAGAAACCCAGGTATGTCCTTCCTCTATATCGATTTCGCTATCTATCTTTGAAGAATCGTTGGAAGGATCCCAAGAAGAAGAAGAGACACCAACGCAAAATCCGGACGTCGTTGCCCATGGTGCTTCAAGCTCGCTTTTACCCTGTAAGGTGAAGGCCATTCCTGACAATTTTGAGCAATCGATGTTTGTGTTCAAGTACGGCGTCCAAGCAAAGTGGCATGCTGCTCCGCATGATGAGGTGGAAATATCTCTTCCCACTCACCGTTTTGCTGTGGTGGAGACGCGCAAACAAATCAACCAATGGAACGGAAGAGGTATGATGATGAGGTATGCAAATTTCGTTTATATATTCCTTTATGCATGCTAGCTGGAGCCCAGGAAGATGGATGGGTGGAGCCATGGAGCGTCCACTCGGGGAGGTTTAAGTTTCTTCACATGATTCCCCCGGATGACATCCCACGCTTGACGCTTCCCACCACCGGAGGAACCACCAGATCCACCTATACCTCTGGACAAAGATGAGCCAGGCTAATGCTAAATAGAGAATGTCGGCCTAGCGACTATAAAATCTAGAGCTTGTAAATAGACATTTATTTTTGGGACTTTTGAACTTTTTAGTTTTTGGTTTTTGATTTTTTTGTTGTTTTTTGGTTTTATGTCTTTTAGAATACTTCATGTGGATAGTCTTGTTTTTGTGTGCAATCTAACACTTTTAGGTCGGCAAAGCATATGAGGATCGCGAAAAGTGGAATAAGAAGTCGCTGAAAAACAGTCAAAATCGACGAAGGCCAAGTCGACGACGACAAGGAGGAGCAGGCCAGAAACTTGTCGATGTCGAGTTGGCCAACTCGATATCGACTAAGCCAGAAGCTCCTCGACTTCAGAAACCACTAGACGCAGATGAAGCTCCTTGAGATCGAGTACACTATACTCGAGATCGACAACAATCTTTCCTCAACATGCCTGATCCGCCATCCTCAATGTGTTATCCCGTGAGTTCCTTCCGTTACTCTTGTTTTTTAATTTTATAAAGTGAGGACACTGTAATATTTAAGTATGGGGTGGGGGAAGGGCTTACTTTGTGCATATTGGATTTATTTGACCATATACGTGCATTATTTCTTTGAATTGGTACATGGCTATTTTGGAATGCATTATTGATTTATGTGCTTATATGCATGTTTCCCAAAATTTGAGAAAAATGACCCCCATTATATGCATGTTTTCCAAAATTTGAGAAAAATGACCCCCATTGAAAATTTTGAAATAATTTCATGGAAGCTTTATTGAACTCGACGATGCAAAACTGGATTCATTAGAGATATAGCATGAAATTGCCTAGTAAAGGGAAGTCACAATGAAGTGCATTATTTAGTGAAAACCATAAAAGGAGGTAAAATTTGAAGTTGCTTTTGACATGTTGCATGATAAGATGGTGGAGGGCTTTATATTTCCATATAATGCTCATATTGTTATATCCTAGCCCTTACCTACGCTTACACATCACAAAAGCCATAATATGCCTTATTTCATATATTGCTCCACATGATCTAAATATTACCATTCTTTACCTTATCCGGGGATTATGTTGAGAATGATGTTACATTGTGGAGATGTTATATGGTGTTTGTGTTGTTATCATATTTGGAGTTTTGTGGGAAATTGTTTGGAAAATATGGAAAATTTAATGAGTGAAAGAAAATCCAATCACATCAGGAGATAAAGGTAGATTGACCATGCTCTCTGAGATAATAGTTTGGAGAGATGGGACACATTGTGAGGAGTCCAAAGCACTAAGTATCCGGGGCCATTCATGACACCCATGTTTGCGAGTAGCGAGAATGCAGTGCTGAGGTTAGAGAGGTAAAAGCATTATTATTGAAAAAAGCATTATGGAAGGTGATGAATCATAGAAAGAAGGGATGTGGTTAAGAAAGTTTGGAAATAATCCATTTCCCCGGATCGTTAGCACCACATGGCCAAAAACTGTCCACCTTTAGCCTTTTACCAAATCTACTCCTTATTGAGCTTAAATTAAAGTCCTCTTGATTATTAATGCTTTGTCACTAATGAATGTTTTTTGCATAACCCTCCTTTTGTGAGTAGATGTTGCTTTTGTATAATTGCACATGCATGGATCTGTGACACTAGTACCTTTTCGAGGATGGTAATTGATTGCAGGGTTATATAAGAACGAATCTAATATGTTGAGAGTTTTGATTTTTTCCCTTGAATGACAAATAAAGGTATTGCTTGAGGACAAGCAAGCTTTAGTATGGGGTGTTTGTTGTGAGCCTAATTTGCCATGTTTTACACTTACTTTTATATCGATTTCTGCATACATTTCATGCATTCGGGCTAAGATAGTACATAATCTGTGTAGTTTACACTTATTTGCAATATATGGAGGTCTACACAAGTTTTGGTTATATTTCGCAGAAATCGGACGCACTTTGGAGCTTAAAGGAAACTCATGGAGAAGCTAAGAATGGTGCATCTGGAGAAAAAACCCTTTTTCACCATTCTTCGTTCTGAATAAAGCTTTGATAACTTCATGAGAGTTGTAGCCCTCGGAAAGAGCTTTCCAACGCATGGTCATATGCGTCAATCCGACAAACGAGGACTCGGGAAAGTGCGTTTCAAGAACAGAGCAGAAAGCTGAGAAACATGTACTCGATCTCGAGTACACTTACTCGATCTCGATAAAGGCTGTCCGAGCACACCTGGTCAAGTAGAGCTGATCGAGGATACTGAGTCAGAGACAACCCGACTCCCGGAACCCTACTCGATCTCGAGGAGGCCTTGTCGAGATCGACCACACTTGGACGCCGTGTCCGGAGTTTACGAGCTGTGCCAAGTCGAGAAGCCAAAAACGGAGAAGCCGAGCACCACCTCTACTCGATCTCGAGGAGGCTTGGTCGAGATCGAGGAGCCAGGATCCAAGATCTGAGCCATGTCGAGCAGAGCAACCCGACCAAGTAAAGCCAGCCATGGTCGACCACCGTACTCGATCTCGAGGAGCCCTACTCGAGATCGACGAGCGCCGTGTCCGAAACCGCATACGCGCCTTGAGCTGTCCGTGTCGAGTTGGGAGTGCTTGGGGCCGAAGGAGATCGAGATGGCCGAGATCTATCCTACATCTATCAAGTTCTATCCATGAGAGACAAGATCTATCAACAAGAAGACATCTTACCTATTTAGATTTATCTTTCCCTTTTAGATTTAATTCCTAGATTGCTTTTATTTATCTTTTAAAGTTTTAGATATAGATTTAGATAAAGATAGATATTTCTATCCTTGAATAGCAAGGAATAGAAGGCTATAAATAAAGCTCTAGTGGCTGGTTTTTTTATTCATTCAGAAACACAATCAATTCCATTCAAGTAAGTAGGAGTAGAGAAAGAGAGTTTGTAGCAAGCAAGGTGAAAAGGCGAAAGCGGATTTGTCTTGTGGGTTGTAAGCTTTCTTTATTTAAATTCAATGCAAGTGAGTTTCTTTTGTTATTTGATGTCTTTTTTGATGATGAAGAGCGAGTTGTCCACCCACTTCTGGGGCTGGGGTGAGCCCGACGGTGGCCATGTGAGGTGATGCGGTAAAGGTCAGATCTTGTTATGCAATTCGTCTTCTAAGAATGATTCTTTTGCGAGAGTTGAAGGTGATCCTTGTTTGTGTTATTGAAACGAAAGTGATCTTAATGCAACTTGGATTAATTATGTGAAAAGGGTTAGTAACAATTAGGGTTTATGCGAAACCCTCTATATGCCTATTTGTTAGTAACGAAAGTTATTTTGATGGAAAACATGATCTTTTATGCCTTTATGTGTTACATTGCATGGTTATCGTTGTGGTGTTGATACCCTGGCTTTGGAAGTCGTTTATTATATTGATTTATTTCGTCGGAATTCTGAGTTTTGGGTTTGAGAATTTGCGTTTCAAAGTTACTGTTTTTAGTCGATACAGAGGAGTTTTGGTCGATACAGAGTAGCCTCTACTCGATATCGAGTAGAACTTGTCTAGGTCGAGTTGTCTGTTTGCTTTGCTGAGTTTCTGTTGTCGACATCTGTAGTCGATATCGAGGACAGTTAGTCGATATCTACCAACTTCCGTGTCCTCGCTTTTTTTTCTACTTTGCTTTGTCTTGTCTGTCTTTACTGTTCTTTGTCGATCTCGAGTTGCCTGTTGTCAAGATCGAGTTAGTTGCTGCCTTTGTTTTATTCCTTGTTTTTGTTTGCTATTTTCTGTCTTTCTTTCTTTGTTCCTTTGTTTCTGTTTTCTGTAAGATTTACAGCGGCCTAGGATCCGCTGACACACTTCCTCGTGGATTCGATCCTGACTTTCTCTTACTGCATTGAAGGAGTCTTGTAATTATTTGCTGGGGCACGAATCTGGTTTGAGTTATTTCATTATATTTCCTACTCGATTTCCTCCTCACAACAAATTGGCGCCGTTGCCGGGGGAGCTATCATTCGTGCCTTAGGTATTCAGATCTCACTTTTTCTTTGCAGTTTAGCTCTGATGTGTAGAAGGCGCTCTGGTTCGTCTAAGCCGTCTAACTTAGGTGGTTGACCAGAATGGCGCATACACCTGTAAATTAACTCAAAGAAAAAGTGAGATTTAAGTGAAAAGAGCCATGGTCAACCACCTGAGTTTGACACCTTAGATGATCCGGAACGTGTCCTACACATCCATTCTAAACTGAAAAGAGCCATGGCGGCCGCAGAAACACAGGAGCAGCTGATACAGAGGCTTACAAGTGAACTGGCCGCAAAAGATGCTGCTATCGCCACTGAGAAAGCAGCAAGGGAACAGGCAGAAGCTAAGCTTGTGTTGCGTAGATGGGAATATTACGCTAAATCGCCCAAATCAACAATGACAAGTTGGTTCGACAATGTCCCCTTCTATGAGCCAGTCAATATCGACTACCTGGACTCGACATATACACATTCTGGAGGAACTGATCCAGAAAAACTAGCTGAAATCGTTTGTAACACAGAAACCCAGTTATGTCCTTCCTCTATTTCGATTTCGCTATCTATCTTTGAAGAATCGTTGGAAGGATCCCAAGAAGAAGAAGAGACACCAACGCAAAATCCGGACGTCGTTGCCCATGGTGCTTCAAGGTCGCTTTTACCCTATAAGGTGAAGGCCATTCCTGACAATTTTGAGCAATCGATGTTTGTGTTCAAGTATGGCGTCCTAGCAAAGTGACATGCTGCTCCGCATGATGAGGTGGAAATATCTCTTCCCACTCCACCGTTTTGATGTGGTGGAGACGCGCAAACAAATCAACCAATGGAACGGAAGAGGTATGATGATGAGGTATGCAAATTTCCTTTATATATTCCTTTATGCATGCCATCTGGAGCCCAGGAAGATGGATGGGTGGAGCCATGGAGCGTCCACTCGGGGAGGTTTAAGTTTCTTCACATGATGCCCCCGGATGACATCCCACGCTTCCCACCACCAGAGGAACCACCAGATCCACCTATACCTCCGGACAAATATGAGCCAGGCTAATGCTAAATGGAGAAAGTCGGCCTAGCGACTATAAAATCTAGAGGTTGTAAATAGACATTTATTTTTGGGACTTTTGAACTTTTTAGTTTTTCGTTTTTGTTTTTTTGTTGTTTTTTGGTTTTATGTCTTTTAGAATACTTCACGTGGATAGTCTTGTTTTTGTGTGCAATCTAACACTAGACGCAGATGAAGCTCCTCGAGATCGAGTACACTATACTCGAGATCGACAACAATCTTTCCTCGACATGCCTGATCCGCCATCCTCAATGTGTTATCCTGTGAGTTCCTTCCGTTACCCTTGTTTTTTAATTTTATACAGTGAGGACACTGTAATATTTAAGTATGGGGTGGGGGAAGGGCTTACTTTGTGCATATTGGATTTATTTGACCATATATGTGCATTATTTATTTGAATTGCTACATGGCTATTTTGGAATGCATTATTGAGTTATGTGCTTATATGCATGTTTTCCAAAATTTGAGAAAAATGACCCCCATTATATGCATGTTTTCCAAAATTTGAGAAAAATGACCCCCATTGAAAATTTTGAAACAATGTCATGGAAGCTTTATTGAACTCGACGATGCAAAATTGGATTCATTAGAGATATAGCATGAAATTTCTTAGTAAAGGGAAGTCACAATGAAGTGCATTATTTAGTGAAAACCATAAAAGGAGGTAAAATTTGAAGTTGCTTTTGACATGTTGCATGATAAGATGGTGGAGGACTTTATATTTCCATATAATGCTCATATTGTTATATCCTAGCCCTTACCTATGCTTACACATCACAAAAGCCATAATATGCCTTATTTCATATATTGCTCTACATGATCTAAATATTACCATTCTTTACCTTATCCGGGGATTATGTTGAGAATGATGTTACATTATGGAGATTTTATATGGTGTTTGTGTTGTTATCATATTTGGAGTTTGGTGGGAAATTGTTTGGAAAATATGGAAAATTTAATGAGTGAAAGAAAATCCAATCACATCAAGAGATAAAGGTAGATTGACCATGCTCTCTGAGATAATAGTTTGGAGAGATGTGACACATTGTGAGGAGTCCAAAGCACTAAGTATCCGGGGCCATTCATGACACTCATGTTTGCGACTCGCGAGAAGGCAGTGCTGAGATTAGAGAGGTAAAAGCATTATTATTGAAAAAAGCATTATGGAAGGTGATGAATCAAAGAAAAAAGGGACGTGGTTAAGAAAGTTTAGAAATAATCCATTTCCCCGGATTGTTAGCACCACATGGCCAAAAACTGTCCATATTTAGCCTTTTACCAAATCTACTCCTTATTGAGCTTAAATTAAAGTCCTCTTGATTATTAATGCTTTGTCACTAATGAATGTTTTTTGCATAACCCTCCTTTTGTGAGTAGATGTTGCTTTTGTATAATTGCACATGAATGGATCTGTGACACTAGTACCTTTTTGAGGATGGTAATTGATTGCAGGGTTATATAAGAATGAATCTAATATGTTGAGAGTTTTGATTTCTTCCCCTGAATGACAAATAAAGGTATTGCTTGAGAATAAGCAAGCTTAAGTATGGGGTGTTTGCTGTGAGCCTAATTTGCCATGTTTTACACTTACTTTTATATCGATTTCTGCATACATTTCATGCATTCGGGCTAAGATAGTACAAAATCTGTGTAGTTTACACTTATTTGCAATATATGGAGGTCTACACAAGTTTTGGTTATATTTCGCAGAAATCAGACGCACTTCGGAGCTTAAAGGAAACTCATGGAGAAACTAAGAATGGTGCAGCTGGAGAAAAAGCCCTTTTTCACCAGTCTTCGTTCTGAATCAAGCTTTGATGTCTTTATGAGAGTTGTAGCTCTCGGAAATAGATTTCCAACGCATGGTCATATGCGTCAATCCGACGAACGAGGACTCGGGAAAGTGCGTTTCAAGAACAGAGCAGAAAGCTGAGAAACATGTACTCGACTCGACAAATGCTGTCCGAGCACACCTGGTCGAGTGGAGCTGATCGAGGATACTGAGTTAGAGACAACCCGACTCCCGGAACCCTACTCGATCTCGAGGAGGCCTTGTCGAGATCGACCACACTTGGACACCATGTCCGGAGTCGACGAGTTGTGCCAAGTCGAGAAGCCGAAAACGGAGAAGCCGAGCACCACCTCTACTCGATCTCGATGAGGCTTGGTCGAGATCGAGGAGCCAGGAGCCAAGATCCGAGCCATGTCGAGCAGAGCAACCCGACCAAGTCAAGCCAGCCATGGTCGACCACCGTACTCGATCTCGAGGAGCCCTACTCGAGATCGACGAGCGCCGTGTCCGAAACCGCGTACACGCCTTGAGTTGTCCGTGTCGAGTTGGGAGTCCTTGGGGCCGAAGGAGATCGAGATGGCCGAGATCTATCCATGAGAGACAAGATCTATCAACAAGAAGACATCTTACCTATTTTGATTTATCTTTCCCTTTTAGATTTAATTCCTAGATTGCTTTTATTTATCTTTTAAAGTTTTAGATATAGATTTAGATAAAGATAGATATTTCTATCCTTGAATAGCAAGGAATAGAGGGCTATAAATAAAGCGCTAGTGGCTGGTTTTTTTATTTATTCAGAAACACAATCAATTCCTTTCAAATAAGTAGGAGTGGAGAAAGAGAGTTTGTAGCAAGCAAGGTGAAAAGGCGAAAGTGGATTTGTCTTGTGGGTTGTAAGCTTTCTTTATTTAAATTCAATGCAAGTTAGTTTCTTTTATTATTTGATGTCTTTCTTGATGATGAAGAGCGAGTAGTCCACCCACTTCTGGTGCTGGGTTGAGCCCGACGGTGGCCATGTTAGGTGATGCGGTAAAGGTCAGATCTTGTTATGCAATTCGTCTTCTAAGCATGATTCTTTTGCGAGAGTTGAAGGTGATCCTTGTTTGTGTTATTGAAACGAAAGTGATCTTAATGCAACTTGGATTAATTATGTGAAAAGGGTTAGTAACAATTAGGGTTTATGCGAAACCCTCTATATGCCTATTTGTTAATAATGAAAGTTATTTTGATGGAAAGCATGATCTTTTATGCCTTTATGTGTTACTTTGCATGGTTATCGTTGTGGTGTTGATACCCTGGCTTTGGAAGTCGTTTATTATATTGATTTATTTCGTCGGAATTCTGAGTTTTGGGTTTGAGAATTTGCGTTTTAAAGTTACTGTTTTTAGTTGATACACGGGAGTTTTGGTCGATACAGAGTAGCCTCTACTCGATATCGAGTAGAACTTGTCTAGGTCGAGTTGTCTGTTTGCTTTGCTGAGTTTCTGTTGTCGACATCTGTTGTCGATATCGAGGACAGTTAGTCGATATCTACCAACTTCTGTGTCCTCGCTTTTGTTTCTACTTTGCTTTGTCTTGTCTGTCTTTACTGTTCTTTGTCGATCTCGAGTTGCCTGTTGTCGAGATCGAGTTAGTTGCTGCCTTTGTTTTATTCCTTGGTTTCGTTTGCTATTTTCTGTCTTTCTTTCTTTGTTCCTTTGTTTCTGTTTTCTGTTGATTTTCTGTGAGATTTACAGCTGCCTAGGATCCGCTGACACGCTTCCTCGTGGATTCGATCCTGACTTTCTCTTACTGCATTGGAGGAGTCTTGTAATTATTTGGTGGGGCACGAATCTGGTTTGAGTTATTTCATTATATTTCCTACTCGATTTCCTCCTCACAACAGTATACTAGCCTTACCTCCATTAATATGTCTTTGGTTATCCAGAATCAAATCCATCATCAAGCATGACAAAAGAATTGGTTTCATCGCATTCTCCTTCCCAACCTCCTCTCTAACCTTCTCGTCCACCTCTGCCATCCTCGCCAAGAGCCCTGCCAGTCTGTCACCACAATCTGCACCTTCATCAGAGAACTCCCCAAAGCCTGCACAATCATATAAATTGAGAATCTACTTGCAATAACAACCCAATAAAAATGTTAAATCTTCTTATAAAAAATGTTAAATCCCTAGCAGAGCTGACCCATCCAATTTTTTTCCTTATAAAAAGTTCAAGAACTTAATTACACATTATAAAGCATATAATCTACTTGCAATCACAACCCAATAAAAATGTTAAATCTTCATCAAATTTTCAGATTTAGCAATTTAGACCATAAATCACGATTCATTAATTACAAATCAAGTACATATTAAATAACATAAACCCATTTTCTAAGAGCATGTACAAAAACTGAAAACTTAGCCACTAATCAGCTTAGATTAAAAACAAGAGTGTCAATGAAAGAATCTGTAAACACTAACTCTCTCACACTAAAAAAAGTCAGAAGGCAAAGAAACTATGGAAATGAAACAAACAACCCTCTCCACAGGCAGAGTACTATTTTTCTTGCCTTACATATTTGGATTAATTCAATTGGGCAAATCTAACCATCAAATAAAGCTTTAGATCATCAGTAACAGAAGAGAAAATGTGAGACAAACATATCACTTGTTATTTTCCTTAAATATTAAGAGTAATGCTTTTGTGCCATTTTTAAAGCGGCTAGCTTGTCAACTGAATCCATAAGTCCAAGAACAATCCAAAAATATCAATTCAATCTAGAACAAACATGATTTTTTCTCAATCTACACGACTCAAATTCTAATTTCTCAAATGCAATCACAGAGGCAAATTCCAGTTCCTCCAAATATCAACATCAATAAAATATTAGATGTGATAATGCCTAAATGCAATTGAACAAAAACAATCAAATAAATGGATAAAAAACTGTTAGGGTAGAGAACAGAAACCTGTTTGTCAAGAATCAAAAGTCTGGCCTTCGACAACTTCCTTGAAAAAGAAGGCCATGGAATCGACTCCATCCCTGCGGCGGCGGCGGCGGGGTAACCTACTTCAGTCGGATCGAGGTGCCATGGATTCTTCCGGAGAGCCTCTCGGCGAAAATGACGGGGCATGCGACTGATTTAGGGCTTCGAAAGCTCCTTGAAGAACTTTATCTCTTCTCTCCCTATTCCTCACCCTCGCCCTCGTCGTCGGTTCTCTCTCGCAGATCTCCCTCCATTGTAGAGAAGAAAACCTAGAAATGAAGCCATTGAAGGGGAAGCTTGGAGTCTGGAGCCAAGAGAGGTCTGGAGTCGAGAGAGAGAGAGAGAGAGAGAGAGAGAGAGAGAGAGAGAGAGAGGAGAAGAAGTGAAACCATTGAAGGGACAATTGACGGATGAGCGAATGTCAAATTGGGTTGGCTTCTATTTTTTTTTTCTGGTTTAGTACGGTTCGGTTTTTTTTCTGGTTTAGGGTTAATTGCACTAAATATCCTGAACATGAGCTTCTTCCTAAATGCCTCGATCTCGTCATCTCCGATGGCAGGCCTCCGCCTAATCTACGCTTTCACCGCCACGGTCGGCGGCTGGAACCGCGATGATGATCTCTCGAGCTCATCCTACTCGAAGCCATATTTCCTCTTCCTCTCTGCCTCCGAAGGTATTCGAGGCACTCCTCCATAATCACTGTACGACTTCGAACTCATCGGCGGGGAAGGGCTGACACTGCACTTATCGCCGTCATGAGAACTAACGAACCGGATTTTCCAAATGTCCGAGACGAAGAAGAATGAGCGGATTCACCCAGATCTGACCGAGAAAGATCTACAAATGAAAGGGGAGGGTAAAGATGGTATTATGAAATGTTTTTGGACATTTACTAGCAAAGGCAAAACCTTAGGACAATTTTTAAATGGCCAAATTTCTTGTTGGCAAAATTGCTTCTCATTTAAAGTATAATATATATATAGATTGTTCCATATCAAAAGTTTAAACAAATTTAATAAGTGTAAACTATTCTTCCTATTGTCAATTAGTTTAGTGATGCACCATCCAATGTCAGAGTCAAAATTTCGGCCGGCGGTGATAAATTTTTTGTTACCCAAGTCTTACTAGCTTAGTGGGTAAGGATTACGCGTAGTGACCAATATGTCATGAGTGAGAATCCCCCTCCTCATATTGTAATGGGCCTAGTGCGTACCTATAAACCCGAAAAACAATTTGTCAAACACTTTTTTTGGCTGCATGTATACCTATTAAGAAGATTTTTTTTAAAATATTGAAAAAAACACAATATTTTACTTATTTATTACATTTTTAATTAACTGGTCGAGAGAAACAAAATATATAGAAAAAAAATAAAGAAGAATTACTTTTAAAACAATATTAAAAGAAATCATTAAATATATAATTTACATATAATATTTTTAATTAAAAATCATTTGTTAGGAATAATGATATGATATAACAAATAAATGTATAATCTAAGCATAGCATTTCCAATTGAAATAATGGTGAGTAATAACTACTAATGATATAATAAATGGTGATGGGTTTGGGGTTTGAACCTAAGACCTTTTAATTCCCCTTCCTTCCTTTACCAGTTGAGCTAGAAATCACTTTAAAATTGTTATATTACTTTAAAATACTAGATGTATGCAAAAAAGATAATGTAGAATATATTAATTCATAAGATATGTACTCGTGCTTTTAATTTAATATAGTACATAAAGAAGTACATATAGGTATCTATTATTTATTAATTCAATACTTTGAACTAAACTCTTGGTCAGAAAATGTAGAATATATTAAGGAAAAAACTATAATTAATGTGATGATGTCCCCTCTTCAACTTTTCATTAAAATTATATATTAAGATTAACATTAATATTAATTCAATGTTTTGCATTGTACCACTGGTGAGAAAATGGAGTATATAATGAATTGAAAAAAATGACAAAAAATATCTTTGCATAAGAAGGCGACATGTGTTATGGGTGATATATATATACATATATTGATTGATAGATAGATAGAAAATTCAATTTGTAGAAATGAATAAACTTTATTAATTTAAAAAAAAAAGATACAACTTCTATTATTTTATTTAGGGTTAATTGCACTAAATATCCTGAACATGAGCGTCTTCCTACATGGATTGATCTCGTCATCTCCGATGGCAGGCCTCCGCCTGATCTCCGCTTTCACCTCCACGATCGACGGCTGGAACCACGATGATGATCTCTCGAGCTCATCCGACTCGAAGCCATATTTCCTCTTCCTCTCTGCCTCTGAATGTATCCAAGGCACTCCTCCATAATCACCGTACGACTTCGAACTCATCGGCGGTGAAGGGTCGGCACTGCACTTGTCGCGGTCATGAGGACTAACGAACCGGATTTTCCAAATGTCCGAGACGAAGGAGAATGAACAGATTCACCCAGATCTGATCGAGAAAGATCTACAAATGAAAGGGGAGGGTTAAGATGGTATTATGAATTGTTTTTTAACATTTACTTGCAAAGGCAAAACCTTAGGACAATTTTTAAATGGCCAAATTTCTTGTTGGCAAAATTGCTTCTCATTTAAAGTATAATATAGATATAGATATAGATTGTTCAACATCAAAAGTTTAAACAAATTTAATAAGTGTAAACTATTCTTCCTATTGTCAATTAGTTTAATGATGCACCATCCAATGTAAGAGGCAAAATTTCGGCCGGCGGTGATAAAATTTTTGTTACCCAAGTCTTACTAGCTTAGTGGGTAAGGATGACACGTAGTGACCAATATGTCATGAGTGAGAATCCCCCTCCTCATATTGTAATGGGCCTAGTTCCTACCAATGAACCCCAAAAACAATTTGTCAAATACTTTTTTTGGTTGTATACCTATTAAGAAGAGTTTTTTAAAAAATAATGAAAAAAACACAATATTTTACTCATGTATTATATTTTTATTTAACTAGTCGAGAGAAACAAAAAATATAGAAAAATAAATAAAGAAGAATTAATTTTAAAACAATATTAAAAGAAATCATTAAATATATAATATACCTATAATATTTTTAATTAGAAATAATTTGTTAGGAATAATGATATGATATAACAAATAAATATATAATATAAGCATAGCATTTCCAATTGAAATAATTGTGAGTAATAACTAATAATGATATAATAAATGGTGATGGGTTTGAGGTTTGAACCTAAGACCTTTTAATTCCCCTTCCTTCCTTTACCAGTTGAGCTAGAAATCACTTTTGCTTCAAATCCTATTTAAAATTGTTATATTACTTTAAAATACTAGATATATGCAAAAAAGATAATGTAGAATATATTAATTCATAATATATGTACTCGTTCTTTTAATTTAATATAGTACATAAAGAAGTACATATACGTATCGATTATTTATTAATTCAATACTTTGAACTAAACTCTTGGTCAGAAAATGTAGAATATATAAAGGAAAAAACTATAATTAATGCGATGATGTCCCCTCTTAACCTTTTCATTAAAATTATATATTAACATTAACATTAATATTAATTCAATGTTTTGCATTGTACCACTGGTGAGAAAATGGAGTGTATAATGAATTGAAAAAAATGACAAAAAATTTCTTTGTATAAGAAGGTCCCCAGTTCGAACCCCGGAATGACCGCTCTTTATTTACCAATTCAAAGATAGATAGAAAATTCAATTTGTAGAAATGAATAAATTTTATTAGTTTTTAAAAAAAGATACAACTTCTATTATTTTATTTAGGGTTAATTGCACTAAATATCCTGAACATGAGCTTCTTTCTACATGCCTTGATCTCGTCATCTCCGATGGCCGGCCTCCGCCTGATCTCCGCTTTCACCTCCACGATCGGCGGCTGGGACCACGATGATGATCTCTCGAGCTCATCCTACTCGAAGCCATATTTCCTCTTATTCTCTGCCTCCGAAGGTATCCGAGGCACTCCTCCATAATCACCGTACGACTTCGAACTCATCGGCGGTGAAGAGCCGGCACTGCACTTGTCGCCGTCATGAGAACTAACGAACCGGATTTTCCAAATGTCCGAGACGAAGGAGAATGAACGGATTCACCCATATCTGACCGAGAAAGATCTACAAATTAAAGGGGAGGGTTAAGATGGTATTTTGAATAGTTTTTGGACATTTACTAGCAAAGGCAAAACCTTAGGACAATTTTTAAATGTCCAAATTTCTTGTTGGCAAAATTGCTTCTCATTTAAAGTATAATACAGATATAGATTGTTCCACATCAAAATTTTAAACAAATTTAATAAGTGTAAACTATTCTTCCTATTATCAATTAGTTTAATGATGCACCATCCAATGTGTCAGAGTCAAAATTTCAGCCGGCGGTGATAAAATTTTTGTTAGCCAAGTCTTACTAGCTTAGCGGGTAAGGATGACACGTAGTGACCAATATGTCAAGAGTGAGAATCACCCTCCTACTATTGTAATGGGCCCAGTGCCTACCTCTGAACCCCAAAAACAATTTGTCAAATACTTTTTTTGGCTGTATACCTATTAAGAAGATTTTTTTTAAATATTGAAAAAAACACAATATTTTACTTATTTATTATATTTTTATTTAACTAGTCGAGAGAAACAAAAAATATAGAAAAAAAATAAAGAAGAATTACTTTTAAAACAATATTAAAAGAAATCGTTAAATATATAATTTACATATAATATTTTTAATTAAAAATAATTTGTTAGGAATAATGATATGATATAACAAATAAATATATAATCTAAGCATAGCATTTCCAATTGAAATAATTGTGAGTAATAATGATATAATAAATGGTGAAGGGTTTGGGGTTTGAACCTTAGACCTTTTAATTCCCCTTCCTTACTTTACCAGTTGAGCTATAAATCACTTTGCTTCAAATCCTATTTAAAGATGTTATATTACTTTAAAATACTAGATATATGCAAAAAAGAAATTGATTTTTTTATTATTATTTTTTTCAAGCTAGGTGGGTGCTCTAGCACTCCTGAGCAACACCCCCCCCCCCCCCACACCTTCAACTCCACCTCTAACAACATCACTCGACTTATATGCTAGGCAATTAGCGTATGTGTGAACATGCACACAATCCCACCAATCACGAGTCTCAATGGACCTTAATATGATATCAGAGTGATTAGCCTAATGACTCGTCTTTCGATCCTGATTTGGGTTCGCTATATAGATAATGAGATGCACACTACCCGTTACTATTTATCCAAGTATCAGCTAGATTATTAATGTTGTCTCATCCCCCAATGCAACTATGATTGTCTCATTCTCTTTATAGCTAATCTAGACAGAGACCAAGACTTCCAAGACTTAATATCTTTTGTTGGTTGATCGAGCACCAACTTAATATCTTTTGTCCGAGTTGGTGTGCAAGGAATACTCCTTCCAATATATATTAGACAATGAAGGGTGTGTTGCATATCTAGTTTTTTTTCCCCACAAGGATTGCCTGAAGTTGTGGAATATGTTTTCGTATATGCTATTGATAGATATGACCTACAATACAAATAAGTATGTTATTCATGTCTTTTTTTTCATACTAAATGCATATTTTATCTTGCAAAGTAATATTTATTTATTTCATTATACAAACATTCTCTCATTGGG